>CM060913.1:1037351032-1038016231 GCA_030737875.1 Allium sativum | reverse complement strand
GTATTGAATAAAAGCCTTGTTGATTAGATTGACGCCATTTTGACGTGAACGATATTTATGTCGATTTTATTCATTTTTATAATGAATATAAGAAAGAAAGTGATTTCAAAATATAACGTTTTGAAAATATTATCATTTGTATATCGATGATGTGGAATATTCAATTTTGTTTCGAAATTGAATATGAAGTTGAAATCGTTTCGAAAACGAATTTAAAACGATGTATAAAATACGTTTTAAAAGGAAATCAACGAAATATATATATTATATATATTAAATGGCCTGAATAGAACGCACCGCGCCGTGGCAGTTCGCGAATTTCGACCATTGTCTTCGAATGGATATTACGGGAGATCCGACCGTCGGATTCTCCTAAAACCGGAACCGTTGGGTTCATATCGAAAAGAGCTTTCTAACGAATATTAGAAATTAGAAATCGAATGGTTGGATTTGGAATTATGTCCAAATCAAATTTGGAAAAGGACGCTGTAAGTGCAGTTCGATGGTCGTTGATGGAATTCGACTGTACGGGTCTTGATAAAATTATTAAAAATAGTAATAATTTGTGTAAAATCATAAGAAATGATTTTTGAAGAATTGAGACGAAAAATTCCAAATTTGAAAAGATAAAAATAGATTTCTATCGAAATGAACTAGTTTTGAACTAGAATAATAACTTATTTATTTTAAATAAATAAATTGGATTTGAAAGGGTTTTAAAAGTAATCAGAAGTTTCAATAATTGAATTGGAATGGAATGTGATTTTGGGTTTATAGTGAACCGTGTTTTAAATGACATTGGTTCTTTAACCCATTTAAAGACAGGATATGATTTCCCAAGTTAAATAATCATTGATAGTGATTATTGGGAAGATTAAAACCAAGTGGAGTTTTAATGAATCTTTAATTAGATTGAAATGATCGAGAATGGAGTATCACCAGTTTTGCTCCAGGCGATAGTTAAATCTTTTTTTAGATTTGAACGTGAAATGGTAATTGAATTTACCGATAACACCGTGGTGTTAGATATGAAGTATTACCAGTTTTACTTCATGGGATGAATTGGTTGGGTTTGGGAAATAAAATAAGTGATTAATACGGTGTGGTTCACTAATCCCGACTAGTTAGAATTGATATTCAAAAGAAGATTAAAGAATAAATTTAAAGAATTTATCTTTGATAAAATTAATGGGAACCTTTCCCAAAGCATAAGAATATTTGAATAAAAGAATATTATGAATAGGAATGAGGCGTATGTTGTGTTTGTGTAACACTTGTTTATTATATACGCGAGTTATTCAGAAAGACCGGGTTTATCCCATTCTGAATAACTGATTCGACGTGGTGTCGAGGATGAAGATGGTGTTCGAAGACAGGAGGTCTTCACATCGTTTGGGTGATCACTGATGATCTTGATTGGGCTGTACACCCAAGAGGAGGGAATCAGTTGGTGATCGTACAGACGTACTTGGAGATCGATGGATATGCGAGGTATAAGGTGCCTCCGGTTTCGTTCAGACCCAGAACGAACTTGTAAATGGATTGTGTGTGTCTGACATTGGATTTTATTATGTGTGATTGATTTCTATTAAATGTATATTTGTTTTGCGGCAGAGAATTTATTCTCTTACTTAACGCCCTTCACTAAGACGTACGAGCTTAGGAGTTATATATTAATGGATATCAATCGCATGGAGTGAATTGCCTGTGTGGCATGCCTAAGTGGCAAATGATCAAGGCTATTGTTGAAAAACAGAGTCTTGTGGTTGATGATCAAAGCACTGCCTGTGTGGCATAGCTTTGTGTAACATTGATTCGCGAGCCTCACACCCCGGTTGTGAACCAGAAATGGGAGAGGACATCAGGGAGGGCATGTGTTTCCTTCTAGCTAGAAGTGGCGTTAGTGGTTTTACCCGCCATGATGAGTTTGACTTATGTGGTTGTTGGGTTGCGAGGCGCCTCGGATATATCGATGACTGTGTGGAGCCGATGGAGTCATTGGACTCATTGACACCCCATAGGGTAGGGGAACGCAGTGTTCAGGCATTTTAATCCACATCGGTGGACCGGCCCTGACGATCCAAGGCTTGCCTGCACGCTTGCCTGAGGGGCGGGCTAGAGCGTCTCAAATTCAGTAGAGGATGATCCCTTGCCTCGGTTCACAGATGGAAATCCAACTTCCAATACGTGACTTTACAGTTTTGATTGTAGAGCCTAGTATGGCGACATGATATATGGTACCCATGCCGTCTATGATTGATATTTATGATTGAAATTGTTTTGATACTATACACTTATAGTAATAATAAAACATGAAATTTAGCGTATCAAGCATTCTTTGGCTATTATAAGATAGAACCCTATCCTCCGGCTTGTGTTGCATTGTGTGATGGGACTTGGGTCTTATAATAGCTTCATTATTTCTTTATTTAGCATTACGCTGTTGTATGCACTGGTATTCTTGGGAGGAAACCCGTTCCGTGTTATACGGCGTGGTCCCTTGACTTACTTAACTTTAAAATAAAGATTACTAACTGTTTTAATTCTCACACCAGGCACATGACTGACCTGGAGTTTATTGTTTCAATCTAAACTCTGGGTGCCCTTATTTCGACACGGGCAGCTAGTAGTTTTGGTTTTGCAGATTTATATTCATAGGATCCTGATTTACAGCTGGAACAATACTCGGAAAGCTCTGTATCTGCGTATTACTTCTAGTTGTGTTTTGTATTATTTTCTACTGCGATGTATTTAAATGTAATTTATATCTCTGACATTTTCTGTGTAATATTTATTCATACTCTGTAGTATTCTTGTATTCTGATGGAATTGTTGTAATATACAATGAAATGTTCTTCTGTTTGTGTTCCGATGTGTGTCGTTCTTAATTCAATCTGTGCTTTCCTTCACGGGGAAGTTCGGGTCGTTTCATTTTGGTATCAGAGCTTTGGTTTACAAAGCTCGAGAACAAGACACGTTAGAACCAAACGAAAGAATTCATCAGAGATTGGATTAGTAATATCCAATGAGAATGACTCGTTAGAGATGAGATCAGTAGTATCCTAGAACGAGTGTGAAGAGTATATTTTTGAAAATGAAAACAAAATTTGTTTTGAAATTTAAATCGTTTTATATGTATTTGAATATTTATTTGTATTGAATTTGGACAATCCGATATATAAAGATTTTGCATATTTGCCTTGCAAATGTGTATTCGAAGTTTTAATATACTGGATAGATATATAATTACACTCTAGTCGCGCGGAGATGATTTTGATCATGGAGTTCCATCAGCAGGATTTATGTTCGTGTTTCAAAAGTGAGATATATATATATTTCCTATTGAATGGTGTGAGAACCAAAGCTAGATAGGGCTTATTGTTGTGATTTAGCATCAAAAATCTAATTTTTTGACTATGTATCCAAATTATGAATTTGAAAAGCTAATCAACAAATTGATTGCTGATTGTGTTGTTTGATTATTGGTTGATTAATTAAAATTCGAACCATATAACCAAATTGAACCAAAAAGTGAATTGTATTGAAAATTTGTCACATTTTCATACATATATATATACTTACAATGAATAGGTCATAGCAAGGAGGCTAGAGAAGAGGAATAAAATTGTTTGCCCGACAAATAGGTACATGTTTATTGTATTTCTTGGGTTTTTGATGATTTTATGAGGCGATTGGCTAGCCGCTTGGCTGTTTCTTTTTCTTTTTGGATTGGTGAGGGCCATGGGAGGCTATTTGAAATATCACGAAGTCCCCGGTGCAGGTGAGGTTATGGCGAAATTTTTCGAAAATTTAGGGTGTTATCCAAATTTTTGTAAAATTTGAAAAGTTCTTAGAAACTGAAAAGTTGAAGAACTTAAGCCGTAAAGAAAATAATGAAAGTTGAGTTGATTTGTTAAACAACTTTTAGCTTCATTCCTTTTCGGGGACGAAAAATTTTAAGTGGGGGAGATTGTAATAATCCGTAAATCCGAGCCAATTTAAAAATTTTATTTTGGCAATTTACTGAATTTTGAATGTTTAAAATGATTTATTTTAAATAATAGTGGAGAGAAATTCAATTTGAATAGAATTCGAACATATATATTTATATACGTCGTCGTTAGAATATAAATATTCATTTATAATTATAAAAGGAATTGAAAATGGCGTGGTAGTTCGAAAATTCGATTTCAAATTTCAAATGAATGTACAGGATTCAAAATAAACCGGATTTAGCGAAACCAAACATATTTGAATCTAATTGAGAATATCTTTCCAACGAATCCGAAAAATCAAAATTTCATAGCGGGAATCAAAAGATAGGTCCAATTGAAAATTCAGAATAGTCGCTATGGAATTCTGGCCCTTAAAAATGAAAATTTTGCAAATGACCTCTGTTTTTGACAAAACCACTTTTGTTGGATCCGTGATGTCAAGTTATTGCTAATTTTCAAAATTCGTAATTTTCTGAATCAATATGTGAGCGTGGCAAAGGAAAACGCGTTTGACCAGTTTCAGTTGATTTTAATCGACTGGAAAATGGCCATTTTTCAAATGGTCTTAGAATTTGACGAAATTAGTTTTGTTAGGACCGTATCATCAATACGAAGCTAGAAATAATTTTTTTGGAATTTTTCGAGTCCGTATGTGGCCTCGGTAAATTAAAATATACGTTCAAATTCAATTTATATTGATTTATATTTTAATTTCAATGGAAACTGATTGTAACAGCCGAATTGGGTTACGAAACATATCCCATTGCGTCCGGAATAGGGGTAATTAGATAGGGACGGCAGTCGTTGGGTGTCGTTTGGGGTTTGAAATAAAAGTCAACCCTTTTGTGGATCAAAAAGAAAAGAAAATAAATAAAAATATAAAACTTTTACATATACCCCCCTTTGTTCATTTTCCCGTTCAACTCCCAGACCCCAAGTCGAAAAACAAATCCCGTCGCCTCTCAACCCTAGAGCCACCGTCGTCCATAGCCGCCCCCCATTTTTCGCGCCGCCACCTCCCCAGGCGGAGCCGCCGATCCCCCAACCTCCGTCCTCTCTCCACTCGCAAGCCCCAATTCAACCCATTTCGAAAACCTCAACTAAAACCCGCCGCCGTCCCACTGCTGAAGACCACCGCCGACCACCAGGGAGACAGCCGCCGCTGCTGCACCCCTCCCCGACTCCGGCGCCGACCCTCCAGACCTCCAGCAGCCTCCACCACCACCAGGACGGAAATGAACGTGAGTTTTTATAATTTTTCAATATATAAAATCTTATTTTGATTTAATATTAAGATTCGATTTTTAAAACAAAAAGATTATATTTTTATATATATGAAAGCGTTGTAAAAAGATGTAGTTTTTATATGGGAAAGCATTGTAAAAAGATAAGATTTTTCTTTTATTATCATAAAGATGGGATTTTTATGATATGAAAATATAATTTTTCTTTGATATGAAAATATAATTTTCTTGGATATAATGATATGATTTTTATATAATAGAAAGATTAAAAATATGATTTTTATATAATAGAAAGGTTAAAAATATAATTTTTATATAGAAAGAAGCATTGTAAAATATATGAAATTGAAATAAAAGTATGATTTTTATTTATTGGGATAAAGCGATAAAAATATATATTTTCCTGTGAACAACGGGAAAAGATGGCGATGGTATCAACTGAAATCAAAACGAAACCCGAACAGTTCAAAAGGAAAGCACGGAGGTGTGGAACGCTCGGTGAGAACTCCTCACTTTTATTTTGATTTCTAGTTGAAATATATACTAGGATGCAGACGGGGCTTAGTAGCACCCGATACCCGTTGTCCACAGACCATGGACGACTTGTATGCTTGTGTGATTGTTTGTGTTGTGAAATCAAATATATATTCATGTGCTGAAGTAAAATATATATTCGTGTGTTGAAATAAAATATATATTCATGTGTTGAAGTAAAATATATATTCATGTATTGAAATAAAATATATATTCATGTGTTGAAGTAAAATATATATATTCATGTGTTGAAATAAAATATATATTCATGTATTGAAATAAAATATATATTCATGTATTGAAATAAAATATATATTCATGTGTTGAAGTAAAATATATATGTGTCGAAGTAAAATATATATTCATGTGTTGAAGTAAAATATATATTCATGTGTTGAAGTAAAATATATATTCATGTGTTGAAGTATAATATATATTCATGTGTTGAAATAAAATATATATTCATGTGTTGAAGTAAAATATATATTCATGTGTTGAAGTAAAATATATATTCATGGGTTGAAATAAAATATATATTCATGGGTTGAAGTAAAATATATATTCATGTGTTGAAGTAAAATAAATATTCATTAACAAATCGAACGATTTGTTTATGTACACCGATTTGACTGATATTGATTGGGCCGATAAATTTTACACATCGCCCAACCGGACAAATAAAAATCTGTGTTTGTTGATGTGAAACCCCACACGGGTATAGGGATGATATTTGACGTACACTAATCCTGATTGTTTAGTTGTATGTCAATCGATGGGTTGACAGACTGCGTAAGCGTTAATTATTTATATTTAATGCTTATGCATTTGTGTGGTGCACTCTGGATGATGGTTGATGATTTATCGTTGCTATTATATACATGTGTTGTAGAAGACCCATATAATTAACCTTATATGGTAATTGATTGGGCCTCATTCCGATTTGGAAGATAAGGAATATTATAAAAATAAATTCATGTGTTGTATAGAAATAAATTCATGTGTTGAATAGAAAAAAATTCATGTGTTGAATAGAAATAAATTCGTGTGTTGAATAGAAAAACTTTCATGTGTTGAATAGAAATAAATTCATGTGTTGAATCGAAATAAATTCATGTGATGTTTAAAAAAAATGTGTTGAATAGAATAAAATTCATGTGTTGAATAGAATAAACACTCATGTGTTGAATAAAAGTCGTGTTGATTAGATTGATGCCATTTTGACGTGAACGATATTTATATCGATTTTATTCATTTTTATAATGAATATAAGAAAGAAAGTGATTTCAAAATATAACGTTTTGAAAATATTATCATTTGTATATCGATGATGTGGAATATTCAATTTTGATTCGAAATTGAATATGAAGTTGAAATCGTTTCGAAAACGAATTTAAAACGATGTATAAAATACGTTTTAAAAGGAAATCTACTAAATATATATAATATATATATTAAATGACCTGAATAGAACGCGCCGCGACAATTCGCGAATTTCGACCATTGGCCTAAAACCGGAACCGTTGGGTTCGTATCGAAAAGAGCTTTCTAATGAATATTAGAAATTAGAAATCTAACGGTTGGATTTGGAATTATGTCCAAATCAAATTTGGAAAAGGTCGCTGTAAGTGCAGTTCGATGGCCGTTGATGGAATTCGATTGTACGGGCCTTGATAAAATTATTAAAAATAGTAATAATTTGTGTAAAATCATAAGAAATGATTTGTGAAGAATTGAGATGAAAAAATCCAAATTTGAAAAGATAAAAATAGATTTTTATCGAAATGAACTAGTTTTGAACTAGAATAATAATTTATTTATTTTTAAATAAATAAATTGGATTTGAAAGGGTTTTAAAAGTAACCAGAAGTTTCAATAATTGAATTGCAATGGAATGTGATTTTGGGTTTATAGTGAACCATGTTTTAACATTAGTTCTTTAACCTAGTTAAAGACAGGATATGATTTCCCAAGTTAAATAATCATTGATAGTGATTTTTGGGAAGATTAAAACCAAGTGGAGTTTTAATGAATTTTTAATTAGATTGAAATGATCGAGAATGGAGTATCACCAGTTTTGCTCTAGGCGATAGTTAAATCTTTATTTAGATTTGAACGTGAAATGGTAATTGAATTTACCGATAACACCGTGGTGTAAGATATGAAGTATTACCAGTTTTACTTCATGGGATGAATAGGTTGGGACTGGGAAATAAAATAAGTGATTACTACGGTGTGGTTCGCTAATCCCGACTAGTTAGAATTGATATTCAAATGAAGATTAAAGAATAAATTTAAAGAATTTATCTTTGATAAAATTAATGGGAACCTTTCCCAAAGCATAAGAATATTTGAATAAAAGAATATTCTGAATAGGAATGAGGCGTATGTTGTGTTTGTGTAACACTTGTTTATTATATACGCGAGTTATTCAGAAAGACCGGGTTTATCCCATTCTGAATAACTGATTCGACGTGGTGTCGAGGATGAAGACGGTGGTCGAAGACCGGAGGTCTTCACATCGTTTAGATGATTACTGATGATCTTGATTGAGCTATACACCCAAGAGTAGGGAATCAGTTGGTGATCGTCCAGACGTACTTGGAGATCGATGGATATGCGAGGTACAAGGTGCCTCCGGTTTCGTTCAGACCTAGAACGAACTTGTAAATGGACTGTGTCTGACATTGGATTTTATTATGTGTGATTGATTTCTATTAAATATATATCTGTTTGGCATGGAGAATTTATTCTCTTGCTTAACGCCCTTCTCTGAGACGTACGAGCTCAGGGGTTATATATTAATGGATATCAATCGCATGGAGTGAATTGCCTAAGTGGCAAATGATCAAGGCTTTTGTTGAAATGCAGAGTCTTGTGGTTGATGATCAAAGCACCGCCTGTGTGGCATAGCTTTGTGTAACGTTGATTCGTGAGCCTCACACCCCGGTTGTGAACCAGAAACGGGAGAGGACATCAGGGAGCGCATGTGTTTCCTTCTAGCTAGATGTGGCGTCAGTGGTTTTACACGCCCTGACGAGTTTGACTTATGTGGTTGTTGGGTTGCGAGGCGCCTCGGATATATCGGTGACTGTCTGGAGCCAATGGAGTTATTGGACTCATTGACACCCCATAGGGTGGGGAAACGCAGTGTTCAGGCATTTTAATCCAAAACGGTGGACCGGCCCAGATGATCCAAGGCTTGCCTGCGCGCTTGCCTGAGGGGAGGGCTAGAGCATCTCGAATTCGGTAGAGGACGATCCCTTGTCTCGGTTCACAGATGGAAATCCAACTTCCAATACGTGACTTTGCGGTTTTGATTGTAGAGCCTAGTATGGCGACATGATATATAGTACCCATGCCGTCTATGATTGATATTTATGATTGAAATTGTTTTGACACTATACACTTATAGTAATAATAAAACATGAAATTTAGCGTATCAAGCATTCTTTGGCTATTATAAGGTAAAACCCTATCCTCCGGCTTGTGTTGCATTGTGCGATGGGACCTGGCTCTTATAATAGCTTCATTATTTCTTTATTTAGCATTGCGCTGTTGTATGCACTGGTATTCTTAGGAGGAAACCCGTTCCATGTTATACAGCGTGGTCCCTTGATTTACCTAACTTTAAAATAAAGATTAATAACTGTTTAGTTCTCACACCAGTCACATGACTGACCTGGAGTTTATTGTTTCAACCTAAACTCTGGGTGCCCTTATTTCGACACGGGCAGCTAGTAGTTTTGGTTTTGCAAATTTATATTCACAGGATCCTGATTTACAGCTGGAACAATACTCGGAAAGCTCTGTATCCGCATATTACTTCTAGTTGTGTTTTGTATTATTTTCCGCTGCGATGTATTTAAATGTAATTTAAATCTCTGATATTTTCTATGTAATATTTATTCATACTCTGTAGTATTCTTGTATTCTGATGGAATTGTCGTAATATACAATGAAATGTTCTTCTGTTTGCGTTCCAATGTGTGTCGTTCTCAATTCAATCCGTGCTTTCCTTCACGGGGATGTTCGGGTCGTTTCATTTCATTTTATTTAACGATCGCTACGGACAAAGATAAAAATGCAGTCGTGTCCAATATCGCACCATGATCTCAAAAATATAATAATAACGGTAGGTTAACTCATATTGTGAGACTTCAAAATGTTGATTACAGGGTGCAAAATACTCCAAATAAAAAGTCACTTATTTAATTTATTAAAAATTACAGTAAAGTTCTAAAAATTAAATTATCGTTATGTCTCAAAAGAGCCTTGTATAAATTCAAACCCGATATTCAAATATTTTTAAATAATCGTTATGGCCACGAATAAATATACCGCTGTTTTTCTGAATATTTAATTTGGACATAACTAAAAATCTACATGACGAAATCCTGATTTTTCTCTTCCATTAGAAAGATATGCTTCACCAGCTCCTAACGTTTCTTGTTTCATAGAAATCTGATTTCAAACGGCTTCTGTATATTCGTTTGAAGTACGAATCACCAATTTACGAACTACAGCGCCATTTCGAGCTCGATTATAATTAAAATAAAATTATACGTTCAAACTTCATTTAAATAATATATTCGTTATGTTAGATCAAAATTTGGACCTAACACCCAAATTGTCGTATTTAGAGCATAGGATATGAAGAAATAACTGAAAAATAGAGAAAAGAGCAAGACAACAAGATTTTTATAGTGGTTCGGCGTTAACGAGCCTACGTCCACTTCATATTTTCTCATTTCACTCATAGATTACAATTACAATGAATATTGTCTTTCAATCACTTGAATTCAATGAATAATTCTCTCCGAATCCATTGAATTTATTGAGGAAGATAGGGGTTATTCATGGAGAAGTGTTGGCCATGGCAGCCATGGATGAGGAGATGCCAAAAGTCCCCTGAAAATGCCCTCTGGAGGTGTATTTATAGCTGTAGGAGAGCTTCTGGGATGACTGGTTCGCGCTGGGGTACGTGGCATGCGATCCGGAAAAATAGGAGATCGAATAGCCTTAAGAATAGGTCAAAACAGTGCATGTATCTGCAGGTTCGGCGATCGGTTCGTGGGTCTGGGATCGGTTCGTGATATGGGCTCGGTTCGTGATATGGGCTTCACGATCTGAGGCTTGGTTGCGGGCTGGAGTGGACGGATCGTGGCTTGAGGACGCTCCGCGAACAGAGGGGGCGATCCGATCCAGTATCCACGATCCACGGTATGCGATCCAACCAGGAATGACACGAGTTGATGCTAATCTGGACCCGTTCACGGAAACGGGCATAACTTTCAAACCGTAAGTCCGATTGAGCCGAACCAAAGCTCAAACTGAAGCTTATTCAGAGGGCTACAAGCATATGATGTGAATAGATCCAAATGAGGTCGTTTGATAAGGGTTTCGGACCAGTTTACACTGGTGTTGTGATTTTTAACAAACTGCCTTGTGTCTTCTGACGATGCCTCCAATGTCGGAGAGTGATGTTACCCAGAGATTCCATATGAGGCAGCATTTACCCAGAGGTGTGTCAACACGATCTTTGCTTTGGGTAGCCTGGTCACAAAGCAGGCTAACATTTTGCCCCCCAAAGTACATCTTATCGAAGATGAGATGTGCTTTGAATATGTTGAGGTAAATCTCTCTGGAACGTCATTTATCCTTGAGAAGGCTTTATCCAATTGTTGCATTGCTTCCATTGGAGCTAGTCAGGCCAAGTTCAAAAAGTCATGCTAAACCGTTGGCTCCCGAGCGTGATTCTACATGCACAGATCGTTGCCAAACAACGGCATCATTCCACACAAGTCATGCGCATGGTAGGATCGATCTTTCTTTTATATATGAGTCAATGTATGGAATAGCCACCCGAATAATGGAGTGTTTCAAGAATCTTCAGGCTCTAAGCTACCATTTGGACCATTGGGATGGAGCACGCCAAAATCATCATACGAATTTGTCATTTGTACTCAAGTTTGGACTAGCCTGATATCTTGATATTGATTCAGGATCTTAAAATCGCATTGAATCGTAACAGTAAGGAATTCAAAAGCCATGATCACTCTGGGCCGTAGTCGAGAGACTCCACAATTGTTACGGATCATTTCTTAATCCAATATTCACATATGCAGCAGGCAGTAAGGGATGTTGTTAAAATTATATGGACCAGTGCCTATAGGATCGTCACCATCGCAAGGTAGTAGATAGGTTTGCCACTCCTTCCATTCGATGTAGTTTGGGTCTTTAAGTTCACATTTGATCCACAGGCTAGCTCGCTTGGTCGGCAAAGATGAGCAAGGTTGTACTCCGGAGGCATGACATACATGTTTTGAATCCAATTTCATGCCTGGATTGTCTTTAAAGTTAGTCTATGAACCGACGCTTGCGCTCTCAGTGCCATCGGAGGACAAGCGAGGTCAGTATTTATGCCCCCAGTATCGATGGGGGTTGAGTTGAGTCAATAAGGCATTTAGTCTTGAAGATTTTATACTTCCTGTCGTTGCATCTGGTAAGAGTTGCAGGTTCAGCGATCTTAGTCCACCCAGATCATTCTGTACTGTTTCTCAATTTAGCAAAAATCGGAATTGTATATGCGAAGGGTTGAACCACATTTGCTTTGATATCATCTCTTCTCTTTAGTCAGATAGTGAGGATTGCCTCATCGGGCATCAGCGACTTCGGTTACTCTCATCAGATCAGTTGTGGAGTTAAGTAAGGTTGTTGAATGCGAGTGAATAAAGGTCGTTATGAAGTTAGTTGGGCCCCTCCGTTTATGCTTCGGCATAGTCCGAAATGGTTATCACAGTCTTATTGAGTCTCTTTCTCATACTCGGTTCAATTGTGCTTGACAAACAAGATCATGGGCTCAATAAGTGGTATAGGTTCTCTTTGTAACTGCACATTTTTGTCATTCTTTTCTGGGGCTTTTCCTTTGTCCTCACCATTTCAGGAATTGAAAGGTGCTCTATTCTTTAGTCGGAAAAGCATCTTGGTTATTCGTCTCGACGTTAACACTTTTTTTGTCATAAAGGTCTATCCACCTCAGGGTTGAATTCGTCAGAGCCTCTGAGGAAGTCTCGTTGTGGTGAAGCATTGAAATATGTGGGAATAAGAGGATATTCTAATGTCCCATGTGAAGAGGCTATGATTGTCGTTACCCACATCATCTTGAGAAGAAAAGCTTCTTGAGAGGTGCCGAATCAAACTAGCGAGTAGGTTGCCATCAAAGAATTGATGCATATTATCAAGATCCTGGCTGGTGCCCCCAGTATCGAATATGAGATTACAAAGGGGGTCTTTGCTGATTTCTTGTTTCCACGTCGATATTGCCCCCGGGTCATGGTTTGAGTCATTCGACCTGACCAGGTTCCTGTTTTTCGAGTTGTTGCGTTCTTTCTTGGAGCTGAGTATGAAATGTCGCTTGAGTATTCATTCGAGTTGGAACTAATGCTGGTCGTGCATGACCTGAGCTTGTTGCGATCCTTGTATTTTCATCTGGGTTATTGCAGGTAGTTGTTCCATTGCCCGTGTTTCCATCCATGATGTTATGAATCGAAGCTGCATGCTGCATGCCTGCTGATTGGTTTGTGTTCAACCCAAGCTGGTGGTTGATATCTGACTATGCCTAGTTCGTCATTACTTGAACTTCAATTTTATCATTTCTAGCGAATTGATGATTGTTGCTCGGCCTTCCAGTTCAGTGCTGGCGCCCTCACCCTCGGGGGTTTGTTCTGAGTAGCGGACTTCAAATCCATATCTTTCATACTCCCTCTTCGCATCATGAGTTAGAGTTGGGTGAAAATCAATTTGTTGGTACGAAATCCACGCTAATCTTTTGTCCTTTGTCCAGGCTCTGAGGATCGGCATCAAACGACGAAAGGTTAGACTGTGATCGTCCCGAGTGTTCCGGCTTGCCCCCTGCGTCAAGGGAAAGGTCGGAGATATGATGGTGTGTCACATCTAACGGTTGCATGAGATGTATCTAGTCTCATCTGAGCTTTCGAGTCTGGAAGTAGGTTAGGACCAAAAAAACGTTCTCTTTGCATTTGTTTCCTAGTCCTCAAGGAGCCTGTCAAGATCACAGCATAAGTCAAATACAGGCATATAAGCTATGTCTTCTGTAAATATTTTCAATAGTCATGCCCCCAATCATAGGGTAAATGTGAAAGACATGCGGTCGGATCACTTCCCTTTTGAATTCAGACATGTAAACATGAGGAGAGGAAGTTGCTTTCAGTCTGACCCCCGAAACTCCGGCGGGGTAAGAGTTCTTGTGGCGCTAAGTCTCTAGCGCCTTTATACTCTCCCGATCCTTCAGCAGGTTAGAGTTCGAGTGGTGCTAAGTCTCTAGCGCCTTTATACTCTCCCGTCCAAGCTCTGAGGACAGAAATCAAGCGGCGAAGAGTCAGATTGTAGTCGCCTCGAGTGCTCCCGTTTGCTCTTTGCATCAGAGGAAATGTCGGGGACGAAATGGTTGCATCATGTTCAATTATTACATGGGATATATCCAGCCTTATCTGAGCTTCCTGTTCTGGAAGTAAGTTGGGATGAGCAGATGGACGTTCTCTTTTCATCTGCTTTCTGGTCTTCAAGGGGCCTACATCGTCCTTCTGGATGCGACCCTTTGTTCATTTTCCATTAGCATGTTGCCATTGTTGCGAATGAGGCCCTCGCGTTCTTGACTAGTTATCTTTTGTAAACCTGCGTTTAGTAATAAAATTTTTGTTTCTTTCGCATTGTCTTGTACCTGCGAATGGGCAAATAAGTCATGAAGCGCTATAAGTAGTCAATGCAATTATGAATGAAAATGCACTAAAGTAATATGTGTGTATAGGTATGCTTCCAATCAATCATTAACTTAGTGCCTGTCCAGGGCTTTGTTGAGGATTGATTAGGATCTTATTTGTTTTGCCCCCATGTCTGGGCATGGAGGATTCGGGCTCAAAGCTCAGTTAATCCCCCGACACTCTGGCAGGGTAGGAGCCCTCGTGGCGCTAAGTCTCTGGCGCCTTTATACTCTCTCTGGAGTTTAAACTCAGCGGTTCCCCGATCCTTCAACGGGGTAGGAGTTCTAGTTCGTTTCATGGTATGCTCAACGATCCTTCAGCGGAGCAGAAATTATGGGGGGTGCTGAGTCTCCAGCACATTTCTCAGCGCTCAATCAGAGGGCTTTTATACTCATTCTCAACTCTGGAGAATTAGAGTTCGAGCTCAGCAGTTCCGTCGCTCCCCGATCCTTCAGCGGGGTAGGAGCTCTTTCTCAGCGCTCAATCGGAGACGCTTTTATACTCATTCTCAACTCTGGAGAATTAGAGTTCGAGCTCAGCAGTTCCGTCGCTCCCCGATCCTTCAGCGGGGTAGGAGCTCTTTCTCAGCGCTCAATCGGAGACGCTTTTATACTCTCCTGGCAGTCGCCGAGGTTAGAGTTTTGCTCAGGCGGCTCCGATCATGGTACACCGCCACGCCTTGTAGACGTCATCTTCGCGTCCTTTATACTCTCTCTCGGCTCTGGAGAGTTAGAGTCACGGATCAAGCGGTCTGCAATCTTGCATGCCCATCGAACTCGTCCTAGGTTTATATTTTAATCCAAGCTCTGAGGATTAAAACCAGTCGGACGTACAGTTGGAGCATTTGCCAAGGCTTTGAGTTCCTCCGAACAGTCTACGGGAGGAATGGTTGGCACCTGACTTCGGGTACCTGCATTATTCATATCGCATGAGTTAGTCATGTCAATAACTCGGAAAGCATGTGAAAGTCGGACTGCGTTCTTCTGGAGTCGGACTACGACTTTGCGATTCAATGATTTATGTACGATTGTTTTTTTTTTGTTCTGCCACGCGTGAGCCAAGGATTGGATGGTCATTCTAGATCCACCTTGAGCTATATGATTTTCTTTAGATGGAGGGCGTGGTTTTGTAGACGAGCAGTTCAATCGAGCTCGTTATGGTTCTGTTCCATAATCCCATATGCGGGTGTCAGAAATCTGATCGGTATCAAATCCGGGGTACCTACACCATCCACATATTAGTTCATCTGAGTTAACTACATCAATAACTCATAAATCATGCAAATATAAGAGTCATGGTTATAGAATAATCCTGTTAAAGGAATGAGTATCATTCTGAGTGAAAAATGGCGTTGCATATTCATTGCAGGTCCATTTTGCTTCGCCCTATTTCTGTCAATAAAGGGCTTGATCGGGGTCTTGAGATGGCAAAGGCGGCTAGGTAGGTACTATAAGCGAGTGATGAGGTCGCATCTCCTTCAAATCGCCTTTTTGCCCCCGTGCTGAGGGTAAGGATAGAGTGTCAGGAAGTCATGACTGGATTGCTAATGGTAGCACATCTTTGCATTGGTGTTAGGTTGTAAATTAGCATGAGAACAATGGATTCATGCTTATAGAAATTTTTGCACTTTCCATGCTAGGAAATAGGATATTACTGCTAGTGGGATAATCATATCACATAAATTTGCTGATATACCCTCGATCCTATATCGGGGACAAGGGTTGGTGCGCCGACAATCAACCAGCATTCATGCGTAAGCATTCTAGATCTTGGACTCGCTAACTTTCAGGCAAGACTAAGTCAATTGGCCAGGCAAATTCTTGATGTATCAGCTCCGAATTAGATGATGTAATCTCGAGCAATTTATGCTCAAATCTGTAGTTGCCCCCAGCCTTAGGGGAGTGAGTCAATTGGCAGATAATCGATGAAAAGAGTGGAAGTATGAGTCTTCACTTTCTAACTTGAGAACGCCGTTGGCCAGAAGTTTCATTCATGTACATCTCCCATCTAATGGGTGGCTGACTGGTGATTTGGTCGAATCATTTAGGGCGGTGAATTTGGCAATTGCATTCGTTGGTGTTTGTTTTGGGACAACCTTCCAAGAGAAATAGGCAATGTCGAATTGCATGTCATACCCCGAGGCATAAAGAACGATTGCACGCCTTTCACTTCACCTTGTTAGATGCATTTTGTGCTGTAGGAAGTTTATCATGGAGTTAACCATGACTCTCTTTCGGGTTTGGTCTCCAACGTTGGATCAACTTCCATTTTATCAATGGTTGTATTTCATAGTGTCTTGATGGGGATCATCTCTATCTTTTCTGGATTATCGGAACTTTCTTATTCGACCAGATGATTCGACTTTAGATCTTTTGTGTATGAAATATGAGGTATGTTGTAACGTTCCAATCCATCCGATAACTCTTCTGCCCATTCTAGGTAGGCTGCAAGTTGTGGTTTCTCCGACTGGAATTCCTTTCGAGTCGTCCTTCGGGGGTTATCTGCAAAACTTCGGCGTTGGGTTGCCGATCATTTTTTGCACCATCTATATACAACTTCCAAGTGCTTGATTTCATCTTTCATTTCGAATGGCAACTCCATATAAAATCCCGCGATAGTGAACTTACTGCATACGTCTTATTTGCTTGACAGGAGAACACTTCAGGTTTATACTCAAGAAATGACTCATAATTTGGGATTAAATCCCGCAAACATTAGCACTGGTCCAAACAAACACATCCAGGCTCGCCTACAGAAAGCATATAAGTTCTCTCGTTCGGAAGAGGTCTAAAGGAGATCCGATGTGAAGACCTTAGTCAGGTCGGCGTCACCAGTCGGAACACGTGCAGTTGCGTTATTAGATGTCACCCTTCTTCATCCCGAATCACCATCCTCTCTGGAATCTATGTCTTCGGACAGGTCGTTTGGCAATTCCTTTTGCGATGCTCCCATCATTCGCAATATTGACACCTCCTTCACACTCCATCTCATCTGGAGGGGAAGCGTCTTTGGGTTTCACGCAATCTCTGTTGCGTAGCATATTCCATCCTTCCTAATCAGTCGGCTTCTCCAATAACTTGGTCACCATAGACCAGTCTCACTCCGTCTTTGGTAGGGATATTTAACGGTTAACACCCATATGCTATGTAAGCTCTGAATTCCGCTAGACCTGGTTGGTTGAGACCACGATCAGATAAGCTTGAATGCAATAGCATGGCTTGCAAGGCTTCAAGTAAGGTTCGTATATCCTATCACAACTGTTGTATGAAGTGGAGAGCTAATGGTTGATTCATATTTGCATTGATCTCAAGTTCTCATTTCTTGACCAATGTCATAAGGTGGCTGGTGAGCAGTCAAGTTGTTATCATCCCAGCAATGATCCATATATCCAATCACGGCCTGCGGAGGTTCAATTGGTTCCTAACTCTGGGGACCAAAGTACATCGATCTAACCCTTGGACACGTGGAAATCAATCTATCTCGATGTGGTTGACGGCAAATAGGTGAACCGTAGGACATACGTTTTTCACCATGCCGTTCAAGCGAAGGGTAACTTTGTAGTGCTAGGGTCCTTACTTGCCGTCGGGTATCCCATTATTGAGAATCATGGTCATTGGGATCTTTTGAGTCATCCTCAGAATAGTATCCGGATTGCTCTATGTCAATGTCATCTGGGATTTTGCCTGTAGGACAAGTTTAAGTCACGTAAACTAGGTGATCACTATTCGCTCAGGAGCATCATCAGCTGCATTTGGGAAATATGCACACCATTGGAGCTCTGGAAGAGGAGGTTGTTATGAGACCATCATTATTTTGAATACTGCCATAGCCAGCATGTCGAATCTTTTCAACAACTCCTCACATTCAATAACATCGGTAGATAGAGGTCATGGCTTCTGGAAAGAATCCTCAGAATACCTACCGAATCTTGGTCGATAAGCATTTGTGATAATTGTGGGTCAGAATGTACTCCGAGCCGAAGGAGAGCCGTGCTACGAGCCGAAGGCGAGGCCGTCAGCGGGTCCGGGCGCAGCGCCGGCGGGGGTCCGGGGCCCCGCAGTCCCGGCGGCGATCGACCTAACCGGTTAGGTTGAAAATGTGGGCACCGCACGATTTTTTCGATTTTGGAAGATAGATCCTTTTCTGAAATGATCTGAAAATTACATTTTTTCCAAAAAATGTCACTTTTTTGGGTCGGATCGCGACCCTTGTTCGTCACCACTTTTCTGGGTCGCGGTTCGCTACTGTCGTCTGGTTCGTGGCTCGGATCGTCAATTAATCAACGTCTTCGGATCGGATCGCGGATCCTACACCAGGTCGGGTCGTGAAGGTCACTCTGAGCCCGGGTCGTGGAGGTCGTTCCGCGAACCGCGAATCGGATCGTGATGGCTCTTTGGGCTCCGTTCGTGGAGGTCGTTCCGCGAACCGCGAATCGGATCGTGATGGCTCTTTGGGCTCCGTTCGTGGAGGTCGTTCCGCGAACCGCGAATCGGATCGTGATGGCTCCTGCGATCCGCGAACCGAGAACCGGCCACCTGCTCTAACCTGCTCCTGTGCATTTTCTTTGTAATCCTCATTCGTTTCTCAGTGAAAGCACCAAAATGTTAGATCAAAATTTGGACCTAACACCCAAATTGTCGTATTTAGAGCATAGGATATGAAGAAATAACTGAAAAATAGAGAAAAGAGCAAGACAACAAGATTTTTATAGTGGTTCGGCGTTAACGAGCCTACGTCCACTTCATATTTTCTCATTTCACTCATAGATTACAATTACAATGAATATTGTCTTTCAATCACTTGAATTCAATGAATAATTCTCTCCGAATCCATTGAATTTATTGAGGAAGATAGGGGTTATTCATGGAGAAGTGTTGGCCATGGCAGCCATGGATGAGGAGATGCCAAAAGTCCCCTGAAAATGCCCTCTGGAGGTGTATTTATAGCTGTAGGAGAGCTTCTGGGATGACTGGTTCGCGCTGGGGTACGTGGCATGCGATCCGGAAAAATAGGAGATCGAATAGCCTTAAGAATAGGTCAAAACAGTGCATGTATCTGCAGGTTCGGCGATCGGTTCGTGGGTCTGGGATCGGTTCGTGATATGGGCTCGGTTCGTGATATGGGCTTCACGATCCGAGGCTTGGTTGCGGGCTGGAGTGGACGGATCGTGGCTTGAGGACGCTCCGCGAACAGAGGGGGCGATCCGATCCAGTATCCACGATCCACGGTATGCGATCCGACCAGGAATGACACGAGTTGATGCTAATCTGGACCCGTTCACGGAAACGGGCATAACTTTCAAACCGTAAGTCCGATTGAGCCGAACCAAAGCTCAAACTGAAGCTTATTCAGAGGGCTACAAGCATATGATGTGAATAGATCCAAATGAGGTCGTTTGATAAGGGTTTCGGACCAGTTTATACTGGTGTTGTGATTTTTAACAAACTGCCTTGTGTCTTCTGACGATGCCTCCAATGTCGGAGAGTGATGTTACCCAGAGATTCCATATGAGGCAGCATTTACCCAGAGGTGTGTCAACACGATCTTTGCTTTGGGTAGCCTGGTCACAAAGCAGGCTAACACGTTATTATAATTCAACTCTAAACTGAATTATACCTTATATAAAATCCAATTCACACTGTATTGTGAATTTCACTATTTTTGATTATTTCTAAATTAAAAATATTATTTAATTATTATATTAATTAAATATTCCATATAATTTAATTGAACAACCATTTTAATTCACTAAATCACTAGTAAATAATTAAATAAATTAATTATATATTGCCGAAAATACGGATCGTTACAGTTCTAGTGTGTAAATATACATGTAACAGTGCTAAGATACGAGGTTAAGTCCGGCTTGTGGTAAAGTCTGCCTGGAACCGCCCGGCATACCTATCATCCACAAGTGGTCAACTTAATGTGAGAGGTTTGGTGCATTAACATACATAAACAGGGAATGATAATAACCTATTACAATTAATTATAGTAACGAGAATGCTATATAATAGTTAGGCTTGTCCTAGGGACGAGTGGAAATTATAACATAAGTTATAATAAAAGGAAAGGGAACTTACTAGTAAACCTTATTTAAGAGAACTAAGTTAATAAGTAAACAACGACAAGTTGTAGTGACATGTTAAACAAAAAACAGGTGAACTGAGATGAAGTGTACTTAATTACATATTAGGTAGAACATGTTATTGTAACTGGGGAATCAAACAATGAATAATATAAAGAGATTGTAGATTATAGACCTTGGATTAATATGTACAGAATAACATGTTATAGGCGTATTAATGAACTTAAATGGGTTAAGTTATATAATTGAAATTAATAAGCAAGATGTAATTAGTAACTTGAATAAGAAGTCAATATGACTAGGAATAACCAAGTTGAATGGAAATCTGAAAGGGAAAAGCAAGCGCGTAATTAAATGATTAGACATAGGGTCTATTAACATGTTAACCTGATGCTCTTGGACCAGTCCGTACGTTTGAAGGTGAATAACCCAATGGGGTAGATCATCATGGTGTCATAGAACACGAGGGGAGCGCACATCAATCTGATTAGTCTGCTTGTTCTACCTGTAGTTCTGATAATATTTTGCTAGCTTTGAAGAACTGGAAGGGGAAGCACGCGACTTCCTGCGATGTGGAGGGTACTCCGGGTAGTCCTCTATGTTGTGACAACGTTCCACTGTGCTCACAGAGGTTAAGTCTTTGCGTCTCTACCCGGTGAGTATGCCTTGATTGCCACGATAGTGGGCAATCAAAAGACTGTAGGGTGGCATAGGTGATTCGAAGATCCAAGTTTCCTTGTGACCAGGCTGGGTTACGACCACTCTTGAGTACCGACAGGTCTAACCTAGGTGATAGCAAGTCGTCAGGTACCTACCATCGACAGTCAGCTTGATATGTGATAAGTGATGTGGAAAGACGAAGAGCTAAACAAAAAAGACCATAGACCTTTTGCTATCAAGGTTATGGGTGAGGGACATGCCAATTAAGATTTGTTGTTTGTTGTTTGCTTTTGAGCCATGACATTAGTTCTCAACCTTTTTCATCTTTCACTAGTTGAGGGAGGAGTTAGGTGGGACTATATCCACTGAAAATGCAAACCTTAGCGTCTGTGTATACAGATATCTGAAAAGCTCTCAACCGAGTTTCGTGTTTCTTGTATAGCCCGGCCACGGGACTCTGTGCACAATAAAGGATATGTGCAGTTAAGTTGTCGAGTACAATTGACGATATGTATATGGGAAAGTCTAGATACTTGCATGTCTACTCTGGATGGTGTATCGTAGACTCAAGGGCATTACTCTATGATGGAATCTAACTCGATCGAAGGTGGCAGTCCGTGCACTTACGTACCTTGGCAGTGGAAGATATATGCGGAACGTAGCATTGTTATATAGAGGTCCGTACATCACTCCGGCGTAGGAAGAGGGACTGCGTACATTTCTATGGTGTTACGGTCGAGACCGTGCGAGTAGGGTACCATGGGGTGTACCTTAATATTGGGGGGTAGCTACCTGTATACTGTGTTAGCTTTATCCACTGGGAAGTAGATGGGTACGACGTGTGTGTAAGCCTTGAGTGTTGTTAACCCACGTAACTTAATAAACAAGAAAATACAACTGAACGGTACATGTAGGATTACCCAAAATGTGTAGTCTAAATCTAGTCACCAGAACTTGTGTTCTAACCCCCTCTTCATAACATACTCGCAGGTTAGATTTGTGGCACAGATATGATAGCTTTGGATACTGCTTAGGCAGTATTATTACTACGGTAAGGCTATATTTTGATTACATTATATTTTATCCATTCCACAGTGAGATGTTTTTTTGAGTTCTGATATATTTTATATCTCTGTCTTTTCTACAGGATACCAGAGAAAACCAACATGAGTTTCGACAGATTATAATTTTGAAAAAAATTCGATCTGTTGGAATTCGGATTTTTACACTTGGGTTAAAGAACAAGTGTCATTTAAAAACACTGTTCATGATAAACCCAAAGTCAAGTTCCATTTAATATTGAATCCGCACGGAAAATTGAACAATTTATAATCGATATAAATTTCCATATCCGACCAATACCATAAGAGAATAACGGAAAAGCCTTTTATATTCCATAAATATTAAAGCTCCTCCTTCACAATAGCTCATCTCGATTATTATTAATCGAATTCCATCCAATTCCAATTTAATTTATTAAATTAGAAAACTTCTTTAAATATTAATTGAAAGAGTTAATTTCATTATCAACTGGGTTTAAGAACGGTATTATTTAAGATGCCATTCATGACAAACCCAAAATCCAATTGGATATTAAATATAAAGTTTTAAATGGAAATCATGTTGACTTAAATTTAATACGAAAATTTGCAACTAACAAATACCATTTTGGAATAACAATATCTATATCTTTCAAATTCCTCAACAATATCCATATAATCACGGAATCCAATATGGAAATATCCGAAGATAATTCCCATTCAAATCCTTTCCCACTTATATGTTGGAAACTTCTGGTTATGACAGAAACGTTCACAAATCCAATTTATTATTTTAAAAATCATTGGATTATTATTCTAGTTATTAACTAGTTCATTCGGATAAATATATTTTATCCTTTCAAAACTTGGAGTATTTCATCCAAAATCTTTCCAAATCATTTATTATGATTTTACATAATTTATTCATATTTTTTAATAATTTTATTAAGGCGCTTACAGTCGGTTTCCAATATCAGCCATCCATAACAACCTTTCCCAAAACTGATTTGGACTCATATTAAAATATAATCATTAGATTTAAAAAATTCTCATTTTCATTGGAAAGCTCATTTCATTACGGTTCCAACGATTCCAATTTCAGGAAAATCTGACGGTCGCATCTCCCATTACGTCAATTCAAAGTTACAGGGTGACCTTCGCGAACTATCGTTGCGGGACGCTTTCTATTTAAGCCTGAATTTGATTTAAATATTCTAATTATAAATCGAAACGCTTCTAAACCATTATTATAAAATATATATAATCATTTTTGAAAACTCGTTACAGTCGTCTATCTTCAAAATTGCGTATTTCACGATACGGTCGATTTTAGTATTATTTTAATGAATAAAATAATATTATTTTTCAAAACACGTTATTTTCGGTTCAAATTTTCTTGACAATCGTTATAAAAATAAACAAAAAAATTTCGAAAAGAATATCCTTTTAAACATTTGCTATGTAACCTAACTGAACTTCACTTTGAAAATTTACTATTCATTTTTAATTTGGAAACTTCGACATGCCAAATTTAGTTGAAAATTAATTCAAAACGATTCGTTATAGTTACGAATATTCATATACATTTTTATATCCTTGCGTCCATCCAAAATCGGACGTTTAAATCCAACTTCCATTTTCATCGAATATTACATTATTAACAATATTCATATTTATTTCTGTTTGGAATGAAATCTCAACCAATATCCGTATAAATTAAATTATATTGATTTCATACATCCAACGATAGTTGTAAACAACTATCAAATATCAATTTAACATTGAGTGTGCACTTACATCTATACAAGCCTTAAATAGTTATTCAAGGCTTATATCGGTCGGTCAATCAATCGATTAACATCCAATCTAAACACTTGGGATTGGTGTAAATCAAATATTATCCCAATACCCGTGTGGGGTTTTCAACCAACAAATAATCAATTAATAAATTATTTATTCAATCTCGTCAATTATAACTTATTCAATTTAAGTTATTATTCAGTTCAATTTATATTATTAAAATAAGTGATATGTGAACATAAACAAGTCGTTCGACTTGTAAATGGATGTTTAATCCAATTTCGACTACCAAAAATAATTTAACATCGTTTTAACATGTTAATTATTTCCAAATCACAACCAAATCATAACACAAATAATCATCCATCGAGTTTGCAAACACCTGTGATGTGAGCTGCCATATAATGTATAACAATTTGTGATAGTTATTCAGATAAAAAATAACATAGGCAATATATATATATATATATATATATTTAAATATGAATATAATAGCATAACAAAATAATTAAGTGAGAGAGTTCTCGTTTTGATCGGTTTCAGAAATAATTAAGTAACGATTGTTTTGATCAAATTAAACTAAACGTTTAATTTAACTAAAAACTGCAACTTGCTCCAAATTCCCTTCAGTCAGTTTCATATTTTAGATCTCGTCAAGACGATTCTAATGCATCTAGTTTTGTCGAATTTTGTTTCTGTATGCACAATTTATGAAATTTAAACTTTGAGTTACATAGTTAATTAACTAATATAATTAAAACTTGATTAATTTTATCCTAATTTCTCTTATCCCCTTGTTAACTATTCCTCCATCATTCGATTTTG
Source organism: Allium sativum (assembly GCA_030737875.1). Classification (NCBI taxonomy): domain Eukaryota; kingdom Viridiplantae; phylum Streptophyta; class Magnoliopsida; order Asparagales; family Amaryllidaceae; genus Allium; species Allium sativum. The sequence continues at coordinate 1,037,991,265 of CM060913.1, read as the reverse complement.
CTCTAGGCTTCGGCCAAAAACTTGCCTCCTCCTCATCGATGACGCACGCATTCCAAAGCCCGAGACCCCTATTTACCACCTACACGACGACGATCGTTCCTCTCTCCACCGTCGCCTAGACCCTCGGACAACTCACCCCCACCCTTGCGTCATGATTTGCGTGCGAAAGGACCCCCATTAAGCTCGAAAATCGAGCAGCACGCATCACGATTTGTGGTTAAAACCGTATGGAATTCGAGGGCATGTGAATCTCTATAAGTTTTGTTTAGCGATAATGAATTAATTTGAAACCATTTGCACAAGATTAAGGAATTCATTTTGGAGCTTTGTGGCCATTGATGATGAAACGGCAGTGCAGCGTTTATAATTGTGGGATTAGGGGTTTGGGTGATAATATATATATATAATGTTTAATTCATGTATTACCTGTTTAATGCTCCAAACTCCAAACGAACCCCAACGACTGATGTTCCTAACAAAATACCCATATTTCGGACACAATGAATATGTACTGTAAGCTAATTTGATCGTTCCGATCAGTTTTTGTCAAAATTAAAATGAAAACCAATATAACGTTTAATATTGAATTTGAACGTATGTTTTAATTTACCACGGCCATATATTGTCTCCAAAAATTGTGAAATTTGAAAACTTGCTATGTTTTTAAATATGATTCTAACAAAACCAATTTTGTCGAATTTGGAGACATTTTAAAAAATGGCCTTAAAACTAACTTATTATTATTATTCAAAGAAAAGAAATATCATTACCAACCAAAAGGAGCTTTCCGACTCATGGTAACAACAAAAAGAAGGCAACAAACTAAAGCAAGGATGGCCACCACAACTAGCTCCACCCACAAGTAGAATCTAACCTAAGCGAGAAGGATTTGGAATAGATCAGGGGAAATATGATGCATTGAACATCCATAGATATGGCGGCGACGATAACTCGTTGCCACCAATAAGTCAAAACCATCAGATTCAGAGTTAAGAATGTGAATGATAGCTTGCAAGTCAAGATCTCGCGGTCGACGATGATCCACTCCATAATTACGGGTAACTGGACCATATTTGATATCCAACGCGAGTTCGATTTTAGCAAGGTTATCATTATTGGAAGAGCACTCATCGGAAGATACACATATGAAGCCTACTGGAACCTGCGAGTCAACAAGATAGGATCCAGAACCAAAGTCAGGTCCGATGCCCCCTCAATACAAAGCTTAACCTCATGGACAAGAGCTACAGAATCTGAAAGAACGTCCGTAGAGTCAAACAAAGAAGAGGTATAACCAGCAAAAACTTGGGATAACAAGGGCTCATCCAGATCAGCACGAACAAGAACATGTTGCACAACAACATTATCAGCCAAGACTAAATCTTAGAGGGGACCACCTATACTTAAATGTATAGCAGGGAGAGAACTAGAAGCTTAGTCAGAAGAAGCTTAAGGAACATCTGCCACAACAGACACAGTGCCATGAGCATGAAAGGAGAGACAATTGGCTACTACGGGGTCAGCAGCACCCTCGGCCAAGCATAAATCTGATCTAGAAAGATCAACAACAGAAGAAGTTATCACAGATTGAGATAAAACCACTGACTAGCCATCAATTAAATGGGTAGTTCCAGCTTTAGCAACATGCACAAGAGAGGCCAATAGGCCGTTAGCATCGCTTAGCGCTGTAGCAAAAGCATTTGAATGAAGCCCAATGTTAGAAGAAGTCGCAGGCAGCTCATTGGCAGAAGAAGAGCGATTACAAGAAATTGCAGGCTTAAGAGTAGCAGCTTGAGCACCAAGCATGGCATGAATATGGGATGCAGGCTTAAGAGAAGCAGCTTGTGCACCAAAAACGGCATGAACTTGCGATGCAGGCTTGCCAAGCGAATCACCTATCACTGCATCAGAAGCTATATAGCTCGAGCCACCATGAGAATGCGACGCAATCGGCGTTTCAGGGGCCCATTCATTGGACTGCGAGGAAGAGGCGTGACCAAACATGTTGCAGCTAACACATCTAGGCAGCAAATACTCATAATAAACAGGCACAACATATGTAAAACCACTAGGGTACTGAACCACCACTTCCTTAGGGAAATTTGATGAGGCATGCATTTCGACAAAGACCCTGGTAAACCCCAACCGCGAGGCGTTTGCCATTACACTATCTATCTCAATCAAATTGTCAATCAGACCCGAGATGGCACTAATGATTTCATTGTCCCAATACTTAATTTCAAGGACAAATCGCACCCAAATCAAAAGAGAAGATAGAAGCTCTTTGGTGAAGCGAACCTCCAGCTTCCATTTTTGCAACAAAACCAAGCGAGAATCAAAGAGGTACGGTCCACCAAGCAACACACGCTCGAAATCATCCTTCCTATCAAACTTAACGAAGAAAAAAACATATTTTCTGGAAAACACTTCGAAGCCACCCACCGGTTTCAAAACAGGACTAACAAAAGCTCTCAAATGAATATAGGTATGGCATTGCCCCAACGACATATAAAACAATCGAATTACTCCATCTACAAACTGGTTTATCCAACATAGTGCCACTAACCTTAGCACGGTCATCACTGGGAGGAATAAAGGAGAGGAGAGTGGATTTGCCCACTTTAGACCTATTGCTGAACCCCGTAAGAGCCTCCTTCCAATCGAGGCCACTGGCGACCGAAGCCAAAGAAGTTGGAGTGGAAAAACCATCAGACACCGAGTTGGGGGGACCCATAATACAACCTTTATTAGATACTGTAATTCCAGGAACAGCCACGCACGTGCAAAAAGATCCAGGTCCAAGCAAACTACCCCCAACCCCGTTAATCCCACATGCTTCAGCCCCTTCCGTAACATCGGTTGTCGAAGTTTCTACCAGCGACGAGGCAAATGCCAAATCGGAGGCGGAAGACGGATTAACTATAGATGGGGCACGAGGCATGAAAGCAGCGAGATCCGGAGACAGCTAGAAATGAACCTTCTTGCGCTTGACCATGGAGAACCACTGTGGATTTGAAAACATGCATGAGAGCGAAGAGGAGGTGCGATGCTAATAGGGAAACCCTATTAAGAAATATGCAGCCGCCATGAAGAAAAGGTTCTCCTAATGAACTTCCATTTGATAATTAGCTAACTAAATTATAACTTAAATTGAACATGCATTTAAATTTACTACGCTTACATACTAATTCCAATCAACTTGAAATTTTAAACCTATCAAAAATTTGACGTTTCAGATCCAACAAAATTTGTTTCGTTGAAAACGGAGGTCGTTTGCTAAACGGCTATTTCTAAAGCCTATGTAATATTATTATATTCCAAACTTATTCAAATTAATAATAAAATATTTATTATTATCGTATATATCCAAATAAATATCATAAAGATGTAAAATAAACATTCTTGAGTTTATAACTCAATATTACAATTTTCTAATCATACAGTATTCAATTTACAATAAAATTCCTTTTATCATATTTTATAAACGATTTCATAGTGATTATTCTAAATTTTAATTTGGACATAATTTATAATTTATAACTTGGAATCTCCATTTCTTACATTCATTAGAAAGATATAATTAAACCAATCCTAGCATTTCTTGCTTTAACAAATTCTGACTTATTTTGAATTCTATACATTCATTTAAAGTTCAAAAATAAATTTTCAAACTACCTTGATGTTACAAGTTTGTTTTAATTGAATTTTACATTTATACGTTAAAACTTCATTTTAAATAATTTTAATCGTAAATTCTCAAAATAAATCATTTTAAATATTTAAATCCCATCAAAATTAATTAATAAAAAGCTTTAAATTGGTTCCAAAATTCAGAGTTGTTACAATCTCCCCCACTTAAAACTTTTCGTCCTTGAAAAGGAAGGTAGAATCTAAGGTCGTTTACTTAACTAACTCAGCCTTTGTTCTAGCTCAAGTTCTTCAACTTTTCAGTTTCTAAGATCTCTCCAATTTCTCAAAATTTGGCGAATGCCTTAAATTTTCAAAAGTTTCGCCGTAACCTCCTTTGTACAGGTTGATCGGTACAACTACAACTCACCTCTCTAGGCTCTCATCAATTAAAAGAAAATCCAATAGCCAAGTGGCTTGCCAATCGGCTCATAAAATCATCAAACCCAATCAATATAGTAAATATGTGCCTTTTTGTCAAGTATGCAATTTTTTTCCTCTTCTTAGCTTCCATACAATAACTTGTCCAATATATATATGTATATATATCCAATTCCAAATAATTTCATATCAATTTAACATTAAATTTAATTTAACTCAATTCAATCTTTCATTCTTTCATTGGTTTTATCATTCCAATTTTATTTAACTTCACCTTAGTTAAATTTTTAATTCATTTGATTTACTTTTATATTTTCAATCTGATTAACTAAATATTAGTTAAATTTAAATCTCAAGTCATTCCCAGTTACTTACTTAAATTATTTTAAGTATATTTTGACGTTTCAATTGGAATTATATACTCATTCCACTTTCAAAACTTGAAAATAAACACTGACGATGTAACTACAATCTTTAGAATCATCCTCAAGCAACTAGAATGTGATTCTATACAAATTAAGTATATTCAAGACTTTGAATATACGCTAGCTACACATATATGCAAAATCTTCTTATACTCGATAATCCAACTTCAATGTCAAATAACACACTCAAATCTTATTATTAAATATAATCTTTCAAAATCAGATTCACTTTTATGAATACTCAAATATATTTTCTTCTATATATATAATATAATTTAAAATCAGATTATATAATAATCACAAATATGATACTCATAAACATATAACTCTCTACTCATTTTAGGCCATTACTAACCCCATCTTTAATGAATCACTCATTCTAGGAAACTACTGATTCTATCTCTAATGTGCATTCTTTAATAGGATATTACTAATCTCATCTCTAATGAATTCTTTCGTTTGGTTCTAATGTGTCTTGTTCTCGAGCTTTGCAAACTAAAGCTCTGATATCAAGCTGACATGACCTGAAATCCCCGGCCGACCCAAACTAAACGAGAACGGGATTGTTTGAGAACACGATGCATCAGAACACATAACAATAGAATTTTTCATTTCTATTACAACAAACACCAGAGTACATGAATATCAGAGTACGGAAAATAAATATACACCAGAAATACAATTATCAGAGAATAAATAAATTACATAGCAACGAAAATAAAATGTATAAACACAAAGCACAACGGAAATACATAAACTAACACAACCGAAAGAAATACACGGATACAAAGCTTTCCAAAGTATAGATCCTGCCGTAAATCAGGATCCTGTTAAATAAATATCCACAAAACTACTAGTTGCCCATAGGGAAAATATAAGCACCGAGAGTTTAGGTGAAAAAACAACAAACTCCAGGTCAGTCATGAGACTAGTGTGAGAACTTAAAACAATTATTAAAACTTTATATAAAAAGGTTGGAAAAATCATGGAACTACGCCGTATGACACGGATTGGGGTTACTTCACATAAATATCAGTTTAGAAATAAAACAACGCAATGTTTTTTGAAAAATGAAGCTATTATAAGAATCAGGCCCCATCACACAATGCAACACAAGCCAGAGGATAGAGTTTTACCTAGTAATAGCCAAAGATGCTTGGTATGTTTTAAAACAATTATTTTTGTTATTATTATAAGTACATAGTGTAGAAAAACAACTTCGAATATAAATGTATCAATCGTAGATGACATAGTACCCCATCCTACTATGTCGCCATATAGGTTTACAACTAAAACCGAAAAGTCGCGTATTGGGAAGTGGATTCCATCTATGAGTCGAGGCATGGGATCTTCCTCATCCAATTTGGGCCATCTCTAGCGGGTTATCCAGGACAAATGCATGTAACCCTTAGATCTTGTAGGTCCAGTCCACACTTACTTTTGTGGAATGGGAAATCCTAAACAATACGTTTCCCGGTACTATCAGACCTATAACCTGGTCAGTATGCCGACCATATGAGCCTTTTGTAGCCCCATATCCAAGGCGCCTCGCTATCCACCAATCATCCATATAAGTAAAAATGTCTGGGCTCCATACCATGACATCACTCTTAGCTAGAAATAAACGCATGCACTCCCTGCTGTCCCTAATCCTCTTTTTGACTCATACCGGGGTGTGAAGCTCGCGAATTAATGCTATACAAAAAGATACGCTATATTGAAGTCACGCTTTGATCATCATCCGCAAAGCCCGGCTTTTCAAAAAAAACTTTGATCATTTCATCTCAGCATGCCACATTGTCAATCCATACCATTGATTTCCACCAGTATATAACCTCTAAGCTCGTACGTCTCAGAGAAAGGTGTTAAGCTAAGAGAATAAATTCTCTACCACCAAATATATATATATATATATATTTAGTAGCGATCAATTAATGTAGCACAAACTACGATGCCAGGCACACAATCTATTTCAAGTTCATTCTAGGTCTGAACGAAACCGGAGGCACATTATTCCTCATCCCATATGTCCAATACAGGTGATAGGTCCTCTCATATCACATCGATCTCAAGGTACGTCTAGACGACCACCATTAAATTACCTCGTCTTGGGTGTACCGCCCAACCGATACATCAGTAATCATCCGTACAATGTGAAGATCTCCAGCCTTGAACCACCATCTTCATCGTCGACTTTTAATCATCATAACAGTTATTCAGAATAGGTTAAACATGGTCTTTCCTAATAACTCACGTATCTTTAAAATCGAAGATAAATAAGGATAACACACATCTCATTCCAATCCATAATATTCTTTTATTCAAATATTCGTTACTCTAGAGAAAGGTTCCCATTAATTTTGTCAATGATTTAAATCATTTAAACTTTTATTTCATCTTCCTATGGATATCATTTCAAAAGATGTTATTATATCTTTTCACAACTTAAACTAGATTAAGGTTTACATAACCAGTCGGGATTATTGAGCCTTACCGAAGTAATCATTTATTTTATTTATCCCAATCCCAACCTATTCATTCTATGGAGTAAAACTGGTGGTACTCCATATTTAACACCCATAGTGTTATCGATAAATTCAATTACCACTTAATGTTTAAATATAATTGAGGATTCATCCATCGCATGGAGTAAAACTGGTGGTACTCCATTTCGAACACTTCTCGAATTTGATAGACTCAATTAACTTTTTTTACATTTCAATCTAATTAAACATTCATTGAAACTTCCACTTAGTTTTAATCTCAAAAATCATTACCTAATGATTATTCAACCTTTGGAAATTAATCTTGTCTTTACTTGGGTTAAAGAACAAGTGTCATTTAAAAACACTGTTCACGATAAACCCAAAATCAACTTCCATTTAATATGGAATTTTCATGGAAAACCGAACAATTTATAATCGATAATAAATTTTTGTATCTGACTAATTGTTGGTGGGGAAAATTGTTCGCACGCCAACACCCAAAAGTTTATGTGGTATGAGCAACACAAATATCCAAATAAGAAGTATGTAATGTAAAGACGAGGAGACACAACTTTTATAATGGTTCGGCACTAACAACTACATCCACTTGATAATGACCATTCATCATATGATATTCGATTACAATGTTGTACAAGTTTAGATGATAACCGAGCATAAAATATTACAATAGAACAACAATGTCCTTCTTCTTCCTCCTTTAGATGAGTTGTCTTGGTCAACTATGCCCAAGCATATCCTTAATGTCTAGGAAATCCAAGAGAACCCAAATGTAGCATAATTATCCTTGTGAATGTCCAAGTGTTGATGAAAAATGTGAAGGCCATGTTTTAGTTATACATGTCATTACCAATGGCCATGGAAGAAGAGTTGGAAGCCATTAATGAGTGTTTGGAGCTCTAGAAGTCTAAAAATTCCAACAGAGAAAGATCCAAATAAAGTCCAAGGCTTGGGGTATTTATAGGTGAGAGATTAGGTGGGAGTAGGTAGGAAACGAGACCCACAAGCCTTAAATTTTGGACCATAGAAACAACCCCGTAACAGGAATTTTGTACCCCTTGGTGTGGGTTACGAAATTCGTACCCCTCAAAGGATATGAAATTTTGTATCCCCTAGAGGGAGAGGATAATACTAAAATTTGTATCCCTCAGTGATACGAATTTTTATATCCCCATGAGGGATATGAAATTTCGTATCACTCTAAGGGATACGAAAAGGGGAGAAATGCCAGGAATTTGAAGTGCTGGGAGGCGAGGCTTTGGAGGGATCCGAGATGCTGGAGGGATACGAAAATCTATGCTCCTATTCATAGAAATCGAATGAATCAGGCAGTGCCCACATACACGATCAAAATTCGTTTCAGTCGTTTATCTTCAAAATCACATATTTCACTATACGGTCAATTTTAATATTATTTTTCTAAACTCATCATTTTCAGTTCAAATTTTTTTGACAATCAATATTAAAATAAAAAGTAAATTTTGAAAAGAAATTCGTTTTAAAACATTTACTATGTAGCCTAACTGAACTTCCCTTTGAAAAGTTACTATTATTTTTAATTTGAAAACTTTGACATGCCAAATTCAGTTGAAAATTAATTCGAAATCATTTGTTGCAGTTACAAATATTTATCTATATTTTTATATCCTTGCGTCCATCCAAAGTTGAAAGTCTAAATCCGACTTTCATTTTCATCGAATATTATATTATTAAAAGTATCCATATTTATTTCGGATTGAAATGAAATCTCAACCAATATCCATATAAATTAAATTATATGGATTTTATACATCCAACGATAGTTGTAAACAACTATCAAACCTCCATTTGACATTTAATGTGCACTTACATCCATATAAGCCTTAAATAATTATTTAATGCTTATACCGATCGGTTAATCAATTGATTACCATCCAATCTAAACACATCGAATTAGTTAAATCAAATATTATCCCAATACCCGTATGGGGTTTCCAACCAATAAATAATCAATTAATAAATTATTTATTCAATCTCATCAATTATAACTTATTTAATTCAAGTTATTAATCAGTTTAATTTATATTATTTAAATAGGTGATAGGTAAACATAAACAAGTTGTTTGACTTGTAAATGGATATTTAATCCAATTTCAACTACAACAAATAATTTAACATCATTTTAACATGTTAATTATTTTCAAATCACATTCTAATCATAACACAAATAATCATCCATCGGGTTTGCAAACAACTGTGAAGTGAGCTATCATATATCGTATAACAATTTGCGATAATTATTCAGATAAAAATTAGCATAGGCAATCAATATATATATATATATATGTATATGTATATATGTATATATGTGTATATATATATGTGTAAATATGATTATAATAACATAACAAAATAATTGAGTGAGAGAATTCTCACTTAGATTAGTTTATGAAATCGTTAAATTGTCTTAATTAAATTAAATTTAACGTTTAATTTAACCAAAAACTGTAAATTGCTTCAAAATTCCTCTAGTTCGTTTCATATTGTAGATCTCGTCAAGTCGATTCCAACGCATCCAGTTTTATCGAATTTTTTTCCGTATGCAAAAGATATGAAATTTTAAACATTAAGTTACATAATTAATTAACTAATATAACTAAAAATTAATCAATTTAACCTAATTTCTCTAATCCCCTTATTAACCGTTCCTCCCTCGTTCAGTTTTGCTCCTGGCTTCGGCCAACAACTCACCTCCTCATCCACGATGCACGCATTCCAAAGCCCGAGACCCCTATCCATCACCTTCACGAAGACCTTCTTTCCTCTCTCCACCGTCTCCCATACCCTTGTCCATCTTGCCCCTCCATTGTGTGCAAACGAACCCCTATTAAGCTCGAAAATTGAGCAGCATACGTCACGATTTTTGATCAAAATTTTATTGAATTCGAGGTCATGCAAATCTCTACAAGTTATGTTTAGAGATCATGAATTAGTTCGAAACCATTTACACACGATTAAGGAATTCATTTTGGAGCTTTGTGGCCATTGATGATGAAACGACGGCACATCGTTTATATATATAAATATATATTTTATTAATATTATATTTAATTCATGTATTACTTATTTAACGCTTCAAACTCCAAACGAACCCCAAGGACTAACGTTCCTAACCAAATACCCCATTCTGAAAATAGTGGAATATGTTCCGTAAGTAAATTCGATTGTTTCGATCGGTTTTTCTTAAAATTAAAATATAAATCAATATAACATTTAATATTGAATTTGAACGTACATTTTAATTTATTATGACCACATGTTAACTCCAAAAATTATGAAATTTGAAATCTCGATGTTTTAGAATTACGGTTCCAACAAAACCAATTTCGTCAAATTTAGACACCGTTTGAAAAATTACCTTATAACTAGCTTATTAAATTATAATTGAAATTGATTAGGCATTAAATTTACTATGTACTAATTCCAGTCGAAAACATGGTAATAATTTGACATTCCAGATCCAACAAAATTAGTTTCATAGAAAACGGAGCTCGTTTGCAAAATGGCTATTTTTAAGGCTTATGTAATATTATTATATTCCAAAATTATTCAAATTAGTAATAAAATAATTATAATTATCGTATATATCCAAATAAAATATCATAGTTGTAAAATAAACATTCTTGAGTTTATAACTCGATATTACAACTTTATAATCAAATAGTATTCAATGTACAATAAAAATCCATTAATTATATTTTTATAAATCATCATATTTAATAAATGATTTCATAGCGACTATTCAAAATTTTAATTTGGACACAACTTATAATTTATAACTCGGAATCTCTATTTCTTACATTCGCTAGAAAGATATTATTAAACCTATCCTAACGTTTCTTGTTTTAATAAATTCTGACTTATTTTGAATTATGTACATCCATTTAAAGTTCAAAACTAAATTTTCAAACTACCCCGATGTTACGAGTTCATTTTAAAATTTTAAATTTGTATGTTAAAACTTTGTTTTAAATAATTTTTAATCGTAAATTCTCAAAATAAATCGTGTTTACTATTTAAAATCCATCAAAATTAATTAAAAATAAACTTTAAACTAGTTCCAAAATTCAAAGTTCTTGCATTGTAGACTATATGTATATACATATACATGTGTGTACACATGAGCATATTTCTTTTAAGTTAATAATTTGGTTAGTTATGTTAAATAAGATTAGTAAAAGGTAAGCATAAAAAGATGAAAAGAGTTTATTTTACATATATGACAAAATATCACTTGTCTTACACATGCACATGGCATAGAAATGATGGCAAGAAGGGTGACGGGAGGGGTAGTGTGTAAAGTGATGGGAGAAAAAGTGGAAGTTATGAGTTGATGGATAACAATGACATAGGAATATAATTATCATGTTGCTTTAGGGTTAAGACTTGAAAGTTTTTTAAAAAAGCATCCTACCCCCTCACTTATTCATGCACATATTTCTTCTTTTTCTACCCACTTCTTAAGATGCAAAATAAATTCATTAATGGCTTTCAAGCATTAGGGAAATTTTGTCTCATTCCTTACTACCTTTTTTCAAAGTCATATCAAATGAAATCAGAACCTTCCAAAAGTTCTTAGTTCATTAATAGAAGGTTCAATGCTGAGTTTGAAGTTAAGGCAAGAAGATTGGAGGCTCCACTAATTGGTGGTTGAGCCTAAAGGAGGAAGGATCTAGTTCGTGCTGCTTCAGTGTGATTGTAGCGGAGTTATAGTGAATCTTAGAAACTTTAGAAATCAATGAAGGTGAGAAAATAACTTTAAAATAACCATAACTATCCAAATGTTAATGAAGTAATTATGCTTGACATAGTGGGTCTTAATGATGTTAATACTTTTTATGATGATAGTTTGCTAAATTTGATTGATAATATGTTTTTTATATGGATTATTTAACAAGTCACATTAAATACATGTCGATAAACACAAAGGAAAACATTTGTCTTTCTTGAATGAAATGGTGTGGTGGAATGATTAAACCTCTTGAAAATGGTTTGAAATGTTTTGTAAATAAAGTTTAAACACTTTTAAGGGTTAATATGAAGGCTGGAAATAATACGAAATTTGAAGATATTTTGGTGCATCATGTAATGATAGTTCGCGATTACATGCCTTAAAAGTGAATTTTTTATATACATAAAATATGAATCTATATTCTTTGAAATAAGATTTTCTCAAACTCTTACAAGCAAAGCTTCCAAAGAATAAGAAAACAAGATTTTGTAGAGTAGATTTTGAATTATGACCAAAATAAGTTTTGAAAAACATCACAGATTCGTAATATGAAATCTAAAAATATATTTATTTGAAATGAGATTTTAAATTCAATAAAAATATGGAATAAATCTTATAAATCATTTAAAATGTTGTTAAAGTGATTTATGTTGCTTTTTATGAAGTTTCAACAGATAGAAAGGTCATTTTGATCAATTAATGATTTTTTGAAAGGCAAGCAAGAAAAAATATATTTACACATAGAGTGATTACAAGGTTATACAATCACAACAATACATCATATACAAAAATGACAAAAGAAACCACCTCACTACAATATCAACTCTCATAATACAAGCAAATAACACTGCAGCTACAAAGAAAAACAACAAACAACAAACTAATTAGCAAGGAAACAGCCAAAACAAGAACCTCAAAAAATCAGGCACCTTTCTTCTGAAGGTATCTCAAAATGTCTCTATGTATAAAAGCATACAACTGATTTGCATTCAAAACCCCAATACCAAACAGTTGATTATATCTCTCAGTCAAAATTGCATGAATAAAGAATTTCAAAATCTTCAAAAGTGCCTTAGTTTTAGCATTCTTTCGTCGAGTTTCTTTGAATATATTAAACGATTCAATGATACTTGAGTTAGATGGTTTATGAGAATTGCCATTAGAAGGAATTCTCAACCAAATCTAGTACACAAATTCACATCCGAAAAATAAATGTACATTAGTTTCTAGTTAACATTACAGAAAGCACATGTATTATCAGGGATCAAACCAATTATGTGAAGCTTGTCTTTGGTATTCAATGCATTAGCAATAACTTTCCAAAACAAAAAGTTCTTAGCCGAACTTCCCATGTTCCATATTATTGATTACCATGCAAAAATATGCCTACCTTGCTTCAACAGACTATAAACGTACTTAATAGAGTGGTGTTTACCATTCCAATATAAATATATTGTCACCAGACAACACAGCAGACGTTGTAATCTCACCCCACAATTGTCTAAGAGAAGCATAAACAGAATAAGGCAAAACTAATTCCCCATCATGAAAATAATCTTCAACCACAGTAGATTCAGGTATATCACAATTAATTCTCACATTATAATCATCAACTTTACTCAAAACCAAACCTTGCCTTGACCAAGGGGAGTGCCAAAATGAATCATTCCTAATATTTCTGCAATTGAACTGAATATATTATAAGAATGTATCCCTGAGTTTTAATATGCATCTCTAACTTCAACTACAATTTGGAGGAATCCGCATTAACCAAAAATCCTTGCTACCTATTAAATTCTGACGAACCCATCTTGACCATAAAACTTTGTCACCATCAAACAGCATATTGCAATACACTGAAATAGCTGCTTTATTCCACATATACAAATTTGTTGTAACGGCCCGCAAATCCGTACTATCTGAGTTGACTAATAACACCACATGTCCAACCCAAATTGCACAGAAATACGAATCGTTATTAGAAAGAAGTTAGAGGATGAGAAATAGAAAGAAAGAAATATTAGAATAGAAGAAAATGAAGATCAAAAACTCACAGCGGAACGAATAAAATATATTAAATAACATAACTTTTGAAATACAAATCAATAACTGTATATACATACCATTATCAGAGCACAACAGTTATTCCTAGAACAGTTATAAACACTTGTTTCCAGATACAACATAGTACACAGCGGAAATATGATAGTCTATAGCTAACTGGTGAAGCCTCCTGCTTCCAGCTCTTCCAAGTGAATCTGAAAAATCCCGACTACTTGACTGCCCGTACAAATTTGGGCACCCAAGAGTTTAGGGAAACAAAAACAAAATAAACTCTGGGTCAGTCATGGGACTGGTATGAGTAAACTCCAATCATTTGTTTAACTTTAAAAATCCTTTTGAAAGAAATGATAATCGTAAGACCGATCCACACATAAACACGGATGGTTTTTACCTTACGATAACCCAAAATATTTTTGATATCAAATTCAGTAATATTATAATAATGTCTACATCAAATAAATAGAATCTAGTGGAACACTTGCATCTCACGCTCCATATATAATATAAAATAAAAAAAAAACGCATGGCACTTATTGGAGATTGGATTTCCAACATGACAAGGTATGGAACCACTTCCGATAGTGTATCTCTAGAGAGGAATACACGGGTTCAACAAGAATGTCTTGCAACCCGGCCTACACATGACCGACCACTCATTTCGCTTGAGTGTATCAATGTATATCACTAACAGTTGGGATCAGCAACCGTTTCCTGAATGGGACAGCATCAAATAGAATAAGGAATTAAATGAATTTCTCTATATAGGTGATAATACACCCTAATAGGAGCGACCACATAGCCATGTTGCCTACCCGATTTTTGTTATTTCCCGGTTGTTGAGGCCTGAGGCTACGATTACTTTCCATTCATTGATAGCACAATCACTTTGAATGCCACATTGTCAAATCCGTTAATCAGTAATTGATTTGCACAAATATATTCTTGATATTATGCTAAGAGAATAAATTCTCCGCCACCATATATATCTATACAGACCAACATATGCGATCATTGGAAATACTCTGTCAGACATTCGTCCATATACGTTCGTTCTGGGATTGAACGAAACTGAAGGCACCATTTCTATTAATAGTAAAAGTCCTTGTACTTTACTCCATCTTCGACTATCTTCATATAATCTGATCCCCAATGCTACTGCCAATATGGAGTTGTCCACGGATAATAATCCAACTGGACTCTACATATCGACAATGATATTAGCAAATACTTCGATAGTCGGTTATCTAACTATCGAAGAAAAATAAACAAACATTCCAACCATCAAACAAATCACTGGGCCTCTTAATTAATATTTTATTAATTAAATCATTTCTCCATTTCTTTATCAATATTTGTTAACCAAATAGTTTCAATAATCATCTTGACCTCTTATGCTATTTGGAAAACATTTCCAAATATCAACTTCTATTATTTTCTATGTTTAGAAACTATCTTTTATTTATAACTGGAAAACAATCCAATTACTTATCTCTTCCATGACCATTCATTTCTACACTCAGGAAATATTTATTTATTATATTCCCAAAATTCTATTTCCTTGGGTAAAAACAAATGTTATGTAAAACATCATTACGACAACCCAAAATACTGCTTTCAACTAACTCTTATTCAAGCATTTCTCTTCGAGACTGGATCTTTCTATTTATCGGTTAAAAATGAAACCAATCAAGTTGGGGTATAATTACCTCTCAGACCTTGACTGAAAACATCCTTAACTTCAAAGCGGACAAAACCACTTACCTCGAATAATCAACATCATATTACCAATTATCAATATCTTTTAAACGTGTATACGTTTCTCTTTCTATTTTACCAGATTTAATTATATATTTTCTTTTTGTTTATAGTATTATATTTTCAAGTTCGTTTCCTTATCGAATTCTATATATATCGATACATTGATTTCTAACTATCAAATTTCTTAATAATATTCTAACTCCTTAAATTCCTGGAAAATTTCGCCATAACCTCCTTTGTATGTGTAACACCCCGTAATTTGAACATAAAAATTCACAAATTAAAGTATACTTAATTAAGCGAAATGGGTTGCGCACAGAAATATATATATATATATTGATATATATATATATATAATTGAAAATTAAATAAATAAATATGCAAAAATGTTCAAAACAGCGAATTGGGAGAGGGGAATAACCGAACCGGCCGATTTTTGAGGTCGACCCAAGCTCGTTGGGTCGACTAGGGGTTAATCCAGGGTGTTTGGCTATCAACCCATGGGCCGATTCACTCAAATGCAGATTTTGCATTTGAATGGTTCTCATGGTTCAGCCTTAATCTAAAGGCCCTAGATGGTTCCTACACTTGACTTCTTCCCCAAGACATGCTTTGATGGCTTGGATTGAATCTAGGGTTAATCCTATGGCTAATACTATCCTAATCCTCTATAAAAAGACCCTAAACCTAGCCTAAATCACCATTATTCAATCCTACAGCTATGTCAAATTTGTTCCTCTCATGGCCTCCACTCTCATGCTAAAATTCCTAAGCCTATTTCTATGAGAGATTGTGAGTTCATACAAGTGCTTTCAAACTTGTATGAGTGTTCTTAGTTTGCATTCAAGTCAATTTGCAACATTTCTATTTCAAAGCAAGGATTTTTATTGATTTGGCGCAAGGGTTTTTCAATTGGGGCTTTCATATTTTGGTGCTTGCATAAGGGCTTCGTCTCAATCTTTATAATAAATATTCATTTGTGTCTTCATAGCGTAGTAAGCCCTTTTCTACTTTCTTTTTATTGAACTCTAAAGTTAAATGAATGATGCAAGTTTGGGGTTGATCATTATATGCAAGTTTGGTTGATCATTATATGCAAGTTTGGATGATCATTATGCAAGTTGGTTTAATCATTATGTATGACACATGTTGCTATGTTATGCAAGTTTGGGTTGATCATGTTATCCTGTTATGCAAGTTAAACTTGATGTTGTGAGCATAAAGCTCCAAGCTTTATATTAAAGGTTGCATTTGGCAACATGAAAGTTATCATATCCCTTATGATAACTTGCATGTGAGGCTAAATGCGAACTTCTAGCAACTTCTACATGTCATTTATCACCATGTATCACTCATATGCTAAGTTTGGTTTTATGCATGCTTTTGAAGCCTAATGATGCAATATGCAAGTATATGAACATATGTACATTTCATATGCCACCATGTTAAACTTGTGGCTTCAACACCTTTTTGTCATGATTATGCCAAGTTCCCTATTTTATCCTTTATGCGTTGATGCGATTATGTAAATGATGGGGTTACGTTGGGGTTGGGTAACATTATGACATAAACATGGTTTTTATAACATAGCGTGATATGTTAACTTGTAATTATGTTTTGGAAACATAATGGACATGACACTTAGAAAATATGAGTGTGGCCAACTCGAGGTTGGGTTGAGTTTGTAGCATAAATCTACCCGGACCCGCCCGGCTTAACTAGTGGCTACAAACAATAGGACCCAATGTGAGAAGTTGGTCATGTTGTGCTCGAACCCGAGGTTAGACCAAGTTGTGGTGTAAAGCTACCCGGACCCGCCCGGCTTAACTAGTAACCACAACAAGGTCTAATGTGAGAGGTTAAAGCACATTAAGTTAATTAATGCCTCCTGATTAGGGTTAAGTCATGGTCCACTTAATACTTAATCAATTTAGGCTGGATGGGTTAATCGGGGTTAAGTCATGAACCTTGGATACACTTAACCAATTTAATCCACGTTTGGATCGGGTTAACCACATTTAACCCGTTAAGGAAACCCTAGTTGCGTGGTCCTTTGCAGCAGTAACCCTCTTGATAGTATCATAAGACCCTAGGACTAGGCTAGGGTGGGGCACGATTACTGGGCTGACATGTAAGCGACCAAAACGACGGCTGTGTAGGTACGCCGGTGTAGGTCTAGGCGGACTATGATCGTGCACATAGTCCGGCGTTGGAGAATCAGGCACAGGTACCAGTAGATCTAGGCTGTGCATACTTGATTGGTGTCCGAGGTCTACACCCTAGGACTTGATACACCCTGGGGTGGACCTAGCACAGTTAGCTACATTTCATGTTTGGGCCGTATGACACCGACTCTTGACGAGTTAGGCTTATAGGGAGCCGATCGACTAGACCGTGTAGTTGGACCTTAATTTAGGTCACCTCATGATGATGGGCCAAGCTTGGGCCAAGGGATCAATTCTTGTTTTTACTTGACATGTTAGAATGCTAGTACACCCGTGGTGCAAAACTTAACCTTAATTATGCGATGACACCTTTATCTATCTTGTTAGTTAATCATCTTGCCAGTATGTTGTTATCCTTATGTTCATCTCAGCTTCTCATGCCAGTTAACTTTACTAGTTCATAGACAGATAGTAGTAGGGCTTACCAGTCTTTTTGATTGACCTGTTTTCTTTCGCCTCTTTTCTTCCGTTCCCCCCCCCCTCAGGTTCTTAGGGTGGGAACATTGGAGCTTAGCTTGGATCTTTACAGCTTGCTTACTGGATTTGCTCATGTATGGTTTTGGACATTGAGCTAGCTATGGTTTATCACTTCATTTTGGGGATAGTACTTTATGTATTTCAGTTTTTCAGTTTATGCTTTTATCTAGACTTTGTTGTTTGAAAATAATGACCAAGTACTTTGTTGTAACATGACTATGGTTTTGAAATGCTAAGTTTTATCCGCTGCTTTACTACTTTGTTTTACTTATATGTTCTGTCTTGTGATATCTGCATGCATGTTTACCTTGTTTAACGCCCCTCCAAAGCTAATGTCCTTGCAAGAGTGGCATTGGCGGAGGTGGGGTGTTACATTTGGTATCAGAGCATAAGGTTTACAAGATTTGAGCAAAAGTGTTTTTGAAACTTACCTTTTGAAAAACTATTTTCAAAACCAATTAAGCATTTTCCAAGAAAAGTCTAGTTATTTTAAAAAGGCTATTCCCCAAAATCCATAGCACTATCCTTCGTTTCTTCGTTCTGAATCTATCTTTTTCCTTTTTCAGTATGGCCGATCTTAACCTTCCCGAGGGAGTGACCATTCCCGGATGGTTCCGGAGATACTTGGAAGCTAGGGCCAACGATGTGGGCCCAGCAAATACCCCCAATATAACTGAGGTTCCTCCTCCTCCTCCTCCTCAGAACCCGCAAGCAGATTTCGCTAAGATTTGCAAAGACTTTAAGGCGATGGGCAGCAAGAACTTTATTGGGACGGAGACTTTTGTGGAGGCAAGAAATTGGTTGAAAGAAACTAAAGATCTCTTCGCCATCTTTGATGTGCAAGATCATAGAAGGGTTCTATTGGCAGCATGATTATTGAAAGAAGAAGCTGCTTATTGGTGGGAGGTCACCAATGCTACGAGGCCTATAGAGACTTGGGCCGACTTTAGGACAAGATTTGGGCTTAAGTTTCTATCATCAGTTGAGGCGAAATTGCAATTGGAGAAGTTTATATCTTTGAAGCAAGGAGACATGACAGTGAGGGAGTACGTGAATGAGTTTAACAAGCTCGCCCGATTTGGTTTGGACATGATTAATACTCCCCAGAAGAAGGCTTTGCGCTTTGCACGAGGGTTGAATGAGCCACTACAAGGTTTAGCCCTATCTCATATACCTATGGGGGCCACTTTCGAAGGTCTAGTAGACATGGCATTGCTTCAAGGAGACGATAAGAATGGCAAGAAGGAAGTGAAGGCTAATGAGACCCAAGCCAAGAAGACAGACTCCAAGTGGGGAGGAAATCAGAGCAATCAGAACAACAAAAAACAACAAGAACAACAAGGGCAACAAGGCCAAGGCAAAGGACCCAAGAAAATGCCACTACTGTGGGAATGTAGGGCACATAGCTAAAGACTGTAAGAAAAGGAAGAGGAAGTCGGGCGAATGCTTTCATTGTGGAGAGACCGGACATTTTAGCAAGGATTGCCCTAAGAAGCAAGGGCAGAATCAGCGTGCAGGACCTTCTGGAGGGCAAGTGCATGATCTCAACGCTGCTCCAGTTCAGGATCGAGGTAGTATTTCTGTAGAAAGTCTTGTTTATATTTCTGATTATCATCTTCGCACCTTATTTGATTCTGGCGCATCGCATAGTTTTATCTCTTCTGACATTGTTGAAAGTTTGCACCTAAGTACTAGCCTAGTTGAGGATCCCGTTTTTGTTTCAAATCCAATTGGGGGTTCCGCCCATCTGTCTATGATTTGTGTGGATTTGAAAATTTCTATCTTGGCCGTGGAATTTACGTGTAATGCTTATGTTCTCGGGTTCACGGGATATGGGTTGATCTTGGGCATGGATTGGTTGTCCAGTTATGGAGCCATCCTCGATTGTGAGCATAGGGTGGTGAGGCTCATGACTCGCCTCGGTAATACCCTAGAAATTTCTTGTAACCCTAGAGGTCCCGTCATGTTATGCTATCTTGAATCTCTCGACTCGTCCATCGATGATCTGCAATCTGTAAGGGTGGTCCGAGACTATCCTAATGTCTTTGAAGAAGTTAAGGGGTTACCCCCTAAACGAGAGATAGATTTCCGCATTTATCTAGTCGATAATGCCAAGCTAGTATCATTGCCCGTTAGGCACATGGCCCCTCGTGAGAGAAGGGAGCTCAGTAAGCAAATCAAGGAGCTGCTTGAGAAGGGTTTTATTAGACGAAGCATTTCTGAATGGGGTGCTCCGGTGGTATTCGCTACTAAGGCGGATGGTTCGCTTCGTCTATGTGTTGATTATCGAGAGTTGAACAAGCTGACAAAGAAGAATAGGCACCCGTTACCGAGGATTGATGATCTCTTTGACCAGCTTGTAGGTGCTTCTGTTTTCTCTCAGCTCGATCTAGCCACCGGATTCCATCAGCTTAGAGTGGCTGAGGATAGCATTGATAAAACTGCGTTTAGGACTCCGGATGGATTCTTTGAATGGCTTGTCATGCCATTCGGATTGACTAATGCACCCGCCTACTTCGTAGACTTGATGAGTAGGGTGTTCAGGGAGTTCCTCAACAAGTTTGTTGTTGTCTTCGTGGATGATATTATGATCTTCTCAAGGGACGAGGAAGAACATGCCAGACATCTCAAGGAAGTGATGGATACGCTTAGAGCGCATCAGTTGAAAGCCAAGTTCTCCAAATGTCATTTCTGGAGAAGGGAAGTTCGGTTTCTTAGACATATAGTTTCTAAGCAAGGCATAGCGGTGGATCCCGCGAAAGTGGTTGTGGTTCAAGATTGGAAGACTCCTAGGAATGCGACCGAAGTAAGAAGCTTTCTCGGTTTGGCGGGCTACTATAGGAAGTTCATTAGAGACTTCGCTAAGATTTCGGCCCCTCTCACTAAGTTGACGAAGAAGAACTTAGTCTTTGCATGGGACTTGGAGTGTGAGCTTGCTTTTCAAAAGCTCAAAAGATCCCTTACCTCAGCTCCAGTTTTGGCATTACCCGATAGTGGTAAGATGTTTACCGTGTACACAGATGCATGTGGCACGGGGTTAGGAGCTGTTCTGATGCAAGAGGGAAGAGTGATATGTTATGGGGGTAGGCAACTTAAAGTTCATGAGAAGAACTATCCCACTCATGATTTGGAGTTAGCGGTGATCGTCTTTGCACTCAAATCCTGGCGCCACTATCTTCTAGGCGAAAGGTTTGAGTTGTATACTGATCACAAGTCACTCAAATACCTCTTCTCGCAAAAAGATCTGAATCTAAGGCAGCAAAGGTGGATGGAATTTTTGGCATCTTATGACTTCGAGATAGCTTATACCCCTGGCAAGGGTAATGTTGTGGCGGATGCACTAAGCAGAAGGAGATTGACTTTAAGCCCCTTGTTCATTGAGATGAAGAACTTGGAATTCTTGGCAACCTTTGATTTCACGACGGCTGTTGAGTTGATGACGGGTTCATTAGCATCCCTTGAGCTTAGACCCACACTTCTTGATCAAGTTGGGGCTTCGCAGAGGGAAGATCCACAGATAGTCGAAGTTATGGACAAGTTGATTCGGGGTGAGACGTCTAGTCACCTTGCCAGATATACTATTGATGATAAAGGATGGCTAAGGCGTGATGGGAGATTATGTGTTCCTCGGGTGGGAGATTTGGTCCATAGAGTTCTTGAAGAAGCGCATCACTCGAAGATGACTATACATCCGGGAGGAGATAAGATGTATAGAGATATGAAGCGCAGTTTCTTTTGGGATGGAATGAAGAAAGATGTGGCAGAGTATGTTTCAAGGTGCATGGTGTGCCAACAAGTGAAGGCCGAGTCAAAGAAACCAGGTGGGCTATTACATCCATTGGAGGTCCCACAATGGAAGTGGGAGAGAATTTCTATGGATTTTGTGGATGGATTGCCTAGGTCAAGGAGAGGGAACACAAGCATATGGGTCATAGTTGACAGACTTACGAAGAGTGCTCACTTCATCCCAGTAAAGAGCAAGAGGACCGCATCAGGGCTGGCATCTATTTATCTCCGAGAAATAGTGCGGTTGCATGGAGTTCCTTCTAGCATAGTTAGCGATCGTGACCCGATTTTCACTAGCCAGTTCTGGAACAGTTTGCAAGAAGCGATGGGTACGCGATTGAATTTGAGTACAGCCTATCACCCCCAGACGGATGGCCAAACTGAAAGGGTGAATAGAGTGCTAGAAGATCTCTTGAGGCTTTGTGTTCTCGACTTCGGTGGTACTTGGGAAGACCACCTTCCTCTTGTAGAATTTTCTTATAATAATAGCTATCAAGCCAGCATAGGGATGGCACCATTTGAAGCTTTATATGGGAGGCCGTGTAGGTCACCATCTTGTTGGTGGGAGACAACAGATAGACTTATACTTGGGCCCGATATGATACGAGACACATCCGAGAAAGTTGAATTAGTAAGAAGAAGGATGAAAGCGGCCCAAGATAGACAGAAATCCTATGCTGACAAGCGAAGGGCAGATTTGGAATTCGAAGTGGGAGACATGGTTTTCGTGAAGGTTTCTCCTTTGTGAAATGTGGTACGTTTTGGAGCAGCGGGGAAGCTGGCACCAAGGTTCGTAGGACCCTTCCCTATCATAGAGAGAATTGGAAAGATGGCCTATAAGGTGGGATTGCCCGAGAAGCTAGCCGGAGTGCATAATGTCTTTCATGTCTCGCATCTCCAAAAGTGCCTACATGAGTCCGCTGAGGTGGTTGAACCAAGCATTCTTGAAGACATTGAGGTAGAGAAAGAAGCAACCTTGGAAAGAGCTCCGATTCGTATCATGGGAACAGAGATCAAGAAGCTAAGGAATCGAGAGGTCAAGTTGGTGAAAGTTCAGTGGGGTGAAGCCGACGAAGATGCAACTTGGGAAACCGAGGAGAAGATGCGTGGGCTTTATCCATTTCTTTTTGAGGGTACATTCTCGATCTCTTTTCCTAATTAGCATATCTTTCTTTTTATCCGCGTTTATCTAGTTTATCTTGTTTCGTAGATCTTGTCATGAGAACCTTAAGTAGAAACCCTTGGTTGAAACATGTATTTGAAACATGTTATGCTTGATGGTTGCAAGTGGTTGCAAGTGTTTGCACGTGGATACTCGTGGATGCATGATACACATTAGGCACTAAGATCGTCTCACACACTTTCATGTTGCATATGCATGAGTGCTTATACTTATTCATGGATGAAACTTGTTGAGCTATCACGTGGATGTTGCATATGGATGAATATTATGTGCACTCATGTAGAGATTATAAATTATGTTAGGAAATTTGCATACATATGGACTCATTTCACTAACATATTTTGCATTAAGGAGGTTTACTGTATCAGTAACCGCCTGATTTTTGCATTAGATAAGTACATATACACACACCTTTGCATATGATCATACAACATTTAGAATCCTTTAAGGACAATGACTGCACGTGGATGATGTTTTGAGTAGATGGATGATGGATAGTAGGATACGTTCTTCCTAACTTGGAGATTTCGGGGACGAAATCCTTTAAGGAGGGGAGAATGTAACACCTCGTAATTTGAACATAAAAATTCACAAATTAAAGTATACTTAATTAAGCGAAATGGGTTGCGCAGAGAAATATATATATATATATATATTGATATATATATATATATATATATAATTGAAAATTAAATAAATAAATATGCAAAAATGTTCAAAACAGCGAATTGGGAGAGGGGAATAACCGAACCGGCCGATTTTTGAGGTCGACCCGAGCTCGCTGGGTCGACTAGGGGTTAATCCAGGGTGTTTGGCTGTCAACCCGTGGGCCGATTCGCTCAAATGCAGATTTTGCATTTGAATGGTTCTCATGGTTCAGCCTTAATCTAAAGGCCCTAGATGGTTCCTACACTTGACTTCTTCCCCAAGACATGCTTTGATGGCTTGGATTGAATCTCGGGTTAATCCTATGGCTAATACTATCCTAATCCTCTATAAAAAGACCCCTAAACCTAGCCTAAATCACCATTATTCAATCCTACAACTAAACTATGTCAAATTTGTCCCTCTCATGGCCTCCACTCTCATGCTAAAATTCCTAAGCCTATTTCTATGAGAGATTGTGAGTTCATACAAGTGCTTTCAAACTTGTATGAGTGTTCTTAGTTTGCATTCAAGTCAAGTTGCAACATTTCTATTTCAAAGCAAGGATTTTTATTGATTTGGCGCAAGGGTTTTTCAATTGGGGCTTTCATATTTTGGTGCTTGCATAAGGGCTTCGTCTCAATCTTTATAATAAATATTCATTTGTGTCTTCATAGCGTAGTAAGCCCTTTTCTACTTTCTTTTTATTGAACTCTAAAGTTAAATGAATGATGCAAGTTTGGGGTTGATCATTATATGCAAGTTTGGTTGATCATTATATGCAAGTTTGGATGATCATTATGCAAGTTGGTTTAATCATTATGTATGACACATGTTGCTATGTTATGCAAGTTTGGGTTGATCATGTTATCATGTTATGCAAGTTAAACTTGATGTTGTGAGCATAAAGCTCCAAGCTTTATATTAAAGGTTGCATTTGGCAACATGAAAGTTATCATATCCCTTATGATAACTTGCATGTGAGGCTAAATGCGAACTTCTATCAACTTCTACATGTCATTTATCACCATGTATCACTCATATGCTAAGTTTGGTTTTATGCATGCTTTTGAAGCCTAATGATGCAATATGCAAGTATATGAACATATGTACATTTCATATGCCACCATGTTAAACTTGTGGCTTCAACACCTTTTTGCCATGATTATGCCAAGTTCCCTATTTTATCCTTTATGCGTTAATGCGATTATGTAAACGATGGGGTTACGTTGGGGTTGGGTAACATTATGACATAAACATGGTTTTTATAACATAGCGTGATATGTTAACTTGTAATTATGTTTTGGAAACATAATGGACATGACACTTAGAAAATATGAGTGTGGCCAACTCGAGGTTGGGTTGAGTTTGTAGCATAAATATACCTGGACCCGCCCGGCTTAACTAGTGGCTACAAACAATAGGACCCAATGTGAGAAGTTGGTCATGTTGTGCTCGAACCCGAGGTTAGACCAAGTTGTGGTGTAAAGCTACCCGGACCCGCCCGGCTTAACTAGTAACCACAACAAGGTCTAATGTGAGAGGTTAAAGCACATTAAGTTAATTAATGCCTCCTGATTAGGGTTAAGTCATGGTCCACTTAATACTTAATCAATTTGGGTTGGATGGGTTAATCGGGGTTAAGTCATGAACCTTGGATACACTTAACCAATTTAATCCACGTTTGGATCGGGTTAACCACATTTAACCCGTTAAGGAAACCCTAGTTGCGTGGTCCTTTGCAGCAGTAACCCTCTTGATAGTATCATAAGACCCTAGGACTAGGATAGGGTGGGGCACGATTACTGGGCTGACATGTAAGCGACCAAAACGACGGCTGTGTAGGTACGCCGGTGTAGGTGCAGGCGGACTATGATCGTGCACATAGTCCGGCGTTGGAGAATCAGGCACGGGTACCAGTAGATCTAGGCTGTGCATACTTGATTGGTGTCCGAGGTCTACACCCTAGGACTTGATACACCCTGGGGTGGACCTAGCACAGTTAGCTACATTTCATGTTTGATCCGTATGACACCGACACTTGACGAGTTAGGCTTATAGGGAGCCGATCGACTAGACCGTGTAGTTGGACCTTAATTTAGGTCACCTCATGATGATGGGCCAAGCTTGGGCCAAGGGATCAATTCTTGTTTTCACTTGACATGTTAGAATGCTAGTACACCCGTGGTGCAAAACTTAACCTTAATTATGCGATGACACCTTTATCTATCTTGTTAGTTAATCATCATGCCAGTATGTTGTTATCCTTATGTTCATCTCGGCTTCTCATGCCAGTTAACTTTACTAGTTCATAGACAGATAGTAGTAGGGCTTACCATTCTTTTTGACTGACCTGTTTTCTTTCGCCTCTTTTCTTCCGTTCCCCCCCCCCCCAGGTTCTCAGGGTGGGAACATTGGAGCTTAGCTTGGATCTTTACAGCTTGCTTACTAGATTTGCTCATGTACGGTTTTGGACATTGAGCTAGCTATGGTTTATCACTTCATTTTGGGGATAGTACTTTATGTATTTCAGTTTTTCAGTTTATGCTTTTATCTAGACTTTGTTGTTGGAAAATAATGACCAAGTACTTTGTTGTAACGTGACTATGGTTTTGAAATGCTAAGTTTTATCCACTGCTTTACTACTCTGTTTTACTTATATGTTCTGTCTTGTGATATCTGCATGCATGTTTTCCTTGTTTAACGCCCCTCCAAAGCTAATGTCCTTGCAAGAGTGGCATTGGCGGAGGTGGGGTGTTACAGTATGGGTCGATAGTTCAAACCCCAACTCGCCTCTCTAGGCCCTTTCCATTCAAAAAGAAAATCAAAAAGCCAAGTAGCTTGTCGATTCGGCGCATAAAACCTTACATGGAATTTAAGCATGTATCTTTTGGTCGAGCATTTCAATTTATATCTCTTCATATTCCTCATTCCAAACCTGCTTAACACGTATCCAAATATTCCTATTTGGTTTCAACTGAATCCATTCGTCTTAACCCAATTCGCTAATTTATTTTCTAATTAGTTATTTTGCCTATTTCACTTCTTTGTTTGAACATAACATGTTCAAATAAAATATTTAACTTGCTTATAACCAAATTGAATTCCAATTTCAATTCTAGTTTCCTTTTCGATTTCGAATATAAATTTCCAAATCAATTTCGCTTATTCAAAGCCCAATATCAATTCAAAATCTCATTAACTAATTACTATTCAAAGTAGTTAATTCTATTCAATAATTAAAAATCTGATTTCTGTTTCAAAAATCAATTCATTACTCCACTTGAGTTCACATATATTTTACAACTCAAATCTGAAATTTTCGAAATAGAAATTCGGATTTTATTCGCTTAAAATCCTTTTATAAAATTAAATAAAACGTTATGGTTTTTAAATGGTTATGGCGCTGTTTTTCTGAAAATTTGATTTTGATATAACTCAAAATATATACGACGAAATTCAGAATTTTCTCTTCCATTAGAAAACTACTATCTAATTGGTCTTGACGGTTCTTGTTTCCAAAAATTCCGACTTAATTTGGGTTCTATATACTCAACGGAAGTTCGAATTGTCAATTTACGAATTGTCGCGCTGCGACGAGCTCGTTTTAATTATATTTAATATATAAACATTTGAACTTTGTTTATATATAAATTCTAACTCCATTTTAATATACTTTAATATATTTTAAACCAATTTTCTAAATTCAACTTAATATTTCTGATTATCTATAATTGTCGATTTTCCCTTACTCGGTAATAAATTTATTTATCCTTCAATCTTCTATATTTAATTCCAATTCCTTTTATAAATAAATTATTTATAAAATTCGATATAACCGAATTTCAATTATAAACCCGTTGAATTTTCTCAATTTAGCTTATATTTCGGATTCCGGAATATAATCAATCGTTTTATTTCAAAACACTTCCCAATTTACTTTTAAATTCCTATTTGAATTTAAATGGTTTAAATTATCCAAATGATAATTTATTTTCCTAGATTTATACCATCGTTTGTAAATCCATCTTTCTTGTTTTATATATTAAAACAAGTTTTCCATTTCAAATTCCATTTAAATCCAATTTCCTTTTATATTCTGAATTCTAAATAAAAACCGTTGTTCAATTTCGAATGATTTCAACTTTCTATTTTAAATTCAAAACTTGAATTTAAAATTTCAAATTATCTTCTGATAATTAATTCACTACAATTATAACATCGTTTATAAATTTACTTGTTTCATATTTTAAAACAAATTCCTTTTCGAAATTCTATTTAAAACCAAAATCTTATTTTGGAATATTTTATTTATTTTAACTTATCCATATATATAACATAGAGTCTATTTCATATTTAAATTTAACTTCTATTTATATAAATTCGAACTAATCGAATTCAAATCATAAATTCTTACGGATTATTTTTAGTTCAATTTATATTCTGAACATCAGAATAAATTCCGTAGTTTAGCTCTTTAAAACGATTCACCATTTCTATTTTTAAATTCACATTTATAAATTCATTTCAATTCCCTGATTTTCCACTGAAAATCATTCCATTATAAACATTGTTTATAAATTTACTTCAATTCCCTGATTTTTAATTTATAAACATCGTTTATAAATTTCAATATTTGTTTTATATATTTGATTGACATAGAAATGTGTTTATTTTATGCTCCTATACTTTATCTTTTGTATATAAATAACAATTACTTGGGTAGTGTCTTGTCACTTTTACAGATATTCCAACCCAGCCCGCATGCAACCAGAAATGTAGAGAAATAGAGTTCAAATTGCTGTGTATTTGCATTTTGAAGAATTGTAGATGAAGATATCACATCTAGTTGCTGTTGGACAAGAAAAGGATTGATAACAAGGCTTTGCACATCACAAATCAATGAAGAAGTGTCAAGGAAGCAAGAGGAAAAGAGAAAAGGCCCAAATTTGCTCTATTTATCTAAGGCCCATTTATGTTTCTCATTGTAAACTAATTAGTGATGTAATGACCAGGCCCAGTTATCATTAGGGTTAGGGTTAGGGTTTGGCTATCTACCCTATATATACCCTTGTAATGGCATTATAGCCACCATCCTATCATATATCTCATTCTAGTCTCTTCTTCATTAATAAAACTCATTTTTCTTTTTCTTTTATGCAATTTTCTATTTCTTAGCAATTAGTGTTGTCTACACGATTAGATTCGGTAGAACACTATTTCTATTTTGCATTTCTTTTCATTAGTGATTGACCGTCTGATTAGATTCAGCGGTAATCCTAATTCTTATTTTATGTTCGTTTAATTCTGTTCTGCAATTTTATTTCCATTGTTCTATTTTATCTTTAATCGTTGAATTTATTACAGATCCGATTAGATTCGAATCTGAAGTGAATTTAATTGCATCTTTTATTTGTAGTTTCAATTTTTATTTTGTTTTGAAAAATCAACCTCCAGCTTCGTCTAACACGCCCAAGAAAAAAATAAATAATAATTTTTAATTAAACCTCCCTGTGTTCGACCTGTATGCTACATGCCTGTATGCTTGCAGAATTTATTACAAATGTCGCGCTTTTCTAATTCATAGACTAGCATCGATCAAGTTTTTGGCGCCGTTGCCGGGGAGGTAACAATTAAATTTTATTATTTATTTATTTTCTGATTCGTGTTAGTTTTTATTTTTATTTTATTTTATTTTTCTTTTATTTTCTTGTATATATATATATAAAAAAATCTTGATTGGTTGATTTGGTATTAATTGCTGATCATGTAATCTTCTTAACAAAGAAAAAATACTTGCCTAATTTTCTTGATTTTATTTCCTTCTTTTTCTTCTATTGCTTTCCCCTTTTCATTTTTTTTCCTTTTACAATTTTTTTCTCCCCCTTACAATAATAAACAGAAGAAAAAAAATATAGTGCCACTTTCCTCTAATTTCATTCCATCTTCAATTTACATGTTTTTTTTTTCTTTATTGCAATCCTTTTCTTCTTTACAGACTTTCAAAAAAAAATTCCTTTCTATTTTCTTTTTTTGATCTTACAACAACCACCACGTCCAATTCTACTATAACTGTTGTAGCACATCTTCCCCTCCTCCATCCTTTCACCGATCACCCTCGCAATCCCATCACAGCAACAAATCCCTTTCAACACCATTGCCATCACATAAACGCACCTCCCTAGTTCACCACAAATATCCAATCCCCCACCACTTCAGTAAGCTCAACCTCACACTGTTCATACCACAGTCCCTCATCTTCATCACAAACTTCTCCAACCATCACTTCAAAGTTCAAACCCGAGTAACCGCACTACTTCCTGAAACCACCACCACATCCAAATTCCATCATCACAACTGCATACCCAAAGCCTTCATCAAACTCCACCCACCATCTATTAGAACACCTTCACAATCAGCCACTGCAACCGAATTTGCCTCAAAGCCTCTTACCCCAACTCACAAATACCCCTTCGTTCACATCGGCATTCACAGTCCACCCACAATTTCACTTTTCAGCCATGCCCTCCTCTTCACAGCCTCCTCACGAAATAACCTCATCATCCATCTCTCACATTGACATCAATAGATCTATCCCGAAGCGTTAACCAAGTTTTTGGCCATCAGACCGTTTCCGCCATCAAAACACTAGCTTGCTCTTCAAACTCAAGACCCAAAACGAATTCAAAAACCCTGCCATCTCCAGGTATCATCAGATCGAACTCGGTTCGAAAACTCCCAGATCCGAATAACCCCAAAGACCCGAATACACAAACCCACTTAGGAATACACAAAACGAAATCCAACTCAGGAATTTCTAGCCCGATTCAAAAGAAAAAAAACTTGCGAGATTCGATTCCTGAAACAAAAGGGGTGCAACTTTATTTCAATTTTTTTGGTTTTTGGGGAAGGAATTATGTGTTACAGGTGTGCTATTTTGTTTTTCATGGTTTTGAATTAAGGGACATCTGTTTGGCATTTTCTGTTATTACATGTTTAGGACTATTTAGTTAGTGAGTATTGAATCCTGCAAGAATGGATTTAACATGCTGGAGTGAAAGTTTGGCTTCACTAGGCTTTATTTTAAATTGCTTTCGTAGGTGATTGGATTTTGAGCAAGGCAAGACAAGTATTTAGGCCGGCTTGCTTTTTCTTTCCTTGTTTTATTTCAGTGAGATTTGAGAAGCTAGTTGACTCCAAGCACAATTGATTTTTGTTTAAACTAGAGACGGGTTTCATTTGTTCTGTAAAAGGTCGTGATTTGTTTTGTCATCTTTGGTCGACTGTTTAGTTTAGTTTTTGTTATTTTATTCATTTTAGTTCATTTTTTTAAGTAAGTTTTTTAATTTCCTATTTAGTCCTTTTGTTTTTGTTTTTTTCCCTCCTCTAATTACTTTCAAAAAAAAAATCAAATCAACTCAAAGACCAAAGCGAAGGAACGGAGTTCAAACAACCAAATCAAAAACACAGGAGTCGAGCAAAGCAAACGGTGGGATTTGAATTGTCAGTGCTACTCAACTGCTCTGGAAGGACCGCCATACCCTACGGTAATAATTTTCTTAACTCTACAGGTGCTGAAGCTGCTTTGAAAAAAATAGTACATCGAAATTGTTGTAAAAAAATTCTGCAGGGGCAGCGGCTTGCAATGTACAATTGTTAATTTCTGCAATTATTCTGTCTGATTGTTGTGAGTTGAAATTTCCATAACTACTGTCTCTCATTGTTTTCAACAATAAAAATAGACTTTTCAAAATAATATAATTGAAAAGTGGTGCTTTGTGAGTTGACTGTCTCAAATAATTGGATCGCGGATATATAGTAGTTCAATTTATTGAACGATTAGCAAAAGAGGTTGCATACTACCCGTAAAACATTGGTCGTATCCCTTAGTATTTATACTATACGTGAACGGCCATAAGACCCTCTTCCCCCTTCTAATTGAGTCAGTTAATTAATAGAGTACAACTCGTTCTTTTATACTATTTTGAAGTGAGAATAAATTATGTCTTACCCTGAGTTCATTCAAATGTCTAATTCAAAAAAATCATTGAGAGAAATGTGGGATAATAATCGGAGTAGATGTCCTCTTGAAGAGTATGAGTATGAATTGCAACTCATGAAACAAGATTTTCCAAAATTTCGTGAGCCCAATGTCAACAGTTTTCAAAATTTTCCAACTGACCAACATTTTCAAAATCAGGTTTATAATCGAAACGACGATTTCAATTTAAATTTCAACAATTTCGATTATGGGCCACATCCACATGAAAATAGTTTTGAATCCCAATATAACTTTGATCCACATCAATATGGGGTTGTAAACCAAAATTTTCAAAATTATAGCCCATATCAACATCTTGAAAATGACCAAAATTGCAATTTCCACTCGAATTTTAACAGTTTTGGTTATGAACAAAATTTCTATGATCAAAATAATTTCCAATATCATTGTCAGTTTCTTGAAAATTCAAACAACTACCACATTGGAAATAATATTGATTGTGAAATTAATGTGGACTATAATTTTGAGAATCAAGAAATCCAAAACGAGAGCTCTCAAATCAACGATCGTCTTAACATTCTTAGAGAGAGGGAAGAAAGACTAAATAAAAAGGCCGATGAACTTCTTTGTTTATTGACATCTTTGAAAGAACAACAAGAGCAACAAAATCAAATTCAAACAAGCGATGAATCAGAAAATAATCAATTCTTTACTGATGGTGAAAATTTTCAAATAACGACTTTTGAAATTGAGAATAATCATCTTGATGAAGTTTTTAAAAATTCAACAAATGATTTGGACTTCAACTCTTTTCAGAAAAAAGATTTAAGCTTGGATTTTGATCTTCCTCTTTCAGACTGTGAGAAACTTGAAATTCTAGAAATTGAACAGAATAAAAATGTTGAATTTTTCAACTCAAAATTGGAAAAGGATTTTAACGAACATGAATTCCTTTAGTTGTATGAGGATGAGTTGGCAAATGAGGATGAAATAGAATCAAGCCACCAATCTGAATTTGAAAATTTTGATTTTGAGGTTTTTAACGAACTTGAAATGGTCAGTGTCGAAAATACCTTATCAATTAATGATGAGAAAGGTGATCACATACTCTTGAACAACACTCAGAATTCAAATTTCATTGAATTTATATACGATCACAAATTTTTGAAAAATTACACTGACAAATTTGTTGAACACATGAACTATCTTTGGAATGCTGGCTTGGTTGAAAAACTTCATGTTAGGACGACCCTGGATATTTATCTCCTGGTCTATAAATCTAGGTTTAAAGATGATATGGTTTTCAAGAACTCTTGCTTGTTAGAAAATATGCCTAGGCATAGTGGGAATGGGACTCATAGGGCAAGAACCAAGTGTGGGGGAAAAAGTTGGTGGCAATCCTTGCGTCGCATGCATCGCAAACACATTTATCATTGTACATATGATCCTTTCTTACATATAGTTAAATTGCATTTCGTTTTACAAATCATTTTACATTTAATCCATCTTTGGGTTCTATCTTTCACATTTAGGAAACGTGTTTACAGTGTGGACACTGTTTAGTTCTAGTGTGGGGGGGGGAGTCTGCATTTCACTCATTTTCGTTTTTTTTCGTTTTTTTCTTTCTTTTCATTTCCATCCATTTAAATAGGACCATCATGCATTTTAGACTGTAGTAACATGCCATTTTTTTTTTTGAAATTACGACTCATTTTCAATTGATACAACAAAATAAGTTTACAATTTTTAGCCAGTTGATAGTATTTTTTTCTCTCAACTTAGATCGAATAGGAAATATAATGAAAAGTTTAATTTTGAGGGATAATAGTGTAACCGGTACATAGGGAGATTCTTAGGTGATGGCCATGAAATCTATTCTATATTGTAGACTTTGTTTAAATAAGTGGAGGACTTAAAATACTTATATTGGCTTTTCAAATCATTAAAACTAAGTTGTGTTAAGTTGAATTCGCGTAACTCTCTTTTGTGCTTATATTTTCGATAATAATAATAATAATAGTATTCCAAGGGTATCCAACATTGCTTGTATATCGAGCGTTGGTGTGCAAACCCGCCAAGCTCTATCCGACACGTTGTTAACAATGTCAGCGTTGGAATATCTTGGTCTCATTTTATGAGATTGGACACCTAAGGATTACCGACACATTGTTGACAAAGTCAAAGTCGGCCTGCACAATCCGCCAAGCTCTTTACCTGCTCTCCGTTAGTCCACGAGGCAGTGCATGGGTGGTAAACCTTGGTCTTTTTAGTTAGGTGTATGTACTTAATCATGAATCTTAAAATTTTATAGAATAAAGAATAAGCGATGATACCCAAACACTTCTTGACCTTATTGATTTGACTAGCCATACATGAGAAAATTAGAATACCACTTTGCAAACTGTGCCAAGCAAACTAAGAATTTATTTCATGGTTGCACCATGTTATCGACCGAACTAACTGGCCAAACTAGAATTTAACATTTGAAAACTTGATTTATATTGAAAATTTGTGACAAGTTGAGGTATCTAAAATAAAATCAACTGATTAGAAATTGTTAACTTAAATTGTTGTACCACTTTCCTGAAATAAGTCGTGTTTTCATTTTTCGTTTTTATTTGCATATGTCCATTGCATTCATGTAGTTTCATTAGAATCATAGCATATTACATTTGAATTTTGTGGGTAGTATCCGCTGAAAACCCTCACGAGACACCACTCGTCCTACTAGGGACACCTAGAGGTTTAACGGCTTGTTGCATACGCTCAATGCAATCGTGTTTCCTACGAAAGTGTGACCTATCTAGTTAGTTTTTCATTTCTTGTTTTACTCGAGGACGAGTAAAAGATAAGTGTGGGGGTATTTGATTGACATAGAAATGTGTTTATTTTATGCTCCTATACTTTATCTTTTGTATATAAATAACTATTACTTGGGTAGTGTCTTGTCACTTTTACAGATATTCCAACCCAGCCCGCATGCAACCAGAAATGTAGAGAAATAGAGTTCAAATTGCTCTGTATTTGCATTTTGAAGAATTGTAGATGAAGATATCACATCTAGTTGCTGTTGGACAAGAAAAGGATTGATAACAAGGCTTTGCACATCACAAATCAATGAAGAAGTGTCAAGGAAGCAAGAGGAAAAGAGAAAAGGCCCAAATTTGCTTTATTTATCTAAGGCCCATTTATGTTTCTCATTGTAAACTAATTAGTGATGTAATGACCAGGCCCAGTTATCATTAGGGTTAGGGTTAGGGTTTGGCTATCTACCCTATATATACCCTTGTAATGGCATTATAGCCACCATCCTATCATATATCTCATTCTAGTCTCTTCTTCATTAATAAAACTCATTTTTCTTTTTCTTTTATGCAATTTTCAATTTCTTAGAAATTAGTGTTGTCTACACGATTAGATTCGGTAGAACACTATTTCTATTTTGCATTTCTTTTCATTAGTGATTGACCGTCTGATTAGATTCAGCGGTAATCCTAATTCTTATTTTATGTTCGTTTAATTCTGTTCTGCAATTTTATTTCCATTGTTCTATTTTATCTTTAATCGTTGAATTTATTACAGATCCGATTAGATTCGAATCTGAAGTGAATTTAATTGCATCTTTTATTTGTAGTTTCAATTTTTATTTTGTTTTGAAAAATCAACCTCCAGCTTCGTCTAACACGCCCAAGAAAAAAATAAATAATAATTTTTAATTAAACCTCCCTGTGTTCGACCTGTATGCTACACGCCTGTATGCTTGCAGAATTTATTACAAATGTCGCGCTTTTCTAATTCATAGACTAGCGTCGATCAATATTCAAAACAAGTTAATATTTATATCGCCCATTCGAAACTTAAATTCTATTTTTAAAATAGATTTTCCCTTTTTTTAATTTCAAAATACCATTTTCACAATATTTTTATAAACCAACATTTTAGGCCCAGTGATATTTCAAACATTCAAAACACCCAATTATCAACTACAGGTTTTCTAACACATCATATATGATTATATATATGAAACAAACAAATAATAATCTTTTTGAGGAATCCAGTTGGATTCCTCTAACCTATTTTCCTGCATCCATAGACGTTAGCCAACATAAATAATACCCATCATGTTTCAAGGCAGGATATCGTGGTATAGAAGGTCATCCACTATCATAGCATAGGGCATATAGGGTCATCCGCTAATGATGATGCGGGCATCCGCTAATGATACTACGGGAATCCAACCACCAATATATATATAATAACCCCAAAAACAAATCCTAAATAACTAATATATATTTTTAATAACCACAGTATTATTTTAATGCATGCAAACAACCAACAAACAATTCTTTTTAACTGATAAAAATAATTCTAAATAAATTTTGAGTGAGATTTACTCACCTTATTTTAATGCAATCCATTCTAAATTCAATTTCAAATTCCAGCTTACGTAAATCCGTGGCTATTAATTTCTTGCTTGACTCCCACTCGAAAAAATCTTAAATTATGTAATATGGTATTCATTGTATAACCCATCGAACCATTTAAAATAAAATGAAAATGAAAATTAATTACTAACTTAAAAATAATTACCTTAATTACCATAAGAAATATTGATTTGTTGACCTCCCATGAAACAAGCTAATGCACAACCACTATGCTATCAATACTTCCCCTATCACCCAATTTAAAATCTGAATTCATTCCTGCTATTTAAGCCGAGGTTGACCCATTTAAACCCTTTGACAATCAATGCCTCAAAACCGTTCAACACTAGTGACTTCATAATACTCCTATCTTCATCAATGGCCATTTCTACTTCCCCAACTAAACATCACGCGCCATCTTTCCGCCAACTGCTACAGCTGTGAATATCTCCCCAAAATCTGCAGATCATTCATCCGTACCTCGAACCCCACTGTTGCAACCGCTTCAGTTCGATAACAGGATATTCGAACTTTACAAACATCCCATTTTAACCACATCTATT
This sequence comes from Allium sativum, assembly GCA_030737875.1. NCBI lineage: Eukaryota > Viridiplantae > Streptophyta > Magnoliopsida > Asparagales > Amaryllidaceae > Allium > Allium sativum. The sequence continues at coordinate 1,037,954,370 of CM060913.1, read as the reverse complement.
GTCGAACCCTAAATCGCTGCCACAGTAAATTGGAACTCCCTTTACTTTGACATCATCTTCCTACCATCCACGATACATGCCAGGAAAATCTAACTACCCCTTAAAACCATGATCGAGCTTGACTCTCTACCGACGACTGACCCCACCAAGCTCTCTAAGTCGACCAGAAGAAGCCTCATGAGCTACCTCTTCATGCATTGTCTCATATCTGAACTCGCGATACCCCAAACCAAACTAACTAGCTTCAAGCGTCACATACCATTGGACGGAGCCTGCTGCTTCGAGCGAGGAACGATCTGATCTCTCCGATTATTATATTTTTTTATTCATTTAAGAAGAGGCGGGTTGATCTAGTTTTGGATGAAGAAGAATTTGATTTCATTTCGAGGGAGAGGTTGTTTATTTCTAAATGAAGAAAAGGGGTCATGACTGTTTTAGTTGAAGCTTCTGAATGAAGAGGGGCGGGTTATCCATTTTCTTTAAATCCAAAAGAAGAAAGGATCGACATTTTAGATTTCGAAGCTTGGATTTTTCTCAGGGAAATGCAAATCCAAATGAAACAGTGTATTGCGTTTTTATAAAGGAGGATGCTTCAACGTTAAGGAATAGCATGTGCGTAGGGTACACCCTTTATTAAATGCAATTTGATATAAAGCGATTTTTATTTCTTTTTAAATAGATATCGATGTGATTTGTTTTTAATTCGATTAGATTTAAAAAGATTTTTATTTCATTGTAAATAGATATCGATTTGATTTCGATCTTATCCATTACAAATATCTCGGGGTCCATTACATGAATTCATAAACCGCTATTTTAACATAACGACTGATGTTTTAAATGTTATAACGATGTTCTGAATTGAACAGTATATATTCTGAAATTTATTTGAACGTATATACTATATTAAATTAATATACTATAGTTTAAATTCAGAACTAATCATTTTCTCGATAATAAATTATTATTACCATTGTATATACTCAGTTAGAATTTAACCGGTCATCTGAATTGTTTCGATTTAGTTCTAATTTCGAATTCAAATATTTTCGTATTACGATAATTTAATATATTCGATATTAAATCGAAATCAATTTTTAAATCGATAACTAAATAAAAAAAATCATTTATATTATCAAATAAATATTAAACATTCAAAATTAATCGACCAAAAATCCGGGTCGTTACATTCTTCCCTCCTTAAAAGAATTTCGTCCCCGGGATTACTAAGGTAAAAATGCTATAAACCCATTAACTTTTCAAAACTCATTTATGTTGAACTCAACTCTTTATTTCAACAAAGTTTAATTCCCACAAAACTTTTGTTTTCATTCATATTCCACACCATATAGGCTTACATTCATTTAATCTGAATGATTCAATAACTCACATTCAATTCATATTCCATTCAAATCTATTCAAATTGATTCTAGTTAATTCATTTACTTCGATCCATTTAACTTGCTTAAGTTAAATTTAAATTCCAGAATTCAAATCCCCGGTTTTTTATTTCAAATCCTTTTGAAATCACATAAATATATACATACATTTATAACCATTTCAAATTCAAAACATTTGAATTTTCAACCCATCTTGTTTTCTTTCAAACAAATTTCCATCAGAAATTTTTCTAAGGTAGCAATCCATCACTTAGAAACTCAAAAATGAACACTGATGATGTCGCGCTCATCATCAGAATTATTTCCCAGCAACTAAATTGAGTTTAGTGCTTTATCACATTCAAAATCCATTCTAAAAATGGTTTTTATTCAAATTCTTCAAACAGAAAGCTATTAATATACTTCAGAAAATAAGTTCAAACCTCCCAGGATTTAAAATTCCAAATTCTGGTTTGAATTCAATTTTAATTCATCTCATTTGTATATTTAATTCATATACAAATTATTTTGGTTATAAATAACCATTCCAATTTTTTTTTTATATAATCAAATTTGATTATAATAATAACAACCAACTCATCCATATATTATAATAATTTCAGAAAATTATTCTATTTATAGCAAAAATATAAATCTGGGGTAAAATTATTTCATTTACCCACTTTAAAACAATATCGTGTATAATCTCCTGTTCAAGTATTTACAAACTCTTATTGACGTCGTGGCGTCCCATGGTTCGACCAGAATTCATAAACCACTCAACAAACAAGTCAACACAATATAAAATAGTTTCTAATCAATTAACAAATATGCTCTCTCATATATATACCCTCAACTCATTCTAGGGTACCACTGACCCTATCTCTAATGAGCACGTACCACCCAAGCCTAGGTATTCGCTCTACCTAAGCTCTGATACCAACTGTAACGTACCGGCGATTTCAGTAGGCTTTTCAAGCATCTCTCAACCCCCAAGTCAGCGGGCTAACATCCCACCGTGGCTTACACTGGTACCCCACTAACTCATTTTACGGCCAGCCTTTCGACTTCACAACTAACCCTCCCTTACTTTCGAGGGACATGTAGAGCTAAGAGTCTCCCGTCCACCACCTAACGCGAAGCGAGAACCCTCTATCATGCGTACCCAGCTCACACAGCCAGCAATGAGTTGGGGTATAATTACCTCTCAGACCTTGACTGAAAACATCCTTAACTTCAAAGAGGACAAAACCACTTACCTCGAATAATCAACATCATATTACCAATTATCCATATCTTTTAAACGTGTATACGTTTCTCTTTATGTTTTACCAAATTTAATTATAGATTTTCTTTTTGTTTATAGTATTCTATTTTCAAGTTCATTTCCTTATAGAATTCTATATATATATCGATACATTGATTTCTAACTATCAAAATTTCTTAAAAATATTCTAACTCCTTAAATTCCCGGAAAATTTCGCCATAACCTCCTTTGTATGGGTCGATAGTTCAAACCTCAGCTCGCCTCTCTAGGCCCTTTCCATTCAAAAAGAAAATCAAAAAGCCAAGTGGCTTGCTGATTCGGCGCATAAAACCTCAAATGGAATTTAAAGACGTACCTTTTGGTAGGGCATTTCAATTTATATCTCTTCATATTCTTCATTCCAAACCTATTTAACACGTATCCAAATATTCCTATTTGGTTTCAACTCAATCCATTCGTCTTAACCTAATTCGCCAATTTATTTTCTAGTAAGCTATTTTGCCTATTTTACTTCTTTGTTTGAGCATAACATGTTCAAATAAAATATTTAACTTTCTTATAACCAAATTGAATTCCAATTTCAGTTCTAGTTTTCTTTTCGATTTCAAAGATAAATTTCCAAATCGAATTAGCTTATTCAAAGCCCAATATCAATTCAAAATTTCATTAACTAATTTCTATTCAAATTAGTTAATTCTATTCAATAATTAAAAATCTGATTTCTATTTCAAAACTCAATTCATTACTCCACTCGAGTTCACATATATTTTACAACTCAAATCTGAGATTTTGTAAATAGAAATTCGGATTTTATTCGCTTAAAATCCCTTTATAAAATTAAATAAACCGTTGTGGTTTTTAAATAGTTATGGCGCTGTTTTTCTGAAAATTTGATTTTGACATAACTCAAAATATATATGATGAAATTCAGAATTTTCTCCTCTATAAGAAAACTACTATCTAATTGGTCCTAATGGTTCTTGTTTCCAAGAATTCCGACTTAATTTGGGTTTTATATACTCAATTGAATTTCGAATTGCCAATTTACGAACTACCGCGCTGCGACGAGCTCGTTTTAATTACATTTAATATATAAATGTTTAAACTTCATTTATATACAAATTCAAACTCCATTCTAATACACTTTAATATATTTTAAACCAATTTTCCAAATTCAACTTAATATTTCTGATTATCTATAATTGTCGACTTTCCCTTACTTGGTAATAAATTTATTTATCCTTCAATCTTCTATATTTAATTCCAGTTCCTTTTATAAATAAATTATTTATAAAATTCGATATAATCGAATTTCAATTATAAACCCATTGAATTTTCATAATTAGCTTATATTTCGGATTCCAGAATATAATCAATCATTTTGTTTTAAAACACTTCCCAATTTACTTTTAAATTCCTATTTGAATTTAAATGGTTTAAATTATCCAAATGATAATTTATTTTGCTAGATTTATAACATCGTTTGTAAATCCATCTTTCCTGTTTTATATATTAAAACAAGTTTTCCATTTCAAATTCCATTTAAAATCCAATTTCCTTTTATATTCTGAATTTTAAATAAAAACCATTGTTCCCTTTCGAATGATTTTAACTTTCTATTTTAAATTCAAAAGTTGAATTTAGAATTTCAAATTATCTTCTGATAATTAATTCGCTACAATTATAACATCGTTTATAAATTAACTTGTTTTATATTTTAAAACAAGTTCCATTTCAAAATTCTATTTAAAACCAAAATCTTATTTTGGAATATTTTATTTATTTTAACTTATCCGTATATATAAAATAGAGTCTATTTCATATTTAAATTTAACTTCTATTTAAATAAATTCGAACAAATCGAATTCAAATCATAAATCCTTATGGACTATTTTTAGTTCAATTTATATTCTAAATATCAGAATAATTTTCATAGTTTAGTTCTTTAAAACGATTCCCCGTTTCTATTTTTAAATTCACATTTGAATTTAAATATTCAAAATATCAAATGATAAATTTTCCGCTTCATTTATAAACACCGTTTATAAATTCATTTCAATTCCTTGATTTTCCACTGAAAATCATTCCATTATAAACACCGTTTATAAATTTACTTCAATTCCCTGATTTTTAACTTATAAACATCGTTTATAAATTTCCATATTTGTTTTATATATTCAAAACAAGTTAATATTTCTATCTCCCATTCGAAACTTAAATTCTATTTTTAAAATAGATTTCACCTTTTTTTTATTTCAAAATATCACTTTTCACAATATTTTTGTAAACCAACATTTTAAGCCCAGTGATATTTCAAACATTCAAAACAACCAATTATCAACCACAAGTTTTCTAACACATCATATATGATAATATACATGAAACAAACAAATAATAATCTTTTTGAGGAATCCAATTGGATTCCTCCAACCTTTTTTCCTGCATCCACAGACGTTAGCCAACATAAATAATACCTATCCTGCTTCGAGGCAGGATATCATAGTATAGAAGGTCATCCACTATCATAGCGTGGGGCGTATAGGGTCATCCACTAATGATATTGCAAGCATCTGCTAATGAAACTACGGGAATCCAACCACCAATATATATATAATAACCACAACAACCAATCCTAAATAACTAATATATATTTCTAATAACCACAATAATATTTTAATGCATGAAAAAACCAACAAACAATTATTTTTAATCGATAAAAATAATTCTAAATAAAGTTTGAGTGAGATTTACTCACCTTATTTTAATGCAATCCATTCTGAATTCAATTTCAAATTCCAGCTTATGTAAATCCACGACTATTAATTTCTCGTTTGACTCCCGCTCGAAAAAATCTTAAACCATGTAATATGGTACTCATTATATAACCCATCGAACCATTTAAAATAAAAATGAAAATTAATTACTAAATTAAAAATAATTACCTTAATTACCATAAGAAATATCGAACTGTTGACCTCCCATGAAACAAGCAAATGCACAACCACTATGCTATCAATACTTCCCCTTTCACCCAATTTAAAATCTGAATTCATTCCTGCTATTTAAGCCGAGGTTGACCCATTAAACCCTTTGACAATCAATGCCTTAAGACCGTTCAACACCAGTGTCTTAATAATAATCCTATCTTCATCAACAGCCATTTCTACTTCCCCAACTAAACATCACGCGCCATCTTTCTTCCAACTGCCAAAGTCGTGAATATCTCCCTAAAATCTGCAGATCATTCATCCCTACCCCGAACCCCACTGTTGCACCCACTTCAGTTCGATAACAAGACATTCGAACTTTACAAACATCCCATTTTAACAACATCTATTGTCGAACCCTAAATCGATGCTACATTAAATTGCAACTCCCTCTACTTCAACATCATCTTCCTACCATCCCCGATACATGCCAGGAAAAATCTAATTACCCCTTAAAACCCTGATCGAGCATGACTCTCTACCGACGACTGACCCCACAAAGCTCTTTAAGTCGACCAGAAGAAGCCTCATGAGCTACCTCTTCATGTGTTGTCTCAGATCTGAACTCGCGGTACCCCAAATCGAACTAACTAGCTTCACGCATCACATACCATTGGACGGAACCTACTGCTTCGATCGAGGAATGATCTGATCTCTCCGATTATTATTATTTTTTATTCATTTAAGAAGAGGCAAGTTGATCTAGTTTTGGATGAATAAAACTTTGATTTCATTTTAAGGGACCGGTTGTTTTGTTTCTAAATGAAGAAAAGGGATCACGATTGTTTTAGTTGAAGCTTTTGAATGAAGAGGGAAGGGTTTTCCATTTTATTTAAATCCAAAAGAATAAAGGAACGACATTTTAGAATTCGAAGCTTGGATTTTTCTCAGAGAAATGGAAATCCAAATGAAACAGGGTATTGCATTTTTATAAAGGAGGATACTTCAACGTTAATGAATAGCATGTGCGTAGGGTACACCATTTATTAAATGCGATTTGATATAAAGCGATTTTATTTCTTTTCAAATAGATATTGATTTGATTTGTTTTTAATTCGATTAGATTTAAATATATTTTATTTCTTTTTAAATAGATATCGATTTGATTTTGATCTTATCCATTACAAATATCTTAGGGTCCATTACTTGAATTCATAAACCGCTATTTTAACATAACGACTGATGTTTTAAATGTTATAACATTGTTCTGAATTGAACAGTATTTATTCTGAAATTTATTCGAATGTATATACTATATTAAATTAATATACTTTAATTTAAATTCAGAACTAATCATTTTCTCGATAATAATTATTATTACCGTTGTATGTATTCAGATAGAATTTAACCGATCATCTGAGTTGTTTTGATTTAGTTCTAATTTCGAATTCAAATATTTTCATATTACGATAATTTAATATATTCGATATTAAATCAAAATCGATTTTTAAATTGATAACTAAATATAAAAATTCATTTATATTATCAAATCAATATTTATATTAAATATTCAAAATTAATCAACCAAAAATCCGGGTCGTTACATTTGTAATAGCCAAACCTCCATTCTTCTTGTCATCATAAATTTTTTGTTGAGAAATGGGTATCAGTTTCTTAGAAAACGGATCCCCATGCCAAAGGAATTTATTAAATGCACTACTAGTCTTCTTAATAAGCTTAATTAGCAAGATATAATGTCTTGACCAATAAGTTGTCATAGCAGTAGCAATGGATTGAATAATAGTTAATCTACCTGCATGTGATAGCTTGCAGCTAGGCCACTACTGCAGTTTACTAATTATTTTCTCAAAAAGTTGAACACACATCTCTTTGGTAATTCTAGAACATATAAGAAGTAAGACCAAATAGGTAGCATTTCTAGGCAATTCCATAATTCTGGAATACTTAATGATTTCATTCTTCCTATCATCATGAAGTCCAACAATCACGATTGATGATTTATCAATGTTAATCTTAAGCCTGGTAATATATTATAGAAAGTATGAAGGGTTGACAAAATACATTGAATATTGGAAGGAGTAAGGTTAGTAAAAATTACAGGGTCATCGGAAAAAAGAAGATGAATTGTCAAAGGATTCTTACATTTTGGATGCAGCTTCAACTTCCTCTTCTGAACTTGATCAATTAAAAGTGAATTTAAAAGCTCCATAACAATGATTAAGAGATGTGCAGAGATTGGATCACCTTACCTAGCCCCTTGAGTACCTTTAAAATATCTATGCAAACCACCATTTCTAGAAATGGAATAATAGGGAGAAGAAATGCAAGTGTATATCCATGCAAGAAAAGGCATTGGAAAATTCATCTTGGATATAACAGCCATGACCGAACTCCATGAAACAGAATCAAATGCTTTCCTTATATCCAATTTAATCATACACATAAGGGAGATATTTTTCCTATTATAACCATATAGAAACTCCTGAGTGATTAAGATATCATCACTTATAGATTTACAATTTATATATGCTGCTTGATTTTCAGAAATAATAGCACGTAGAACCTCATGCAACCTGATAGCCAATATTTTGGAGATCACCTTATATACAATATTATAGCAGGAAATTAGCCTAAACTCAGAAACTCAAATAGGATTTTCAACTTTTGGTATCAAAGTTATAGCTGTGCCAGATAAACCAAATGGCTGAACATTATCCGTGAAAAAAATTTGAATGGCATCAATAACCTTTTCACCAATTATAGACCAACATTGTTGCAAGAAAAAGGTATTATACCCATCTAGCCCTCCACAACTAGAAGCATCCACATTAAACACAACTTTCTTAACTTCTTCTCTAGAGATAAGACTAATAAGGTTAACAGATTGTTGAGTAGACAATGAAGGAATATTAATTAAAAAAGAGGAAGTACATTAACTGTAAGAGCATTTGTAGGAGCTAATACTGAAGAGAAATATTTAACAAAAGCATCGTTAATACCAGCTTCAGAAGACTGAATATCACCATTCAAATCTCTAATCATAAAAATAGTATCCTTATCCCTCTTAATCGTTAAGGAATTATGATAAAATTTAGTGTTCCTATCTGCTTCAATTTCCCTTCTAAAGTAAGCCTGTTGGCTGATTGTATTAAGTTTTATATCCAATGCTTGCTCCAGCTTTTTCCTCAGTTCAATCTCGACCTTATTCAAATTAATATCCTTAGGGTTCATATTTACTGCCACCTGAACTCCAAGAAGCTCTTCCTTGATTATAGTAGATTTCTTAGATCCCTTACCAAACTTATAAGATGACCAATGCTTGAGTTGAAAATTGATGAAACCTGTCATCTTATAAAAAAGAGTTAATAATGGATTTGTATTATACTGAGCTGACTAAACCTGCAATAAAATGTTAGAAAAATTTGTTTGTTTAACCCAAAAAAATAAAAAAAATAAAAAAAATAAAAGAGGATTTACCCATAGCATCATCCCCTCCCCAATAAAAAAGAAAAGGGCAGTGATCAGATAGGAATAAAGGAAGAATTTGATAGAATGATTTTGGACAAAGATTAATGAAACGAATATTGGCAAAGATATGATCAAGTTTACAAAGAATAGTATTGCCAGATCTACTCTTGTTACAACATGTACAGCTAAAACCAAAACTACAAACAGGAGAAAGATTAGGTAGTTACAATGCCTGATTCAGAGGTGCAATATCATTAATAGATAAAGGGAAGCCTCCAATTTTTTAATTACAAGATAACATGCAATTGAAGTCACCACACCACCCAAGATCCAAGGTTTAGACGATGAACGAATTTGACTAATATTAGAAAGAAAAACTTGTCTCAAAGAAATGGCATTATGAGCATAAATAGTGGTAAAAAAGAATGTTGAATTCGAAGGCAAGTGTACACACTTGTAGTGATTATATCGATCAAGAGATGAAACTTTAAGAAGATTGAAAAAAAATAGGGATTACACAAAGTTAACAATCTTCTAAAATTTGCATCAGATAGATTATGATCAAATTGCCAATTAGAGGAAATAAAAGATGCAACCTTCACAGTTGAGCACAAATCTAACTATGTTTCAGAAAAGCACATTAATGAATGTTCTTTTCTCTAATTAAAATTTTGATTTCTCCTTGCTTAGAGGCTAAACGCATGCCTATAAAATTCCAAAAAGCTATATTGTGCATCATTGTTTATGAAAAATGGATCAGAAAGAGGGGTAGGATGATTCCTAGTATGCCTTTTAGGAATTTTTTGGCTACCCAAAGGTAATGCATCATTAGGTGTGAACTCAATACCATCATTTAAATCATCAATATCAAATGAATTCTTCTTTGCATTATTCTTTTTGCCCATTGCGGATTTAACAACATACCTAGATTGAGAGGATGACTTATCAACGGATTGAGAGGATGACTTAACAATGGAATTAGAAAATGAATAAAAGCCATATGATGATAGAGGAGGTGGAATGATAAAATGATGAGGTGGATAAAAATGTGAGTATAGTGAAGTAGATGTTGGAGTAGTAATGTTAATCTTGTAATTGAAAGATGATGATGATAGAACCTGAAAAATGAAAGAAGAAGCACAAGATAAAGTATGAATAGATAAAAAGTAGATGTGCTGGTAGGGCAATCTGATGAAGAAAATATAGAGGCACAATTAGATTCCTCCAATGTAGATAGATTCTCTAAAATTGAGAATGAGTTATGTACATGAATTCTTCCACAACTATATTATTTTCTATTACAACTTGTTTTTCTTTGCTCATAGAAGTTTGATCACCATTCTTTTCCTTATTCTGATTCAAATTAGCATCACCTTCTTTATTCTGGACAACATTATCCTTGCTTTTTTGTGAAATATTTGATACCTTAACATTATCGTCATTATCTATGTTGGCATTTTTTCCACTAGCACCATTGTTTCCTTCATTCATTTCAACATTACCATTTGAGTCAACATTACCAATATTCTCCAAATATCACTCTTCTTTTTCCACAAGTTCTTTTTCCTAGAAGCAACATTATGCCATCCCCTTTGATTTCCATCAAATTGACCCTTATCACCGAACCGCCTTACATTCACTCTTTCATTCACATGTCTCTCATCTTAAATTCCTGATTTTGCTTTTCATTATTCTATTCATTCTGATCTTTTTCAAACTAAGAATTAAACTCACATTTAGATGTTTCATGGCCAAAGATCTAACAATGTGTAAAAATACTAGGTTTACAATCATAAGAAAGCTATATAGAAGGGAAATTATCTCCTAAACTAGCAACATCAATTAATTCACGGAGTTCAAAATTAGGGGATACTTCAACTAGAGCTTTAGCATATTTAAATCTTTGCATTTTCTCAGTATTTCCATCAAATCAAATTAACCTCCCAACATAACATGCCAACCAGTTAATTTCTATCAGAGTCAAAGAATTATTGGTATTCGATGAAAATGAATCCAAAAAAAGTACTCTTTTAATTTGTGCTTGTGAACTACCAATGATGGATCCTGCTTGATAATTATGAACATTCTTCCCATATAAAAATCGTAATTGAAGAATTTTATCTCTATCCGGATTATTCGAAAAGTTAAAATAGAAGTTAACACCATCGGATTTAATGCTCACCTCACCATTTAATTTCCAGTACCTATTCAAGAAGTTTACCATTGTAATATAGGACAATGCACCATCCAGGAAGAAACCTACCAAATGATTGCTCCGGTATTAAACAACCTCATTTTTTACTAGATCTAGTAATACCTTTGGCACTCCATCCCTCGCAATAACAAAGTGTTGTGGCTTAAAAATACCCGCATTTCGAGGAAAAGATTTGAAAAGAGACATGAAATCAGCTTTAGCAGAAGTTTGATTGGAATTTGAGGTGTTTGAAGAATTGAAATTAGAAGGATCAAAAGTTATCGACGAATTTACATCTGCAGAATTCAAGTTAGAAGAATTAACATTGGCAGAATTTAAAATTGAAGGATTCACATTGGGATTATTAGAATTATTGGTATTAGATGTATTAGAAATATTGACATTTTCAAGATCTGGATTCAAAGAACTCAAATCATTAGCAGCAACAGATGGATTTTCTTGAGGAGGATTTTAATAACCCGAAAAATCTGAGCCAATTTAAAATTTTTATTTTGGCATTTTTAATGAATTTGGAATATTTAAAATGAATTATTTTAAATAATAACGACGAGAAATTTATTTTGAATAGAAATAGAACATATATATTTATATAGATCGTCGTTAGAATAAAAATAATTATTTATAATTATATAAGGAATTGAAAATGGCGCGGTAGTTCGATAATTCGATTTCAAACTTCAAATGAATGTATTGGGTGCAAAATAAACTGGATTTTAGCAAAACCAAAAATATTAGAATCTATTTGAGAATATCTTTCCAACGAATCCGAAAATTTGAAATTTCATAGCGGGAATCAAAAGTTATGTGCAGTTGAAAATTCAGAATAGTCGTTATGGAATTCTGGCCCTTAAAAATGGAAATTTTGCACACGACCTCAGTTTTCGACGAAACCACTTTTGTTGGATCCGTGATGTCAAGTTATTGCTAGGATTCAAAACTAGTAATTTTCTGAATCAATATGTGAGCGTGGCAAAGGAAAACGCGTTTGACCAGTTTCAGTTGATTTTAATCGAGTGGAAAATGGCCATTTTTCAAACGGTCTCAGAATTTGACGAAATTAGTTTTGTTAGGACTGTATCGTCAATACAAAGCCAAAAATAATTTTTTTGGAATTTTTAGAGTCTGTATGTGACCCTGGTAAATTGAAATGTGCGTTCAAATTCAATATAAAGATTTATATTTTGATTTTGACGAAAACTGGTCGAAACAGCCGAATTGGCTTACATATCTCATTGTGTTCGGAATGGGGGTAGTTAGCTATGGATGACAGTCGGTGGGTTCGATTTCGAGTTCAAAATAAAAAGTTGCTTTTTGAAATTAAGTAATTAAATAAATAATAAAATAAAAACCCCTCCCTCTCTCCTCCTTATACCATTCGCCACCCCCCCCCCCCCCAATCTTCAAATGAAATCAATTTTTTAAAATAAAAAAAATAAAAAAAACATGGAACCGCTGCCTGCCCTCCGACACCCCGCCGTCGAGCCACGTCCCCAGACCTCTGGCATGCCACCCCCTTCTCTCCCGCTCCCTCTTCCTCCCTTCGAAAAAACCACTGCCCTCCCCTTCCATAACCGCCGTCATCGCCAGGAGGCCCCACCGCCTAAGCCGCCGCTCCTCCAACCCCGCAGCGCCACCCCCTCTTCCTTCTCCGCCCCCTCTCTCCTTTTCCCCGCTGCCAAAACCCCCAAACCCAAAGAACCCTAGCCGAATCAGCTCGGATCCGCCGTCTCAGGCCTTGACGCACCACCCACCGCCACCTGAAGCCACCCCGAGCCTTCCTTTTGCCTCGAACGAGCGCTGTAAGCTTTATATTTCTTTTGTTTTATTTATTTGATGCTATTAAAGATGATTAATTTTTATTTAGGGAAAGATGATTAATTTTTATTTAAGGAAAGATGATTAATTTTTATTTAGGGAAAGATGATTAATTTTTATTTAGGGAAAGATGATTAATTTTTATTTAAGGAAAGGCGATATTTTTATTTATGTAAAGATGATACTTTAATTTATGTAAAGATGGGATTTTTATTTATATAGCAGTGAAGTAGAAATAGAAATAGAAATTATAGAGAGAATAAAAATATGATTTTTATATTATAGAAAGAATAAAAATATGATTTTTATATTATAGAAAGAATAAAAATACGATTTTTATATTATATAGATAGTAAAGATTTGATCTTTATTATATGAGCACCGGTATGAAAATAGAATTTTTATCTATATGGTAGCGATATAAAAATAGAATTTTTATCTATATAGTAGCGGTATAAAAATAGAAATTTTATCCATATAGCATAGTTATAAAAATATGATTTTTATATAATAGAAAATATAAAAATGTGAGTTTTATATATGTAGTGAACACGGACGACGAAAGTGGCAAAAGGCGAGTGGCGAAGATTTCCTACATATGAAGAATTGCGGTGTATTGGTTTAGCTAGTAACTTCTCACATTTAATTTTGTTTTCTAGTTAAAAATATATACTAGGATGCAGACGGTGTTTAGCAGCACCTGACACCCGTCGTTCACAGACCATGGACGACTTGTATGCTTGTTTGACGTGTTGTGAAGTTTGTTTGTGATGTTGATGTGAAATGGATAATAAAACATTCATGTGTTGAAATAAATTAATTATCGTTAAAAATATAATTTTTAATGTGAATGTGAATAAATAAATATTCATTTACAAACCGGACGGTTTGATTATGTACACCTATTTGAAGGATATTGATTGGGACGATAAATTTTACACATCGCCCAACTGCACAAATAATATTCAGTGTTTGTGGATTGAAACCCCATACGGGTGTTGGGATGATAATTGACGTACACGAATCCCAATTGTTTAGTTGTATGTCGATCGTTTGATTGACAGATTGTATGAGCGTTAATTAGTTATATCTAATGCTTATGCAGTTGTGTGGTGCACTTTGGATGATTGTGGATTATTTATCGTTGTTATTATATACATGTGTTGTATGGAATCCATATGATTAACATTATATGGTAATTGATTGGTCCTCATTCCAATTGGGAGAATAAAGAATATTATAAAATATATATTCATGTGTTGAATAGAATAAAGAATATTTATGTGTTGAATAAAATATATATTCATCTGTTGAAAATATTCATGTGTTGAATGAAATATATATTCATGTGTTGAAAATATTCATGTGTTGAGTAAAATATTTTAAACAATAAAATTTACACCTTTATCATGATTTTATAAAATATATTAAATAATAAAAATATTCATGTGTTGACGATGCTCATGTGTTGAGAATATTCATATGTTAAAAGAAATATAGATTCAAGTGTTAAATAGAATAAACATTCATTTGTGAATAGAATAACGAAGTTATTGAAATATTTAAAGCCGTGTTGATTAGAGATGCGTCATTTTGACGCGAACGGTATTTATATCGATTGTATTCGTTTTTATAATGATTATAGAAAAGGAAATGATTTCAAAATATAACGTTTTGAAAATATTATCATTTATATAGTAATGATATGAATTATTCAATTTTGATTTGAAATTGAATATGAAGTTGAAATTGTTTTGAAAATGAATTTAAAACGAATTATAAAATACGTTTTGAACTGAAATCGACGAAGTATATAATATATATATATATATATATATATATATATATTATATATTAAATGGCCTGAATAGAACGCGCCGCGCCATGGCAATTCGTGAATTTCGACCATTGACTTCGAATTGACGTTGCAGGAGATCCGACCGTCGGATTCTCCTGTACCCGGAACCTTTGGGTTCGTATCGAAAAGAGCTTTCCAATGAATATTATAAATTTGAAATCTAACGGTTGGATTTGGAATTATGTCCAAATAAAATTTGGAAAAGGTCGCTGTAAGTGCAGTTGGATGATCGTTATTGGAAATCGACTGTACGGGCCTTGATAAAATTATAAAAAAATATCTATAATTTGTGTAAATCATGATATATGAATTAGAAAGAACTGGGGTGCAAAATCCCATATTTAAAAGGATAAAAATATATTTTTATAGAAATGAACTAGTTTTGAACTAGAATTATAATTCAATTATTTTTTTTTAAAAAATATATAAATTGGATTTGAGGTGGTTTTAAAAATAATAAGAATTTCCAATACGTGGATTGAAATGGATTTTAATCGAAATTATCCTCGGAATATTTCGATGTTGGATTTCGTGATTATACAAATGTGGTTGTGGAAATTTGAAAGATATATTTATATCGTTATTTCCAATATGATATTTGTTGGTTTCAGAATTTGATATTGCATATAAGCCGATATATTTTCTATTCAGAGCCTTGTATATAATATCAAATGGGATTTTGGGTTCGTCGTGAATGGTGTCTTAAATAACACTGTTCTTGAACCCAGTTTAGAAAAGAATACATCTCTTAATTAAGATTTAGTGAAATTGTCTAGTTAATTTGGTATTTAATTGGAATTGAATTTAAATTGGTTTTTGGGTTTATTGTGAGCGGTGTTTTGAATAACACCAGTTCTTTGACCCGATTAACAATGAATGTGATTTTGGGTTTATCGTGAACCGTGCTTTAGATGACATTGGTTCTTTAACCAGTTAAAAATAGGATATCGATTTTTGGTAAGATTAAAACTAAATGGAGTTTTAATGAATCTTTAATTAGATTAAAGTGATCTAGAATGGAGTATCACCAGTTTTTCTCCAAAGCGATACTTAAATCTTTGATTAGAATTGAACGTGAAATGGTAATTGATATTTACCGATAACACCGTGGTGTTAGATGTGGAGTATTACCAGTTTTACTCCATGGAATGAATAG
Organism: Allium sativum; assembly: GCA_030737875.1. NCBI lineage: Eukaryota > Viridiplantae > Streptophyta > Magnoliopsida > Asparagales > Amaryllidaceae > Allium > Allium sativum. The sequence goes on along the minus strand of CM060913.1, from coordinate 1,037,938,264 downwards.
GTTGGGATTGCGAAATAAAATAAATAATTACTTCGTTGTGGTTCGCTAATCCAGACTAGTTTGGAAAATCTTAACATGATTTGAAATGATATCCAGAGGAAGATTAAAGAGTACATTTAGAAGAATTTATCTTTGATAAAATTAATGGGATCCTTTCCCTAAGAATGTGAAAATTTGACTAAAAGAATATTCTGAATTGGAATGAGGCATATGTTGTGTTTGTGTAACACATGTTTATAATATACGCTGGTTATTCGGAAAGGCCGGGTTTATACCCATTCTGAATAACTGATTCGACGATATGTCGAAGATGAAGACGGTGGTTGAAGACCGGAATTCTTCACATCGTTTGGATGATTATTGATGATCTTGATTGGGCAGTACACCCAAGATGAGGGAATCAGTTGGTGATCGTCCAGACGTACTTGGAGATCGATGGATATGCGAGGAAAGTGCCTCCGGTTTCGTTCAGACCCAGAACGAACTTGTAAATGGACTATGCGTCTGACATTGGATTTTATTCTGTGTGATTGATCTCTATTAAATATACATCTGTTTGGCGGTGGAGAATTTATTCTCTTACTTAACGCCCTTCTCTGAGACGTACGAGCTCAGAGGTTGTATATCGATGGACATCAGTCACATGGAGTGAATTTCCTATGTGGCATGCCTAAGTGGCAGATGATCAAGGCTTCTGTTGAAAAGCAAAGTCTTGTGGTTGATGATCAAAGCACGGCCTGTGTGGCGCAGCTTTGTGTATAGCATTAATTCGCGAGCCTCACACCTCGGTATGAGTCAAAAACGGGATAGTGACTGCAGGGAGAGCACGATGTTTCTTTCTAGCTAGTGGTGGTGTCAGTGCTTAAACTGACTGACATTTATATACTTTTCACCTGTGTGGTTGTTGGAATGCGAGGCGCCTTGAATATATGGTCGATAACTGGCACTATGTGAGCCGACGTACAGACCATTATATAGGTCCTATAGGACCGCGAAACGTGTGTTCAGGAATTGCCAATCCTCAAAAGTAAGAGAGGACCGGCCCTGAAGATCCAAAGATCGCTGTGTGAGGTCCTGAGACATTTGCTAGAGTGTCTCGAACGGAGAAGAGCTTGCCTCTTTCCTTGACTCATGATGGAATCCAATTTCCAATATGTGATATTTCGGTTTTATTTGTACAGCTCAGTATTGGCGACATAGTGGTATGGGACACTTATGCCGTCTATGATTGATACTTATAATTGAAATTGTTTTGACACTATACACTTATAATAGTATCAAATGATTTGTTTTAAACGTACCAAGCATGTTTGGCTATTATAAGGTAAAAACCCTATCCTCCGGCTTGCGTTGCATTGTGTGATGGGATATGGGTCTTTTAATAGCTTCATTTTTCTTTATTTAGCATTGCGCTGTTTGTTTTATGCACTGGTATTCTTGGGAGGAAACCCGTTCCGTGTTATACGGCATGGTCCCTTGATTTACCTAACTTTAAAAATAAAGATTAATAACTGTTTTCGTTCTCACACCAGTCACATGACTGACATGGAGTTTATTGTTTTAACCTAAACTCTGGGTGCCCTTATTTTTGACACGGGCAGCTAGTAGTTTTGGTTTTGCAGATTTATATTCATAGGATCTTGGTTTATAGCTGAAGTGATATTCGGAAAGCTCTGTATCCGTGTATTTCTTTCAGTTGTATTTTGTATTGTTTTTCCGCTGCTATGTAATTTATTGTAATCTCTGATATTTGATGTATAATATTCATTTATACTCTGTATATTCTTCTATCTGACGGAATTTTTGTAATTAATAATGAAATGTTCTTCCATTTGTATTCTAATTTGTCTTGTCCTCAACTCAACCCGTGCTTTCCTTCACGGGAAAGTTCGGGTCGTTTCAGTTGGTATCAGAGCTCTGGTTTACAGAGCTCGAGAACAAGACACATTAGAACCATACAAAAGAATTCATCAGAAATTGGATTAGTAATATCCAATAAGAATGACTCGTAAGAGATAGGATCAGTAGTATCCTAGAACGAGTGTGAAGATTATATTTTTGAAATAAAAGTGAAAACCAATTTTGTTTTGAAAATTTAAACCTTATTCAATGTATTTGAATATTTTATTTGTATTGAATTTGGACAATCCAATATATAAAGATTCGGCATATACGCCTTACATACGTTTATTCGAAGTTTTAATATACTGGATAGATATAGAATCACACTCTAGTCGCCCGGGGATGATCCTGATAATGCTCCAGCGTTATCAATATTTATTTTCGAGTAACGAAGGTGGGATTTCTATATATTTCGAATGGTGTGAGTACAAAAACTAGATAGGTTTATTGTTGTGATTTGGCGTCAAAAACATGATTTTCTGTATACATAACAAATTATGAATTTGATACATTAATTCACTAATTGATTGATGGTTATGTTGTTTGATTATTGGTTTGATATGTTTAACCATTTAGGCTAAATTGAACCGAATATTGAACTGTATTGAAAAATGATTACAAATGCATGCATATACATGTACTTACATTGAACAAGTCATAGCAAGGAGACTAGGGCAGAGGAGTAAAATTGTTTGCTCGACAAATAGGTACATGTTTACTAATTTCTTGGGTTTTGGATGATTTTATGAGTCGATTGGCTAGCCGCTTGGCTTTTTCTTTTTCTTTTGGATTGAAGAAGGCCATGGGAGGCTATATGAAATATCCCGAAGCTCCCGGTGCAGGGGAGGTTATGGAAAAATTTTAGGGTGTTAGCCAATTTTTTTGAAAAATTTGAAGAGTTCTTAGAAACTGAAAAGTTGAAGAACTTAAGCCGTAAAAAAAATATTGGAAGTTGAGTTGATTAGTTAAACAACTTTCAACTTCGTTCCTTTTCGGGGACGAAAAGTTTTAAGAGGGGGAGATTGTAATAACCCGGAAAATCTGAGCCAATTTAAAATTTTATTTTGGCAATTATAATGAATGTGGAATATTTAAAATGAATGGTTTTAAATAATAACGACGAGAAATTTATTTTGAATAGAAATAGAATGTATATATTTATATAGATCATCGTTAGAATATAAATAATTATTTATAATTATATAAGGAATTGAAAATGGCGCGGTAGTTCGATAATTCGATTTCAAACTTCGAATGAATGTACCGGGTGCAAAATAAACCGGATTTTAGCGAAACCAAAAATATTAGAAACTATTTGAGAATATCTTTCCAACGAATCCGAAAATTTGAAATTTGATAGCGGGAATCAAAAGTTAAGTCCAGTTGAAAATTCAGAATAGTCGCTATGGATTGCGGCCCTTAAAAATGGAAATTTTCAAACGACCTCAGTTTTCGACGAAACCACTTTTGTTGGATCAGTGATGTCAAGTTATTGCTAGGTTTCAAAATTCATAATTTTCTGGATCAATATGTGAGCGTGGCAAAGGAAAACGCGTTCGACTAGTTTCAGTTGATTTTAATCGACTGGAAAACGGCCATTTTCAAACGGTCTCAGAATTTGATGAAATTAGTTTTGTTAGGGCCGTACCGTCAATACGAAGCTAGAAATAATTTTTCTAGAATTTTTAGAGTCCGTATGTGACCCCGGTAAATTGAAATATGCGTTCAAATTCAATATAAAGATTTGTATTTTGATTTTGACGAAAACTGGTCGAAACAGCCGAATCGGCTTATAATACACATCTCATTGTGTTCGGAATGGGGGTAATTAGCTATGTTCGACAGTCGGTGGGTTCGATTTCGAGTTCGAACTAAAAAGTTGCTTTTTGAAATTAAATAATTAAATAAATAATAAAATAAAAACCCCTCCCTCTCTCCTCCTTATACCGTTCAGCCCCCCCCCCCCCAATCTTCAAATAAATCGATTTTTTAAAATTAAAAAAGAAAAAGAAAACACGGAACCGCCGCCTGCCCTCCGACACCCCGCCGTCGAGCCACCTCCCCAGACCTCTGGCGCGCCACCCCCTTCTCTCCCGCTCCCTCTTCCTCCCATCGAAAAAACCACTGCCCACCCCTTCCATAACCGCCGTCGTCGCCAGGAGGCCCCACCGCCTGAGCCGCCGCTCCTCCAACCCCGCAACGCCACCCCCTCTTCCTTCTCCGCCCGCTCTCTCCTTTTCCCCGCTGCCAAAACCCCTAAACCCGAAGAACCCTAGCCGACTCAGCTCGGATCCGCCGTCTCAGGCCTCGTCGCACCACCCACCGCCACTTGAAGCCACCCCGAGCCCTCCTTTTGCCTCGAACGAGCGTTGTAAGCTTTGTATTTCTTTTGTTTTATTTATTTGATGCTATTAAAGATGATTAATTTTTATTTAGCGAAAGATGATTAATTTTTATTTAGGGAAAGGCGATATTTTTATTTATGTAAAGACGATATTTTTATTTATGTACAGACGGGATTTTTATTTATATAGCAATGAAGTAGAAATAGAAATTATAGAGAGAATAAAAATATGATTTTTATATTATAGAAAGAATAAAAATATGATTTTTATATTATAGAAAGAATAAAAATATGATTTTTATATTATAGAAAGAATAGAAGTACGATTTTTATATTATATAGATAGTAAAGATTTGATCTTTATTATATGAGCACCCGTATAAAAATAGAATTTTTATCTATATAGTAGTGGTATAAAAATAGAATTTTTATCTATATAGTAGCGGTATAAAAATAAAATTTTTATCTATATAGTAGCGGTATAAAAATAGAAATTTTATCCATATAGCGTAGTTATAAAAATATGATTTTTTTATGATAGAGAATACAAAAATGTGATTTTTATGTATGCAGTGAACACGGACGACGAAAGTGAAAAAAGGCGAGTTTTCCTACATATGAAGAATTGCAGTGTATTGGTTTAGCTAGTTGGTGAGAACTTCTCACTTTAAATTTTGTTTTCTAGTTAAAAATATATACCAGGATGCAGACGGTGCTTAGCAGCACCCGGTACCCGTCATTCACAGACCATGGACGACTTGTATGCTTGTTTGATGTGTTGTGAAGTTTGTTTGTGATGTTGACGTGAAATGGATAATAAAACATTCATGTGTTGAAATAAATTAATTATCGTTAAAAATATAATTTTTAACGTGAATGTGAATAAATAAATATTCATTTACAAATAGGACGGTTTGTTTATGTACACCTATTTGAAGGATATTGATTGGGACGATAAATTTTACACATCGCCCAACTGCACAAATAATATGCAGTGTTTGTGGATTGAAACCCCACACGGGTGTTGGGATGATATTTGACGTACACTAATCCCAATTGTTTAGTGGTATGTTGATCGTTTGATTGACAGACAGTATGAGCATTAATTAGTTATATCTAATGCTTATGCAGTTGTGTAGTGCACTTTGGATGATGGTGGATTATTTATTGTTGCTATTATATACAGGTGTTGTATGGAATCCATATGATTAACATTATATGGTAATTGATTGGGCCTCATTCCAATTGGGAGAATAAAGAATATTGTAAAATATATATTCATGTGTTGAATAGAATAAAGAATATTCATGTGTTGAATAAAATATATATTCATGTGTTGAAAATATTCATGTGTTGAATGAAATATATATTCATGTGTTGAAAATATTCAGGCGTTGAGTAAAATATTTTAAACAATAAAAATTACATCTTTATCATGATTTTATAAAATATATTAGATAACAAAAATAGTCATGTGTTGACGATGCTCATGTGTTGAGAATATTCATATGTTGAAAGAAATATAGATTCATGTGTTGAATAGAATAAACATTCATTTGTGAATAGAATAACGAAGTTATTGAAATATATAAAGCCGTGTTGATTAGATATGCGTCTTTTTGACGCGAACGGTATTTATATCGATTATATTCGTTTTTATAATGATTATCGAAAAGGAAATGATTTCAAAATATAACATTTTGAAAATATTATCATTTATATAGTAATGATATGAAATATTCAATTTTGATTTGAAATTGAATATGAAGTTGAAATTGTTTTGAAAACGAATTTAAAACGAATTATAAAATATGTTTTGAATTGAAATCAATGAAGTATATATAATATATAGATTATATATATTAAATGGCCTGAATAGAACGCGCCGCGGCAGATCGCGAATTTCGACCATTGACTTCGAATTGACATTGCGGGAGATCAGACTGTCGTATTCTCCTAAAACCGGAACCTTTGGGTTCGTATCGAAAAGAGCTTTCCAATGAATATTAGAAATTTGAAATCTAACGGTTGGATTTGGAATTATGTCCAAATCAAATTTGGAAAAGGTCGCTGTAAGTGAAGTTGGACGACCGTTATTGGAAATCAACTGTACGGGCCTTGATAAAATTATAAAAAAATATCTATAATTCGTGTAAAATCATAATATATGAATTAGAAAGAACTGGGGTAAAAAATCCCATATTTAAAAGGATAAAAATATATTTTTATCAAAATGAACTAGTTTTGAACTAGAATTATAATTCAATTATTATTTTAAAAAAATAAATAAATTGGATTTGATGTGGTTTTAAAAATAATAAGAATTTCCAATGCGTGGATTGGAATGGATTTAAATCGAAATAATCTTCGGAATATTTCGATGTTGGATTTCGTGATTATACAAATGTGGTTGTGGAAATTTGAAAGATATATTTATATCGTTATTTCCAATATGATATTTGTTGGTTTCAGAATTTGATATTGAATATAAGCCGATATATTTTCTATTCAGAGCCTTGTATTTAATATCAAATGGGATTTTGGGTTCGTCGTGAATGGTGTCTTAAATAACACTTTTTTGAACCTAGTTTAGAAAAGAATAAATCTTTTAATTAAGATTTAGTGAAATTGTCCAGTTAATTTGGTATTTAATTGGAATTGAATTTAAATTGGTTTTTGGGTTTATTGTGAGCGGTGTTTTGAATAATACCTGTTCTTTGACCCGATTAACAGTGGAATGTGATTTTGGGTTTATCGTGAACCGTGTTTTAGATGACATTGGTTCTTTAACCCAGTTAAAGACGGGATGTCGATTTTTCGGAAGATTAAAACTAAGTGGAGTTTTAATGAATCTTTAATTAGATTAAAGTGATCGAGAATGGAGTATCACCAGTTTTGCTCCAAAGCGATAGTTAAATCTTTGATTAGATTTGAACGTGAAATGGTAATTGATATTTACCGATAACACCGTGGTGTTAGATGTGGAGTATTACCAATTTTGCTCCATGGAATGAATAGGTTGGGATTGGGAAATAAAATAAATAATTACTTCGGTGTGGTTCGCTAATCCCGACTAGTTTGGAAAACCTTAACATGGTTTGAAATGATATCCAAAGGAAGATTAAAGAATAAATTTAGAAGAATTTATATTTGATAAAATTAATGGGAACCTTTCCCTAAGAATGTGAAAATTTGAATAAAAAAATATTCTGAATTGGAATGAGGCGGATGTTGTGTTTGTGTAACACGTGTTTATTATATACGCGGGTTATTCGGAAAGGCCGGGTTTATACCCATTCTGAATAACCGATTCGACAATATGTCGAAGATGAAGACGGTGGTTGAAGACCGGAAGTCTTCACATTGTTCGATGATTATTGTTGATCTTGATTGGGCAGTACACCCAAGATGAGGGAATCAGTTGGCTATCGTCTAGACGTACTTGGAGATCGATGGATATGCGAGGAAAGTGCCTCCGGTTTCGTTCAGACCCAGAATGAACTTGTAAATGGATTGTGTTTCATTGGATTTTATTCTGTGTGATTGATCTCTATTAAATATACATCTGTTTGGCGGTAGAGAATTTATTCTCTTGCTTAACGCCCTTCTCAGAGACGTACGAGCTCAGAGGTTGTATATCGATGGACATCAGTCGCATGGAGTGAATTGCCTGTGTGGCACGCCTAAGTGGCAGATAATCAAGGCTTCTGTTGAAAATCAATGTCTTGTGGTTGATGATCAAAGCACGGCCTATGTGGCGCAGCTTTGTGTATAGCGTTAATACGCGAGCCTCACACCTCGGTATGAGTCAAAAACGGGATAGTGACTGCAGGGAGAGAACGACGTTTCTTTCTAGCTAGTGGTAGTGTCAGTGCTTAAACTGGCTAACATTTATATACTTTTCACCTGTGTGGTTGTTGGAATGCGAGGCGCCTCGAATATATGGTCGATAACTGGCACCATGTGAGCCGACGTACAAACCATTATATAGGTCCTATAGGACCGGGAAACGTGTGTTCAGGAATTGCCAATCCTCAAGAGTAAGAGAGGACCGACCCTGAAGATCCAAGGATCGTTGTGTGTGGTCCTGAGACATTTGCTAGAGTGTCTCGAACGGAGAGGCGCTTGACCCTTGCCTCGACTCATGATGGAATCCAATTTGCAATTCGTGATATTTCGGTTTTATTTGTAGAGCCTAGTATTAGCGACATAGTGGTATGGGACACTTATGCCGTCTATGATTGATACTTATGATTGAAATTGTTTTGACACTATACACTTATAATAGTATCAAATGATTTGTTTTAAACTTACCAAGCATGTTTGGCTATTATAAGGTAAAAACCCTATCCTCCGGCTTACGTTGCATTGTGTGATGGGACCTGGGTCTTATAATAGCTTCATTTTTCTTTATTTTTCATTGCGCTGTTTGTTTTATGCACTGGTATTCTTGCGAGGAAACCCGTTCCGTGTTATACGGCGTGGTCCTTTGATTTACCTAACTTTAAAAATAAAGATTAATAATTGTTTTAGTTCTCACACCAGTAACGTGACTGACCTGAAGTTTATTGTTTTAACCTAAACTCTGGGTGCCTTTATTTTCGACACGGACAGCTGGTAGTTTTTTTTTCAGATTTATATTCACAGCATCATGCATTATAGCTGAAGTGATATTCGGAAAGCTCTGTATCCGTGTATTTCTTTCAGTTGTGTTTTGTATTGTTTTTCCGCTGCTATGTAATTTATTGTAATCTCTGATATTTCTCTGATGTATAATATTCATTTATACTCTGTATATTCTTGTATCTGACGGAATTGTTGTAATTAACAATGAAATGTTCTTCTGTTTGTATTCTGATTTGTCTTATCCTCGACTCAATCCGTGTTTTCCTTCACGGGAAAGCTCGGGTTGTTTCAAGGATTGACAAAAGATGGAGGTGGATCTGGAGGGATAAGTGCAGATGGACACGTTGGAAGAAGAGGAAAGGCAGAGTAAAAGAAGAAGAAGATGGGAAGAGCACGCCATTAGCAATGGTTTTCTCTCTCTCCAAATTTTAATTTATAAATTAAGGCAACATTTTTCAATCGGGAGAGCACGCCATTAGCAATGGTTTTCTCTCTCTACAATTTTTAATTTATAAATTAAGGCAACATTTTTCAATAATGATTGAAATTGAAGTTTAAAACTTAGCGAATCTACTCTAAATCTTTGGCAAATGTTTTTAAATGATGAATGAAGTAATTTGAAGACTTTTTTGAAGTTTTATAGCTTATTTAAAGATGTTTAAATAATTGAATGAATCTAAAAGATATAACAGGCAAATGATTTAATCTTGGCTCTAAAATCCAATGATTATGCATATTCCTCTATTTTTGAGATTCGGATGCGGGAGTTTACCCAACGTGATTTTGAGGAGCAATGTAACGTCCCGTATTTTTTGACGAATGAATAATTAATTTATTTAATGATTTAAATATGATTTGGCGATTTAAGTGAGTAGAATTTAAATATTTAGATAATTTAATTAATATAAATAATAGAATAATATATTTGATTCTAAAATAATAAGAATTAAGTTGAAATGACAATATTATGTGAATTTGATAGTATAAAAGATTTGGTTAAGCTTAGAATCGAATTTTAATAATGAATCTATTTAATAAACTACGTTTGAACGTATTAATTATATTATAATTATAATCGAGCTTGTAATGGCATTGTAGTTCGTAATATTGAGTTTTGAACTTCAATTGAATATACAGAATCCTTTTTAAGTCGGATTTCTATGAAACAAGAAACGTTCGAATCTATTGAACCACAATTTTCTAATGGAAGAGAAAAATCGAGATTTCATCGTGTAGATTGTGAGTTATGTCCAAATCAAATTTTCAAAAAGTCGCTATGGAATTCGTTATAATTTTAACCCTTTATTTATATAATAAATGGATTTTGATATAAACTGAATATCGATATAACTTGGAATTTTGAAATATCGAGTTATAAATCCCGTTATGTTTATTTTGGAGCTAGATAATATTTTGTGCGAATATCTACAATAATATTAAATTATTATTATTTTATTTAATTATTTTTAAATATATTAATATTTAATTAGTATATTTAGTGGCTTAGAAAATAGCCATTATTGCAAACGACCTCCGTTTTCGATGAAATTAATTTTGTTGGATCCAGAATATTAAATTATTGTTAAATTTCAAGCTTTGTGATTTTTGGAGTCATATGTAGCCATGTGCAATTGTAATGTGAAGAACAGTCGATAATTTGACTTAAAAAATATGTTGTGTAAGCAAACGAACTCGGAATTCGACAAAACAAGTTTCGTTATGTCTGTAATGTCAAACCATAGCTATATGTCAATTTTCATCAAAGTGGATATTGTATGTGATCATAGGAATTTTTAAATGATAAATTGAGTTAATGATCAAATATAAAAATATATGAAGCATACTGTGTAAGCTACCATATCCTATAAATACCCCAATATCCTACAACACTTAAACCTAATTCTCTACTTCTCTGACCAATTATAATTTCACGTCGCTACTTCAGAAAAAAGATCGCAGCTTTGAAATTAAAAATCAAATCAAGGAAAAATCCAAAAATTGTACAACTTGCATATTTGAAAGCCTCGTAGCTTGTTCTGCAACTAGGTATGCTTCTTATAACATGCAATCGCGAATTTGGTATGATAGGCTTTCACAGTCTTCGACTAGGGCATGAGTTTTCTTGATGTACCGGGGGGAGATGAAAATGGAGTACGGGTCGATCTCTCTGAAGCAGAGCGCACCTACTGGCTCGAAAAGGAAGGGTCCAATCATCAGAATCGTGGCATGTGTTTTTCACCTGTGATTTATAAAGACTTTATGCAAACGACCTCAGAATTTGGCGAAACGTGTCCCATCGTGTCCGGAATATTTTTCTATGCTAAGATTAGGATTTTCATCTTGATCGAAGGACGTATGTGGGTGTTTTAACACATTACTTAACAACGAAATTTCACTTATAATATGATAATATATTTATTTTCTCTATAAATAAAGGCTCAACAAACCCTAAATTAGTCAAAAGACATTGAGTGGTCAACGCATCCAAAAAAGAAATGATATTGCTACTTCAACCAGCGACATTTTCTTATTTTCAACTGGCAGAGAGATAAAAACTAGAACCCACCCATGAATTGCGCTTTTTCCGCCTGAAATGTTGTTCCTAGCCGGTTGAAAATTAGGCTCTAAACCCGGTTGTTCTAGCATTACATAAAAAGAAAACGGCGCCTCCAGTAAAGAAAACTAACAGCCAGAAAACCCCAGTAATTTCGATCACTTATATCACGATTCTCACATCTATTCCACAAACATTCAACTACACCCTTACTCTACTCGGCAAGATCTATAATCCAATCTGTCGTTGTAACGACCCGCATTCTAAGCATCGAAGGATCGTAGAATATTTATTTCTTTCACATATGAAGTCGTATGGTCATGTAACTTTGGGAGACGACTATTGGGGTCATTTCCTATGTTCATGATTTTTCCCGATTTTTAAATGACCGTTTTGCCCCTAGCTGATCTTGTTGCGGCTATAACTTTTGACTGGAAAGGAATTTTGACCTCACTTCCATTGGATTCGGATGATGGTTTACAATTCCGTAGAGTGGTCATACTAGCCAAACAGGCTCACCGTTTGGGAGATATGGCTGAAACATGGTTTAGAAGGTGAAAAACTGCTTAACTGGGCTTAATTGGGTAATTAACAGCTAGACCCAATGGGGGATTTCGGGATTAGGGGTATATAGGGGCTGATTAAGGTTGTAAAACATTTCTTTCAGCCGCCACTTTCATTCTTGGAACCCTAGTAATAGCCTCCAACATCTAAAACAACTCTAAACCACTTTTTAATTGAAGATTAGACTTAGCAACATCAAATCAAGGAAGATCTTCACCAAATCAGTATTGGAACTGCTGTATTGCCTTGGTATTCGCACCCAAACAGAGAATCGTTTCAGATCTAAAGTTTATTTGTGGCAAAGGTGAGTGATTTGAATAGTTCCTCACTAATTATGGTTAGTTAAGGGTAATTAGTGTTAATTAGCGAATTTAAACATGATTAAATTTTGGAAAAATATTTATAAATTTCGAAATATTGATTTAGGCCTCTGTTAGGAAATTTGGTTAATTTGGTTAAGTTTTGCTAATTATATCATTAGTTTTGCTTAAACATGCTTAAGGGAAAATATGGGATTTTGGCTATGTTTGATCCGTTTAACCTTGTCATATTGTTGTTTTGGTGTTTGTGGTCACTTCTTTTGTTGCTATGACTGTATGGTATGCTTTGTGATCGATTAGAAGAGTTAGATTGGTCGAAAACGCCGTCATATGGCATAAAAAGTTGCTGGAAAAGTTGCAGGAAGCAGTGCAGAGTTTCAGATCAGATCGGGTTAGGGGGCTCGGGTCAGATCGGAGAACTAAGCAGAGAATCGAACCGAATCAGAACCTAGTACAGGAAGAGAGCTTGGAAAAAAGGAAGGCCTCTCGCATAAGGGTTGGAGTTGGAATTGGACTAAAGCTGGACATGGGATCGGATCGGATTAACTGGAGGAAAGAAAGGCAGAACCGAACCGAGGCAGAAGCACCGAACCGAATCAAGATAGTGAGATAGCCGAACCCAAGTGACATGGAAGCACCGAACCGAACCGAGGGTGGAGCTCCGAACCGAACCGGATGGCCAGGAAGTGGAGCAAGCTGAACCGAACCAGGGAAGGACAACCGAACCGGATTGGAGCTGCGATTACGCGGTGACTTTTCTGAAGACCAACTCCAATTCGACCAAAACCCGAGATGCAAAGGAAGTCCAAATAGGAAGTAGAGCTTAGGATCCAGTTGGGAACCAATGATTAACTTCATGAGTTCGGCTTTGCTGCGGGACGTGTGCTAAGTGGTTGTCAATGTCTATGACTTTGGATCACTATGTATGGGAGGTACGTGGACGGATTCAGGGCCACAGTGGCCTAGGTACGACTAGTGGGCTATAGACCAATGAGGTGGGGTAATTTGAAAAGGTTTGGTCATGATCCTATGGGATAAGCTTGGTGGTAGCAGAAGTTGTACAAGTCGAACTCCGTCATTACCTCGATGGGTCTAGTGATCAAAGTGGTGGATATCGTATGCTTTACGCACTGAGTGAGAGATGTGAGGATGGTTGCTATGCTTGATTTGTTTGCCATCACTATGACATGCATGCCCCCACCCCCGTATTCTTTACACCATATGTTAGTGACACCTTAGAGTATCGTACGGTATGTAGTGCTAACTCTCTGGTTGCAGGTCCAGGTTCAGGTATGGTTTAGTATACCTGTTATTGTTCTGTTTGCTGCTTATCGCTCATACCAGACTTTTGTCTGACCCAGAGTTTTATATCTCTTCTTATTACTCTGGGTTCTCTCACGAACAGACTAGAGACAGGTTAGCTGGTGATGCACGAGTAGCTGTACCGGAGACGAGCAGGAGGCTTCCACTATCATATATATATTCTCCCTGTGTCACTGCGGATCACTACTTTGGGCATTAGTAGTGTACCTTTTCCTTTGCTTTACTTTATAGACAGTTTGAAAAGTTGTAATAATGGTGATGTGGAACATAAGCTGTATTTGGATTTCCGCTGCTATGATGTGTCGTTTTAGTTTGCAGCTTATGCACTGTCTCGCCTGTTTTATGTCAAGTATGTTGTTATTATATTTTATCCCATGCGCTGTGAGACATTCTACAGGTTCTTGATTAGCTCATTCTCTTCTTTCCTTTCTTTGGCGACCGTTCCGTGCTCGTCGAGCATGTGTACAGCGCATTTTCGGAGGAAATTCCGGCGGGACAGGCCGTCACACTTGGTAACAGAGCTCTAGGTTGCGTAGTTAACCTTGGGAAGTTATCAGGGAGAGATAGTATATGTATATGAGAGCGCGTATTTGTGATTATTTTGGTTTTTAAAAGCTATATATACTATTAGTATATCTAAGGATGAAGTCGCACTGCATTTGTACCACTATGGAGATGGTTAATCGTTTTCTCTATGCAGATTAAACGATGAGCCGATACGCAAGGGGTACCGGTAGAGGAGCCAATAATGGGAATGCTGCTAATATGAGGACGATGTTTACTGAACTCATGAGGGAGATGCTTAGAGATGTTCAGAGGGCAGCTCCTAATGCTGCTAACGGTGGTGGTGCAGCGGTGCAGGCGCCTAGGGCCGATTTCGCCAAGCTGAATAAGGATTATACTAGTCTTGGTGGGAAATCGTTCCACGGAACGGAGTCGGCTACGGATGTTCAGGATTGGTTGGATAGCTGCGAGCGTATCTTAGAAGACTTGGGTATCGAGGATGCGATGAAGAGAAGGTTAGCATCCCGTCAGCTGCAAGGATGGGCAATGAATTGGTGGAATGCTATAAAGGCAGCTACCCTAGAGGATCAGATTACATGGGATTAGTTTAAGACTCGCTTCAGCGATAAGTTTATCCCAGCTGCTTAGAAGTCAGAACTGTTTAGGAAGTTCTTGGAGCTTAAGTAAAATGGCAGAGTTGTCTCGCAGTATATTGCTGAGTTCGATACTTTATCGAAATATGGGTTATCTCTTATTGATACTACTGAGAAGAAGTACGAGAAGTTCATAACTGGTTTGGATGGAGACTTGGGGGAAGGGCTTATTAACCACATCGATGAGACATTTGAATCGATTGTGGGGAAAGCTTTAAGATAAGAGTGTCTTTATCCTAAGTCGAAGACTGAGGTCGCATCTGCAGAGGAGCCAAAACCGCAAGCAAGCGGTGGAGGCAAGAGTGGTTCTCAGAATAAGAGGAAGCAGAACCAGAATAAAGATGGCCAGAAGAAGAAGAAAGATGCTGAGTGATTTAGCTGTGGCAAGAAGGGCCACTATGCTAGTAATTGTCGAGCAAAGCCAGCAGGCAGGAAGTGCTTCAACTGTGGCCAAGTGGGACATCAGAAGAACAAGTATCTGCAACCCCCTAAAGAAAAGCAGATAGTGAAAGCATATGCCCTTAATGCTATTACTTCTTCGTCGAATGACCCAACTGCGACGGAGAAGGGAAAGAACGGCGTTATTCAAGGTATGCTTTTTGTTTATGATGTTCCTGTTAGAGTTTTGTTTGATATCGGAGCTTCCAGTTCTTTCATATCTAGTAACCTGGTAGATAGGTTGGGATTGGAGCCCGAGATTGTCGATAGACTTTTAGTAGTGACGAACCCGATTGGTGGTTCGACTAGCCTTAGCATGATTTGTCGTAATGCGGTCTTATCGAGTCTTGGATGCATGTTTTTTTGTGATTGCTTTGTTTTGGGCTTTACTGGGTTTGGCATTATTTTGGGAGTCGATTGGCTCCAAAGATACGGGGTGGTGGTAGACTGTGAGGGCTTTTTGGTGACAGCTAGAGCGAATGATGGGCGGAGGGTAGAGTGTGGTGGTCTACCTAGTGATGGGGTAATGGCTAGTTTTCTAAATTCCCTCGACATCCCGCATGATGAATTGTCAGGTTTGCCCGTGGTTGGCCAGTATCCGGACGTCTTCGAGGAAGTGACCGGGCTTCCACCACACCGAGAGATTGAGTTCCGTATTGATTTAGTGAAAGATGCCAGACCTATAGTGATGCCACTTCGTCGTATGGCACCAAGGGAGCAGCGAGAGCTCGGGGTGCAAGTAAGCGATCTTTTGAAGAAGGGATTTATCAGAAGAAGTGTTTCTGAGTGGGGAGCACCAGTTGTGTTTGCTACCAAGGCCGATGGTTCCCTTCGATTATGTGTATACTACCGAGAGTTGAATAAGGTGATGAGGAAGAATAAGTATCCTCTACCGCGGAGTTGAGTGGCGCGAGAGTATTCTCCCAGTTGGATCTCGCGACAGGTTTTCATCAGCTTAGAGTGGAAGCTGAGAGTATAGCTAAAACGGCCTTTCGAACGTCGTCTGGATTTTATGAGTGGTTGGTCATGCCAATTGGGTTGACCAATGCGCCAGCATATTTTGTGGATCTTATGAATAGGGTATTCAGAGATTAGTTGAATAAGTTCGTTCTTGTGTTCGTGGACGTATCCTTGTTTATTCGAGGACAGAGGAAGAACACAAAGAACACTTGAGGATAGTAATGGAGGTGTTGAGAAAACACCAATTGAAAGCAAAGTTTTCTAAGTGTCACTTCTGGAGGAGGGAGGTGAGATTCTTGGGCCATGTTGTTTCAGAAAATGGTATCGCCGTGGACCCTGCGAAGGTGGCTACGTTACAAGATTGGTCTATACCCAAAAATGCAACGGACATAAGAAGTTTCTTGGGATTAGCTGGATATTATCCAAGTTTATCCAAGACTTCTCCAAGATAGCAGCATCATTGACTTAGTAGACCAAAAGAATGAAGCTTTCGTCTGGGACGAAAAGTGCGAGAATGCATTTAAGAGCCTAAAGGAAAAGTTGACATGCGCACCAGTGTTAGTCATTCCTAAGGGGAATGAAGAGATGACAGTATATACGGATGCATGTGGCATAGGGCTAGGTGCTGTATTGATGCAAGGAGGTAGAGTTGTAGCTTATGCAAGTCGGCAATTGAAACCGCACGAGAGAAGATACCCTACCCATGATTTGGAATTAGCAGCGATCGTATTCGCATTGAAGATGTGGAGACATTATCACTTGGGAGAAAGATTTGAGTTGTTTACTGATCATAAGTCATTAAAGTATCTTTTCTCTCAAAGGGATCTAAATCTTCGACAACAAAGGTGGTTAGAATTCTTAGCTTCCTATGATTTCGACATCACATATACACCAGGAAAGGGCAATGCGGTGGCTGATGCATTGAGTAGGAGACATGCCAATTTAGGGGCTATGTTTCTAGAATGGAAGCAACTGGAGTACATCGCTGGGTATGATTTTAGACCAAGGTACGAATTGGATCCAGAAATGTTAGCAAATTTGACGATCAGACCCACTTTGATTGAGCGGATTAGTTCCAGTCAGAAGAACGATCCTAATTTATTGGAAGTCATCTCCAAGTTAGAGATGGGTATCGATGAGGAGATGAACAAGTATGGGCTTGATCGAGATGGATGGTTTAGAAAGAATGGAAGGCTGGTTGTGTCCAATGTCAATGGATTGAGAGATGAAGTGCTTAGAGAATGTCATCACTCAAAACTGACTATACATCCTAGCGGTAACAAGATGTATCAAGACATGAAGCAGACCTACTACTGGGAAGGGATGAAAAGAGACGTTGGGAAGTTTATATCCAAATGCATGAATTGCCAGCTGGTTAAAGAAGAGCAAAAGAAGCCTAGTGGTTTGTTACAACCATTAGAAATTCCAAAATGGAAATGGGAACAAGTCTCAATGGATTTCATTGATGGATTACCAAGAACTAGATCGGGCCATGATAGCATTTGGGTGATTGTGGACTGATTGACCAAAAGTGCAAGATTTATACCCGTCAAGTCAAACAGGACGTCAGCTAAGTTAGCGGGAATAGTATATAAATTGGGTAGTGAGATTTCATGGGATACCTAAAAGCATTGTGAGCGACCGAGATCCGTTGTTTACTAGTGGATTTTGGAAGATCTTACAAGAAGCGTTAGGATCATAGTTACATCTCAGTACTGCGTATCATCCTCAAACAGACGGTCAAACTGAGAGGGTGAATCATATATTAGAAGATATCTTGAGAGCTTGCATATTAGACTTGGGTGGATCATGGGATGACGATTTGCATCTAGCAGAGTTTGCATGTAATAATAGTTATCAAATCAGTATTGGTATGTGTTGACCCGCTTTTTAGTCAAAGCAGTCACACATGGAATCTCTTCTCGACAATACACTCAAGCGTTGGGAATATCGTCAGAAGACATGAAGTGATTTGGTTGAAATCGCATCACAAACAAAGAATGGCCCGAAACTCCTACCAGATGACCTTTTTTGGGCCCGAAAACAGCGATTACGGAGCTGAGCTCTGTAACTCTTGTAGATCTCTGAATTAGCTTCAGTTTGAGCTTTGGTTTGGCTCAATCGGACTTACGGTTTGAAAGTTATGCCCGTTTCCGTGAACGTATGCAGAACCGGAAACTTAGACTTGGAAATTTGATATCACCTCTAACCGGATCGGATCAGACTATCAGAACCCGACCCGGCTTGCACTCAGCTCAGAAGTATACATCATAACTCCGGTTCGGAGCCTCCTCCTCGGTTCGGTTCGGAGCCGAACCGATCCGACCTCCATCACACTAACCTGGCACATGAAGTCTTCGGATTGAAGACACCAGCTCGGTTCGGGTCGGACCCGAACCGATCCCCCTGTACCTGCTCAGACGCAGCAAGTTTGACCGCTTCTTAAGGGATAACTACCTCCTACTAATCCGGATCGGCCGCCACCTGTATGCACACGATCTGAAGGCCACTTCTCCACTCTCTCCGAGATGTCCTCTCCGCTCACCATGTCACACCCGACCCGACCCGGATCAGAGCTCCCATCAGCACCTCTACGCCTATAAATACACCACGAGATGGTCATTTCAAGGGACTTTTTGGCCGGCACTAACACCTCCCGACCACCATTACCAAGTATTCAAGGACTTTGGGTACTCCTCCACTCAATCAAACACAAGGCTATCGTGCATAAATTCAATCTCTTTTCTCCTCTTCTTCATTACAACACAAGGTTATTGTGTATAATCGAATCTCACGGATTGTGAGACACCATTGTAATTGTAATTCCTCAGGATATGAGAAACTATAAAGTGGACGTAGGCTTGGATTGAGCCGAACCACTATAAAAACCTCGTGTGTTCCCTGTTTTTACTGCTTTTTATCTGTAATCTGTGATTTGTGAGGATTTCACATAGAGTTTGGGTGTTAGGCCCAAATTTCGGTCTAACATTTTGGCGCGCCAGGAAGGGGCGCACACGATACAACTTCTTCTACTAGCTTGAACGGAAGCGGATTATTTGGCTATTGGATCAATGGTCAAGCGAAAGAAAGACGGAACCTTCTCTCGTGCTGAGGATGTTGGCACTGAAGGCACAAGGAACGAGGCAAGCCAGGAGGCTTCCTCTCATGAAAATCCATCAGCATACTTAACCCGAGAAGAGATGGATGGCGTTCTCGATGAATTGAGAACCCAGATGGCTAGGCAAGATGATCTCCTCCGCAAACAACAGGAGATGATCGACCAATTCTTCGCTCGGATGGAAGGAAGGCCGAGCGGCAATGCGCAACTCACTGGAAATGGTACTGAAATGGCTCCAGCAGGAATAACAAACCGGATCGGTTCGGATCCGACCCGAACCGAGGGCCAAAATCTGAATCCAACGCAGACGGAAATGGGGGACATTCCCCACCGGATCGGTTCGGACCCGATCCGAACAACAACCCTGCATGAGCCTGGGGGCAGCAGCCTCCCTTCTGGAAATCAAGGCTTCGCTCCTGTTCGACCTACATCCGCACCAGTTCGGGTCGGAAATACCACACAAATTCAGCATCAAGCTCCCCAGTTCGGAACAGGCGAACCTGTTCGGATCGGCACCTCCGATCCGAACCGTGCACCTCTCCATAACCTCCCTCGCTTCTCCGAACCGCAGCAAGGGGGCACCTCCGAACCGAACCGGATGACCTGCCAAGCTCCTTATACTCTTCCACACTCTTCTGAACTCAACGTTGGGGGCACCAGCTCTGGACTTGTCGACTTGCAACAGCTCTTTGAAGGCGATCGGCTCGCCAGCCTTATTGAGCGCCTCTCGAGAGGCCGCACCTATCAAAATGACATGGATGATGTCAACCACAATCCATTCACACAAGAAATTAGAAATTCCCGTAATCCCCCGGATTTCAAACTTCCACAACTGGAGCCATACAACGGCAGGGCAGATCCTACCGTGCACCTAATGCGCTATAAACGACATATGGAAGTTCAATCGGCGTCGGAAAACGTCATGGCTAAATGCTTTCCCCTCTTTTTAACTGATATTGCTGCTATGTGGTTTCGGCAGCTGGAATCTGAATCGATCAACAGCTGGAACATGTTGGTCGCTCGCTTTATTGAACAGTTTCGGGTCCATATCGCTCGACCCAAGAATGTAATGTCACTGACTACAATCAAGCAGAGGCCTAAAGAAACTCTGCGGTCATTTCTGGAAAGGTTCAACGTTGCAGCAGCATCAGTTGATCGACCCGAGCCATCTATGGTATTAATGGCGGCAGTATCCGGCGTTCTAGACAACTCGGAGTTCAAAAAATCCTTGTACCGGGACCCACCAAGGAATCTCAGCGAATTCTACCTTGAATCGGATAGGTTTTTGCGTGAAGAAGACGCAACCTCCGAAAAGAAAGTTCTCGATGTTAACATGCTCAAAGACGGAGAACCGTATGATTCTGATAAAGGCAAAGGAAAAGCTGCCGTCAAGAATGACCGCAACGCTCAGCCCCGGAGAGGGCCCAGATATGAAAAGTACACAGAACTCAATTC
Source organism: Allium sativum (assembly GCA_030737875.1). NCBI lineage: Eukaryota > Viridiplantae > Streptophyta > Magnoliopsida > Asparagales > Amaryllidaceae > Allium > Allium sativum. The sequence goes on along the minus strand of CM060913.1, from coordinate 1,037,917,503 downwards.
GTCACTAACCGACATCTACGTGAACACAAACGGTGACGTCTCCTATCCAAAGCCTCCCAGGAGGGAGCCATCACAAAGAGAACGCGATTCTGGGAAATATTGCATATTTCACGATATGGACGGTCATGACACAAATGACTGTAGACACTTGCGAGATCTGATTGAGGAACGGGTTAGACGTGGAGAGCTACCCGAGTATGTGAAACAACCAACACCTGTACCTGTGCTGCCACCACCTGCTCCCCGGAGAGGGAATGACCCTGGAACGAGCTCCCATCGGCTCGTCATCAACTGATCTGGATTGGGTCACTCTGCGTTTTCAGCATTTCTTAGGATTTAAGATATGTTTCTTTGCTTTCTTTAGGTTTTCCGATTGGCTAAATCGGAGTACACACGTTCGGGGTTAGGATTTAGCTCCAAAACGTGCTCTGCACTCGATGACAAACCAATCAGGATTTGCTTTGGTTTTGTACTTTGAATTGAATAAGGAAGGACTTTCCGAGCATGGATTATGTTTGGCAATTTAAGTATCTTGTCAGGTTGTGGCAGGATTCTCAATCTCAACTAAAGTATGGCTTATACTTATCTCGGACCCCTAGGCATGGATTATGCTTAGGGACAGACTGTCTTGTCAGGTCTTGGCAAGCATAGCTCTATCCCGACATGGGTATGGATTGTACTCACTAGGACTCTTAAGTATGGATTATACTCTGGAACGGCTTATTGTTTTGTCAGGATTTGGCAAAGGAACTCAATAAAACTCGGGTATGGCTTATGCTCAGTTTGAACTTCCTGGTATGGCTTGTACCCGGAAGGTTAGGTCCTTCGTCAGGTTTTGGCAGGATGATTCGAACGTGTCTTGAGTATGGTTTATGCTCAAACAAACGCCCAAGCATGGTTTATGCTCGAAAGTGTAATCGGTTTTGTTAGGTTTTGACATACCTGTTTGCTTTCTCTTCTTCGCAGGTATGAATTATACTTGCAGCTGGTAGGCCCGGCGTGGCCTCGGATTATCCAGAACACATCTTCCTTCATTCAGCAAGATATGTTCTAAGGGGCAAAATGTTGACCCGCTTTTTAGTCAAAGCAGTCACACATGGAATCTCTTCTCGACAATACACTCAAGCGTTGGGAATATCGTCAGAAGACATGAAGTGATTTGGTTGAAATCGCATCACAAACAAAGAATGGCCCGAAACTCCTACCAGATGACCTTTTTTGGGCCCGAAAACAGCGATTACGGAGCTGAGCTCTGTAACTCTTGTAGATCTCTGAATTAGCTTCAGTTTGAGCTTTGGTTTGGCTCAATCGGACTTACGGTTTGAAAGTTATGCCCGTTTCCGTGAACGTATGCAGAACCGGAAACTTAGACTTGGAAATTTGATATCACCTCTAACCGGATCGGATCAGACTATCAGAACCCGACCCGGCTTGCACTCAGCTCAGAAGTATACATCATAACTCCGGTTCGGAGCCTCCTCCTCGGTTCGGTTCGGAGCCGAACCGATCCGACCTCCATCACACTAACCTGGCACATGAAGTCTTCGGATTGAAGACACCAGCTCGGTTCGGGTCGGACCCGAACCGATCCCCCTGTACCTGCTCAGACGCAGCAAGTTTGACCGCTTCTTAAGGGATAACTACCTCCTACTAATCCGGATCGGCCGCCACCTGTATGCACACGATCTGAAGGCCACTTCTCCACTCTCTCCGAGATGTCCTCTCCGCTCACCATGTCACACCCGACCCGACCCGGATCAGAGCTCCCATCAGCACCTCTACGCCTATAAATACACCACGAGATGGTCATTTCAAGGGACTTTTTGGCCGGCACTAACACCTCCCGACCACCATTACCAAGTATTCAAGGACTTTGGGTACTCCTCCACTCAATCAAACACAAGGCTATCGTGCATAAATTCAATCTCTTTTCTCCTCTTCTTCATTACAACACAAGGTTATTGTGTATAATCGAATCTCACGGATTGTGAGACACCATTGTAATTGTAATTCCTCAGGATATGAGAAACTATAAAGTGGACGTAGGCTTGGATTGAGCCGAACCACTATAAAAACCTCGTGTGTTCCCTGTTTTTACTGCTTTTTATCTGTAATCTGTGATTTGTGAGGATTTCACATAGAGTTTGGGTGTTAGGCCCAAATTTCGGTCTAACATTTTGGCGCGCCAGGAAGGGGCGCACACGATACAACTTCTTCTACTAGCTTGAACGGAAGCGGATTATTTGGCTATTGGATCAATGGTCAAGCGAAAGAAAGACGGAACCTTCTCTCGTGCTGAGGATGTTGGCACTGAAGGCACAAGGAACGAGGCAAGCCAGGAGGCTTCCTCTCATGAAAATCCATCAGCATACTTAACCCGAGAAGAGATGGATGGCGTTCTCGATGAATTGAGAACCCAGATGGCTAGGCAAGATGATCTCCTCCGCAAACAACAGGAGATGATCGACCAATTCTTCGCTCGGATGGAAGGAAGGCCGAGCGGCAATGCGCAACTCACTGGAAATGGTACTGAAATGGCTCCAGCAGGAATAACAAACCGGATCGGTTCGGATCCGACCCGAACCGAGGGCCAAAATCTGAATCCAACGCAGACGGAAATGGGGGACATTCCCCACCGGATCGGTTCGGACCCGATCCGAACAACAACCCTGCATGAGCCTGGGGGCAGCAGCCTCCCTTCTGGAAATCAAGGCTTCGCTCCTGTTCGACCTACATCCGCACCAGTTCGGGTCGGAAATACCACACAAATTCAGCATCAAGCTCCCCAGTTCGGAACAGGCGAACCTGTTCGGATCGGCACCTCCGATCCGAACCGTGCACCTCTCCATAACCTCCCTCGCTTCTCCGAACCGCAGCAAGGGGGCACCTCCGAACCGAACCGGATGACCTGCCAAGCTCCTTATACTCTTCCACACTCTTCTGAACTCAACGTTGGGGGCACCAGCTCTGGACTTGTCGACTTGCAACAGCTCTTTGAAGGCGATCGGCTCGCCAGCCTTATTGAGCGCCTCTCGAGAGGCCGCACCTATCAAAATGACATGGATGATGTCAACCACAATCCATTCACACAAGAAATTAGAAATTCCCGTAATCCCCCGGATTTCAAACTTCCACAACTGGAGCCATACAACGGCAGGGCAGATCCTACCGTGCACCTAATGCGCTATAAACGACATATGGAAGTTCAATCGGCGTCGGAAAACGTCATGGCTAAATGCTTTCCCCTCTTTTTAACTGATATTGCTGCTATGTGGTTTCGGCAGCTGGAATCTGAATCGATCAACAGCTGGAACATGTTGGTCGCTCGCTTTATTGAACAGTTTCGGGTCCATATCGCTCGACCCAAGAATGTAATGTCACTGACTACAATCAAGCAGAGGCCTAAAGAAACTCTGCGGTCATTTCTGGAAAGGTTCAACGTTGCAGCAGCATCAGTTGATCGACCCGAGCCATCTATGGTATTAATGGCGGCAGTATCCGGCGTTCTAGACAACTCGGAGTTCAAAAAATCCTTGTACCGGGACCCACCAAGGAATCTCAGCGAATTCTACCTTGAATCGGATAGGTTTTTGCGTGAAGAAGACGCAACCTCCGAAAAGAAAGTTCTCGATGTTAACATGCTCAAAGACGGAGAACCGTCTGATTCTGATAAAGGCAAAGGAAAAGCTGCCGTCAAGAATGACCGCAACGCTCAGCCCCGGAGAGGGCCCAGATATGAAAAGTACACAGAACTCAATTCGTCACTAACCGACATCTACGTGAACACAAACGGTGACGTCTCCTATCCAAAGCCTCCCAGGAGGGAGCCATCACAAAGAGAACGCGATTCTGGGAAATATTGCATATTTCACGATATGGACGGTCATGACACAAATGACTGTAGACACTTGCGAGATCTGATTGAGGAACGGGTTAGCCGTGGAGAGCTACCCGAGTATGTGAAACAAACAACACCTGTACCTGTGCTGCCACCACCTGCTCCCCGGAGAGGGAATGACCCTGGAACGAGCTCCCATCGGCTCGTCATCAACTGATCTGGATTGGGTCACTCTGCGTTTTCAGCATTTCTTAGGATTTAAGATATGTTTCTTTGCTTTCTTTAGGTTTTCCGATTGGCTAAATCGGAGTACACACGTTCGGGGTTAGGATTTAGCTCCAAAACGTGCTCTGCACTCGATGACAAACCAATCAGGATTTGCTTTGGTTTTGTACTTTGAATTGAATAAGGAAGGACTTTCCGAGCATGGATTATGTTTGGCAATTTAAGTATCTTGTCAGGTTGTGGCAGGATTCTCAATCTCAACTAAAGTATGGCTTATACTTATCTCGGACCCCTAGGCATGGATTATGCTTAGGGACAGACTGTCTTGTCAGGTCTTGGCAAGCATAGCTCTATCCCGACATGGGTATGGATTGTACTCACTAGGACTCTTAAGTATGGATTATACTCTGGAACGGCTTATTGTTTTGTCAGGATTTGGCAAAGGAACTCAATAAAACTCGGGTATGGCTTATGCTCAGTTTGAACTTCCTGGTATGGCTTGTACCCGGAAGGTTAGGTCCTTCGTCAGGTTTTGGCAGGATGATTCGAACGTGTCTTGAGTATGGTTTATGCTCAAACAAACGCCCAAGCATGGTTTATGCTCGAAAGTGTAATCGGTTTTGTTAGGTTTTGACATACCTGTTTGCTTTCTCTTCTTCGCAGGTATGAATTATACTTGCAGCTGGTAGGCCCGGCGTGGCCTCGGATTATCCAGAACACATCTTCCTTCATTCAGCAAGATATGTTCTAAGGGGCAAAATGTTGACCCGCTTTTTAGTCAAAGCAGTCACACATGGAATCTCTTCTCGACAATACACTCAAGCGTTGGGAATATCGTCAGAAGACATGAAGTGATTTGGTTGAAATCGCATCACAAACAAAGAATGGCCCGAAACTCCTACCAGATGACCTTTTTTGGGCCCGAAAACAGCGATTACGGAGCTGAGCTCTGTAACTCTTGTAGATCTCTGAATTAGCTTCAGTTTGAGCTTTGGTTTGGCTCAATCGGACTTACGGTTTGAAAGTTATGCCCGTTTCCGTGAACGTATGCAGAACCGGAAACTTAGACTTGGAAATTTGATATCACCTCTAACCGGATCGGATCAGACTATCAGAACCCGACCCGGCTTGCACTCAGCTCAGAAGTATACATCATAACTCCGGTTCGGAGCCTCCTCCTCGGTTCGGTTCGGAGCCGAACCGATCCGACCTCCATCACACTAACCTGGCACATGAAGTCTTCGGATTGAAGACACCAGCTCGGTTCGGGTCGGACCCGAACCGATCCCCCTGTACCTGCTCAGACGCAGCAAGTTTGACCGCTTCTTAAGGGATAACTACCTCCTACTAATCCGGATCGGCCGCCACCTGTATGCACACGATCTGAAGGCCACTTCTCCACTCTCTCCGAGATGTCCTCTCCGCTCACCATGTCACACCCGACCCGACCCGGATCAGAGCTCCCATCAGCACCTCTACGCCTATAAATACACCACGAGATGGTCATTTCAAGGGACTTTTTGGCCGGCACTAACACCTCCCGACCACCATTACCAAGTATTCAAGGACTTTGGGTACTCCTCCACTCAATCAAACACAAGGCTATCGTGCATAAATTCAATCTCTTTTCTCCTCTTCTTCATTACAACACAAGGTTATTGTGTATAATCGAATCTCACGGATTGTGAGACACCATTGTAATTGTAATTCCTCAGGATATGAGAAACTATAAAGTGGACGTAGGCTTGGATTGAGCCGAACCACTATAAAAACCTCGTGTGTTCCCTGTTTTTACTGCTTTTTATCTGTAATCTGTGATTTGTGAGGATTTCACATAGAGTTTGGGTGTTAGGCCCAAATTTCGGTCTAACATTTTGGCGCGCCAGGAAGGGGCGCACACGATACAACTTCTTCTACTAGCTTGAACGGAAGCGGATTATTTGGCTATTGGATCAATGGTCAAGCGAAAGAAAGACGGAACCTTCTCTCGTGCTGAGGATGTTGGCACTGAAGGCACAAGGAACGAGGCAAGCCAGGAGGCTTCCTCTCATGAAAATCCATCAGCATACTTAACCCGAGAAGAGATGGATGGCGTTCTCGATGAATTGAGAACCCAGATGGCTAGGCAAGATGATCTCCTCCGCAAACAACAGGAGATGATCGACCAATTCTTCGCTCGGATGGAAGGAAGGCCGAGCGGCAATGCGCAACTCACTGGAAATGGTACTGAAATGGCTCCAGCAGGAATAACAAACCGGATCGGTTCGGATCCGACCCGAACCGAGGGCCAAAATCTGAATCCAACGCAGACGGAAATGGGGGACATTCCCCACCGGATCGGTTCGGACCCGATCCGAACAACAACCCTGCATGAGCCTGGGGGCAGCAGCCTCCCTTCTGGAAATCAAGGCTTCGCTCCTGTTCGACCTACATCCGCACCAGTTCGGGTCGGAAATACCACACAAATTCAGCATCAAGCTCCCCAGTTCGGAACAGGCGAACCTGTTCGGATCGGCACCTCCGATCCGAACCGTGCACCTCTCCATAACCTCCCTCGCTTCTCCGAACCGCAGCAAGGGGGCACCTCCGAACCGAACCGGATGACCTGCCAAGCTCCTTATACTCTTCCACACTCTTCTGAACTCAACGTTGGGGGCACCAGCTCTGGACTTGTCGACTTGCAACAGCTCTTTGAAGGCGATCGGCTCGCCAGCCTTATTGAGCGCCTCTCGAGAGGCCGCACCTATCAAAATGACATGGATGATGTCAACCACAATCCATTCACACAAGAAATTAGAAATTCCCGTAATCCCCCGGATTTCAAACTTCCACAACTGGAGCCATACAACGGCAGGGCAGATCCTACCGTGCACCTAATGCGCTATAAACGACATATGGAAGTTCAATCGGCGTCGGAAAACGTCATGGCTAAATGCTTTCCCCTCTTTTTAACTGATATTGCTGCTATGTGGTTTCGGCAGCTGGAATCTGAATCGATCAACAGCTGGAACATGTTGGTCGCTCGCTTTATTGAACAGTTTCGGGTCCATATCGCTCGACCCAAGAATGTAATGTCACTGACTACAATCAAGCAGAGGCCTAAAGAAACTCTGCGGTCATTTCTGGAAAGGTTCAACGTTGCAGCAGCATCAGTTGATCGACCCGAGCCATCTATGGTATTAATGGCGGCAGTATCCGGCGTTCTAGACAACTCGGAGTTCAAAAAATCCTTGTACCGGGACCCACCAAGGAATCTCAGCGAATTCTACCTTGAATCGGATAGGTTTTTGCGTGAAGAAGACGCAACCTCCGAAAAGAAAGTTCTCGATGTTAACATGCTCAAAGACGGAGAACCGTCTGATTCTGATAAAGGCAAAGGAAAAGCTGCCGTCAAGAATGACCGCAACGCTCAGCCCCGGAGAGGGCCCAGATATGAAAAGTACACAGAACTCAATTCGTCACTAACCGACATCTACGTGAACACAAACGGTGACGTCTCCTATCCAAAGCCTCCCAGGAGGGAGCCATCACAAAGAGAACGCGATTCTGGGAAATATTGCATATTTCACGATATGGACGGTCATGACACAAATGACTGTAGACACTTGCGAGATCTGATTGAGGAACGGGTTAGCCGTGGAGAGCTACCCGAGTATGTGAAACAAACAACACCTGTACCTGTGCTGCCACCACCTGCTCCCCGGAGAGGGAATGACCCTGGAACGAGCTCCCATCGGCTCGTCATCAACTGATCTGGATTGGGTCACTCTGCGTTTTCAGCATTTCTTAGGATTTAAGATATGTTTCTTTGCTTTCTTTAGGTTTTCCGATTGGCTAAATCGGAGTACACACGTTCGGGGTTAGGATTTAGCTCCAAAACGTGCTCTGCACTCGATGACAAACCAATCAGGATTTGCTTTGGTTTTGTACTTTGAATTGAATAAGGAAGGACTTTCCGAGCATGGATTATGTTTGGCAATTTAAGTATCTTGTCAGGTTGTGGCAGGATTCTCAATCTCAACTAAAGTATGGCTTATACTTATCTCGGACCCCTAGGCATGGATTATGCTTAGGGACAGACTGTCTTGTCAGGTCTTGGCAAGCATAGCTCTATCCCGACATGGGTATGGATTGTACTCACTAGGACTCTTAAGTATGGATTATACTCTGGAACGGCTTATTGTTTTGTCAGGATTTGGCAAAGGAACTCAATAAAACTCGGGTATGGCTTATGCTCAGTTTGAACTTCCTGGTATGGCTTGTACCCGGAAGGTTAGGTCCTTCGTCAGGTTTTGGCAGGATGATTCGAACGTGTCTTGAGTATGGTTTATGCTCAAACAAACGCCCAAGCATGGTTTATGCTCGAAAGTGTAATCGGTTTTGTTAGGTTTTGACATACCTGTTTGCTTTCTCTTCTTCGCAGGTATGAATTATACTTGCAGCTGGTAGGCCCGGCGTGGCCTCGGATTATCCAGAACACATCTTCCTTCATTCAGCAAGATATGTTCTAAGGGGCAAAATGTTGACCCGCTTTTTAGTCAAAGCAGTCACACATGGAATCTCTTCTCGACAATACACTCAAGCGTTGGGAATATCGTCAGAAGACATGAAGTGATTTGGTTGAAATCGCATCACAAACAAAGAATGGCCCGAAACTCCTACCAGATGACCTTTTTTGGGCCCGAAAACAGCGATTACGGAGCTGAGCTCTGTAACTCTTGTAGATCTCTGAATTAGCTTCAGTTTGAGCTTTGGTTTGGCTCAATCGGACTTACGGTTTGAAAGTTATGCCCGTTTCCGTGAACGTATGCAGAACCGGAAACTTAGACTTGGAAATTTGATATCACCTCTAACCGGATCGGATCAGACTATCAGAACCCGACCCGGCTTGCACTCAGCTCAGAAGTATACATCATAACTCCGGTTCGGAGCCTCCTCCTCGGTTCGGTTCGGAGCCGAACCGATCCGACCTCCATCACACTAACCTGGCACATGAAGTCTTCGGATTGAAGACACCAGCTCGGTTCGGGTCGGACCCGAACCGATCCCCCTGTACCTGCTCAGACGCAGCAAGTTTGACCGCTTCTTAAGGGATAACTACCTCCTACTAATCCGGATCGGCCGCCACCTGTATGCACACGATCTGAAGGCCACTTCTCCACTCTCTCCGAGATGTCCTCTCCGCTCACCATGTCACACCCGACCCGACCCGGATCAGAGCTCCCATCAGCACCTCTACGCCTATAAATACACCACGAGATGGTCATTTCAAGGGACTTTTTGGCCGGCACTAACACCTCCCGACCACCATTACCAAGTATTCAAGGACTTTGGGTACTCCTCCACTCAATCAAACACAAGGCTATCGTGCATAAATTCAATCTCTTTTCTCCTCTTCTTCATTACAACACAAGGTTATTGTGTATAATCGAATCTCACGGATTGTGAGACACCATTGTAATTGTAATTCCTCAGGATATGAGAAACTATAAAGTGGACGTAGGCTTGGATTGAGCCGAACCACTATAAAAACCTCGTGTGTTCCCTGTTTTTACTGCTTTTTATCTGTAATCTGTGATTTGTGAGGATTTCACATAGAGTTTGGGTGTTAGGCCCAAATTTCGGTCTAACATTTTGGCGCGCCAGGAAGGGGCGCACACGTTACAACTTCTTCTACTAGCTTGAACGGAAGCGGATTATTTGGCTATTGGATCAATGGTCAAGCGAAAGAAAGACGGAACCTTCTCTCGTGCTGAGGATGTTGGCACTGAAGGCACAAGGAACGAGGCAAGCCAGGAGGCTTCCTCTCATGAAAATCCATCAGCATACTTAACCCGAGAAGAGATGGATGGCGTTCTCGATGAATTGAGAACCCAGATGGCTAGGCAAGATGATCTCCTCCGCAAACAACAGGAGATGATCGACCAATTCTTCGCTCGGATGGAAGGAAGGCCGAGCGGCAATGCGCAACTCACTGGAAATGGTACTGAAATGGCTCCAGCAGGAATAACAAACCGGATCGGTTCGGATCCGACCCGAACCGAGGGCCAAAATCTGAATCCAACGCAGACGGAAATGGGGGACATTCCCCACCGGATCGGTTCGGACCCGATCCGAACAACAACCCTGCATGAGCCTGGGGGCAGCAGCCTCCCTTCTGGAAATCAAGGCTTCGCTCCTGTTCGACCTACATCCGCACCAGTTCGGGTCGGAAATACCACACAAATTCAGCATCAAGCTCCCCAGTTCGGAACAGGCGAACCTGTTCGGATCGGCACCTCCGATCCGAACCGTGCACCTCTCCATAACCTCCCTCGCTTCTCCGAACCGCAGCAAGGGGGCACCTCCGAACCGAACCGGATGACCTGCCAAGCTCCTTATACTCTTCCACACTCTTCTGAACTCAACGTTGGGGGCACCAGCTCTGGACTTGTCGACTTGCAACAGCTCTTTGAAGGCGATCGGCTCGCCAGCCTTATTGAGCGCCTCTCGAGAGGCCGCACCTATCAAAATGACATGGATGATGTCAACCACAATCCATTCACACAAGAAATTAGAAATTCCCGTAATCCCCCGGATTTCAAACTTCCACAACTGGAGCCATACAACGGCAGGGCAGATCCTACCGTGCACCTAATGCGCTATAAACGACATATGGAAGTTCAATCGGCGTCGGAAAACGTCATGGCTAAATGCTTTCCCCTCTTTTTAACTGATATTGCTGCTATGTGGTTTCGGCAGCTGGAATCTGAATCGATCAACAGCTGGAACATGTTGGTCGCTCGCTTTATTGAACAGTTTCGGGTCCATATCGCTCGACCCAAGAATGTAATGTCACTGACTACAATCAAGCAGAGGCCTAAAGAAACTCTGCGGTCATTTCTGGAAAGGTTCAACGTTGCAGCAGCATCAGTTGATCGACCCGAGCCATCTATGGTATTAATGGCGGCAGTATCCGGCGTTCTAGACAACTCGGAGTTCAAAAAATCCTTGTACCGGGACCCACCAAGGAATCTCAGCGAATTCTACCTTGAATCGGATAGGTTTTTGCGTGAAGAAGACGCAACCTCCGAAAAGAAAGTTCTCGATGTTAACATGCTCAAAGACGGAGAACCGTATGATTCTGATAAAGGCAAAGGAAAAGCTGCCGTCAAGAATGACCGCAACGCTCAGCCCCGGAGAGGGCCCAGATATGAAAAGTACACAGAACTCAATTCGTCACTAACCGACATCTACGTGAACACAAACGGTGACGTCTCCTATCCAAAGCCTCCCAGGAGGGAGCCATCACAAAGAGAACGCGATTCTGGGAAATATTGCATATTTCACGATATGGACGGTCATGACACAAATGACTGTAGACACTTGCGAGATCTGATTGAGGAACGGGTTAGACGTGGAGAGCTACCCGAGTATGTGAAACAACCAACACCTGTACCTGTGCTGCCACCACCTGCTCCCCGGAGAGGGAATGACCCTGGAACGAGCTCCCATCGGCTCGTCATCAACTGATCTGGATTGGGTCACTCTGCGTTTTCAGCATTTCTTAGGATTTAAGATATGTTTCTTTGCTTTCTTTAGGTTTTCCGATTGGCTAAATCGGAGTACACACGTTCGGGGTTAGGATTTAGCTCCAAAACGTGCTCTGCACTCGATGACAAACCAATCAGGATTTGCTTTGGTTTTGTACTTTGAATTGAATAAGGAAGGACTTTCCGAGCATGGATTATGTTTGGCAATTTAAGTATCTTGTCAGGTTGTGGCAGGATTCTCAATCTCAACTAAAGTATGGCTTATACTTATCTCGGACCCCTAGGCATGGATTATGCTTAGGGACAGACTGTCTTGTCAGGTCTTGGCAAGCATAGCTCTATCCCGACATGGGTATGGATTGTACTCACTAGGACTCTTAAGTATGGATTATACTCTGGAACGGCTTATTGTTTTGTCAGGATTTGGCAAAGGAACTCAATAAAACTCGGGTATGGCTTATGCTCAGTTTGAACTTCCTGGTATGGCTTGTACCCGGAAGGTTAGGTCCTTCGTCAGGTTTTGGCAGGATGATTCGAACGTGTCTTGAGTATGGTTTATGCTCAAACAAACGCCCAAGCATGGTTTATGCTCGAAAGTGTAATCGGTTTTGTTAGGTTTTGACATACCTGTTTGCTTTCTCTTCTTCGCAGGTATGAATTATACTTGCAGCTGGTAGGCCCGGCGTGGCCTCGGATTATCCAGAACACATCTTCCTTCATTCAGCAAGATATGTTCTAAGGGGCAAAATGTTGACCCGCTTTTTAGTCAAAGCAGTCACACATGGAATCTCTTCTCGACAATACACTCAAGCGTTGGGAATATCGTCAGAAGACATGAAGTGATTTGGTTGAAATCGCATCACAAACAAAGAATGGCCCGAAACTCCTACCAGATGACCTTTTTTGGGCCCGAAAACAGCGATTACGGAGCTGAGCTCTGTAACTCTTGTAGATCTCTGAATTAGCTTCAGTTTGAGCTTTGGTTTGGCTCAATCGGACTTACGGTTTGAAAGTTATGCCCGTTTCCGTGAACGTATGCAGAACCGGAAACTTAGACTTGGAAATTTGATATCACCTCTAACCGGATCGGATCAGACTATCAGAACCCGACCCGGCTTGCACTCAGCTCAGAAGTATACATCATAACTCCGGTTCGGAGCCTCCTCCTCGGTTCGGTTCGGAGCCGAACCGATCCGACCTCCATCACACTAACCTGGCACATGAAGTCTTCGGATTGAAGACACCAGCTCGGTTCGGGTCGGACCCGAACCGATCCCCCTGTACCTGCTCAGACGCAGCAAGTTTGACCGCTTCTTAAGGGATAACTACCTCCTACTAATCCGGATCGGCCGCCACCTGTATGCACACGATCTGAAGGCCACTTCTCCACTCTCTCCGAGATGTCCTCTCCGCTCACCATGTCACACCCGACCCGACCCGGATCAGAGCTCCCATCAGCACCTCTACGCCTATAAATACACCACGAGATGGTCATTTCAAGGGACTTTTTGGCCGGCACTAACACCTCCCGACCACCATTACCAAGTATTCAAGGACTTTGGGTACTCCTCCACTCAATCAAACACAAGGCTATCGTGCATAAATTCAATCTCTTTTCTCCTCTTCTTCATTACAACACAAGGTTATTGTGTATAATCGAATCTCACGGATTGTGAGACACCATTGTAATTGTAATTCCTCAGGATATGAGAAACTATAAAGTGGACGTAGGCTTGGATTGAGCCGAACCACTATAAAAACCTCGTGTGTTCCCTGTTTTTACTGCTTTTTATCTGTAATCTGTGATTTGTGAGGATTTCACATAGAGTTTGGGTGTTAGGCCCAAATTTCGGTCTAACAGTATGGCTCCATTTGAAGCTTTGTACGGAAGACCGTGCAACTCACCGTCATGTTAGTTGAGAAGTTTGTGCTTGGACCAGATGTGATAAGAGAAACTTCAGATAAGATCAAGATCATTCAATAGCGAATGAAGGCTGCCCAAGATAGGCAGAAAAGTTATGCTGATAAGAGGAGAAGAGAATTAAAGTTCTCCATTGACGACTTGGAGTTTGTCAAGATTTATCCGTTGAAGAGCGTGATACGATTTGGCAGGAGAGGCAAGTTAGCACCAAGATTTGTTGCTTCATTCCCAGTTCTTGAGAAAATTGGGAATTTGGCATATAAAGTTGAATTACCAGACAAGATGGCAGGAGTTCACAACATGTTTCATGTTTCCCAGTTAAGGAAATTCGTACACGACCCAGATGTGACTATTTCACCGGATCAGTTGGATGATATCGAAGTTAAACCCGAGGCGGATGGGAACCACAGGCCTATGCGTATTGTTGGGAACGATACGAAGCAGCTTCGAAGAAAGGCGGTGAAATTAGTCAAAGTTCAGTGGGGCGAGAATGAGAATGACTGTACTTGGGAGACAGAGGAGAGCACTAGGAAGACGTATCTAGAACTCTTCGCATGGTAAGATTTCAGTTTCGATTTGATCTTTCTGCATGCTAGGATAGGTTTGTTTAATTTGTTTTGCATGTTTAATTGTTGTATATGATTGGTAGGCATGCGGGATCCTTTGTATGTTTTGGGTTAAGGAATTTCGGGGACGAAATTTCTTAAGGGGGGAGAGTGTAACGACCCGCATTCTACGCATCGAAGGATCATAGAATATTTATTTCTTTCACATACGAAGTCGTATGGTCATGTAACTTTGGGAGATGAATATAGGGGTCATTTCCCATGTTCATGATTTTTCCCGATTTTTAAATGACGTTTTGCCCCTAGCTGATCTTGTTGCGGCCATAACTTTTGACTGGAAAGGAATTTTGATCTGAAACAACTTCCATTAGATTCAGATGATGGTTTACAATTCCGTAGAGTGGTCACATTAGCCAAATGGGCTCACCGTTTGGGAGATATGGCTGAAACATGGTTTAAAAGGTGAAAAACTGCTTAACTGGGCTTAATTGGGTAATTAACAGTTAGGCCCAATGGGGGATTTCGAGATTAAGGGTATATAGGGGCTGATTAGGGTTAGAAAACATTTCTTTCAGCTGCCGCTTTCATTCTTGGAACCCTAGTAACGACCTCCATCATCTAAAACACATCTAAACCACTTTTTAATTGAAGATTAGGCTTAGCAACATCAAATCAAGGAAGATCTTCACCAAATTAGTATTAGAACTGCTGTATTGCCTTGGTATTCGTGCCCAAATAGAGAATCATTTCATATCTAAAATTTATTTGTGGCAAAGGTGAGTGATTTGCATAGTTCCTTATTAATTATGGTTAATTAAGGGTAATTAGTGTTAATTAGCGAATTTAAACATGATTAAATTCTAGAAAAATATTTATAAATTTCGAAATATTGTTTTAGGCCTCTGTTAGAAAATTTGGTTAATTTGGTTAAGTTTTGCTAATCATACATTAGTTTTGCTTAAACATGCTTAAGGGAAAATATGGGATTTTGGCTATGTTTGATCCGTTTAACCTTGTCATATTGTTGTTTTGGTGTTTGTGGTCACTTCTATTTGTTGCTATGACTGTATGGTATGCTTTGTGATCGATTACAAGAGTTAGATTGGTCGAAAACATCGTCATATGGCGTAAAACAGTCGCTGGAAAAGTTGCAGGAAGTAGTGCAGGGTTTCAGATCGGATCGGGTTAGGAGGCTTGGGTCGGATCGGAGAACTGAGCAGAGAATCGAACCGGATCAGAACCTAGTACAGGAAGAGAGTTTGGCAAAAAGGAAGGCCTCTCGCATAAGGTTGGAGTTGGTATTGGACTAAAGCTGGACAAGGGATCGGATTAACTAGAGGGAAGAAAGGAAGAACTGAACCAAGGCAGAAGCACCGAACCGAATCAAGATAGTGAGATAGCCGAACCCAAGTGACATGGAAGAACTGAACCGAACCGAGGGTGGAGCTCCGAGCCAAACTGGATGGCCAGGAAGTGGAGCAAGCCTGTAACGTCCCAGAAATTTTCGACAACTGGAATATATAATTAATTAAAGATTAATTATGAATAATCAATTTTATATTGATATATGGGATTAGAAATTTAAAATCAAATATATGGTTGTGAGTATGAATTAGATTCAATATTTAATTCAAAATGATCGGTTGAGAATCAAACATTTGTTGAATATTTGAATTGAATTTGGCTGAATATTCGAGTCGGAATTGGAACTAGATTAGAAAAATATACGATTTGATTTAAATGAATGTTATTAACGTTAAAACGAATTGAAGATTTTATTTGAAATATATGGAAATTGGTCTAGATATGTGTATATAAAAAAATTGAAATTTGAATGTTTCAAATTTGGAAACAAACGGAGTTGTGTGAACAAACAGTGTGTTGATAAAATTGATATAACATTGTATATAAACAGAGTCAGATTATAATCAAACTAATTTTATTTAGAATGGGAAAACAAAGAGGTATGTATAGTTTTGTCGCGTTTGGAGATTTCGCTAGCGGTGCGAAATTAGAACGGTAGGTGGTTATTTGCGGTAAAAAAGTAATATTAAATTAAACCCAGTTGTAACCTACCTTAAATAAAAACCCGCTGACCTATAACTTGAATTACGCAGCTACCCTAGTTTTGTGATGTAATGTCGTTCTTATCTCCACCATTTTTCCTCTATAAAAGTCATGCCCTTGTTCCGGTTTTTGTTCAACGAAAATTGTTTTTTTCTTTTCTTTCCACTTGTTGATGGCCACCGAAGGAAATCACTCCACTTTCCCCAAATCAAAACCCTACCCTAATCGTTCCTCCGTCACTTCTAATCAAGGCGCCTCCCCAGTCCATCTTGCACTCAAAGCCAGCGCCACTAGCGGAAAAATTCAAGGCGCTTGCTAGCAAGTGAAGTGTTTCGTCTCCACCACCGCATAGGGACTCGAGCCGCCATCCACCGCAGATCCAAACACCCAATTGCTAGCTCCAGCATCGTCACTAAAGTTTCCGCCTTTTTCCTCTTCGCCACTGTTGATTTGAGGTGAGTTTCGAGTCACGATTTACATCATTTTTTCAAGTGTTTTCATTTTAGAAAAAAAACTAATATGATAGTTAACCTTGGCTGTGTTGTAAATAATGTCTTGACCCTGTTACTTGGGTTTCTAAACTGTTTAGCTCGTTTACACTTAAATTTTTATTTGAAATTCGTCTGATTATTACTATACCAGACCATTTGAATGTATTTATTGCCTTGTTATCATCCTTTTTTGGCACCCTGGAAACCCTAAATTCAATAATATGGATATGGTTGTTATGTTTATTCACACTTATAATATTATCGTTTAGTTGTTGTCAGTCACGCGGATTTTCATACGAATTAATGAAGCATATCTAAAATGGAAAATATACATTTTGGTTATACAAATAAATTGAATAATACAACTCTTGTTCTAAAATGAAATGAGCTGCATGATAATGGAAACCATGTTCCGCATGGAAACCTCTAATTTCATTTTAAACCTGTCTCATGATTGTGTATTGAATGATATTACATATGCATGTGTTTGGAGGTAACAACAATTGGGAAGCATGTCCTATGCTACACGTACAACCCTGCTATTTGTTTGCAAAATTTCCCCACCATGAGTTCGATCTATGTTGATATGTTAACTCGGTTGCTTTCTTTGTTTCAAGTTTAATATTTTGACTTTAGAACCTAACCTGTTAACAATTAATGACCTTATGTTTTCATGTTTGGTACTGGTGTTGTGTTAAGCCATGGTTCTGTGTCAATACTTATATGTGACTATCATAGGCTTCGACCAAAATAGTTACTAATCATGCTTACTCCATTTGACTGTCTACACCTTCCTGCACATGAGTATATTTGCCCAGCTAAAATTTTCAGTTGCTATTGGACCTTGATATCACATAAAAGTAAAAAAAAAAGGGTAGTCCAAAGAACAGAATTGACTATCAAATCTCATAAATGCAGTAGCTGTAAGTATATTATCAAAAACCGGCATGAGATATGAAGTTGCAATATCATTTTACTGCTTTGCAGGAGCCACAGCTAGGGATACATGGAAGTTGGAAACGGACAATAATCAAAAGTATTCTATAAGTTACTTTTTATTTTGCAAATTTGTATGAAGTAAGCTCTACCGAATGAATGTGAGGAAATGAAATAAATTGTAGACTAAAAGAAATTACAGGAATTTAGTTGCTTTACTTGTGCATACCCACATTTTTATGGAAACTGACGGGTAAACACAGTGCCTAGTTTACGTTGAAACCTATCCCAAAATTTAAGTGAACTATTTGTTTTTATGCATTGGTACATACTTCATGTATGCTGGAGCCTGGTCGTACTGTCATTCAATATTCGGAAAATTAAACCTGTACATGTATAAGTTCACTTGTTTTTAAGAAACTAGGGAATGATTTAAGTTTCAGATGGTAATAATGAACACGGCACTATTTATTATCTTTATTTACTTGTTTAAAAAGCTGCAGTGTTACATACTTTTTTTAAGGGATTTGGTTGGTGTTTGAATTATACCATGTATGAGTATCTTATCAGTACAGTAGAATAAAAATGACCTCTAGCCGAAATTGGACACTGCCATGAATTGTAAGGTTAAAATTATAGGGTATACACACTCGTCTTTTTCATGGCTGCAATGACATTGCTTGCGGATTTATACATGTTATATATATGCATATATACACCAGGGTTTTTAAGTTGGTTTTTCCAAAACAAATTACTGTCTAATTTGCTCATTTCACCGACTATACTTTAAACTGGATATGGATATTTGTATGTTGTTCATATATTTTTATACATACACATCAAGTTTTGGGAACTGGAATTATATACCCTTTCTATAGTAATTTTATATGTACAAAAGAAATTCCTTTATAAATTCTTTGCTGTTGCATTTAACTTGAACATCATGTCCTTTATAAATTCTTTGTTGTTGCCTTTAACTTGAAAATCATACCCTTTATAAATTATTTGTTGTTGCATTTAAATACTTGAACATCATGGCCGTTATAAATGGATTGCCTGTTTTAATGTACACTGCACCACTTACTTGTTTTTATGGAAACTTGAATACCCATGTTGGATCACTATTTTACCTTGAGTATTTTCTAAGATAGGTCCAGGCCTTGATGAATACACCCTTTTAAACTTGAAATTATATACTATAACCTGTTGTCTAGAGTACATGGTTAGATAAACGCTATATTTACCTTTGGAATGCCTGTTTTACACGGTTGGATTAACATTTGTTAAATTTATTTATACTCGGCATGCGGGTTACTTGCTATCATACTTGGGTTTTGCATACTTGCTGATTTATTTATTTTTGTACCTTGCTTTGGAAAGAAATATTTTATCCAGTCTAATTTTAAAAACTTGCTTTGACTAAATGTATTCATTATTCGTATCTGGTGGTATGTATATGTGGTGGCTACTGATACATGTGTATATATGTACTTTCGTATGTGCACATGTATTCATGGCATACGTATACACCCATAAGTGCGCTGTTTCGATATGCGGTCGACCGTTGGAAACAATTGTTGCATACACTAGTCGTCACTTTTGGATAAGTCATACAACCCGTCTTGTACCCGTTGTGCAAATTCTTCTTATTCAAAGCACATTTGTCTTATGTATATGTGGTGGCCGATGTACACATGTGTATATACAAACCCACGCATGTGTATACGTATGTCATCGGCATACGTATAAATAAATGCATATGTTGTCCTGACTTGTTCGTCCCAAGTTGTTATGTCGGGTTAACTATTATATTTCAGTTTTTATTGAAATTAATTTACTTGAACTATGATTTAATCCTGACTCGAGTGTTTTATATTTTTACATGGAACGCTCGGGTCGGACCCGAGCAGTACAGATATAACGATTACAGCTTAGGATATAAAGATTGGCCAGGCTGGGGATTCCTGGAGATGCGCACTCTGAAGATTTTAATACAGTAAAGATTTTCTTGTATTTTAAATCGTTCTTTTTAAATTCCGCTGTACAAGAAATTCTTTATATCAATTTTTTTAACAAATATATAAAATTGTATTTCGTTGTTCAATACTGTGTTATTTATTGTGTATTTTTCTGTTTATAAACTCTGTAAGCTAAATAACTATCCGTCGTTATGGAACGTTTTAAATTGGTTTAATTACCAATTTGAAGTGGTCCAAATGGCGGGACGTTACAAAGCCGAACCGAACCAGGGAAGGACAACCGAACCGAACCGGATTGGAGCTGCGATTACCCGACGACTTTTCTGAAGACCAACTCCAATTCGACCAAAACCCGATATGCAAAGGAAGTCTAAATAGGAAGTAGAGCTCAGAATTCAGTTGGGAACCAACGAGTTAACTTCATGAGTTAGGATTTGCTGCGGGACATGTGCTAAGGGGTTGTCGATGTCTATGACTTTGGATCACTATGTATGGGAGGTACGTGGACGGATTCAGGGCCACCGTGTCCTAGGTACGACTAGTGGGATATAGACCAATGAAGTGGGGTCATTTGAAAAGGTTTGGTCATGATCCTACGGGATAAGCTTGGTGGTAGCAGTAGTTGTACAAGTCGAACTCCGTCATTACCTCGATGGGTCTAGTGATCAAAGTGGTGGATATCGTATGCTTTACGCATTGAGTGAGAGATGTGAGGATGGTTGCTATGCTTGATTTGTTTGCCATCACTATGACATGCACGCCCCCACCCCCGTATTCTTTACACCATATGTTAGTGACACCTTAGAGTATTGTACAGTATGTAGTGCTAACTCTTTAGTTGCAGATCCAGGTTCAAGTATGGTTTAGTATACCTGTTATTGTTCTGTTTGCTGCTTATCGCTCATACCAGACTTTTGTCTGACCAGAGTTTTATGTCTCTTCTTATTACCCTGGGTGCTCTCACGAGCAGACTATAGACAGGTTAGCTAGTGATGCACGAGTAGCTGTACCGGAGACGAGCATGAGGCTTCCATGTATGATATATATAGATATTCTCCCTGTGTCGCTGCGGGTCACTACTTTGGGCATTTGTAGTGTACCTTTTCCTTTCCTTTGCTTTAGAGACAGTTTGAAAAGTTGTAATAATGGTGATGTGGAACATAAGGTGTATTTGGATTTCTGCTGCTATGATGTGTCGTTTTAGTTTTCAGCTTATGCACTGTCTCGCCTATTTTTTGTCAAGTATGTTGTTATTATATTTTATCCCATGCGTTTTGAAACATTCTACAGGTTCTTGATTAGTTCATTCTCGTCTTTCCTTTCTTTGGCGACCGTTCCGTGCTCGTCGGGCATGTGTACAGCGCATTTTCGGAGGAAATGTCGGCTGGTGCGGGACGGGCCGTCACAGTCGTGATAGGAACTGGTGCTTCCTTATGGACAGAATATCGCTCGAAGCCCGCAATGTTTGTGGAGCTACTGCCGACGAATGGTGGCGCCGGACCAGACATGGTTAGGAGCAAAGGTGGAGATCGTGTAGATGCGTGTTTTGGTGGGTTCAGATTGAGCT
Source organism: Allium sativum (assembly GCA_030737875.1). Classification (NCBI taxonomy): domain Eukaryota; kingdom Viridiplantae; phylum Streptophyta; class Magnoliopsida; order Asparagales; family Amaryllidaceae; genus Allium; species Allium sativum. The sequence goes on along the minus strand of CM060913.1, from coordinate 1,037,896,381 downwards.
TGGGGGGGACGACGTAGTGAACAGCAGGCACTTGAAAATGGGGCATGTGAATGAAGTATGGACTGAAAGCGTGGCAAAGGGGTCGTGCCTTTGGGTATATATGGAACGACATTTTGCAACGTGGTGAGTTTTGGGATGAGGAACATCAGACGTGAAAAGGAGATGTGGAGCATTATTCGAACCATGCACAAGTGTATTTTGGATCCAACTAATAAGACGCTGGTTGTTTGATTTTTGAACGTGGTGAGCAAAAGCTTTGTTGCGTGATAGTTGAGGTGGAAGTTCTATACATTAATCAAAGTAAAATTGGGTCAAAAGAAGAACATGTGGCACATACTGGGGAACATGAAGCAGGTGGATTTTTGAATGTGGAAATGGAAGTCCAACTTGACGTGGCAGGCGAGTTTTCATTTGGGGTTGATCAGCTTTGCTCGGAAGTTCGGTATTCCAAAACGAAGGGGAGGGTATATTAAAGAAGCTGAAGTGATAAGTTTGCCTAAGGATGGTTTTCAGTGAACGAAGAATGGATTCAGTAGAACAACACGTGGAGTTTTTTTAAAATAAACAAAGGTGGGAAGTTTAATACGTGTAAACAAAAGTGGCATTGGAAATTTTCATGGACGGTTTTGAACTAGCATGGGGTTTAACTGAAGAGAGCAAGGCAAGAAATCACTGGCAAAAAAATGGAAAGCACCAGGAAGTTTGAACGTGTATTATGTAGAAGAACCGACGAAGGAACCAAAACCACGAGATGGAAAATATTTTGAAATCGAGTGTGAAGTATTGAAATTTAAATCAGCCTATTATTTAATTAATTAACAAGTAATTAGTTAAGATTTATAATATAATTAAGTAACTAAGAGTCAATAAAATGTTGATTAAGTAAACTAATTAATAATAATTTAATATCATATATATTTAACTGTATAACCTTTTGTGGCATTACTAGAATCGAACCTGACAAAAGACATCGGAATCATATGGACGAACAGGACATTTTGGAACTGGTTTAGATGGGGATGGGAATAGCTGGAGATTTCAGTTAAATTAAACACGGTTTAATTTAATTGTATCTAAACCGTTCAACAACGAAATCAAAGTGAGTTTAACTCACTCGGTTTTTACCCACTTATATTTTATATAAGTCGGGATTTGTTTTGTGTCCTATAATTGATAATTGTTTGCTATGTGCTGAATAATATTTATATATTGAATGCATTTGTTGAATTTAACGTTAGTTTATTTCAAACGAAATCTAATCGTTATTTTTAATGATTATTTCCAAATAAGGTAACTTACCTTGTTGGTTATGTTTTTATTAATATAAACGTTTTAAATTAAAATATGGGTGATTGGGTTACTATTATTACTTATCGTTAAATATTATATCTGTTTATTGAATCGAATAATATTATTTGAGAAAACGTACTTGATGCAGGAAAAAAACAGATTGGAGGGTTCCAATTGGATTCCTCAAACTTATTGTTATTTTCATATCATAATTATATGAATTGTTTCATCGATGTGGATCGGACAATTGATTGAGTCTTGACTATTGAACTGAAATTCAACAGTTTTTTGTTTTTAACCAATGAGCAGTATTGGTTGAGTAATTGGCATCAGATGGCTTGAAAATCAATTGTTTTATAAATAAGGATTTACCGTCATGTAAATCGACTGCAATGAAGTTATAAAAATTATTTTTATAACTAAAGATAGATTTTTTTTAAATCTACATATTTAAATGGAAATTTATAAAAAAGGAAATAAATATTTATTATTTAAGTACGGGTAATTATTAAATGGTTTTTTAAAGCAAATTATTATGTTAATAAGATTTTATAAGCAGATAGGTAGAAATTAACCAAACGGTTAAGGATAGGATTAATTGTTCTAAGGAATAATTAAATGGGGATATTTAAATTAATTGTATTATAAATTAATTTAAAGGAAGTATTTATTTGGAATTGATTAACGAGATAATCATGGGTTGAGTTTGACTAACCCAAATTATTTAATTGGAATTATTTGATTAATTTACTTTTAATTAATCAAGTGGAATAGTTTAACGAATAGTTGCTTAATTTTAATAAACCTTTTAGAAGGAATTTATTATTTATTTTAGTTAATAAAGCAGTTAACTAATTTTACAATAGTTAATATTGAAATAAATTATTATTTAAATCAAAGAGATTATTTTTTAAATGGAAATTATTTAAGTAAGTGATCAAGTTGGAAATGAAATATAGTTAAATTGTGAAAGAGTTTATAATCGGGTATACATTTAAAACCTAAGTTTTTTGGAATGAAGTTATAAAAAGAGATTTAAGCGAATACGATAGCTTAAAAGAAATGTTTACTTAATATTTAAATTAAGTAAAAAAGAAATCGAGATATAAAGGGTTTATATTAAACTTAGGTATATAAATAAGATTTATAAAAGAGATGTGGAGTTAAATGTCGATTTTAAATAAGTGAGACTTAATAATGAGATTAAGTGAATTGAATGGAATTGAAATGAGATTTTCGAAGTGAAAAATGGTCGAATGAATTAGAATGGAATAGTATGGGTTAATAAGGAGTTAAGATAAGAATTGGAACCTAACTGGGATTGGTTGAGTTGAGTGATTTTCTGAATGTTAATCTGATGTTGATTTCGGTCTTTGGGGTTGATACTTACGAGATTGTTCTCTTACCAATTTACGGTTAGGGAATAATAAATGTTGAAGTATAAAGCTTGAGAATATATTTAGGGATTTCCAAGCAACGGAAATGAAAGGACTTGGGAATGTGTGTGTGTGTGTATGTGCGTGTGTGTAAAATGTTATTTCCAAAATAAAGGAAATAAGAAGTAAAAATGCTACATTCGAATTATTAAAAGATTTTGAAATTATTAAACAAGTATTTATAATTAAATAAGCCAAATGATGCTGAGTTCTAAACCAGTAAATATATTTTATTTTATGATTGAATGGTTCTTTGTCTGATAGTTAAACAACCGACTATCAAATCTGGCCAATATGATTGTTGGTACAGAAAGACCGGTACCATTCCGACCAGCAAATACGAAAATGTTGAAGATATCAGATGCTGATCGGGATTGGGCATTTGAAGACCGTAGATCTTCATAAAATGGAATAACCACTTAAAATCTCTGATTCGACCCGGAGATATACTGGGGTTATGTCATGGTTGAAATCTACGGATTTGCAAGGACTACTCACTACTGATCTCTAGGGTGATACTTAGGACGTAGTAGGAGGGTACCTTCGGTGCATCATGTTCCTGGATGACTTGTATGGACGTATGTCTGCAAAATATTTCTTAAGAGTTACGTACAATGATTTTTACAAATATAGCGAGTTGGTAACAAAGAAGGGCACTCCTTTTATACCCAAAATATATTTGGGGACGTCAATTAGTGGTTTGATGGATTTGACGATGTGACATTCAAAGTGTTGGTGATGTAATGTTCTAAAGGTAGTGTTAAACGTCAAGCCTCTACATATGGGAAATGGTATAAAATCAGGTAGGTCATATGGCTAAGTGGGTCGCACCAAAGTAGGGTGTATAATCACCTATCTAGAGCAAATCCATTTCATTCTTTAATCTATTTAGATGCTGTCTCTTTTCGAAAAACGATGGTTTGAGCCCAACTGTTGGTGATATACATTCGGCACAGTCAAGCGAAATGAGTGGCCGGTCATGTCTAGCCTGGGTTGCAAGATGTTCTTGTTGATCCCGGTGTGTTCCTCTCTAGAGATACATTGTCAGAATGTGGTCCCATACCTTGCCAGTTGGAAATCCAATTTCTAATAAGAGCCGAGGTTTTTAATTATATACTATATATGTGGAACGTGAGATGAAAGCATTCCACTAGATTGGTATTTATCTGTGTTTAGACACTATTATAATACCAGAATAAGCTATGAATTAAAAAAGAAATTATCTGACTTTAAAATCAAGTTGGGTGATGTTTTTAAACCTAGAAAGTTTTCTCACTCTGGCTCACCAGACTGATCTGGCATTTCGTAAATGCTTGGGTTAGACCGGGTTGTACAGATTCAGGTTATCGGATGCTAGGAAGTCTGAAGATAAGGTGGAAGAGTTCAGACGTATATATCTAGTGTGTGTTACAATGAGTGTTGTATATGAGGACAGATTATTATAACTTGCCCGATGTATTGATGTACTCTAATGATTGTAAGTTTTTATTTCAAAGCTCTCAATAAAGTTTTATTTTTATATTATATTTTGTTCCGTTGCGATGTGAGACTCTGATGTTGTTATCTTCTTCTTCTATTCTAAATTTTCTTTCTTTCTTATCTCACCCTCTATATTCTTTCATTAATTATCTGGTCTTTTCGATACTGGAGTTCTGGCAAGTAATACGGGTTTATGTATTATTGTTGGAATTCGAGCGTGGAATTTCCCAGGTCGTTATATTCCATATATACAACTGAAGAATATTGAAGTTATACATCCCTAAAATATGTTTTATGAATTAATGAATTAAGAAATAAAGAACATCTAACACTATTTGGATAGCATTTTGCAATGATCGATTCTAGGAGACGGGGATCGGGTCTAAATTTGACATGTATGTAAATGATAGGGGTTCTCGCTTTGTATTTGATGGTGAGCTATTGACTCTTACCCTTACATGTCCCTTGCTAAGGTTGGTTTGAAGAAGTTGCGAGGCTGGCCGTAAAATCATTTTCGAGGTACCAATAAATGTCATGGTGGGGCTTACCTGTTTTTTGATAAAGGGTTGCTCACATCGGTTAACGTGTGACGAATCTGTGTCTCTTAACCCTGCAGGTCCCTTTATGGGTTGGTTGAGTCGAGAATCTGACCATAAAATGAGGAATGAGGTTACAATTTGTAGTCACGGTTTGAAATAGGGAGATTCATTTAATTTGGTATCAGACTTAGGTTGAGCAAACACCTAAACCTGATATGAGTAAAAGCTTTATCAAGATAGGATTAGAAATATTCAAGGATGAATAATTCATTAGAGATGGGTCAAAAATATCCTAGAATGATTTGAGAGTAATACATACAAGTGGTTATTTTAAAATGTAAATGATTTCTCTTTTAAAATTTGGTGAAGCAATTGACTCTATCTAGGATTTATTTTCAATATCTTTGTAAAGTACAATTATTGATTAATAATAAAAAATAGTTAAAACTATAAACGATAAACATCTCATGATTAAAATTTCACAGTTTGACTATAAGATGTTTATAGTAGCACTATAAGGAATAGGTCGTAATAAACATAAATTATCTTTTAATGGATAAGAAATTAACTGGTTGCTGAACTAATTAAAGATAAAATTTCATATTTACGACGAATACCATAAAAGATTAAGAGAATACATATGATTTACATCATCTTATGATAAGTAATTTGGTAAATTCCAATGATTAAATAAGCTGAGATTTTCGATGATTTTTTATAGTTGAAAACCTTGAAATTGATTTTGAACATAATGGTAAACTGTAACAACCCTGAATTTTGGAACCAAATTAAAATTTATTTTAATTGATTATAATGGAAATTAAATATTTAAAATGATTTATTTTGAAAATTAATAACTTAGAATTTATTTATAACCAAGTTTGAACGTATAAATTTAAAGTTGAATTAAAATGAACTCGTAACATCGCGGTAGTTTGAAAATTAAGCTTAGAACTTTAAATTAATGTACAGAATTCAAAGTAAGTCGGATTTCAATAAAATAAGAAACGTTAGGATCTATTTGATAATATTTTTCTAACGAATATAAGAAATTGAGATTTCGTGTTATAAATAGTAAGTTATGTCCAATTCAAAATTTAAAATAGTCGCTATGGAATATATTAATATTTTAATATTATTTAAGCCCTTAAAAATGGACATTTTGTAAACGACCTCTGTTTTTGATGAAACCAATTTTTTTTGGATTTGGAATGTCAAATTATTGTCAAGTTTAAAATTTCAAGCCAATCGGAATTAGTATGTAAGCATACTAAATTTAAATGCATGTTAAATTTCAATTATACTTTAATAAGCTAGTGAAAAGGCCATTTTTAAAAAGATCTCCAAATTCAATGAAATAAATTTTGTTAGAATTGTATTTGCGAAACATAACTAGATTTCAAATTTTATAATTTTTGGAGTTAGTATGTGGTCATGGTAAATTAAAACGTACATTCAAAATCAATATTTAACATTATATTGATTTATAATTTAATTTTTATAAAAATTGATTCAAACGGTCGTATTGGCTTATGAAACATATTTCATTGTGTCTGGAATAGGAGTATTTGGTTAGGCACGCCAGTCGTTGGGGTTTTGGAGTTTGGATGCAATATTTCCAACTGAGGAGTAAAATACTAATATAAATCGGTATAAATAACCCTAAAAATTTCAAAAAACCCTAGGTCAAAGAATTGCCGTGGTCAACCCTTTTTCAATCCACCAACCCTAATTATCCATGGCCAGAAACCTTTGATTTTAATTCCTCTAAATCTCCAAATCCACTAATCGAAATCAAAAACTTAAAACTACAAAATGGTAGAGCATCTCAAGATCTTTAAAACCAACGGTCATGATCTAAAACAAGGGAGCGTGGTGGTCGGAATTCCTTCCTGAAGTCGCTACGTTCAGGTTCGATTTTCGAAGCAAGGGGGACAGCAAGTTGCGAGAGGGTCCAGTCGGGGGTAGGTGGCGTCGAGATGCATCGCAGGGTGGCAGGCGATCGGGGTCTGGCTCCCTCTAGTGACGTGCGACGGAGGGAAGGGCAACACGATAATGGGTTTCATTGGTAACAGAGGAAGTAAAAGAGGAGGAAAATGTTAAGTGATAATTAAGTTAATAAATTAATAATTAGTTAATGACCAATTAAATTGTTAAATGTATAAACAATTATAATTTATTCATACGACATCAGAATTCATCAAAACTGGAACAGTGAAGACGAGATCTACGTAATAAAACTAATTTGGACAAGATTGGAAGTAGTTGGAATTTTCAATTAAATTAAATGTTGTGTTTAATTTAATTAAAACAATCGTTATTTAATGATTTCAACCCGATCAAGGTGAGAACTCTCTCACTCGAATAATTTGTACAGGTATTATAATCATATTTAAATATATAGTGATTGCCTATGCTGATTTTTATTTGATTATTATCACAAATTTATATATGGTATATGGTAGTTCGTGTCACAAATTGTTTGCAAACAAGATGGATGATTATCTGTGTTATGACTTGAATGTGACATAGAAATAATTAACATGTCAAAAACGGTGTCAAATTATTTGTGGTAGTTGAAAAAAGGATTAAACATCCATTTACAAGTCGAACGACTTATTCATGTTCACCTATTTAAATAATAGATCAGAATGAATAAATAATTTATTAATTGATTATTTATTGGTTGAAAAACCCATACATGTATTGGGATAATACTTGATTAACATTTATCCCAAGTGTTTAGTTTGGATGTTAATCGATTGATTGAAAGACCGATATAAGCGTTAAATAATTACTTAAGGCATACTGGATGTTAATTGGATATTCGATAGTTGTTTACAACTATTGTTGGATGCATATGATGAATGAAATCCATATAAATTAATTTATACGGATATTGGTTGAGATTTTATTCCAATCCGAAATAAATATGAATTTTTTAAAAATTAATATCTACTGAAAATTGAAGTTTGATTTTGGATGTACTCATAGATATCGAAATATCGATAAATAATCGTAACTATAGAAAACGGCTTTGAATCAATTTTCATATATTTACAACCTGTTGAAGTTTTTGATTTCGAAATGACTAGTAACTTTTTAGAGTAAAGCTCAATCAGGCTATTTAGAAGATGTTTTAAAAGGAATTTCTTTTCAAAATTTTCTTGTTTATTTTTATAATGACTATCAAGAAAATTTGAACTAAAAATAATGAGTTTGAAAAATAATGTTATATTATTCATTAAAATAATATTAAAATTGACTAAGTAGTGAAATGTGCAAATTTGAATGGAAACGACTGAAATGAGCTTTCAAAGAAGATTATATATATTTTATAAAAATGTTTTAGAAGCGCTTTGATTTATATTTAAAATTTATAAATCGATTCGGGCTTGAATAGAATGCATCGCACAGACGATTCGCAAATTTCAGCCCGTAACTTCGAATTGATGTATCAGGAGATCCAACCGTCAGATTCTCCTGAAATTGGAATCATTGGAACCATAATGAAAGGAGCTTTCTAATAAAATTAGAATTTATGAAATCTAACGGTTTTATTTTTAAATATGTCTAAATCTGTTTTGGATTGGATGCAGTTCGGTGGTCAATATTGGAAACCGACTGTAAGGACCTTAATAAAATTATTAAAAATATGAATAAATTATGTAAAATTATAATAAATGATTTGGAAATTTTTTGGATGAAATACTCCAATTTAGAAAAGATAAAAGATATTTTTATCTGAATGAATTAGTTACAACTAGAGTAATAATCCAATGATTTCAAATTAATAAATTGGATTTGTAAATGGTTTTAATATAACCAGAATTTTCCAATGAATAAATTGGAATAGATTTGAATGGAAATCATCTTCGGATATTTCAACATTGAATTCCGTGATTATACGGATATTTTTTGGGAATTTGGAAGATATTGATATAGTTATTCCAATACGATATCTATTGGTTTCAGAATTTGGTATTGAATATAAGTCGACATGATTTCTATTTAAGATCTTATATTTATTATCAAATTGAATTTTTGGCTTGTCGTGAATGATGACTTCAATAACGCTGTTCTTAAATCCAGTTGAAAAAGGAATAAATCTTTTAATTAAGATTAATTAAGTTTTCCAATTGAAAAATATAATTGGAATTAAATTGAAGTTGATTTTGGGTTCATAGTGAATGATGTTTTAAATAACATTATTTCTTAAACCCAGTTAATAGCAAAGCTATAATTTAGAATTTAGAATTCTTTTAATTAAGATTTAATGGAACTTTTCAAAGAGAAGTTTTTCAAATTTAATAAACTAAATTGGAATTGAGTGGAATTCAATTTAATAATAATCGAGAAGAACTTCTATGAAGGAAGACCGCTACTATTTATGGAATTTAAATGGCTTTGTCATTATTCCACTTATAGTATTAGTCTAATATGGATATTTATATCGATCATGGTTGATCTGATTTCCGTGAAGGTTCCATTTGAATGGAAGATGATTTTGGGTTTATCGTGAACAATGTTTTAAAAGACATTTGTTCTTTAACCCAGTTAAATACAAGATTAATTTTCTAAGTTGAATAGTCATTAAATAATGATTTTTGAAGATTAAAACTAAGTGGAGTTTTAATAAATCTTTAATTAGATTTGAAATGTAAAGTGGTAGTTAAATTTACCAAATTGAAGAAGTGTTCGAGAATAGAGTACCGCCAGTTTTACTCCATGCGATAGTTAAATCTTTAATAAGATTTGGAGCTTTAGATGGTAATTATTTACCAATAAAACAATGTGTATTAGATATGAAGTACCAACAGTTTTGTTCCATGGGATGAATAGGTTGGGATTGGGATAATAAAATGAATGACTACTTCGGTACGACTCGATAATCTTGACTAGTTTTATAAACCTTAATTTGGTTTAAGTTGTGAAAAGATATTATAAAATCTTTTGAAATGATTTCCAACGAATGGATTAAAAAATAAGTTTAAAAGAGATAATCTTTAACAAAATTAATGGGAACCATTCCAAAGATAAGATTATTTGAATAAAAGAATATTCTGGATTGGATTGAGGCATATGATGTGTTTTTATATCACTTGATTACGCGAGTTATTCAGAAAAACCGGGTTTAACTCATTTTGAATAACTGATACAACGATTAAAAGTCGAAGATTTGAAGACGGTGGTTGAAGATCGAAGATCTTCATATCATTAGGATGATTGTTGATGTCTCGATTGGGTTGTACACCCAATATGAGATTATAAGTGGTGATCGTCTAGACATACTTGGAGATCGACCGGATATGTGAGGGCCTCTCTCATGTATTGGACATATGGACGAGGAATAAGGTCCCTTCAGTTTCAGTCAGACCTAGAACAGACTTGTAAATGGATTGTGCGTCTAACAATGTATTTGATTCGGTATTGATTTATTCTACTAATTATATATATGTTTGGTGGCGGAGAATTCATTATCTTAGCTTAACACCCTTCTCTTAGACGTACGAGCTTAGAAGTTATATATTGGTAAACACTAGTTGTACGGCATGGATTGACAATGTGGCATGCTGAGATGCATGGATCAAAGCTTTTGTTGAAAAGAAGAGCTTTGTGGATGATGATCAAAGCGTGGCTTAAATATAGCCTAGCTTTGTGTATAACGTTAATCCATGAGCTTCACACCTCAGCATGAACCAAAAATGGGATAAAAGACAGAAGAGAAATGGACATATGTTGCCTTCTAGATGTCATGGTAAAGAGCCCAGACATTTTACTTATGTGGATGTTGGATGATGGAAAGCGATGTACCACGGATTTGGCCGCACAAGGCCCTTGATGGTCGACATACTGACCAAGATAGTCGACATACTGACCAGGTTTAGGTCCGATAGGAACAGGGAATTTATTGTTTATGGTATAACTAATCAACGATGGCTGACCGGCTCTGTCGCTCCTAGGTGCACATGCGTGTGAATCCTGGGCATGTGCTAGACTGTCCTTATTTCGGAAGGAGAGATCCCTATTCCTTGGTTCATATATGGAAACCCAATTTCCAATACGTGATCTTATGATTTTAGTTGTATACTATGGCGACATAGTAGGATGGGGTATGATGCCGTCTATGACTGATACATTTATATTCGAAGTTGTTTCCTACACTATGCACTTATATTGAAGCGACCCGAACTTCCCCGGTCTCCGAAGAGATGAGAAAGAACGAATTACTGTGAGGACAAGACAAAATAGAACGCATACGGAAGAACATTTCATTGTTATTACAACAATTCCATCAGATACAAGAATATACATAGTATAAATGAATAAATTACATTCGATAAATATCAGAGATTACAATAAATTTCATAGCAGCGGAAAATAATACAAAAGCACAACTGAAAGTAATGCACGGATACAGAGCTTTCCGAGCATCGTTCCAGCTGTTAATCAGGACCCTGTGAATACAAATCTGCAAAACCAAAACTACTAGCTGCCCGTGTGGAAAATAGGGGCACCCAGAGTTTAGGTTAAAACAATAAACTCCAGGTCAGTCATGTGACTGGTGTGAGAACTAAAACAGTTATAATTCTTTATTTTAAAGTTCGGTAAATCAAGGGACCACGCCGTATAACACGGAACGGGTTTCCTCCCAAGAATACCAGTGCATAAAACAAACAGCGCAATGCTAAATAAAGAAAAATGAAGCTGTTATAAGACCCAGGTCCCATCACACAATGCAACGCAAGCCGGAGGATAGGGTTTTTACCTTATAACAGCCAAAGCATGCTTGATACGTTTAAAACACATTATTTGATACTATTATAGGTGTATAGTGTCAAAACAATTTCAATCATAAATATCAATCATAGGCGGCATTAATGACCCATACCACTATGTCGCCATACTAGGTTCTACAATTAAAACCGCAATATCACGTATTGGAAATTGGATTCCGTCATGAGCCGAGGCAAGGGGCAAGCTCCTCTACGATTCGAGACACTCTAGCAAATGCCTCGGGACCGCACACAGCAATCCCCTGGATCCTCCAAGGCCGGTCCTCTCTTACTTTTGAGGATTGGCAATTCCTGAACACACGTTTCCCGGTCCTTACAGACCTATATCCGAGGCGCCTCGTATCCAACAACCACACAGGTGAAAAGTATATAAATGTCAGGGCTGGTAGGTCACTGACACCACCCTAGCTAGAAAGAAACGTCGTGCACTCCTTGGGTCCGTATCCCGTTTTTGACTCATACCGAGGTGTGAGGCTCGCGAATTCACGTTATAAACAAAGCTATGCCACACAGGCCGTGCTTTGATCATCAACCACAAGACTTTGCTTTTCAACAGAAGCCTTGATCAATTGCCACTTACGCATGCCACATTGGCAATTCACTCCATGCGACTGATGTCCATCGATATACAACCTCTAAGCTCGTATGTCTCAGAGAAGGGCGTTAAGCAAGAGAATAAATTCTCCGCCGCCAAACAGATGTATATTTAATAGAGATCAATCAACACAGAATAAAATCCAATGTCAGACACACAATCCATTTACAAGTTCGTTCTGGGTCTGAACGAAACCGGAGGCACTTTCCTCGCATATCCATCCATCTCCAAGTACGTTTGGACGATCACCAACTGTTTCCCTCATCCTGGGTGTACAGCCCAATCAAGATCATCAGTAATCACCCAAACGATGTGAAGACTTCCGGTCTTCAACCACCGTCTTCATCTTCGACATCTCGTCGAATCGGTTATTCAGAATGGGTATAACCCGGCCTTCCTGAATAACCCACGTATATGATAAACAAATGTTACACAAACACAACGAACGCCTCATTCCAATTCAGAATATTCTTTTATTCACAAAATCACATTCTTAGGGAAATGTTCCCATTAATTTTATCCAAGATAAATTCTTCTAAATTTATCCTATAATCTTCCTTTGGATATCATTTCAAACTAGTCGGGATTAACGAACCACACCGAAGTAATTATTTAGTTTATTTCCCAATCCCAACCTATATATCCCATGGAGCAAAACTGGTGATACTCCATATCTAACACCACGGTGTTATCGGTAAAATTAATTACCATTTCACGTTCAAATCTAATTAAAGATTTAACTATCGCTTTGGAGCAAAACTGGTGGTACTCCATTCTCGATCACCTTTCAGATTTGATAATTTAAATTATCAATTCACATTTTAATCTAATTAAAGATTCATTAAAACTCCACTTAGCTTTAATCCTTTCAAAAATCAATATCCCGTCTTTAACTGGGTTAAAGAACCAATGTCATCTAAAACACGATTCACGATAAACCCAAATCACATTTGATATTAAATACAAGGCTCTGAATAGAAAATATATCGACTTATATTCAATACCAAATTCTGAAACCAACAAATATCGTATTGGAAATATCGATATAAAATATATCTTTCAAATTCCCATAACAATATCTGTATGGTCACGAAATCCAACATCGAAATATTCCGAAGATAATTTCGATTCAACTCCAGTCCAATTCACGTATTGGAAATATTGATTATTTTCAAAATCACTTTCAAATTCAATTTATTTATTTAAAAATAAATTGATTTTAATTCTAGTTCAAAACTAGTTCATTTCGATAAAAATCTATTTTTATCTTTTCAAATTTGGAGTTTTTCACCCCAGTTCTTCCCAATTCACATATTATGATTTTACACAAATTATGAATATTTTTAATAATTTTATCAAGGCCCGTACAGTCGATTTCCATCTACGGCCATCGAACTGCACTTACAGCGACCTTTTTCGAATTTGATTTGGACATAATTCCAAATCCAACCGTTAGATTTCAAATTTCTAATATTCATTGGAAAGCTCTTTTCGATACGAACCCAACGGTTCCGGTTTTAGGAGAATCCGACGGTCGGATCTCCCGCAATGTCCGTTTGAAATAAATGGTCGAAATTCACGAACTGCCGCGGCGCGGCGCGTTCTATTCAGGCCATTAAATATATAATATATATATATATATATATATTATATATTTCGTCGATTTCCTTTTAAAACGAATTTTATAAATCGTTTTAAATTCGTTTTCAAAACCATTTCAACTTTCTTTTCAATTCAAATCAAAGGTGAATTCTTCTTTATAAATTCGTTTTAAAATTCATTTCTATTCAATTCAAATTTTAATTCAATTTGAATTCATTTCAATTTACTTTCAATTCAATTCATTTCGAAATCGTTTTCAATTCAACTCATTTCGAAATCGTTTTCAATTCAACTCATTTCGAAATCGTTTTCAATTCAATTCATTTCGAAATCGTTTTCAATTCAATTCATTTCGAAATCGTTTTCAATTCAATTCATTTCGATTTTATTCGAATTCAAATTCACTTTCAAATTCAATTCGAATCGAATTCATTTTCTATTCAATTCGAATCGAATTCATTTTCTATTCGATTCGAATTCATTTCAAATTGATTCAATAAAATTTCCATTTTAATTTTTAATCTAATTCAATTTGAATTTCCTTTCAAAATATTAAATTTTGAAATCACTTTTCAATATTCATAAAAAAAAAACCGAATAAAATCGATATAAACATCGTTCGCGTCAAAATAACGCATCTCTAATCAACACGGCTTTATATTTCAATAATTCGTTATTCTATTCATCAAATGAATATTTATTTCATTCAACACATGAATCTATATTTCTTTCAACACACGACTAATCTCAACACATGAGTACTGTCAACACATCACTATTTTTATTATGTAAAATATTTTATAAAACTATGGTATCTATCGTTTGATTTTCAATTAGACTCCTACTGAGAAGTAGTTCTAATTTTAAATATGATAAAGATGTAAATTTTATTATATAAAATATTTCACTCAACACATGAACATCGTCAACACATGACTATTCTTATATTCAACACATGAATTTTCTTTTATAATATTCATTATTTTCCCGATTGGAATGAGGCCCAATCAATCACCATATAATGTTAATTATACGGATTCCATACAACACATGTATATAATAGCAATAATAAACAATCAACCATCATCCAAAGTGAACCACACTGTATAAGCATCAAATATAGATATCTAACGCTTATAACAGCCTGTCAATCAATCGATCGACATATTTAATCAACCAGGATGAGTGAACTTCAAATTTCATCCCAACACCCGTGTGGGGTTTCAAACAATCAAACACAGATTTTATTTGTGCAGTTGGGCGACGTGTAAAATTTATCGACCCAATCGATATCATTCAAATCAGTGTATATAAACAAATCGGCCGATTTGTTTATAAATATTCATTTATCCATTTTTACGTTAAAAATTATATTTTTAACGATCAAACTATTTTATTTTAACACTTGAATTTCTATTCAGTTCATTTATTCAATAAATGATTATTTTTATTTTTCTAACATATTTTAGAAAATTTCGGCGGCATAACGGCACGATACTAGAAACGGGACAAGGCCTAGCCTTATCCCCGGTCTAGTGAAGGCCCACGCCATTCACACATCAATCAAAATCACCAAACAACTAAATCCAAATCACATCATATAACTAATCTATGCAACCAAACAAACAAGTCCATGGTCTGTGGACGATTGTGTCGGGTGCTACTAAGCACCGTCTGCATCCTAGTATATATATATATATAACTAGAAAAGAAATTGAAAGGTGAGAAATTCTCACCGATAGCTATCCTAGCTCCACGGCTCTTCCAATGCAGAAAATCTTCACTGTTCTCGTCTCTTATCACTTTCTTCGCCCGTATTCTCTACATATGTAAAAATCGAATTTTTACTTTGCTACTCAATATTTAAAAATCGAATTTTTACTACACCATTCAATATATCAAAATCTAATTTTTCTTTCGAAGTTCTATATATAAAAATCATATTTTTCTTTCGAAGTTCAATATATAAAAATCCTATTTTTATTTCGAAGTTCAACATATAAAAATCCTATTTTTATTTCGAAGTTCAACATATAAAAATCCTATTTTTATTTCGAAGTTCAACATATAAAAATCCTATTTTTATTTCGACATTCAAATAAAAATCGAATTTTTTTTACTATGCTTCGTTATAAAAATTATATTTTTATCTCGATGCCTTATAGACAAAAATTCCCTTTCACAAAAATATAGATTTCGCCTCTTCTAAAAATATAGTTTTGCCTTTCTAAAAATATAGTTTTGCCTTCTAAAAATATAGTTTTGCCTTTCTAAAAATATAGTTTTGCCTTTCTAAAAATATAGTTTTTACCTTTCTAAAAATATAGTTTTTACCTTTCTAAAAATATAGTTTTTCCCTTTCTAAAAATATAGTTTTGCCTTTCTAAAAATATAGTTTTTACCTTTCTAAAAATATAGTTTTGCCTTTCTAAAAATATAGTTTTGCCTTTCTAAAAATATAGTTTTTATTTTCTAAAAATATAGTTTTTATTTTCTAAAAATATAGTTTTTATTTTCTAAAACCAATGTTATATAAAAAAAATATCCTAACTCTTCATGTTAAAAATTAAAACTTTGTTCCATATATATAAAAAAAAGTCAAAAACAAGTTTTTAAATCTACTAAAAAATCAGTTTTTAAAATTCTTACAAAAACAGTTTTCGCATCTTTTTGTTAAAAAACAGTTTTTTTTAAATCTGTTTATATAAAATAAGAATAAATAAATAAATTTAAAAAAACTTACAGGGGGGCTACTGGTCATGCTCGTCGGCGTCTGAGGGGGCTTCAACGAGGCGGAGGGGGGGGTTGCGCCATCGCTCAGGCGAAGGAGGGGGAGGGCGAACGGTGGTGGCGGGGCTCGGTGCAATTGCGGGGTTCGTACGAAGCGGAAGGGGGTGGAGGAGGTGGAAGCGGCCAGGCGGAGAGAGGGGGTTGCGCCGTTGACTGGAGGGGGGCGGCGTCCTGTCCGAGGCGGCGACGATGAGCCCTAGGGCGGCGGTGACCAAATCGATTTGGGGAGGGGCTGAGTGGTTTAACGGGTTTGGGAAATAACGAAGTGGGGTGGGTTTATATATATATTATTTTATTTTATTATTTTATTATTTTATAAAAGTTGACTTTTACATACGTCATCAAAACGAGGCCCACCACCTGTCGTCCATAGCGTTTAACCCCCATTCCGATCACAATGGGATATGTATCGTCAGCTGATTCGGCTGTTACAATCAGTTTCCGTTAAATTTACATTTAAATCACTATATTGAATTCTAAACGTACCTTTCAAATTACCGGGGTCACATACTAACTCTAAAAATTCCAGAAAAATATTTTCTAGCTTCGTATTGACGATACGGTCCTAACAAAACTAGTTTCATCGAATTCTGAGACCGTATGAAAAATGGCCAATTTCCAGTCGATTAAAATCAACTGAAACTGGTCAAACGCGTTTTCCTTTCCCACGCTCACATATTGATTCAAAAAATTATGAAATTTGAAACCTAGCAATAACTTGACACTGCGGATCCAACAAAAGTGGTTTCGTCGAAATCCGAGGTCGTTTGCAAAATGTCCATTTTTAAGGGCCTGAATTCCATAGCGACTATTCAGAATTTTCAACTGGACATATCTTTTGATTCCCGCCATGAAATCTCAATTTGTCGGATTCGTTGGAAAGATATCATCAATTAGATCCTAATGTTTTTGGTTTCACTAAAATCCGGATTGTTTTGCACCCGGTACATTCAATTGAAGTTTGAAATCGAATTATCGAACTACCGCGCCATTTTCAATTCTATTTATAATTATATATAAATATTTGTATTCTAACGACGACGTATATAATATATACGTTGAATTCTATTCAAAATAAATTTCACGTCGATATTATTTAAAATAATCCATTTTAAATGTTCAAAATTCACTAAAATTGCCAAAATAAAAATTTTAAACTGGCCCAGATTTTCGGGTTGTTACATATATTAATATCAAAAATATTTGTTTTGAAACGTATCAAGCATGTTTGGCTATTATAAGGTAAAACTCTATCCTCTGGTTTGTGTTTCATTGTGAGATGGGACCCGAGTCTTGTAATAGCTTCATTTTTCCTTTTAGCAATGTTTTATGCATTGGTATTCATGGGAGTAAACATGTTCTGTTTTATATGGCGTGGTCCCATGATTTACCCAATTTAAAATAAAAGTTAATGATTATTTTAGTCCTCACACCAGTCCCACGACTGATTGCGGTTTATTGTTTCCCACCTAAACTCAGGATGCCCATATTTCACACACGGGTAACTAGTAGTTTTGGTTTTTACAGATATTATTTAACAAGATCCTTGATTATGGCTGGAGCTATACTGTGAAATGCTTTGTATCCATGTATATCCTTCAGTTGTGTTGGTTGATATTTTCCACTGCACTTTATACTTATGTATTATATTTTCTTTGTTTTATAATTTATTAATCTCTGATATTTTTTCGATGTATATTATTTATTCGTACTCTGATATCTTGTACTCTGATGTAAAATTGTTGTAATAACAATGACATGTTCTCTTGTTCTATGTTCTGATGCGTCATGTTCTCATGAAAATCCATGGATTTCTGCCGTTTCAGATTGGGCCTGTCCGATTTACGGTCGGTTCGAAGGGCGGCGATTTTCGAGTCGTTACATAAAGTGTTTGTGAAAATATAATGTTGACCTTATATGACATTTGATTAAGAAGATAACAAGTAACAAAATTTGTTGGATATACTTATTAAGAAAATGAACTTGATATTTGTGTTCATGGGACGCAATAGAGTATTATACAAATATAAACTTAAAAGCAAAAACAGGAGTATAAACTTGAAGAAACGTCATAATATTTACATATGAGAAAGATATTGAAACCGAGAAACTACTAGTATAAATGAGTAAGTTGTACATTGATTGTTTTATTCGCAACTTGATTTAGGTTCGAACATGGAACTTTTAGGTGTTTACACCAGTTCAAAAAAGGATTCATTTGATTCTTCACAACAAATAGTGATTGGGGTTTACGATTGAATATTGAAGTTTTATATCATATATAGTTAAGAGCTATGTAAGAAAAGCAGGATTTTCTGATCAAAGATCCTAATCAGAATCTGCACTAAAGGAGCGAAGGATCGGTACTAGTTTAGAGAGTAAGGTACTGAATTCGAATAGAATACTAAATTAGATATTCGTACATATGATCTATATAAATGTATGTATGTATGTATGTATATGTATTTATGTGTGTGCGTACATATATATACATATATATATATATATATATATCTTATGTAAGGAAAAATAAATTTTGGAGAAAACTTTCTTAAGTTTGTTTTGATGTGATTTCGAGGGTGAAATCCTTTTAAGATGGGAGAATGTAACAACAGGGAACATGATCACATTATTTAAGGATATTTGAATTTTAAATATTCCATAGTGGATATTTCTAACTAAAAATCAAGTTTAAAGTTATAACATATAATAATGAACTCATTTTAGGGAATTATTTTGGAAATATTACCTTAGGTCAAATAGTGATAAAATTGCTGAAACTATTTTATCAATAAAGAGGCTATTTGTCCATATGGATCACGAACAGTTCTAGATACATACATTTATTTTGATAATTGAACAAAAAGATAAAATAAAATGTTATATTTTATTTTTTAAAATTAAATGTATTTATGACATCATCAATAAGGATATTATATTCAATAATTGATTTACGGAATTAAATAAAGGATTTTGATATTTAATAATTATTATATTTATTCAAATAATTGTTTTAAATGATAATACCCCATTTTAAATTTGTTATATAATGATAATAAAATATTTAGGATGAGTACAGAAAGGAATATAATTGCCTTGAAAATATAAGAAAAATCGATATCATTTTATCATGTAATCCCAAAATTTATAAATAATGTTAAATATTATTCAATATGACTTTAATATGTATATAAGAAGTTTTGCATTTAATGATGATAAGAAACTAATTTTCAAATTTTATTTACTTAAATGAATAATTCAGCTGAAAAATGAAAATATAACTGAAAAGCTGATTTTAGATAATCGACGGTTCGCCGAATAGAAGTTCTACAGTATTGTAGACCAAATGTATATACATATACATATATGTGTGTGTACACATGAACATATATCTTTTAACTTAATGATATATTTAGTTAGGTCAAAGAAGATTGGTATAATTAAGAATAAAAAGATGAAAAGAGTTTACTTCGCATATAAAATGAAAACTCACATCTCCTACACATGCACATGACATAGAAGTGTAATGAAATGATGTAAAAAAAAGGGATATGGGAGGGGTAGCTTATGATGGGAGGAGGAGGCGGTAATTTGTGAGGTGATTGATAATGATGAAAACAGAAGATATTTTCCATGTTCTTTAAGGTTTAAGACTTGAAAGCCCTATAAATAGGCACCCTACCCCTCATTTATCCATGCATATATTTCTTTTTCTTCATCGATCTTCTTAATCTCCAAAATACATTCATTAATTGCTTCCAAGCCTTAGAAAATTTAGCCTCATTCTTTATTAACTTTTTCAGAGTTATATCAAACGAAAATGAAATCCTCCCAAACTCGTCCAAAGTTCTTAGTTCATCAGTATTAGGTTCTATACCGAGTTTGAAGTCCAAACAAGAAGGTTGGAGGCTCCACCCATTCATGATCGAGCCGTAAGGAGGAGTAAGGAGTTAGTTCGAGATGCTTTGATATGATTATAACGAGAAGGTTGTAGGCTCTACCCATTCATGACCCTTACTATCCATAAAGTAATTATCCTTGCTGTAATGTAGTTTAATGACCTTAATGGTTGCTATGATGATTTTCTGCCAAGTTTAATCGACAATATGTTTGTGTATGAATTATTTAGCAAGTCACGTTAAATACACATCGATAAACAAAAAGGAAATCACTTTCCTATCTTGAATGAAATGGTGTAGTGGAATGATTATACATCTTTAAAATGGATTAAAATATTCTAGGAATGGAGTATAAAAATTTCTAAGTATTAATATGAAGTTTGGAAAGAATGTGATATTCGAAAAAACTTTTGTCCGTCGTGTAACGGTAGTTCGCGATAACGCGCCTTAAAAAGAGAATCTTTTGTATATAATAAAATATCAATTCAAATTCTTTAAAATAAGATTTACTCAAACTCTTATAACCGTAACTTTCTAACGAATCGAACAAATCAAGGTTCCATAGCGTAGATTTTGAATTATGACCAAAACAAGTTTTGAAAAGCATCACGATTTTGTAGTTCGACATCCATAAAATACATTGTTTGAAAATGAGATTTTTAAAATCTATAAAAATGTGTAAGGAACCTTATAAATCTTTTAAAATGTTTTTAAAGTTATTTAGGTTGAATTTATGAAGCTTCAAAAGATATAAAAGTCAATTTGATCAATTAAGTTAAATAACACTTTTCGCAGCACTTTTCAATAATGCTTAAAATTGAAATTTAAAACTTAAGATATCTACTCCAAATCTATAATGAATGCTTTTACATGATTAATGAAGTAATATGAAGACTACTTTGAAATTATGCAAATTAATTAAATATGTATAAAAATTGAGTTGAATCAAAAAGCTATAATAGGAAAATGATTTAATCTTGATTCTAATAACCCAACGAGTATGCCTGATTTATCTATTTTTGAGATCTAGATGTGCATGTTCAACCAAGGAGATATTCAAGATCAACCGGTGTTGAAACACTCCCACACCACTTAATGTCACCCATATGAGGATGCGTTAAGGTTTATGAAACGCTTAGATATAAAGTAACAATACAAAGACTAAAATTCACAAGGCAGAAATATAAAACACAATGGAAACTTTAAAACATTTATTAAATAAGCAAGTCAAATAAAACACTTATTACATTTCAACTATTCATCATCATAAAACAAACATGCTTTCTCGTGGAAAATATCAAAGTACATAAGTAAAACCATAAAAACTATATGTCAATGCAATGATCAGAAAAGAAAAAGTGAACTAATACATGAATTCGGAAAGAGTCTGAATCCAAGATGAATGAATAATCAAGAATCACTGCTAAGACCCTCCACCCTACGAACCTTGGGGGGGAAGAGAGAAGAAGAAAACAAACTAGGTCATACCAACGTCTGGTGAGTTCTAGTAATTTCTAGCATGAGCATAAGTTAAGTAAGTATTTAGACAGATGAATAGTTCTAAGAGCAATAAAAGCAAAAAATGAAATAGCAAGAAAGATAAACACGAAATAAGATAGTTTCTCATTCATATTCGAAATTGCTGCACTAACTATCGAGTTATCACAATTAGGCTTTAACTAATTTCTACTCGTCGATTGGCTCCTATACCCATAATGAGATAACCTATGCCAGTTATGGAATTCAGGATTATCGATCCTGAACCCATCAACTAAAAGGACATAGCCTTTAATCACAGGCGTTACAATGGCTTATCTTCCCCAAATGGCACGATACACGCTCATCGTCCCATCGGAACGCGCCTATACCCACCTTGTTTGAACCATTTACTATCCAGTTCAGTAAAGTGTGCCCCAGCCACCACCTAATGTGAGACTCCATGATAACAATGGATACTGACTGATACGGGTTCCTAACCAAAAATACAATTGACACAAGTCACCCATAGACTTGGTCCTCATTCATTATTTTATTAGGCCTCTTGTCTTTCCCAATCACCACGCCGCCGTAACATACCTAAACTAGGATTTCATTATATTATTAGGCCTCCTATCTTCCCCAGTCTGGCCCACGCTATCGGAACGAACCTAATCTACGAGCCACTTATCTTTCCCGATCAGCTCCACGCTGTCGAAACGAACTCCCTTTACTTAGCTTACTAATGTTATCAATTTAACTCAACAAAATTTAAGTTCATTCATAATCCCAATATAACCTCATGTTATATCCCTAAGTTGTATTAACATTTCTAATTAATGTTATCTTTTTGTACAACCCATTCTCACTTACTTAATATTCAGTTAAGTTTAATTTATTTCTATTTACATGTTCTCCAATTACATGTTAAGATGTATCCCTAATTTACAGTCTAATCTAAGTACAATTCCTAATCAATTTCAATATGTCCAAAAGTCCCCTTTTATTCAATTCCAACATTATTCCAATTTAACTCAAAATAACGATAAATGCCTAGGCTCTTTTCAGGCCTAGGATCAGCACTAAAAGAAAAAGGAAATGGTCTAGGATACTCACAAGGCCTAGACTCAAAATAAACAAAAGAAAATAGGCATAAACATAACTATAATAAACTAATAAAGAAGGGGATAAGAAGAAGGAGAATTACCAATAAGCAATAAACAACTAAAAAGAAATAGGCACAGACAGTAAACAATCTACAGTAACCTATAGAAAAACTAAACGTTAAATATTGTAAATACCGTAAACATAAAACTACTTAACTGTCTAAATATTCCTACACAAACAACTAATCTAAAAAATACATAAAAACTCACAGATCTGATGAACAAAGCTTCCCATGTGGCCTTCTTCTTAAAACTAGCAGAACCTCCGCCTCTAGAAGTGTTTATAAAAACAAATATTAAAAACTTAAGAACTTCTTCACCCCTTAAAATTTTAATTATGTGACCTTTCCTAATTTCGAGGATATGCCTGGGGAAGAAGAAGAGAGAATGGATGTGAAGAAATAAGAGAGGCTCTACTAGTCTATTTATAGGGTTTACTGGATGCCCTCATCCGTTTAAATCTAAGATTAGATCTGGTCCAGCCATGACATCGAACCAATAAGAAAGCACCACGTCAGCCTATGGTTTAAGATAAACCAATAAAACAATGCCAACTCTGCAAACAACATTGTAAAAATAACAGGCGTACGCTGCCTTGCATGCCAGGCAAGGCACATAATTTTGCTCGATCTGGGTTGGCCCACCTGCTTACCTAGGTCGACACAGGGGTCGACCCATGGGTTGGCACACATGTCGACCCAGTTGGGATGGGTCGCCCAGTGATTATTCGTTCCACTGTTTATTTATTTAATTTTTTTCTGAATTTTTCTTTAATTCATAACTAATTCATTTTAACTCCAATTTTAGCAAACCAAGTGTTCTTTTTGATTAGAAAATTACAATGGACTCAATGGTGCTAGTCCCATTGTCCGATTCTAAATATTTTCCTTATTAGTATTTACTTTGTTAATCTTTCAAATTCAATTATTGTTTATTAAAATTCAGCGTGTTACAGGTGCCCTGACTTATCTAACTTTTCTTGAGTGAGGGATGATAAGGTTGAAATGTTAGAAATGGGTTAAGTATAAAAGATCAAGTTTCTTAAGTTAAGAGAAAGCATATTACTTGGAGATGGTCTTGTTGTATTTAGTACCAAATTCCCAAGAGGAAGTCCTTACTATCCGTGAGAATTCAAAAGGTGTTTACACCATTACACGACGAATGGTAGAAATTAAACACGAAAATTGATATCAAGTAGAGTAAGTATGATTTCTTTGGATCTACCATACTAAAATGGGTTTACCATCAAAGAAGACATAGTGAACGGGGTTTGAAGATCCCATATATGTACGTGAAAAATATTTGAAGTTATATATCCCTAAAAGATGTTTTATGAAGTAATGCATTAAGAAATGAAGAATATTAAATGCTACTTAAACAGTATTTTGCTATGATTGATTCGAGGAGATCGGGGTTCAATTTTGATGATTCCTATCCGAAAATACTTCTGGTCAATTGACGTTTTGAAGTCAAAAAGATTGATGAAAGAAGAATTATGGAAATTGAATCTAAGGTTACAGTCGCTGACCCTTGGTAGAATTTTCCCATATTATAAATCAACATCAGTTCTGCTTTTAGATCTTCGATGAAAGGGCTCTTTGCTACCCATCACTAGGTTTATTCAAAGTTCGATATGAGGCGTGCCTTTGGTATATTCAAACCTAGGGTAACTTTTATAGACGAATGCTTGACGTTGCACTTCTAATGCATGTATAGTTATCTCCATGATTGTACATCTATTTGGTGATGTAGGAAGTAACTCTCTTGCATTATACACATTGTTCTCTGAGACACTTGAGCTCAAAGATCGTACATTAGTGGAAATTAGTTGTGTGTGTTGAACTTGGGAACGTGACATTGAAAGTGAAGAATGTGCTTGAAGAAGGTAATCAGAGACCTCAAGCCTCACAACTAGAGTGGCAGAAAAAGGACACGAGGTGAGGTAAGTAGGTAGCGCCCATTAGGAGACAATCGCCACCCTTCTAGATTTCTCTTTATATGACGAGAAGTAGAAAATGGACAGGATCCCAATTTGGTCGGTTAGGACCGGATGATGAGGTATGAGGTATGCGGTCAGTGCTCCACCTTCGGATCTGCGTGACTAGGTCGACCTTCCAGAAAAGCAGGGGGAAGTAGTCATCGGTACGTCCCTTTAGAGATGTGTTGCACGAAAGGTAGTCCCTTACCATACAATTGCATGGAAAATCATTCTCCCAAGCTTGCAGTTTTGTTTGTATTGCCTAACATACGTGGAATTTAATAATGGTAACATTTTCACATAGTTGATTTGATTTATTTTAATGGGTTTTATCTCGCAAGCCATTAAAGATAATATCAGATAATTTTACGTAGTAAAGATTTGGTTACGACAAGGGAAAAATATGTGTCAAGTTTATGTGTGGTCGTGATCTTATAGGATTTCTCTATTTTCAAATATCATATTTGAGTTTCTTACACCAATCTCATGACTGACCCGGAGTTGTTTTTATTTAAACTCCGGGTTCTCCTTTTTTCACTGGGCAGCCTAGTAGCTTAGGTTTTACTTGGATCAATTGGAAGAAACTTGGAGCAGAAGATTCTGTAAATAGTCACATATTATCACCTTTACTTTCTTAGATTATTCAGAATTTGTGATGATATGTTTTATAATTGTCCAGGATGACAAAAATTACACTCTGATAAGTATGATTAAATTTTCTGCTATGGTGATTTGTATGATGAAATACGTATACATTTGCTTACTGTGCAAGATTCTGTTCTTTCTACTTTTTCTATCTTCTTTCTTACCATAAGTAATTCGCTTCTCCGACTTTTGGATTTGTGGCACACGAATACCACGGATGTATTAATTTTAATTTCTGAGGGTCGAGGAAGTAGGGCGTTTTATATCCCTCCTTAGAGCTCTTCTAAATTCGGCAGATTACTAATCTTTGAATTGTAAACCAGTGACCATCAAATATTTGTAGATTCGTATTGATTTGTTGTGAGATTTAATTGAGCTTTCGTGTAGGTAGGATCCGCCACCAAGGAGATTAAATGGCAGCCAAATAAAGATCCATGTGCATTAATTTAGCAATCCTTTTATGGTGGAAGGAATAGACAACAATGTGGATGATACCTCTTACCATTTCTCCCAAAATTTGGTCATCACCTAAAATACCATTGGGCTCCTTTTCTGCATACCCTATCATCCTCCTGGTTGAAATTTCCATCCTTTTTCATGGGCTTCAAACTCATTTTGAGTCCAAACGAATATTATTAGTTGAATCTAATTTAATTGCTTGTCTATAAGCACATTGGTCAATATATTTATGGCCATCATAAATAAATACTGAATAATAATATTCATTCCTCAAATCATATTTGAAATTTTAAAATTAAAACTTCATAAATAATTATTTAATTATTATAAATTAATTAAAGCGTTTGATCTAAAGGAAATTCATCATTCAGTCGTGTGACTCGTTAGATATAAATTCGATTAGCTATTAAATCAGACTATTTGAATGACGTCCACGTGGTATGACATTTTAGCCAAATTTATGGCTTGCTTAATTTTGATAAAATTATATTTTAGTTTATTAAGCTATAAGAACATGCGATTTCAATCTCAAAAATCGACATTAATACATCTTCAGTACTTGCGTGCCGCAAGTTCAACTGTCGAAAAGTCAGATCGTTATGGCAAAGAAAAAGAAGGTTGAAAGAAAAGACAAAACTGATACAGAAGGAACAAACGAATCTCACAGCGAAATGAAATAATATATATTAATTTAAATATCTTTATAGTGGGTATTTGAAATACTTACATCAGAGTCTATTCTAGCTCAGTGTGGACAGCTATAAATCTCTGTTCCTACAAATGGTAAAGAAACGACAAACATAAAAAACAACAAACATAGCAGAAAAAAGTAAACTACGCTCGTACGTTGATGAAGATTTCCGATTCTCCTCTTGAAACTCACGGGTCTTCAACTAATCCTAGAACTACCCGGGTCTGATCCGAGTATTAAAAACACCTAGATCAGCCTTGGTTAATCAGCGTAAGATGTTAATTATAAATACATACGATAGTATCATAGATCGACATTGTACTCAATTTATAAAACCTTTGAAAGGAAAAGTATCTCAGACCACATCACACATAAACACAAACATGTTTTCAGTTATGACAACTTGAAACATTTTTATCAAATAGTTTGATATTATTCTTAATATCCATTCTTTTGACAATCCTTTTCGAGTAAATATATAAAATAGTCGAAATTGCCACGTTAGTTAAATTTGATAGCTATTTACGTATACAATAAGACTGTAAAAGGAATGTATGAGCTAACTACACTGCGAAGAATGCACCGAAGCCATGGCCTTCAACTATCCTCTACCTAGGTGGGATAGTACAAGCTCATGGTGGGATATACTATAGCTGTATAATGCTGATCCTACGAGGCAAACTAGGCTCAAACATGCAATTTATATTTTAAGCAATAGATTTATTGAAAATGACAATTTGTCAATGAAGTTTTCTTTCCATCATCATGCAAAAAAAATAACGCTAGAAGGTAATGATTCATATCATTGAGATGCAAACGATTTGTTAGAAGACTGAAATTTGAATGAAAGGTTAACAGAAATTACAAAGGATAATTTTGTTTTGGAAAAACAGAGGAACTAGACGAAATCAACTCAATTTATCCGTAACAGGAACATAAGCATTGAAACTGCAATGAGAATGATACGCTTTGCTCAGACCACCACAAAACACATATACAACTGAGTTAGGAATGCTAAATAATTAGATGAATTTTTTCAGTACTTCAATATGTTCCTCTTCTTTGCAGATGCTAATGCTTTCGGAGGTGCTTAACATTGACACTTTCTCTTTTGCCCGTTTCAAAATTTGTATCTAAAAACAATAATTATCTAGTTTTATCAATCTTTTTCATCTTCGCTGCTTTCAATACTAATAACAGCCTTATTTCTTTTCTTCTGCTTCTTGTTATTCTCTCTGTGTCCGCTGCATTCAGACTGTCTCTTCTTTCCAGTATTTTCACTCTTGCTGTTCTCAAGGGCTGAACCATTAGAACAATCCTCCTTTTCATACTGTTGTAGCACCCCAATGATTTTGACACCATACTTCTCAGTCTTCACTTTTCCTATTACCTTCTCTAACTGCAACGTACATCACATCCATCATCCTTTAAAACTTTACAGTAATAACCAAAAATATATTCATAATTCAATTTTTATCTTTAACCTAATCATTAAACCCATGTGTCAATGAATTATCTAATCTACCCAAGCAAGGTTTTTCAATACAGGATTTAAAACGTAAATCGTTACGTTCAAATTTCAAACCAAAACAGGATTTAAATTGTAAATTGTATAGTCAAAAATTCTACATTTCAAGATTCGTACACACTTTGAAATTGATTTGATGTTGAATTTCCACATATAAACCTTGAACTCGTTTATTTTTCTTTTGTTTCATATTTATTTTTGCAAGGAAAACATTAGAACTAGACATTTGGGTCCAACTAGGTAATATTAAGTGTTTATATGGATTGAATGATTTTTCTAAAATGCGGTTTTAACCAGGTTTGAATAGTTATGTAAATCGACTTGTAAAAGGAGACATCCAATCTAAAGTGGGATTTAAATCGTAAAATTTTAAGATTTTTTAATAACAATATACCCAAGCCCAGAATGAATGGGATAATATGCAAAGCCGCCCATGCTATTACCTCTGCTAAGGATTTTGGTTTCTGCATGGTTAACAAGTTTATTTGCTGAGTGGATAAAACAGCATGAGGGAATATTCCACCATGAGCTGAAGCCAATTCATTGCGTATGTTATCAAGTTTGGACCCGAGCTCTGACAATTCAGTTCTTTCAGGGTCTTTCTTACATTCATTTCCCTTATTCTGTTTTTGATTAAGGCATATCTCAAGCATAGTTGTCCTTTTTCCTGTGATGTATAAATGAACAAGTTATATGGCAAGATATCAGCATGTATTCATTTTGTATTTCAGCAAGTCACACACTCTCATCAAGAAAACTGACCTAGAGAAGCTTGCTTCCAATGTGGTCCTAATGTGACATATGCATTTGTAGCATAAGCCGTATGTTGAAATTCTTCTTTCTACAAGCCAAAATTTCAAAACAATGTCAGATTTTATATTCTTGAGATTACCGTCCAAAAACAAAGTACGTACTACTATATTTCGGCAAATATGGATACAAACTCATCGAACAATGATAGCTACTGATGTAGAACTAATAATGACATTAAAAGGTATATCAAAAGATGCTGCAAAAGGGAACTAGTTTCCATTTTGGTGAGATTAATTTTGTCTGATCTAACTGTATTGAAAATGACAAGGATACCGTATTTCGACAAACATGGATACAAATTGATCGAACAGTGACAGCTATTGATGTAGAGCTGATAATGATATTAAAGGCTATATCAAAAGATGCTGCAAAGGGAACTAGTTTCCAATTTGGTGAGATTCATTTTATCTGATCTGATTGTATCAAAAATGACAAGGATGCAGTAAAACTAACTGAAATACTACACTTTACTGTAATTTCAAGTAGAAAAGGACGTTAGTACGACATACAAAGAAACTACGCAGAAGTTTCATGCATATATATCTGTTATTTATCATATTTGACATAAAAAAAACATGTCAAAGAATAATAGTATTTTTCATAACTGACATTGCACATGAATGAATAATGATTTATGCAGCTACACATCTAACATCTTGCAGTGAACAATTGATCTTTCCTTCCTGAAAGGGACCATGCCAACAGCACTTATGTAAGAACTAACATGACCTTGGAAAATAATTTGCCATATAGCCTGTGTGGTACAGCTAATTGATAGAGAGAGGATTTTATAAACCGAAGTCACACGATAAAAAGGCCAAATTCAGCACGCAATACTGGTGAAAGTTACGCAATTAAATGTGTCAACTGCTGAAATAGGAAACATACGAATATTAGTCAATTTGGTTTGATTGTCATACAGAGAATGGAGAATAACTATGCACTAAAAAAGACATGGGAACGTAATTCAGCATCTTACCAAAACACGGTCTAATATAAGCTGAATTATTAACTGCTCAAGTTCCTCTTTCTTTATATCTGGAATTGGATTTTCTGTCTTCCCTGTTATATAGTTGATATCCATTACATGACAAGTCAATGAAAGGGTTTGTTAGTAACAGACTGCGTTTTCCAGTTCAAGTACAGAAATTAACATAGTGGAGGACTTAAGACAACTTTTGAATTAATATTTACAAAGACAGATAATTAATTATCCCCCATTTCTGAGAACAAATTAAGATGACAACATAAATTGAGAGAATCTCTTCAAATTCATTACATCAGGGTATCATCATTGTCAAACATGAAGGAGACGGTTGGACAATAAGAGTTACAACTGCAGCGATACATTTTTATTGATGTGTTTACTGTAGTGGAACCAAACAGATACTGTAACTCTATTTATTATTTGGACATGATTATCAATCAAAAAAATCTTAGAAATTCAAAGCGGGATTTGGTGCAGAAACAGGCTCAGGGAAATAAAATCACAAAAATTTACAATTAATTTCAAAAATGTTTTAATATTTTATTAGAATTTATAGGGTTAATGTTTTTGATCTTAAATAAAAATCCAAATCAAAACAAAAAATAATATAAGTTATCCAATTCAAATTTATTGAGTTCAGAAAAAAACAAATCAAGGTTTTAGAAAGAAAAGTACCAACAAAACCAAGTTTATCCATTTCTACTTCGATAAAGAAATTCTAAAATATTTTAGCATTATCTTTTTTCAATATTCATGTTCTCGTTTCAAATTTTGGTCATTTTACAGGGAAAGTTCAGACAACTGCACACTCTCATCTACTTTCAAACACGGTCGTACCAAGTTTTCAAGCAAGAATAACCAAACAGCGATTTTAACTAAGAAACTAAGTAATGGTGAAGGAACACTATAAGAATGGTGAAGGAACACTATAAGAACATTTATTAATAACACTAAAGTTGTTCATGTTCATCGCCTGTAGCAGCGGAAATAGAAGTAACGGTGTTTTCTAGAATGCAAACCTAGTTCCTTCGACTTCACCCTGAATCTTTCCACTAATTGAAGCATAGTGGCCCTTTGATCATTTTCTTGCATGTCTTGTAACAATGATACCAAAACTTTAGCATGATCTGGAAAAGGAAAAGAAATATAGCAGTAAGCTATTTAATCTGCAAAAACTGTTAAATAAGGAACCAATGTGTTGATCAACATCTATAATTTGTGATTTATTTAGGCTTTGACCATATACAACAACAACAACAACAACAAAGCCATATATCCCAAACAAGTTGGGGTTGGCTAGATATGGAACCCAAAATAAAAATAAAAATGAAAGACATAATAGGCTTTGACCATATAAAAGTGAAAAATCTTTTCCTGACTATGTGACAGGTAACGTGAGGACCAAAGAAAGGTTACAAGAAAAATAGTCTTCTCATGATAGATGAGACAAACCAAACGAAATTGCCCAGTACTTAATTTACGGAGACGTGTTAGTCCTATTGTGATGCAAAATCCACACTGCATAACTAGTTAGTACACTATTCTTATATCTTCCTCTTTGCAGAAAAGTCTGCAACTATTTGAAGCAATCAGATAGGGTTAGCGGGATGCTGTTACAAAATTTATAATTTATTTATAGATGTTTTTATGTCTTATGGAAATCGAGTTGAGACTGCATTCAGTCAGTCCACGTAGAGAGAATCGGTCCCTAAGGAAACCCCGAAGGGCTTCCATTCGATAGGTACACGAAAGTGACGAAGTTGCTTTGACTACTGAACCATACTTGTCTGTGGGAGCGAATTGGATGATTGGGCCGAGGGCTTCCCCCACAAACACCTCGCTCTCCTTTCCCTAAGATACACTTTGAGTCATCAAAGCTTTTAACTAATTCAGAGGAGCTCGGCTGACCCGGATCATGATATTTATGGAACTACCGGTACTGGGTAAATTTTCCCATAGCAATCTGAAAGGACTCATTCATATGACAATGCCTATGCATCTAGGTAGGGATTTTGGATTTGTAACCACATGTCAAGAGTCTGAACCCCAATTGCTAGCGTTTCTATGATAAATATCCAGATAAAAATAGTGTAAATGGTACAAATTATAAGAAGATGAATTAGATCAATCTGACCGTCAGATTAAAAAAATTATCACATATCCAAACTAACAGGGAAAAAAAGATCATCATTGTCCATGCAAACGTGCAAAGGTACGCTGACAATAATTTTGGAAAAAAATATACAATAGAATCATGAATTCTTATACATGTTCTTAAAAACTTGGGCAAATCATTATGCAATAGGCTACTTAGGTAGGTGGTTTCAAATTTTCAGTAATTAATAGACATCTTGTTTCAGTAGATCAAAATCGATATGTTAAACAAAGCTGATGCTTTAGTAAGTTAATTAAAATGCCACAAGCCGGTGCTACTGATCATATTTTTTTGATATTATGAAATATACTCCGTTTCAGTATAATCACAAAATAAGGTAAAATGATCAATTTATTACAGCACTACGTATTGAATTTTTGAAGGAATGTCATCTTACATGTTACATCTATTTCCTTTATCTCCTTTTCATACGCACAGTTGTCACACATCCCTGTAATATCAGCGTAGTGTATAGTATCAGCATAAATAGAACAATTATGCACAAAAGGACAGGGTTAGAGTACAACGAATCGCAATGATAAAACAAGAACAAAGAGTTACCATTGCAGTCCTGTAAAGGTTCCCCAAAATGCTTGAAAAAGGCACTTCGCCTGCATGTTCTTTTAGACTGAAACAGGTATTGAGAAAGTACTTAATTTTGATACAATATAATAATATTCTTTTTGACTGCATAAATATTGGGAATTGCTTGTTTGAACCTATATATATATATATATATATATATATATATATATATATATATATATATATATATATAGGGTAAAATACTCCAATTATTCATGCATAGTTCTTCCTTCTATTCTTAATTTCAAGAATAGTATTTCCCATATGAAGTCAATCCTAAATAATAATACTGTTTAAGATGAATGCATCAGAGAGGAACATTCACTATGATATATTACCTGGCAGTATCGCACCATATCATAGAGATTTTGAAGCCCAGAATTCTCATAAAATACCATTGAACTCTATAAAGAAAGTAACTGATTATTTTGAAGCAAAAATAAAGTCGGTGAAATTAAAGGCTAGTCAGAAATTCCAAAGAACAGGTTGTTGCTTATAACCAGTTAATCACTTAACCTGATTTATCTGATTCTTTTTTCTTTTCTTTTTTCCTTCTAAAAAAAATTGCTCATGGCGAGAATGCCTTCACATTGCGCTTTTGAGTTGGTTTACATTTATGCCCTCACCCACTAAACAAATCAATAGCTGGCCTGACAATTTGAGTTAGCTCAGCCAGCTTAAAAGGACCGAGGAGCACTAATTTGAAAAAAGAAGATAAGAGAGCTGGGATTTGAACTGGATTTGTGGATGCATTAGGAAAAAGAGTAACAAACTACTTTACCAAGCTACCGCCGATGTACTGCTTATACTTATAGTACTTGTGTATTCTTCAAGATAGTTGCACTACACTAAGTTGGTTACCGCAGCCCTACGACTTACTAGTTTGCCCTCGGCCCAGGTCCTCCCAAACCCAACACTGGGTTAGCAATGCTTAACGAACTGAAGTTTACAGTTGCAATTGTACTTTATTTTTATTTTGGAAATTTTATTAATATTGATTCTAAATTTTAGCGGATATAACTCTATAATGTTCAATATTTCTTCTAAGTACCTGCCTTGGAGCATCGGCTGACCTAAAATACAACACACATTCTGAAGGAAGTCCGTCTCTTCCAGCTCGACCACTTTCCTGCGATTATAATATATATTTATGACATTCTAAAGACGTAACCAATTATAAGATAAATTTGTATTACTAAAAATAAATAAAACCTGATAATATGTCTCCATCGACTTACTGAGACTGTGATGAATGACAAATCTCACTGATGAAAAATAGCAGTTTGCCAGTAAAATATGTTTGTTGTTTTGACAAATATACAACTAAAATAGAAGTAACGATAAATAGAACATGTTGTGAATGCTGACGAAGATAACTGAATATATAATGTGCATGTACATGCACGCATCTCATATGATCCATAGCGAACACATATGAAGGGATGGCTTAGATGATAAATTGGAATGTCCGAAAACAATATCAACTACGGAATGCAGTACTATCAAAGAATGATGGGAAGGTCAAGCTTACCATCTGGCTTATTAATACCCATCCCAAATGCCACCTGCAATACAATAAAACAGCAAATGTATTTTCTTTAAAAAAAAAAAAAAGTTGGATACCCAGTGCCAAAGGCTCCCATACTCAAGCGCGAGGACTTCCTAGATCAGTCTCCCGTTCTAGTACTATTCTCACGGCTTTCCGGGCTCTGGGGGTGGTAAAAGGTGGATACAATATCGCTAAAAAGGGATTATGTCAGTAAGATCATCAGTAAAGTAGCACATACCGTACCAACAATAACTTGTAGCTTGTTATTACTCCACCTGTTTGACAATGAAAAAAGATGTAATAAAAGAATAATGATTTGTAATATAAAAAGAATTGATGTTATGTACGGCAATTAAAGAAATAACTTAACTAACTAATCTAAAACCTTAAACTGTCTCAATGTAGAATACATCTGTTTTATACAAGCCTTCAGAATGCTTGTCACATAAACCTACTGTTAAAAAACTACACTACACTCGATCTTGTACTTAAAACCAAGGTTTGAGAACTCGGTTTCCGTTTCCGTTTCGGTCAATTGAAATTTTGCTAATTTCGGAAATTTCGGTTTCGGTCCAAATCAGTCACTCATTGATTTTAATTTCAAAGTACCAAGATATACTTGCTTTTAATTTATTGAGACTACGTGGGCCTAACCCGAAAGGCTTTCTGCCCAATAAATAAAACTGAATGGGCTGGCAACTCAAGTATTTGTGTCTCGTTACCCTTGTTTTGTTTCCAGTCAACTTAACTTGCTTCAGATTTAGTCAACGGAAAAAAATTAGGGCAAATCAGAACGAGCGCTGGAACAAAATAAATGAAAATCGACTCGAAGCGAACATTGATCTTACTCGAGAAACTCGACTTCAACCGAGGTGATGGTTATTCGAATTTCATTTGGCTTTTCTTCTTCACTTTTTCTCTCTTGATTTTCACCGTCTTGAGATCATGAAAATTTCTGAATCGAGGTTTTTTTTTTCTTGTGCCCTAATTCGATCTCGATATTTAGGGACAATTCCGGACCGTCACTGTCCGAAACCGATCCAGTAGCCCCGAAATCCCGGGGTGCCGGACGAGTTTTTGAACCTTGCTTAAAACCAAGTTTTGAGATCTTCGGTTTCGGTCTTTTGTAATTTTGGGAATTTCAAGCTAATTCGTAAATTCTGAAAATTTCGATTCCAGTTTGGTTTCTGATCTATCATTTATTCATAAATTTGTAACACTACACTACACTGAATCTTGTACTATTGTGGGTTTTAGCTCCGTTGCCTCTTCCCCTGCTCAGATCTAGTCTCCTCTTGTCAACTTTGAATCAATCGCAACCTATCTCCTCACCAGTATTCATTGCAAATCTGAGCCTACGTCCACTCAACCTCTCCCGTACTCCCATATGTGTCCCCCGTAACCCCTCACTGCCTAATTCTTTGATTTTTCTTTTCGACTGTCGCGGCTTCCCCTCTGGATTTTGTCCTAAACTCTCTGAACTTCTCTTTCCTTCCCGCCGAAAGGCAGGTCATTTGGCTTGGATTGATTCATTCGACGTGCTGGTCGGGTTGGTTTTGGGATGAGTTCCGAGCGTTTTTGGCTTTATATCTCTTGGATGTTTGTTGGATCATCATCGCTTGTGTTTTTGTGTTCTTTCTTGCGAGTGGTTCGACTTGGAATAGTTTGTTTGTTGTGTGGTTATCGTCTGTGCTGTGGTGAGGGAGAGGCTATTCCCTGGTTTTTGTGTTATTTGGGGTTGTGTTTATTTTGTTTATCTCTTTATGAGTTGGATCTGTAAGTAGGGAGGACTTTTTGGAGTTCACTGTTTTATCTCTTCCCATGTTTGTTGCGCAGTTCCTTTGGCCACGGCGATAGTTTGTGCTACGGTGGACGAAGGTTTTGTGGTTGGCGCACTGCAGTTTCAATTTGTGTTGTTCTCCTGTATCGCATGCTATGGTTTGAGTCAGATTATTGTGTCAAGATGTTCATGTCAATCTCCAGTTTTTGCTGGTATGCTACGCTGTTTATGCTGCTACTTCGTACCATGTTTTAATCCTAGGCATGGTACATATGAGTGTCTCGAGAAAATTGGGCCACGCTGTGTTGTCCCTTCTTGGTAGTGCCGTCTTCTGCAGTACTTCTGTTTAACTTGTATTTTTTTACTCATTATGTACTTCAATTGTTATATTGGTTTGTTTATGACAGTGTTTGAAATTTATCTTCCTACATGGAGTATGGAAATGTAAAGTAGTCTAATCTCTTTTACTAGCTCCTGTGTTTTTAGCTAGGTTAGTAGCAGTGGACGGTCCACTATAAAAACCGATTGCGGTGGACGGTCCACCTTAAAAATTGAATGTAGCAACTAAACAAACTGTCTTCTCTTGTACCAATATATTTATTATTTGTTGTATTAAAAGTGTTACGGATCACTTTAAAAACCAGTTGGCTTTATCAAAAAAAAAAAAAAAAAAAAATCGGTTTGCCAAAAAAAAATTAGTGGAACAAAATGCATAATTTAAACTTAACTGGAAAAAAAGATATACACAACGATATTGGTTAATTACAAATATTTGAAATACTAAATAATGTTTATTCATTACTTCATTTTCGACTTTTTTAGTTATGTCATTTATATATTATGTCAAAATTTGAATATACGAAAATTTGAAATTCAAAACAATTCTTCTTTTGAATTTTCTCTGTATAATCTGAAGTTCAATAGTTTTCTCCTTGAATCGGAATTTCGGATTGGTTAGGTTTCGGTCTAACTGAAACCTAAAGGAAACAACCAGAATTTCAATGTCTCGGTCGAAAGACTCGAAAATCTGAAACCTTGCTTCAAACTAGGTTGTAACGTACTGTTAAAGCCCTACACCCTTCCCTCTCCAACCCAAAATACCCCCTCCCCCCCCCCCCCCCCCGAAGAAAAAAAAAACCCACCCCCCACCCCGAAAACCAAATAAGAATTAAAAAACCACATCCTAATCGACCAAAAAATAAAAGTGAAAAAACACCAAGTAGGTTGAAATTAATATCGTTTTTTTTCTTCATTTCCATCATAAATTGTTGTAATGTGATAAACAAAAAAACTAAGGCAAATCATAAATTTTCACAACTGCTTAATAGAAAAGCCATTCCACTGAATTCCTTTATTTATTTTACAAATGTCTTGAATGGTATCTGACACCCCCACCAAGCAAGTACATTGTTAGTTTCTTCTCCTCCAATAATGATGATTTCCAATGTCTAGCCTTGTTACTTAATTGAATTTCTACAATGGAAGGCATTTTTATAGGCCAAGGGAGAGTTATGAACTCTCTACCTTACTTGACTTTAGGTGAAAAATAAAAATAAGATGAACTGAATGCAAAACAAAAATTAAACGTGAATTAACAATGCAACTACGAATGAAATTTAATTTGAATTTTTTTTAAACTAAAATGCAAGCAACCAAACACACATTTATAAGTTGTTCTTCAACTGTTTAACATCACTTCCATCAGTAACCACTCAACCGTAGGGTAGCACGTTTATAAGATACCGCGAAGAGAATATTTGATTGAGGGTATGGGAATTTAGAGAGTAAGTTTCCATTGGTCTCTTGAAATTTTGAGCCCAGTTTATGTAGAGAAAGGAACACAGGTGATCAGAAAAGGAAAAAAAATACAACGAGAGAAAGAACCTGAAGTATTCCTTCCCAATTGAACTAGAAACAAACTTACCGTAAATGAACTTTTTCTCTGGCAACAACGTCCATATCTGCATGATAATAATCAGCTAAAATTCCATGTTCACGCAATTCTTTTGCAACCTAATTTTGGTAACATCAAAAGAAGTATTAAATATAAATACAAGAACCATGGAGGAAACTACATGATTCGTCAAGGACCATTTGTTAAGAAGTAAGGTCTCTAGTGGATTTATAGCACTAAGAACCTATAGAAATTATAAAATTCATCAAAGACCATTTGTAATATGGGCCGTGGTGGATTTACATACTTCTCACCTGAGGCCAAACCCCGACCTAATTTTTCAATTATTTAATTTAACATTATCATGCTTGACAATATGATTTTAAGAGCTTGCACTATGCGAGCTTATCCCATTCAACGTACGCCCATTTGGTTCTCTTAGTTTTCAAATTTAAGTTATCCTTGTTTCTTTTCCGTGTGAAGTCAACACACCCAAATCCATATAATAAAGTTTCAGCTCTATTTTTTTTTTTTTTTTTTCCTAATCAATTCAAACTTTTTCACTATATGACATGTTGCATGACGGTATATTTCAACACCATTTATGTTTGTCAGGTGAATTTTCACACGACTGTTTCTTGATGAAAATATGTTGAAGTGTTGTGTGTGGAAGATAAGACGTCCAAAAGGTCATGCTCGGAAAGCATGAATTGTGTGGAATTTTTGAAATATACACAGGGACTTCAGAAAAAGTGCCAAGTATGTAGTACTAGCGATCCAGAATCTAGGATCACTGGTTATAAAAATGGAACAAGAAACATGTGGCATGACATGAGCGATCCAAATATTGGGATTGCCAATACGAGAGAAGCCACAAATCCTGAAAGCGTATACAAACATTGTGTTGATTTGTTTGCGGAAAAGGAGAAATGGCCTTCAGCAAAAAAGAAACAAATCCAAAGTTCGAGCGATTCTAATGTTGGGATAAATTATAAAAAGTTACCCACTTGTGCACTCCTTTCTTGTCCCCTCATACAAGTATGTGAATGACTTACACTACAAATTCTTGCCCACTTGTCATATGGAATAAAGTTGTCAAGGCGAAGAAGCCCCAAAAAAGCACAAGGTTAGTGCCTAGCGTTTTTCTGTACGCTTTGAGCATCGCTTTTTTGTTTCCGATGCACAGAAAAAATTGTACTTGACATTGCTACTATAATTGAACTTTGGATTGTTGAAAGCGGCAGGCGACGGTGGTCAGCAGCAGTTCCAGAGTTGAAATAAACAGCTTTGGACAATTGTTTTCCATTTTGTTACTTTTGTTACCCTAGCACGAGGTTGGGATAGAAATCAACATCAGGTTTGGGTTAAATAGATCAAATTTGAGCTCTATTTTGAGCTTAAATTTCAGATATTTTATATCCCACGAATCGATTTAAAAAAAGCTTTTTTCACTATCCTAGGCTTCGAACGATTCACCACTTCTCTCAGCTTTATGGTACGTCAGACATGAAACACCTCAACAAGTAAAATATCCCCAACCTGACACCTAATGCTTTTCTGCAGTTTTTCATGCTTAGGCGAGCGCCTTGAAAGCACTAGTATGGAATGTTGCCTGCTAATGCACATAGCTCCAACTCTCGCAAGCCAGACTTTTTCAAATTGACTTGTTCTTCCTCTTTTATGGATCATGACCAAAACAATTTTGTGGATGATTCCAACTGAATATTTCGACTTTCCCTAAATCGGTGGATCTAAGACCATGGGCACTCACCTAAAAATAGCCAACAAAACTAATGCTTAGGGGATTCCAATTTGGCTATCAAATTCTTATTCTTAAGAAGCCTTGATGAATAATTAACATGAATGACGACATAGATGTTCATTTTGCCTTTGGTCGATGCATTACTGAAGTGTATCAACTATCAACTAGCGATACTCACTATAATCAATAAACTTTTTAGATACCACAAACTTTAATAACATTGTCAACTCTAGCTATCTGACTATAATTATAATCATAACTATTTTGGATTCAAAATTCAATCTATTGTTAGGATTTACAACTGGGTGGTTGAAAAATTCGAGGAGGAAAAAGCTTCAATGAAGAAAATTTCCTTCCCCATTGGTTTGCAAAACTGAAGTATATTGGAATTTTCCAAAAGCTTCGACCCACTAATTTAATTTTGCATCATCTGTCCAGTGGAGTAAAGCTTCCGTTGGTTTATATTATAATAAGTACTTAGACCTATGATATCTAATATAGTTATTGCTTCTTAACGCACATGCAAATATTGATTTACTGTTTGATATTGGGAAAGATGCGTAGGTAGCAGGAATAAATTCTAACACAAAAGAGCCAACAAAAATAAGAGCAAATAAGAGCTGTCGCTTACTTGTTCACACTCCTTCCTAGAGAAGCAATAGACTATCCCAGACTCGTTATTTGGATAAGATTTACTTATGTAATCAGCAATCTCATCAACAACAACTTTCGCAATAGACGACTTCTCGTGCACCTTACAGTCACAAGAATTATAATATAATTTACCATCTACACGAACACAAAGAAGAAGGCAATTTGTAATAATTAATACATACCTTGTAGAACAAATTTGGTCTGTTAACCGTGCTGACAAATTTCACACATTTAGGGATGTGAAGCATCTCCATTAGATCTGTCTGCACTTTACTAGTGGCTGTTGCCTATCAAAGGGGATAATGAGCAATGGTTTTATAGCTTTTGATTATTCACCTCACAAGATTACTAAGGCTTTTATTTGTATATTGGAACTTACGGTCAAAGCAATCAAAGGAACACTGGGAAATTGAATCTTTAAGATACCAAGGTTTTTATAATCAGGACGAAAATCATGACCCCACTGACTACAGCAATGTGCCTCCTGCATATTAAATTTAATTATGAAACCTTAACAGTCATTATCTTATAAATACAAAAAGAAAGTATGATAAACAATAACAAGAATACAGAAATTAATCGATTACATTAGCATACATCAGTATAATTTATAAAGATTTGGACATTTATGCCATTAAGGGTTTATGTGCACCTTTTAACTTACATCAATTGCAATAAGACAAAGACGCCCACCATGGTGACATTTCTCAAGCTTGGACATGAATCGCTTGCTCTTGGATATCTTTTCGGGTGTTACATATAAAATTTTCAGGTCTCCATCGCCTTTCTCAAGTGCCTTGTAGATAAATTTTTCATTTTCCTTACTGGTTGTAGAAGTCAACATATAAGCAGGAATTCCCAAAGCTGTTAATCCCATAACCTGAACACAAATTTCCAAAATAAGTAGTTTGTTGGACGGTCTATGGCTTTTTTTACAATTAGTAGTACAATTATAGGCACTTCAAGTGGAATCTTTTTTCACACTTAAACATATGCAAATGATTGTTTAGAGTCAAACACGCACACGCGCATGCATATACATATACGTCTGTACATATGTCTGTCAGAGTGTCGACTTTCAGAATCATAATCAAAAATCAATTTTGTGTAGATGATTCAGGTAGTAAATTGATCATAAGTTTTTGTTTCTTTTCCAAACAAGTTTGCACAAAATTGCTGAGAATGTAGTAGTCCCTTCTTTATCTTTTGTGCAAACTTGTTTCGAAAAGGAACAAAAACTTATAATCAATTTGCTGTCTAGATCATCTACACAAAATTGGTTCATGATTATAATTTTGAAGGTTAACACATGCACAAGCAATGTGTGTTTGTTGTTGTTGTTGTTGTTTTTTTTTTGGTGAGAGAGGGGGGCATCATTAGCTGTCAATGGGTCGGGTCGGGTCGGGTTCGGGTTGATTTATAAACAGGTCGGGTCAACCCGTTTATTAAACGGGTCATATTTTCCCAACCCTAACCCGACCCGTTTATAAATGGGTTGACCCGACCCACATAACCCATTTAACTAAATGGGTCGTGTCGGGTTGAGTTGACCGCTTTATTGATAGATATTGCCTACTAATATAAGTAATA
The DNA here is from genome assembly GCA_030737875.1 of Allium sativum. NCBI lineage: Eukaryota > Viridiplantae > Streptophyta > Magnoliopsida > Asparagales > Amaryllidaceae > Allium > Allium sativum. Next base: position 1,037,854,241 of record CM060913.1, on the reverse strand, counting down.
AAAGAGTAAAATCATCAACATGCACACTGTTATATAATCACCAACATGCAATAAGTTGCAAAGTCGCCAACAAACAACACATATATAAAGCATGAAATCACTCTATCCAAAAATTATTTTCTATACATAAGTATATATTCTCATACTGCATAAATTAAAGACTACCAGTATGGAAGAGATACAGTTGTTATAAGTAAAATATAACTAACAACATACAAGAATAAATTAGTAAAATATAACAACTTACATATACGAGCATACTGATTACTGCATAAAAGATTAACACTAACAGTATACATAAAAACTAACAATATGGAAGAGACACAACATATAATCGGGTTTGGCGGGTCAAAATCGGGTTAGCGGGTCAACCCTAAACCCACCCGTTTATAAACGATCGAATTCGGGTTGACCCGAAAATGACCCGCTAACTAAACGGGTCGGGTTAACCTGCTAATTTCCGTGCGGGTTTTGGGTCGGGTCACGGGTCATGTAGGAAATTGATAGCCCTAGGCATCAACCTCCCCGATTTCAACCATATGTTCCTAATATACATATATATATGTGTGTGCGCATGCACGCGCATGTAAATGTATATATATAGGTTTACATACATGCATATAAATATACATACCTATATACATATATGTATATAAATATCTATTTCATTAACTATTTTGTAACACGTTTGTTGTCATGTTTTTTGTGTTAGCGTGAACTACCGAAAATGTCCCTCCTTTTAAACTATCATGTCTTAATGCCACTCAAAAACAGGATACGAAATAAACTTCTACCAATTCAAAATGTCCCTATACAAATATTATCAAATCCTAATATCGCTTAGGATTTAACAAATAATTTTTATTTACAAATTCATTTTTTATTAATCAATAACAAAAATGAAAATTTAAACTAACAAAAAATAATAGATGTCGTAGTAGATAAATAAAAACAAAAACTAACTACGTATGGCTTCAATGCAAGAATATAACTAAACATTTGTGCATATCATTTTCTCTTAAATTGTTAAATATAGGAAAAATTCATGTGCAAAGCGTGTTATACACACACACACACACACACACACACACATGTGTGTGTGTAAAGGTTCAAAGTTCAAACTCGGACCAGCATGTTGGAATTTTGATATGTATGTGTATAGATATACATATACATACATATATACTTATAGACACATATACACACACGTGTGTGTATCATGGCTCAAACTCCGATCGACCAGACAGGAATGAAAGGAAATTTTCATTTCTGAATCTATGGTAAACAAAAATAAAAATTACCGCGTAGGAACTAGGAACAAATTGCACTATAACAACTGAACTGCAAAAAGGAAGAATTTTGTAGGCATTGCAATTTTCTTCATACATTTATTTTTTTCATTGGCTTGAGAAGTTAGGGCTCACAGGCAGGGAAATGAGAAGAAAAGACTACACTGTGTTGGGAGTTTAACTGGGATGAGCTATTCATGTGCCTTATAAATTTATTTAAATTAGTAAGTTTGATGTGCTGGGCATATTTAGTGATTACTTTGTTCAAATAATTTGAAATTAATTAATTGATGGATTGGACTGAGTATACAATTTTAAATTATTTAAATTTGATTTATTTAAATAAATTTGGCTTATATAATTTGTATAAAGTTTAGTTAGAACTTAGAAGTTATTTATAACTTTAGGTAGTTGATTATGGTAATTCATAACAACATTTCGAATTACCGTTCAACAATCGGTGTTAATAAGATGATAATGACCATATTCATTAGATGCTCAAAGAAACAGATTTTAATATTATATTTGATATATGTTTTATGTTTTGTATCTTACATATAATTCGAATAATGGCTATGAATGTGATTCACATTAGTATTGAGTATTTACAACAAAACACCGGGATTTGCAAACCGGAATTAAAGTTGAATATCTGAAACGAAATCGAAAATTTGCAATTATCAAATGACCGGAACGGGAATAAAAAACAGAATTTTGAACCTTGATGTGCGTGTACAGAGAGAGAAACATAGATAATTTTTTTTATTACACTTCCAATTGATGGCTTATTTACATATGTGTATGTATATGCATGCTTATGTAAATGCATGAGTGAAATTTAACGGCCCGTACTGATATATGATTTTGAAGGTGTTGGAAGTTTCGAAACAAACCAAAATTTTATGTAAATGATCTCGACAGCAAATATATTAGTTATATAAAATTTTGTTTCATTTCAAAATAATTTTGCAGAATAGACAAAGAATGGGCTTGATCCCTCATTACAAGAGAGGAATCGTGGATCCCACCTCTACCACTTGATCCCTCATTACTTGATTCCCCCCGAACCCCCGTGAAACTTGTTAACCTATGTAGCTCAGATTTGCCTAGTTTGTAAATATGATGTTTTTTTATCATGTAGATCATCTTTGCAAATTTATAGAATATATCAAGAATTTTATTTTCCTCGAAACTACATTTGAGATCAATGGCTGAAGTAAATGATTCCTGTCACCCATATTTGCTTTTGGTTTCAAGAGGGTTGGAAGTCTTGGAATGATCTTAAAAAATCATTACGATGACCAACATGATAAGAACATCAATCTATAAAAATTAGCTACATCCAAGGATATGTGTATGTGTACTGTACTTCATAAAAAAATTAAAGATTTGATTATTTCTTACAGAAGATCATTTATCGAACAGTTCCACCAGAACTCGTTGTTGCCAGCCAACTAATAATTTATGGTGATTAAACGACAGTACCTGATCTTGGATAAGAGAGAGTAGAGGACTGACTACAAGAGCAACTCCATCCTGTAAAACTGCTGGCAGTTGATAACATAGACTTTTGCCACCCCCAGCAGCCATTATAACCAAAACATCTCTTTTACTCATGACAGCATTTATTATCTGATAATGACGTGAGAAACATTAAAATATTATATCACAAAAAACATTTTAGTATTGAGGATGATAAAAGCACTTAATAATAACAATGAGGGTTAGAAGTCCTGACAAATACCAATCAACTTTTCCTTGCTGATATTTTCTGAGGGTGATAATGATCTGGATTAAGAGCTGTATATCTATCTACAATAAATAATGTTTCTTCCCAAGTTTTTATGATTTCCCAAAGCCAATAATATTGAACAAATATGCATTACACAGCTTTTAAATAGACTTCATGGAATTTACTAAAAAATACACGAAATATGTCATATACCATGGCAAGATATAACCTAAAGAGTTGCTCCTAAAATAAGTTATTTACCCTCATTTTTCATGCTGTTTTCCGCATTTTCCATATTGTCTTAGAGTTCGCTCTTAAAAACACAATTCCCAAAATAATTACAGGCATACAACTGTGAAGCAAAACTTACAAGAGAATTTTTTTTTTTTTAAAAAAAAAAAAAACTATATAACATTGTAAGAAGTGGGATAGGAGAGCACCATTAAAGTAGGTGTGTTGGACAATGATATTTGGTAGACTGATTCGCAAAATAGAAGTGCAGTACTAAAATGAATGAACCAATAACTAATGCTAAATGATAACACCTTTACCAACCTATATATGACCCAAAAAAAAAGCGCTTTTTTACAAAGGCAGATAAACAGAGCATTAGCCTGTTCATTTTAAAGCCACCCCAGCTCTCTAACCATTGTTCATTGTACTTAATGATGAATGGATGAAAACCTTATTTGATTTTTTGTTTTCTTAATGCTATTAAGCTTTTAGACCTGTCAGCATTTGCTAATATAATCCTGAATGTCTCGCCTTATGGACAAGCTTACTAATTTAATTTAGTTTATAATAAAAGAACACACAAGAGACAAGTCAGTTGTTTACACTCACTTCTCGTTGATTTGCCCGATAGGATGATATACCAAAAATATTGAATCTTGAATCATCTGCACGAGAGTCCCAATCAAAAGCTCCTGACCAACTGATTTCAGAAACATGATTACCTGAAGCATCTTCAGATGCTTTGCGATCTTCCAACAAAGACTTTAACTCCAACTGCCTATCATAAAGCTTCTCCTGGCGATCAAGCAGTAACTTAATTTCATCTGAAGTGTGCCATCAAAAAGAAAGGGGAAAAGTTCAAAATAAGAATGCTGTGTCATCATTAGGTATCCGTGATCATCAAACTGCTAAGCAAAACTTATGATAGTGAGGCAAGACAAAGAATGCTACAATAACATTACTAAATAATTTGTTTATTCTAAGCATGCAATGCCACTATAATTATCATATACTGCAAAAGGTTTTCTAGTTTTATTTTATCTTTTATTTTCTAGAGGACAGGCATCTTCACGACAACCCCTGAAAACAATTTTTGAATGCCACCCCCCCCCCCCCCCAAAACACCCCCCCCCCCCATGCAAAAAAAAAAAAAAAAAAAAAAACTTTTTTTCTCCTCTTCCTCTTCTTTTCCTGTCTTCCAAAACCATACACAAAAGATTAGCTTGTTTGATAATTGTTGCTAAAGGCTTGACCTTGCTAGTAATCAATCCAAAGCATTCATGGTGCTTCTAATGATTTGAAGGATTCAGCAATCCCTATAGTTTCAACGGTTTAATGAACCTTTACAGCTGGCCAGCAAAGTGGCACACGACCAATAATAGCAATAGCAGTCGTACATCATATAGTGTACTCAAGTACTTGGGTACTTCAGGTTCATGCAAAACCATAAATGCTTTAGCAAGTTGAAAATTCAAAACCGTAAATATTTTAAACATTCAATTGTCGTATTGCGAGGTATTTGTTTTCTCCTTTTGTGGTAACAGTTGGGTGGTTATGTGGTTGGGGATGAAGGATGTTTAATTTCCCTCTATACGAGTGAGTGTGCATGTGATTAATTAGGCCATCGTGATAACAAGTAATTATGTAGAGGATATGAATTTTTGCAACCCTATTTGGCAACGTTTCAAGGTGGACTTCACAAGTAAATTATAAAGCTTGATCTTAAAATTGAATCTGGATTTAAAACGTAGTTCATACATTCAAAGGGAGTATTATCTTAATGTACATGCATTTTCCATGCTACAATTTTTTTTTTTTTTTACTCAATATAGGTTATTGAATAAAATATGGAAAGGTCAAACCATAGGATTATTTTTCCTCAGTAATAATTTAAACTTGTCAAATTGATTTTAATGCTTAAGCTTTAACATCAAAACCTAAAAGTTAAGGGTCTGTTTGGTTAAAAATGAGTTTTGGATTTTTAGTTTTTAAAATTAATTACAAAACTTTAAAGGTGTAGAAGGAGGAATGGTAGAATGAAAGCAAGGTGAAGGGGACCGCGGAGGGGATGTAGCAATCATGAAATGAGGATTTGGTCTCCATATTTCTCTCATTTCTCAAAACATGAAAAATGGATAAAAGTTGTTTTTTATTTTGTGTGTTAACTTTGTTTTCTAAAATTGTTGTTTTCCATGATTTACATGCATTGTGTACATTTTTGTATGGACGAAAACCCAAAACTTAAAATGGTAAACCAAACACTACCTAATTTTCTCTCCTGTCCCCCTTTGTTTTCTTTAGCAACAATAAAATTTGAGCAGTGGATTAATATATTGATATTATTCGCTTCATCGTGATTTTTTGCCCCCCCCCCCCCCTTTCAATTGTGTTTATAACTACTAACGCAGCAGAGACAACACACTTTCGAATGATAATGGGAGCTTTGATAATTCCAACAATCAATCACAAATTGTAGATAAACCGATACAAATCCAACTCCGTAGATTGAGGACGACACCGGATTGGAAGGAGAACTCGATAATCTCAGTGAGATCAAGGAGAACGTGAGATAACACCAATTTCCGTTGATCCAATGATGGCGGAAATGTGGTCATCAACTCTCCGTTGATCCAATGATGCCGGAAATGTGGTCACCAACTCTCCGTTGATCTAATGATACCGGAAAGATGATCTTCCAAATCGTTGATTCACAAATAATACCGAAAATGGGAAATAGATGTTGGAGCTCCCAACAATGGCGAACATCCAAATTTTATAACAAAAATCAACTCCTTGTCACAGAGATACAAACCGCCTATTTATAGTGTTTCACAAGTCGATACCGACACCACAACACTAACATTGATACAAATACCTAAAACAAATACACCGATACCGATACTACTAAACACAAACAAAGAAACACGCAACCGAAACAAAGTACATGAATAGCAAGAACACCGACACAAACGTACAGAGTTAAACCAAAACCACATAACCGAAGCCGGAAACCAATTCTCTTTGAATTGAAGCCGAAGTTGAGAGCTCTCAAGAAGGCTTTTATTACTGAAGCGGAATAGAAACCTACAAAACAGATGAACTTAGGTACCGATACCAAAATAAAGGAAACTCGATAGAGCGATACCAATAGCGATGATCCGAACAAAAAATTAATACCATAGCTTACTACCGGTAACGAAACACCATAATCTGATAGCCGATTTTCTCAAAAACTTCCAAAGAACCAATCTTTTTGGAAGCTAGTTTACCATATGTACCAGCAGAAAAACGATCTTTTGTCAACACAGCGCATACAAAATCACCCTCCTGGAATTCAACATGTCGGCACTTTGAATCAGCAGCTTGCTTGTACTTGTGACTTGTTTCAACCAGCCGTTTCTGTACCGCACGATGGAGCTCCTATAACCCCGAGACAAGATCAATGGCTTTTCCCTGCATTATGTCTTGTCGTAACAATGGAGTTAAATCCAAGGGTCCCTTTGTTACTACTGAATACACAATCTTGAAAGGACTGAATCCAATATTGTGATTGACAGCATGATTGTGTGCAAATTCAGCCTGACACAATTTCGAATTCCAGCTTTTCATATTGTCACTAGGAAGACTTCTCAACAAGTTTCCTAACGACCTATTCACCACATCGGTTTGTCCACCTGTTTGCAGATGATATGCACTGCTAAATTTCAATTCTATACTCACCATCTTCCATAAACTGATCCAGAAATGACTCAAGAACCGAGTATCACGATCCGAACCTTCGAATCTGGTAATTCATGAAGACGATATACCTCTCGAAAGTATAAATGAGCCACATTCACTGCATCTGCAGTTTTCTTACAAGCAATAAAACGAACCATCTTTGAAAACCGATCAGCGACTACGTAAGTGAAATCTTTGCACCTCTCTGTCCTTGGTAAACCCAAAACAACACGTCAACCCATGGTCGAGAAGGAACGGCCAATGGCATATACAGCCCCGCATTAGTTGTCGTCCCCTTGAACACTTGACAAATGTGACATCTCTGTACAAACTTTTCAACTTCTTTCTGCACCGTAGACCAATAATACGAATCCAAGATTAGTTGTAGTGTACGGTCTCGATCGACATGTCATTCACTGTGAAGTTCTTTAATTATCTTCATTCGAAGACTACAATCAGGAATGCACAGTTGATTTCCTTTGAATAAAAAAACCTTCCACCACTGAAAAATCTGTCGCTTCACCTTTCTTGATTTTGTCCAAAATCTTTGAGAAATAAGGATCTGTGGTCAATAATTCTGAAAGTGTGTCAAATTCCAACACCACAATTCTCATAATTGTCAAAAGATTACCCCTCCGGCTTAATGCATTGACCACTTTGTTTGTAACTCCCGCTTTATGCTTTACAACAAACGTGAACTGTTGCAGATAGACAATCCATGACGCATGTCTCGCTGGCACTTTGTCTTGACCCTGGAGATGTTCCAAAGCTTCATGATCGTGTACAAAACAAATTCTTTATGAAAAAAAAAGATAATATCTTCAATATTTGATAGCTTGAACCATAGCATAAAACTCGACCTCATAAAGTTGTATATTATCCAGTGTTATCACGGCGACCGACTAGTCGGTCAGTCGGTCTTGAGTCATCGACTAGTGCTCTCGACATGGATTTTGTTAATATGTCGGGCAACTGGAACGACATGGAGCGACTAGTCGACTAAGTGGCTCGACTTGATCGACTAATCTTAAATTAGGGGAAAAACATGTCATATGGAAGAATTTGAAATAAAAAAACGCAGTTTGAACCAAATATAAAACAGTCTATTAACGAAACCGAAAGTTCGAAAAACCCTAGCCTGTTATCTCACGTTGCCGCTTCGCTTCTCGTGCCGTATCTTCGCTTCAATTGCAGTCGCCGCCTCTTTTCCAGTGTCGCGCCTCATCTCCACTGCCGCACAAATTTTAATTAACTCGGGTATTGTTGTTTTTTAAACTCGGGTACTGTTTTTTTACGTTACTCCATAGTTATCAATGGCGTGCGCCATGGCGCACGGCGCGGCACAGCTTTTGCGCCATTTTGGCCTATGGCGCGGCGAATATGAGAAGGCGCACGAAATGGCGCAAAAGGCGCCCGACGCAAAATGGCGCGCCTTTTGTTTATTTTTTTGTTTATTTTTTCATTTTTTGCAGTTCACACAAGATTATTGTTGATCATATTATTGTGTTTGCTAACGTTTTGTATTTGGTTTTATTTATTTTGTAGGTTCTGATGGATGACTTTTCCACAGGTCTTTTTTCTTGAAGAGAAACAAACATATCGATATTGAAAATATATTTTATTTTATGTAATACTCTTATATCAAATTGTAATATTGCTTGTACAAATAACATGTATTTCAATTGATTGTGTATCTTATTTCAAACAGTCTGTAGATGCATCAAATAGATTACCAAGCGGCTATTCTTTCTCACCAACTGTCCTCTGTGTTGCTAAATATAACCACATCATAACAATTAAAAGACTCGATATAATCTAATTTTCTTCCACCATGCATACAGAAAGCAAAAAAAAACAAAAAAACAAAAAAAACTATATAAATTAGAAGATTCCTTTATATTCAAAATCTTCTCATGTTTCAATTATTGTGGACCTTCCAATGTGAAACTTAATAAAATTCCCAAAGCTTATTTTTTGCAAAATACATCTTATTGGGTTTTTTTAATCATATATACCAGTTATGAGTTAAAACTTTAAAGAGAACTTAATGATAATAATTGATAATCACAATTTTTTTTCTTTCGGCAATACGCATCCTTTCCTTGCAAGTTTACTAATATAATCGTTTGTTACTGGCTGCAAATATTAAAGTGGATGTTAAGCAAATGTCATGGAACCACATTAGGAACGTATGAACTATTGATATCTATATATTACCAAAAGGTAATTTTTATTCTAATACACAATTTCAATAAGTTAATCCACCATTTTACTTTAATAAGTTAATCCACAACTATTTTGTAAGTTAACCCACTAGTGGATTAACTTAAAGATTTCATGTTTTTGTTTAGAAAAAAGGAAAACCAGTCATCCCTATAGAATTGTTGCATAGCCACATGGAATATTTTCTTTTATTTTTTCATCTAGTTCAATATGTAAGCATCAAATTTGAGTTTTCATGCAATATTGCATATAGATTTTAGTTTTTTTGGGACTTTGAAGGATAAAACTTTTTTCTGTTCTTCTTAAAGTTTTGTTTTTCCATTACGGTTATTTATACAGAACATCGTTGTATCATTTTGTACAGTATCTTTAATGCAATACAAGCACTCTCTTTACATATTACATCGCTCTTTCTATCTCTCTCTCACAATCGCATTTTTTAATCACTCAAGCATTACAAACAACACTTTCAAGATTGTTAATAGTTTAGTTCTTCATTGAATTTTTTGGGGACAAAACTGGTACATATTTTCGTTTAGCAATAATATGTATATTTATTCATATGTATTTTATAGTCTTATTAAGCAACTGTTATTCTTATATAAATGTATAGATTGGTTGGCAACTGTTATTCATATGTATTTTATAGTCTTATTAAGCAACTGTTATTCTTATATTTATTCATATGTATTCTTATAGTCTTATATGAAATCAGCATTGATGATGAGATAAATAAAGGGTTGCTAGGTTGCATTCAAAGATTGGTGGCAAGCGTTGACATTCAAGGTAAAATAACAGATGAGTTGGTAAAGTATAGAGAAGCACAAGGTACTTTTGGATCCCCAATGGCAATTAGACAAAGAAAAACTAGAGCTCCTGGTATTTTTATAATTTACATTTTTATTAATTTATATTTTTATCTTAAATGATTACATAAAAAAATTAATTTCACAAGCATAACATTAATATTTAATAACAGCTGAGTGGTGGATGACGTTTGGAACATCGACTCCAAATCTTCAAAATTTTGCCATTAGAGTTTTAAGTCTTACGTGCAGTGCTTTTGGTTGTGAGAGGAATTGGAGTGTTTTTGAACATGTAAGTTACATAAATAGCTAGATAAATTTATACGATTAGTTAACTATTACTTACTAGTTTTTTTTTTTTTAGCTTCATAACAAAAAGAGGAATAGGCTAGCTCAAGCTAAACTTAATGATTTAGTGTTTGTTAAATACAACCGAGCATTAAAAAGAAGGTATAACATCCGTGACACCGTTGATCCGGTATCCTTAAAGGATATTGATGACTGTAATGAATGGTTGACGGAAAATATGGATGATGCATCAGATGCTGAAGATGAACTTGTATTTGATGATGGTGATGACTTGACATGGGGTGTTGCTGCTAGAGCATCAGGAGTGGAGGAAGCTAGATATCCATGCAGAAGAACTTCCACGTCGAGAGTTTTTTTGGCATCTACTTCAGCTCCTTTACGTCTTCACGAAGAAGAATCAAATCTAAATGAGACGGACGAGGAAGATGCTGAAGCTTATGAATCCGATGATGCAATGTTGATTTGGAAAATATGATTGTTGAATCGGATTCAGATTTCTAGTTTATTAGTAATATGTATTATTATTTTGGATTTTGAAAACTATTATGCTTGAAATTCTATGCTAATGATCTCAAATATGATGATGTTTCTTTTTGCAAAATACTAAAAACTTTGATTGCATATGTTTTAGCAAAAAATACTGGATTTTTAAATTTTTTATTATATGTTAAATTAAAAAACAAAAGTGCGCCGTAAATCAGAAAGGCGCGCACGCCATTTGCCGCGCCGCGCGCCAAGGCTCCGGACTGATGTTTCGCCTTTTTGTGTCGTGCGCCATTAATAACTATGCGTTACTCTTTTTTTCCCGTACTTTTTTTCGTTGTTGCTTTTTTCCGTTACTGTTTTATTTTTTTGACAAAACCCTAACTCAGGTATCGTGTTTTTTGTCGTTACTTTTTTTTTTGGTTGTTAGCTTTTTTTATATTAACAGTTGTTGTTTTTTGGCCTAGTCTGTACACAAATTTTAATTGGCTATTTTTTTAACACTGCAGAAGTTTAGATGGAAAATATGGACTTTGGCATAATTTAAATAATATATGTTTTTTTTATCACTATATATTTTATATAACATGTTACCCTGCAAGAATCACTTTATATTGCTGACATGTCACTAATGTTGATGTCTATCTACGGTTTCTGTCACTTTACATTGCTGCCCTGCAAGAAATAAGGTATGTTAGTGCGCGTTTGAATTTTTATGCATATGTATTAGTTAGAAATTTATAATTATATATATATATATATATATTTATTTATTTATTTATTTATCGACTAGTCGACTAGTTGGACCTCTGTCGACTCGACTCAACTTACCGTCGTAATAACCATGATCTTATCTTCAGACACGATAATTTCTCACTGAAATAAGCAATAGGCTTTCCACTCTGACTCAACACCCCTCCAATTCCAACCTTTGAAGCATCAGTTTGAAGTTCGAATGGTTGATGGAAATCTGGCAATACTAGAATGGGTGCTGAAGTTAACAAATCTTTAATAAGCTCAAAAGCATGCTCTGCCTTCTCGGTTAATACAAACTGTTTTCCTCTCATGCAATCCGTCACTGGAGCCATAATGCTATTGAAATGTGAAATGAATCACCCATAAAAAGACGTCAACCCATGAAAACTACGCATTTCTGTAATAGTCTTTGGCTGAGGACAATCTTTGATTGCTGTAACTTTATCCTGATCAACTTGTAAACCTTCTTTTGAAACAACATAACCCAAAAATAACACACTCGGAGTCATGAAGGTACTTTTTATTTTTTGCCGCATAAAACTGTTCTTGACGAAAGATGATCAAAATTACACGCAAATGTTGTAGATGCTCACTTGGACTAGCACTGTAGATGAGAATATCATCGAAGTAAACAACCACAAACTTCCTCATATAAGGCCTGAAAATCTGATTCATCACTCTCATGAAAGTACCTAGCGCATTTAACAACCCAAAGGGCATAACCAACCATTCATACAACCCCTTTTGAGTTTTGAAAGCAGTTTTCCATTCGTCACCTGGCCTAATTCTGATCTGATGATACCCACTCTTCAAATCAATTTTCGAGAAAATAACTGACCCGCTAAATTGATCCAGTAAATCATCCAAACGTGGAATAGGAAATTGATATCTCATAGTAATCTTATTAAAAGCTCGACTACCTGTGCACATTCTCCATGATCCATCTTTCTTTGGTACTAACAATACAGGCACAGCACATGGACTAAGGTTATCACAAACACGACATTGACTTAGCAAATCCTCCACTTGTCATCACAATTCTTCATGCTCTCTAGGATTCATTCTGTAATGTCTTCTATGAGGCAAAAGGTTCCAAATCAATCTGATGTTGGATGTTTTTTGGTAGGGGTAAACCATTTTGTGGCTCTTTTGGAAACACATCTTCGAATTCACATAATAATGGCTTTACTGCTTCAGGAATTTCATCATTTTCTGTAGCGTCGAATCCTACTAACAAGTACACCTCACTACCCTCTTTCACATCATCCACAGTCTTTCAACTATAGCAAATTGACAGTCTCGGTCTTCTTGTCAGGTTTTGCTCCACTTTGATCTCGCCTCTTTGGAACTAAAGTGATTTTGGTGCCTTCGAACATGAAGCTATAGTTGTTTGTTCGCCCGTCATGTTGCGCAGCCCTGTCATATTGTCATGGCCTCCCCAACAAGAGATGACATACATCCATATTCACAACGTCACACCAAATTTCATCTTTATACTTAAGTCCAATGGACAAAGTAATAAATACTCGTTTAGAGATGGTTACCTCTTCTCATTTCTTCAATCATGCTAACTTGTAAGGTCGTGGATGCTTTTCTGTTTTAATTTCAAGCTTTTGAACGGCCTCCTCAGAAATGATGTTGTCACAGCTTCTCGCATCAATCACGAACCGACAAACTTTCCCAAAATATTTACATGTAGATTGGAAAATGTTACTCCGTAACTACTCGGATTCGTTGATTGTCATTGGAGTTAGACAAGTTCTCATCATCATTAAATTGAACTATTCATCACCAGTTACAATTTCTTCTTGCTCTTCTTCAAAACTGTGGTGGATCAAACTCATCCTCTTCGTTGCAAACTTCCATGTCTCTCTGCCACCATAGTTCTCTTCTTAGGCTTCGTACATTCAGAAATTCGATGTTCGAATTCTTGACAATTGAAACACTTCAAATTACTACTTCCCTTTGCCTTTGTAGAATCAAGAATATTCAGTTTACTGACTGAAGCAGTGCTACTAGCATTCTTATTCTGACTGTTCGAAGTCGAGAAACTACCCCTTCGTCTACCCTACTTCTCCCGTGCAAGAGCTCTTTGATGTGCCTTGACAACTAACTTTGGATCAAACATATTAACCATATCTTGAATTTGATTCCAAAGGCCTTCAATATACCTTGCAGCCAATTGCTCTTCGGTCTCCGATATATCATTACGGGTAATTAGTTGAAAAAAATCTTCCATATGATCATCAACTGAACGAATTCCTTGCCGTAAATTATGAAATCGTTGATGCATTAACGACTGATAATTGTAAGGCAAAATGTACAGCCCTCATCAACTTCTTCATTTTCTCCCAAGTAACCACCTTAGGCTTTCTCATCCTTGCTCGAGTCAATTTAGTTTGTTGCCACCATATCGTCGCTCTACCTCTCAATCTTGTAGCAACCAGTCGAACTTGATGTTCCTCCGGAACTCCTTTATACTCTCAAAATTTCTTCGACGGTGGAAATCCAATCCAAAAATCCTTCAGCTTGCATATCTCTCTTGAACTCTGGAATTTTCGTTCTCATTCTCGATTCCCATCGCATATCCATCGCCTGAGTTTGGATTTGCGATCTCGTATCTTCATGATGTTGAAATCGAGAACTTCTATAACTTTAATCTTCACCAAACATATTTTTCCGATACAGGTGGAGTTCTATGTCGTTGATTCCGATTCATATCTAAAATCACTCTCTCCAAACGCCCAATACCATCATCAATCCTAGCATTAAGACGTTCCTCCATCTGAGTTGCATCTTCTTATCCATAAACATCTTCTACATTTCATTTTCTATTTGCTCGTCTAGGCAGCATTCTCTCAATTCGAAATGAAAAATTCTCGGACTTTGATAATGAATTAAACTTCAAACAATGGAAACAATCAACCTCGAAACTGACAAAACAACTTCGTTGATCTGTAGACAAAAAATTTCAAAACGATGAACAATAATACACTGATCTTCTCGCAATCATTTACACTTGACGATCCAACCTGGAAACAAGGGAAAACTATGAACCAACGCGCGAAATAATGTAATTGATGATCCAAACTTCAATACAATTCAATCTCTGAATCGCTTTAGCTCTAATACCAAACTGACGCAGCGGATACAAATTTCGAGTGAATCGAAACTTTGATAATTCCAACAAATCAATCACAAACTATGGATAAACCGATACAAATCCAACTCCGTTGATCGACAACGATACCAGATTGGAAGGAGAACTCGATAATTTTGATGAGATTAAGGGGAACGTGAGATAACACCAATTTTCGTTGATCCAATGAGGACAGAAATGTGGTCCCCAACTCTCCGTTGATCCAATTATGCCGAAAAGATGATCTTCCAAATCGTTGATTCACAAAATATACCGAAAATAGGAAATAGATGTCGGAGTTTCCAACAATGGCGGACGACCAAATTTTATAACAAAAATCAACACTCTATTACAGAGATACAAACCGCCTATTTATAGTGTTTCACAAGTCGATACCGACACCACAACACTAAAATTAATACCGATACCAGAAAACAAACACACCGATACCGATACTACTAAACACAAACAAAGAAACACGCAACCGAAACAAAGTACATGAATAGCAAGAACACCGACACAAACATACAGATTTAAACCGGAACCACAAAACCGAAGCCGAAAACCAATCCTTTTTGAATTGAAGCCGAAGCCGAAGCAGAGCGCTCTCAAGAAGACTTTTATTACTGAAGTCGGAACAGAAACCCACAAAACACATGAACTTCGGTACCGATACTGAAATAAAGAAAACCCGATAGAGCGATACCGATGAGCCGAACAGAAAATTAACATCATAGCTTATTATTGGTACTGAAACACCACAATCTGATACCACTTATTTGTATGCTACATCATCTACTATACTTTGAATTGGAATCTGAGGTTCAAACCATAGTGAGGAAATCTGAATTGAAGCGGGTATAAACCATACACTTTAAGTGTTTTTGATAACAATGCTTTTTTTAATCATTTTTAGAAAAAAAGGATAAATAACTTGGATCATCCAAAAAGACAATCCATTTAGCACTGTTCAGAATAACTTTCAGAGCTATTGCCCACAATGAATATGCGAAATAATAAAAGAGGAAGAAACCACCATTTTAATATCTAGTTACCCAACACCAAAACGATGCCCATTTTTAACATCCAAAGAAAATATTATTATACGGCGAAAATACACGAAACTGGCATACAAACTGTCAAACACCAATGCTTTATTGAATTAACATAAATTCTTTTGAGACTTTTGACATAGTGGACTGACCCCAGTGTAGTCAATAGCGAATAGCGCAAGGCTTGCGCTATGCGTTATTTTGCGCTATGCGCCATAGCACGCGCTATTTGGTCCACTTTTTTTTTTTGCATTTTTTAATAACTAATCAAATATATTATATCTAACTGAAATTTAATACTATGTTTTTGCATATTTCATGTCGTATCCAAACCCTTCAATACGCCAAGCACAAAAATTATCATACTTTATGCATGTACTAAATATTTGTTGATGTAAAATGCAATTATATTAGAGAAAATTTAATAATTTTATATTATACATTAAAAATAATTGATGGCTCATAATATATTTGTCTTATAGAATTTAGATCTAGTCTTATATGTTTGAATTATGATAAAATTTATTTTTGTTTTGCGAGTAATGATGATAAAATTATACAAACAAAATGCATGAAATATACAATTTTGCATAAATTGTAAAATATTTTTCAATGATAAGAATTAAGTAAGAATATAAACAACAAAAAGCAACGAAGTAAAAATAAAAAAAGTCAAAAACTATCATTACAAGTAAGTTATTTTGTGTTTAGAGATCTCACTTAGAAGAGAAGGAAATATTTTGATACTTTAAGGGTAGCAAAAAAACTGTTGTCCAGCATACTAGATATATTGGAATTGCTTTTAGATATTGCATGCATCTTTTTCTGATGATGCAGAAACAAACAAAAGAGTCCCCATTGTTTCCAGATATTGGATCTAATAGCCTAAACCAAAGAACATAGATATAGAATGGTGTATCTGGACAACAATCCAACCAAGTCAAGTTCTCAGTAAAAAAAAAAATTGTGAAATGCGTTGATAAAACTTGATGGAACACTAGCTAAAGCAATATGCAAACCATAGAAGGAAAAAGCATGCATGCAGAATCAGAAAACATTGTAGATATGGTTGCATATCAATGGGTCTGGGCTTTAATTACTATACAAAATTGAAAAATCAAATAGCGTGTTATTCTGCGCTATGAGCTATTTTTCGCTTCGATAAAATAGCGCGTTATTTATGCGCTATAGGAAACCCCTGCGCTATTTTAGGTTCCATAGCGCAGAGTTTGCGCTATGCGCTATTTGGCGCTATAGCGCGCGTTTTGATAACGCACTCTGATCCATGTAATAAAAATGATATTATAAGCAATTTTGTTGTTTGCTCGTGTGGATCACTCCAGATTGTATTGAAGCTTGTTCTCAATCAGCATTGCATAGAACCACATTTTAGGTGGTGCATGAGGGAATATGGAGTAACAATTTGGTGACCAAGCACTCTAGCATTAGATGAGTTTACAAATAATGTTTGAATACACCATGTTCATGTGGCTTAAACAATAAGATGTTGGGCATTTCAAGGCTGGCAGATGTGACATTCTAGATAGAAAACAGTTAGCATTGAGATTTTAAGATACACTAGTATATTATAGAATACCTACTATTTCACTTGAATAGTTTGACAAACTTTTTAAGGTTATAAGTTCACATCTTGGTTCATTTTATACGATGGAGTTTAAGTTTGGTATAGTATAACTGCTGTTTGCACGTATGAATTGTTACAGAGTCACTCCAGATTATACTGAAGCATATTCTCAATCAACATTGCATAGAAACACATTTTAGGTGGCGGGTGAGGGAAAGTGGAGTAACAATTTGGTGACCATGCACTCTAGCACTTGATGAGTTTACAAACAATGTTTGAACGGACTATGTTCATGTGGCTTAAACTATAAGATTCTGGGCATTTCAAGGCCAGCAGATGTGACATTCTAGAACAGTTAGCATTGAGACTTTGAAATACACTAGTATATTATAA
The DNA here is from genome assembly GCA_030737875.1 of Allium sativum. NCBI lineage: Eukaryota > Viridiplantae > Streptophyta > Magnoliopsida > Asparagales > Amaryllidaceae > Allium > Allium sativum. The sequence continues at coordinate 1,037,836,520 of CM060913.1, read as the reverse complement.
AGTACCGACTATTTCACTTGAATAGCGTGACAAACATTTTAAGGTTTGTTCACATCTTGGTTCATCTTATACGATGGAGTTTAAGTTAGGTACAGTATAACTGCTATTTGCGCATATGGATTGTTACACTAACAATTTATTCAACTATGTAATGAAGAAAAAAAAATTATCTCGTTAATTGGAGGTACAATTTTGATAATAATTCTGATCGAAGTTGGATTATTTACATCACCATCCAAAATCAAACTCAATGATGTGATCAAAATTAGTAATGAAGATAATACTCTTAAAAATGGTTTTTTATGTTGGAGTATGACGTAAAAGAAATGAGACTAAAAGACTGTATTTTATAGGAAAACTATAATAGTCGTGCTAGTCAAGGAGTTTGCTTTGTTTGGAGGACGGTCCATAACGAAACATTTAATTCATTTTTTCTTAGAAAAATGATTAAAAGTAATTATTATAGTCAAAGCGCCTGCCTTTTTTTTCCACATGCGCAAAACATCGAAAGAAATAAGAAATGCTTCATTGTCGGTGTTTACTTATTTTTAGATTATATTGTCCATAGTAATTTAATTACTTTATTTTATTAACTTCTTTGAATATGTGTGCTCTTTAATTTATACTATGGGCCATATATGTACAATATATGTGTGTGAGTGTTATCATTATTACATATATAACTTGTCCAGGCAATAGCAACAAAAAAAATGCAATCACAATTTTTGAATATTTCTAGATTTAATGATAGCACATCCCTCTTTCACCCTTACCCACACGTAGATATAGGCTAACTAGTACATTCGTTTGTAATAAGTGATTGCTGAATGGATAGGATTTAAGTGAAGGTTTTTTTTTTCCAGAAAGCGTTCAGGAGAAGGATCCAAATTCAGTATTACTGAAAAAGCATATCTCGATCACTTTTAACAAAGTCTAAATTATAGAATTTCATTTTCAAATGTACTCATCAATCTACAAAATATTCATCTTATGGCTCCTTCTCTGTGTATCTTATGATTTCCATATATTATAGTATTGTTACTCACCGTTGTTTTAAAACGTGGAAGCATACATAAGGTCTTTCATATCCGTGAGTCAAGATGCCGAAGCGTAAGCCTGGAAACATTAAGGCATCTGAGTAAAAATAAAACGCAAAACATAATAATACTTGACATTTTAAATTAACCTATGCAAAAAATGGAGAGAGAAAAAACCATTCATGTCCGACTCTGAACATGTAACATCTCTCGTTTTTCCAACATTATAAAAGTAAATAACTAAAATCCATATCATTACAGTTTTGATTCTGTAAAATTTCAATTTTGATTCCTATCAAATAAAAACGATTGACAAACTTTATTTGAAAATTCAATGAAGTCTATCAAAAAAAAAAACTTCAAATAGCAATGAGAAAATCCATTACATAGCTTTTGATCATTATTTTAGAAACAAGCTTACATAGTCATGTTGATACTGGACTTAAAAAGTTAAAACGCTAACTTTCAATTTTTAAAATTTTGTTCTTTTTTTTTTCTATAAGATAACTGAATTTTAATAAATTGTGTTTGTGTCAATATTGTAACTGATGGTAAAAGAACAATTTATTCGCGTCTTAAGCGGTTTGAGACGTGTGAGGCGCACGCTTTATATGTTCTATATGGCTCAAGTTGTTGAGATGTAAGCTTCAAAGGTAAGTTTTTTTTTTTTTTTTTGGGGGGGGGGGGATATACTCAGTCCTCAAGACGCTCCACGAGACGAGCACAGGCCGAGCATCAAGGCATGTTTTTTAAAATAATGTTATTTGCTGATTGAATCAAGATAATGGTTACTCTTCTATTTGCATAATGTCTATTTTTTTTGCTCTTTGATTTTTTGTATGATCAAATTTATGATTTTTAGATAAGCTAACTAAATTTTATATAACTTTGTATTTATTTTTTTCTAAACTTTGAGTTGCTCTAAACCAATGCTAAATATTTATCTGATGTGCTAGAATATAAATAATATGTATGTATCTTGCTTGATTAGCTTGTGAAGTCATTTGTAGTTTTGCCATGTTCTTTTTAAGATTAATTAAAAAAATGGTGAAGATGCCATGCAATTTATGTAATATGATCAACTGACCATAGATTATTTGAATCGGTCAAATTTAATATTTAAATTGGATTGTCAACGATCATGCAAGCATATTAGTTCTACTGAATCTTAAAATGTTTGTTCCATATACATTATCAAAATTTATAACCTTTGCGACCGTTTATCACATAGTATTTAAGGCTATAACAATGCCACTGCACATGAAGGGATGTTACACTCAATGTTAAAATTCAACATTAAACTTTCACCAATCATGGTTCAACATCTAGCAACCAACGTTAAACAATCAACATACAGCGATCAGTATTTCAAACAAGTGCAATCTATATGTTTTAAACTATGGATTAACTAGTTACGTTAGATATAATATTATTGATAGTTAAAATGGTTCATGAAAAAAATCAAACTAACTACATTGAGGTTCATGTCTATTTAGACGACTCTGATTCATGGTATATGATGACAAAGAGAGAAAAAGCAAAGAACTTCCAATTTACCGTCTTGTACAAAAATCAACAGGAAATATACCGACAACGGCAAAACAACGGCTGAAACAAGTTAAAATCCAGCAATATTCACTTTCATTCTAACAACTACCTTTATGTAAGAACAAATTGAAATTAAATTAGGGTTTACCTTGAATATCCTGGAGCTCCGCCTCGACACATAAGAGCTCTTCGGCTATATCGACCTCCATTGAGTGTGAATAAAACTGATTGTTATTTTCTGCTTCTCTCCCAGGGTTGCATTAATGAGACAGTCGAAAACAGGAGAAAAGAGACCTTAGGCAATCTCCAACTTCTAAGCTCTCCGTGAGGTTCTCGCCCTCCTTCCCAGTCGGCTTTCTTTTGTAGTTTTTTTCTTTAAATGCTATTTTTATTGACGCTAGGAATATTGTTAAAGAGAGCTCGCTAAATGCAAATCAAAATTACTCAACGCAAATCGAGAAAATTACATTATTCTCCTTTCTATTTTTTTGCGCAAAGAGCCAACAATCACTTGTCCTTTTGTGTTTAAATTTTTCAAACATTTAATTTCATTAATATTTGTACAGTATTTAATATTTGTCCAAAAAAAATAGAAAGGACAATAGCGTAATTTCCTCGATTTGCATTGAGTAATTTTGATTTGCATTTAGCAACACCTCTTTTTAAAACCACTTCGGTGTATATAGTGTCAAGGGACTTACAGAGACTTATTACTCTTCTATCTTCCAATATTACCCCATCTTAATAAACAAAGTGTGGTACTAAAGGAACTTCAATATGTTCTTCCTAATATCACGACTAAAAAATATCATAAAAATTAATATTACACTCTTCTCAATACCACACACTTAAAAAATAGGGGTTACCACACTGTTTACCCTATTTCTATTTCGCTCGATATTTGTTCCTCATTTGTAAAACCGATCAACGAGCTAAACTCTAGATCTATAACCGATCAACGAATTCGACGCCACAATATACAAAAGCCGTGAATAAGATTTGAATGAAGTAGACTAGAAGAAGTGAGAGATTAGGGTTTTCAGATCACTAAAAAATTGAGAGATTACCATACGAATTTGAATTTTCCCACGAGAGATGCAAAGAAGACAACGATTAGGAGAGATTAGGATATTTAGAGTAGTTTAGTACGTGATTATTTTGGCAAATAATGATTGAGCGAGAGATTAAAATGAAGAGACAATGTGGTATTAGGAAGCATACAAAATTTAATGAGTTTTATTTTTTTTCGTTGTGGTATTATGAAGAACATATTGGGGTGCCCTTAGCACCACGCTAAACAAATACGCAAAACTCTAAATCAATTAAAAAAACCAAATTCGTTGTTGACACTTCGAGCAAAATCAACTTCGAACACGATTACATTTCTTCATTACGAACAGGAGGGAATTAACGGCCAGAGCGAAGAATATGGAACGCTCCTCGCAATCAGATCCTAAATTAGTGCAGTAAATGTTGCAAAGGTACGCCAAATCAATTTTAGGGTTAATTGTTTGATTGAATTAGGCTTTATAGATTTATTTGAAAATGGCTTGTGTGTTTTGGGTGTATTTGTTCAATCCGCTATCGTCGAGCTTATGAAAAAATGGTTTAATTGACATGAACGGAATATCGTTGCCAAATTAAATTTACATTTTCAACGCGATTGATCGTATTTTTAAAATTTTGTTCGGTGGTTTGCCGAATTATGTAAAGGAGGGTAAAATGTTAGTTTTGGTGGCAGGCGACTGTAGTTCTTGTTTTTATTCGGTAGTATTGTCGTACTGTAAATTTCCGTTCGGTTTCAGTGAACAAAACAAAGAAATTAAGCTTAAAAGGGTATTACAGTAAAATTAATCTTATTTGTAAATGGGCTACTCTCTTCATTGGTCATTCCCTTTACAATTAATAACTTATTAAAAAAATGACTCCCGTTAATAATAATTGGAATGTCAATAACAATCCATTTTTTATTTGTGTGGTGCTAAAGCACTCGTTTTTGTGTCAGTGGCTACCACAGACCGTCGACTAAACAGTGTTTGGTTGGCAATTTACTGTTGAACGAGTGTTTTAAAAAAAAAAAAAATGGTCGGTGGTAGCCCTGGGCATGAACCCAGTGCTTTTAGCACTACACTTTATTGATACTTCAAAAATAGTTGGGGTACACAATCGAAAACAAATTTCGGGACACACCCATCAATTTTAGTTTTTTTTTTCATTTTTGACGACATTTTATCGAATTAAAGGGTGAAACTCAACCACATTCCTGCCAAATTGCATAAATAAATACGGCAAAGTCTTGACGAATTTCACCTATATCGAACCTTAACCATTTTTGAAGTGTCAATAACAATACTTTTTTCTCGTGGTACACCAACTAAAACCCCACCTCATAAAACACACGCCCAACACATCCTTTCTAGAACACTCATCTTTCAATGTGATCTTTTTAAAAAAGAAATACTCATATTATTCTTAATTGAAAATTGGTTTTCACAAAACTATATATGTTTCTATCATTCTATGTTTGTGTGTGTATGCGTGTGTGCGTGTTTGTGTGTGTTGACACTCTTAAAACTGGTAAATATTAAGCTTTCAACCATATATTTATCATTAGAAATAGTATGAATTAATCAAAACCATTGCAACGTCCTATAATTTTAACGAAAAACAAGTAGCTAATTAAAAGCGACACTTTTAATAATTTTACACAAGCTAAAAGAAGTCCATTCGTGAATGAAAAAGTTCGGCGAATCCAAATTTTCCATTATATCAATAAGATTTTTCTGCCTTAAATTCGTACAAAAATGTCAGAAGTGGATATAGGTGAAGGTACATGGAACGTTAACCATAGTGTACATTTCGGACACTATGCCATAGATGGTCTACCGCAACGAAAATCTAAGGTGTTGCTAGCTACAATGTAATTATAGGTATGCTGTTTTTTGTCTATTGCAACACACGCTTCAAAGTGTTACCATAGAAAATCCAAAGTGTTGTAGTAGCCACGTGAATAAATTTATCAATCCGGATGATTATGATCCAACGGTCCACGTTGGCAATCCGCGTGACATGAATAATCTTTAACGCGGGAAGCAAAAACAAAAACAAAAAAAAAACAAAGCGGCAAAAAACTTAGCAAAATTTTCAAGGGTTTCAATCGAAAACTTAACAAAATACGACGTCGCTCAACCTGTCAAAGACTCTCACTCGCAATTTCAATTAGGGCTAAAAGTTCAAATTTACAAGCTTAATTGGGGTTCGATTACGAAAAGTTCGAGTTCAAGTTCAATTAGGGCTTCGGTGTTTCAATTAGGTCTTCAATTCTTGTGTTTCCTAATTTACGCCCAAGGAAGAATCTGTTTCTAGGTATAAACATGTCTTCTCATTTGTACTATTTTAATGAATTTGGTCATTTTGCTGAATATGTTTTTCATTTAGGACTTGTTTGATTTTTAGTGCACTTAGTAGAATAATAAAGAACTTATATGTTGCAGCTGCGAAATCACAGAAACAGCAGTTTGTCACCGCTCACCATCTGCAACAGGTAGCAAAAAAGAAGCAGCAGACCGATCAAGTCTTAACTCCTAGAAAGTCGACACGGCTAAACAATTCCTAACTGATCAGCGAACTGCTGTGAGTCCACCTATGAACAACAAGCAAACTGAGGGCTTTAGTACTCCTAAAATGTCGGCATGGCTAAATAATCCAGTTACGAACAATCTAAAAGTGATCAATAAAACCGTTGCGAGTCCACGTATGAAGAAGAAAAAGGGAGTCGACAAGAAGTCAACTAGAGTCAGTACTTCGATGAAGTTAGCAGAGAAGGGAAATCCAACTGATGTCAGCGATGCAACTTTGAATATCAACTCAGAAGGTGTCAGGAGTAAATTGGATTTCAATAATTCTCCACATGATGAAAAGGAAAATACAGATGGAAATGAGTTTCTAGTAAGAAGACTACAATCTGATCTTCTAATATGTGATCTACATATTTTGCTAATATTTACAATAATGTCTTCTTTAATTACTTTCAGAATGATGATTTATCACCTCCACCGCTTGCAGAGTACGAAAGGGAGAGAGACAAAAATGTCTCATAGAAGAATAATGTTTTTGAAAAACTTGGGATGCCTAAATTAGTTTCAGGAATGAGAAATGAATTTGGAAAAAATAAAGCAAAATCAAAGATGCTTGATGAGGAAAGCGAAGATTATGTTCTAGAATTTGAAGTTGATACTTCAAAAAACCAGGCAAAGGTGCGTTATAGCTGAAGATTTAATTTTATGTTGGTAATCATAGACTAGCTTCATTAATTTTTTATTTTATTGTTTTTGTGTACGTATTTTAGAGAACCAGAGAAGATAGCGTTACAAAGCCTCAGTCTGCACCAACAACTCGTTCACAAGCAAATGTTGAATCTGCAACTGATAAGAATCCAACTCCGAAGGCAGAGGGAGTACCAGTTCGTACGCAATCTGATGGTCCACCAAGTAGCGTTGAGTTACCACACAATGAAGAAATAGGAACAATGGCGGCTTATTTGGCTATGCGAGAATGCTGGAAGATTAACAGTAGTGGAAGTGGAAGTGTAAGGAATAAGGCTATTGTCGGAAATGTCTCGACAAATATTGAAAACGAAGAAGATGAAGTAGCAGAAGATGAAGGTAGTATTTGATTGAGTTCTGATTTTAATAGTTTAAGTTCTCATTTATGTTTTGTCTAGCCTTCTCATTACTATTGTATGTACTTTGTAACCATAGTCGGAGCTCCTAGAAGGCTCAAGGGAAAAACAAAGATGAATAAAAATCATTTAAGGCCATATGACAAAAGAGTTGTAATCCAAATGAATGATCAGGGCCAACCTATTTCAGACGATAACCAAGTAATGACTGAACTAAGTTATTTTTTAGGAATACTGAAGAGGAGTGTTCCACTTACTTACGAGTCATGGTTTGATGTTCCTACAAGTTTGAAAGACACATTGTGGAGCTATGTGAAGGTAATTAGCAAACTTAGTTACTACTTAAATCTATGAAACTTGTCACAAAAGTAGCATGACTTTTTAATGTTTGATTTGTATTTAAGCAACGATATATTATTCTGAATGAATGTGAATGTTGGGCTTTGAGGTCAATTCATGACGCTTGGAGGGGTACAAGAGTCGTATTAAAAAGACTCGCTATACGGCTTATGAAACTGATGAAGAGAGGCTTGAAAATAGGCCGGACGAAATTCCACTTCAGGATTTTAAAGTACTCTTGCAGTTTTGGGGAGATGAAAAAGTTCAGGTATAATTTTAAGTTTTATCCCAGAGTTTTTTTTCCTTTTTATTCATTCAAATCACTCAGATAAACATATTTATTTCATGTTGTTTTGTAGTCCAAGGCCCTTACAAATTCTGCAAATTGGAAATCGTATACTGACACACACACTGCTGGTCCAAAACTTTTTTCCCAAATTCGGCAAAGATGGTATGTATTTTGCTTATTTTTATGGTTGGCTAGTTTAACAATATAGGTTATATGGAGGTATGCTTGTTTAACTCGAATGCAGTATCTTTGTTTAACTTGTGAATAAACTACATATCCTTGTTTAACTTGTTTAGCAATATTAGTGATATATGTCTGAAACAATTGGTTTGATATCCTTTTACTATCTGATTTTTTTTTTGTATCAGTCCAAGGAATCAGATGGAGAACTTTATGTTAAAACTCGCAAGCGGAAAGAAGGAAAGGTGTACAAGACTGATGCTTCAATAATGAACTATAGAATTGTAAGAATTTTATTTTGTCTTCAATCAGGCATCAAAAAGAATGTTTCATTTTGCACATGATCATCATTATTGTAGAATTAGATCCTGTTTTTGCTGAAACCGATAGCAGGATCGATCATAGCAATGGGTGTGATCTTTTACATTGGGTTTCAGTGTGTTATATGCAACAATTCTTGTTTAAGAAACTTGTTTAAAAATTGTTAATTTTATTTAATGTGACATTTTAAAACTGCTTTATTTTGCAGGAGAAGATTGAAAAAGCAATTGGTGAAGGATGCAATGATGGAGTTATTCATGAACTAGTTTCTGATGGAAAGTTTCACGGTCCATCATGGCTTATAGGACGGCACACAAAGTCTCCAAAAATTTCAAAAGCTGCTCCAACAGCAGGCACATACATACAGGAGCTGGCAACGAAGATAAGGGAAGACATAGCCGACGAAGTCGAAGCAAAGATGAACAAGATGGTCCAAAGTGAATTTGATGCAAAGGTGGACGAAAAAGTTCAGGAGAACTTGACAACGATGCTTAAGAAATTGGGTGAAGCAAACCCGCACATGCACATTGATATTGGGGATCTTTGTGCGACAATTCACAGTGAAGGCACTGAAACTGAAAGCAGTGAACGCAGTGGAGGCTCGTGCCCTTAATCATTGATATTGGGGATCTTTGTGCGCAACTGCAATGAACATGAATTAATATTTAGTATGTACTAGCTGTGTTTGTAAGTATGCTCTGTAAATATGATTCTTCTGGCTGTGTTTGCAAGTGTGTTTGTAAGTACTAATATTTGTGTTGCTTGTGAATCCGAGATAATTAGTAGTTCAATTCATTGTAATGTTAAATTCTCTAATGTTGTAGTATGTGATTTAATGTTGTCATAGCTCTTATATAATGTTGTTGTATGTAATGTGAACTGTTGCCATTGCTATGATATGGTGTTTCCATTGGATGGTAAAAGTGTTGCATAAATTAATGCATGTGGGACCCACAACAGGATTCCATGAACCCAGGCTACAGCCATAACAAAATTCCATGAACCCGGGTTATAGATTTTAGTAGACCCCACATTTTTGTAAATTTAGTACTCGTGGCAACACCTGTGTTGATGTTGCCTCAGGGTCGCAAATGCGTTGCCTTTGACTCTAAGGCAACGAGGCAAAAGGCAACCCCAAAAAAGTGTTGCCACAGATCATTTTTTGTCTATAGCAACAATTTTTTGGCATCTACTACGTCATTTCTCTGAGGTTGCCATAGGCTATCTATGGCGTAGTGGGATTTGACCCTATTTTGAAATTTAAATTTGATAATTAGTTGCATTAATAAATCAAAGTTCATTAATAAGTAATTAATTGAATAGGTTTGATTTACTTTAAAAATATCATAATTGCCTTAATGTGCATTAAAATAAAACGTAAGATATGTTATCTCTTCATCAATAAAGAACAAAGGTAAATCTTAGTACAGAATATAGGAAGATTGATATCAAGTAATTAGGAGTTGAGTACGCAATTAGTTTTACAAATTAGTGTCCCCTTTAGTTTGCCATTTTTATTTTTGTGTTTCCATCCAATCAAAAGTACCATACGACATATGTATTTTTAAAAAATAAACAATTTAGAAAATGATGCCAACATATAAAATAGAACACATTTTTTTTTGTATTTCACAAAATAAAGAAAATAAAAAACAATCTATTCCCTCTGTTACCCATCGTTATCATATTTTCCTAAAGTTTTAAATCCCTCCTCCATTATCCTCGTGAACTTTAACGGATGTTAAAAACCTAAAGCACAAAATCCAAAGTATAGCCAAATGGGCCATGTGTACCTAATTGATGTAAATACACAGATACATAGATGTGTGTGCATATATATATATATATATATATATATATATATATATATAATATGATCAAACTAAGTCTTATCCTCCCATGGCAACTAGAAAATGTTATGGATTGAGGAATGAGTCGTTAATGCAAAACTAACAGTAAAGGCGGTGAATAGTGTTTGTGAGAATTTAAACCAAAATCTAAAACTTATATGAACTACTATATGAATCAAACACCACAGAAACAATCACAAACACAGAATCAAACACAAACACAAAGATAAACAAAAATAAAATGCAAAAAAAGAAAAGAACACACCGGTTTTATAGTGGTTCGGAATTGCTTCTACGTTCAGTCCCACGCAACGTTGGATTGCGCAAAATTTTATTACTATATCAATATCCAATTACAGTCCTCTCCTTTATTTCACGGTTACAAAGGTAACACCGATTCAACATACTTCCCAAATGATTACAATAACCTTATAACTCTTCAATAGCACTTTGATTCAAAGAGTAATGAGTAGAGAGTGAGAAGAGAAAAAGTTTTATGTAAATAGAATTGAGTTCGGTAGAGTATAGGTATAGAAATCATAAAAATAAGAAAATATAATGGTGTAAAGAAAGGAGATGAAGATGGAGAAGAAGAATGATGAAAAAATTCGAAATCAGCTCCTATATATAAGATTTAAAAGGTTGCAACGTTTCTAGAGCACCACAAATAGTGAAAAGACACTTGAAAATCAAAAAAGTGACAGTTATATGTTGACGTAGGATAAAATGTATGTTGACATAAGCATGTGTAAACTTGAATTTTGAGCATTTTTGAAGTGTTTTGATATATATATATATATAATTCTGGAAATTCTTGAGTTAAAACGTAGTGTTGTAAATGAATATTATAAAGTAGAAAAATCATATGAAAACATAAATATAAACTATATAAACATATTTATAAAATTATATAATTAAAAATTATATAAATATAATGTATATAAAGTATAAATATATAAAACTTATAAACTATAAAACTTGAGTTAAAATCAAAAGTAAAGTAAAGAAAATAAAATAGAGAAGATAGAGATTGAAGATAGAATTTGAAAATAAAATTTGAAATCAGAATTTGAATTTGAATTTGAACCTTGAGCGCTATTCAAAGTCTTACATAAACTAGACTCTATTACTATATTTGTCTTGAAATCTTGAATACTCATGAGTCTTGAATCATCTCTGAATTCTGAATCTCTAATATTTTTAAACTGTACAATCTTCAGTAATAATTCTTGTATATAAATCCTACATATGTGTATGTATATATATATATTACATAAAAGTATTAGTATATATTTTATAATCAATTAATATTGAAATAAGGTTGTTGTCATAAAAACTCCATTCTCCAAAAATCTCCTCCTTTTTGATGATGACAATCTTGGTTTATAAAATATCATACGTATCATACCTATACATACCTGTTGATGATTATCCTTTTAATACTCCCGTTGTCTATTTGAATCCTGTAAACTAATTCTATATTTTATAATTTCTCCCCCTTTGGCATTATCACAAAGAAATTCTAGAACTACTTCCCCTAAATCCTATAACTATCTAAATAATTCCTAAAGTAAAATACTCCCCTTTAATCCTAATTATATCTGTATAATCCTATAATAGCACTTTCTAAATTCATGATTATAAATTATTAATGCAAACCAATCAAGTAATATAATTACGTATGTTATAAGTCTTTTATACACACCAAATCAAGCACACCGTACCATATTTTTAATGTATACAAGTTTTAAGTCATAGAATCAAACAAATTTAAACATATCAACCATATCAATCATACCAAGCAATTAAACGTTTCTTGGGACTTCAACCCATTCATCTTGTCCATTGATTGGGTTATTCATGATGTCCTTCCATTCTTCTTCATTGGTAAGTGATGCTTTGTTGTTTTCATCTCTGAAATGAGAAGAGATTGACCAACGAATTACATCAAAATATTTTTTTTGATATTCAACCATTCTCATCTAAATTAACTCTAGTGGCGCTGATTACGTAGTACTATGCAGAGGATTTTCTTGAAAGAATTCAAAGAATCTTTAAGATTTTCACTTATGTTATGAATTGGATTTTCCAGGGATTTGAGAGGAAATGAATAAGGAAGAAGGAGAAATGGAATGATGAATTTTTCTAGAAGAAATAGGCTTAAATAGGGTCTAGAATTCATTGGATTTTGAATTGATATGAGTTAGTATTTAATTTTAAAATTTGAAAAGATTTGAAAATTTGGTAGTTATATGTCGTCATATACATAAATGTATGTCGACATACACTATTTAAAAATTTGGAAAATTTTGAATTTTGAATTTTTGATCTTATATTAAACTATAATTAATTCTAAAGTTTTTACAGTTACTTAAAGATGATTTTGACATAAATAAAACTTCATTCATTACTTCATAGAAAGCAAATATATCCAACTAATAAAGGCACACTAAATACGAGATTCAAAAGCAAATACAAACAAATATAAGCGAATACATAAAGATAAATTAAACTAGATAGACTAGTTTTCAGAAGACGATGAGGAAGGTAAGATTCCAAGCTTTCTTCCAATCTTGACCATGAACTTGGTCATTTTTGAAAAGTTCTTCTTAAGATTCTTTTGATTGTTGACAATTTTTACTTGATTTTGAACAATCGTCTCTTTGGAAATGTGTCTAGTGTTGGTTGGACACTCAACACTTTTTAAAGAAGTTTCTTTTCTTCTTGTTCGACTTCCATTGGCGCTTGATCTTGTTGCATTTGAGCTTGTTTGGCTTCAAATGTCTCATATGGTTGGAAAGTAAGAGGAATTTGCATGAGATGTATGTTTGACGAGTCAAACACTTTTATAGGAACAAATTCTTCTCTGTGAAAATCAATTCCAAAGTATTTGAAAATGCGAGTAAGATAAACACCATAATAGAGAGTGTTTTCTCTTGATGACAATTCTGTGGGTTTGATTTTCTTTAAAATCATATCGGCCTAATTGACGTTATAGCCATCCATAATAGCAAAGAGGACTTTTTGGACTTTTGAGAGTTGGATTATTAAAGTTTCCGGAACGAGGAGTGATGGTATGTTGGAGGAGGAGGTTGATGATTCTTATTTTCGGACGGAAAAAGCGATTTTTGACATCCATATGAGCATCGTCTTCAAATATGTCATGATAAGTCTCTAAATCAATTTCATCGATAATGAAATCCAAAAAATTCGAGCCTATACTTCTACAATTTAAGATATTGCCTAAGTGTTTGGCATCGAGAACAATTTGCATGCCTTTAACGCTGCTTCAAATTTGGTCTTCGTTGCCTTCGTAAAATCCGTGATTAAGATTTGCATAGCTAGAACATCTTGACAAGCTTAGGATAACACACTTTGTCATTATCCCGTGAGTCAATTAGACTGAAGACTTCGTTGTTTTGAAAGAGAGAGGTAAGATCATAAGAGGGCAAATCGCTAAAGACAGCAAAAGCACCCGTGTTAACTTTAGCATTTGCTACATAGTTAACATAGGTTTTGATAGCTTCTTTGTCATTATGAAGATAACCTTTGATGGTTTTGGTTAACTTCAATTTCTGAGTTGAACTTGAGGAAGTCATTGAATTGATAGTTTTGAAGAGAATAGATATGAAGAATATTGTTTTGAGTTGTGAATGAAAGGTAGATAGAATAGATGTATATATAGAAATTGAATGGATATGAATTAAATAGGCACAACTTTTTAGTAGTCAATGACACCTTTTCAGACCTTGGGAGTGGTGAAAAGTTGGAGGAAAGTTTGAAAGTTTAAACCTTTGAAATTCAAAATTTAAATTTCTGGTCAAATATGTCGATATATAGACATATGTACCTATTTTCAAAGGAATTTTGATTTTTTTTTTGTGAAATGTGATTTAAATTATCGATTTATATTTTAGGTTTAACGATTTACTGAAATAATTATAGTCCTAACAAACATCCAAAAAAATTTATTTTATTTATATTTATTATCATATTATTATTTTGAATTTCAAAATTCAAATTTTAAATTTGAATTTCAAATTTCAAGTTTGAATTTTAAAGTTTTAATTTTTAAATTAAAAAAAACCAAACAAACAAAGCAACCATTCAACCAAATAAAATTTAAAAATTAATTAAGGCGTACCTTGTTTTTAGATCCTTTTCTTCGAAATTTTTTGAATCCTGAATTGTCATGATGCACATATTTGAATTTCCGATTTGTAGCTCTTCATCACTTGATGATGAATCTGAGTCATCTAATGTTGCTGCGTATGCTTTCTTTCCTTTCCTTGACGAATTGCTGTTGTCTGTTTGCTGGGTTGATTTATCTGGATATGGACACATTTTCCTTATATGACCTAGTTTGTTGCAGTTATAACATCGACCATCATTTCTTCTCGAATTTCCTAGGTTATCAATTTGAAAATAATTTTTTATTCTATATTTCAGAAATTTTCTAAAATGCCTTGTCATAAGGGTCGTTTCTTCATTATCTTCACTACTCGAATCAGAATCATTTGTTGTTGCTTTAAGTGCAGTGGATTTCTTCTCAGTTGACCTGTTTTCCTTTCTTTTCTGTAATTGGACTTCAAAAGACATCAGATTTTCAATTAACTCCTCAATCTTCATTTCACTGACATTATTGGCTTCTTCAATTGCCAAAGTCTTCTGATCCCATTCTGGAGTCAATGAACTCAATATTTTTCTGACTTAATCCTCTTCAGAATATATTTTTCCAAGTGTTGTTAACGAATGCACTATCTCTTGAAATCTGCAATACATATCGGAGATAGACTCATTCTCGTTCATTTTGAATAAATCAAACTGATTAACTAACATTGATATATTAGTTTGTTTAGCTTTACTAGTTCCTTCATGAGTAACTTGTATAGTTCTCCAAATTTCATAATCAGTTTTACATACAGACACTTTATTAAACTCATTTCTATCTAATGAACAAAATAACATATTCATGACTTTAGAATTGCTTTTTGCGGTAGTCTTTTGCTCATTTGTCCATTGTGCAAAAGCGGTTGTGGGTTCAACAAACTAATTTTGTGCACTATTCCATGTGTCTAATCCTACTAATTGACAATATATTTTCATTCTACATGCCCAATACGAATAATGAAACAACCCGAAATCCCCCTTACGGGAAAGACCGGATTGAATTGAGAACACGACTCATCAGAACATAAACAATAGAACATTTCATTGCTATTACAACAATTACATCAGAATACAAGATATCAGAGTGTAAATAAATAATATGCATTGGAAAATATAAGAGATTTAAAATACATAGCAGTGGAAATAAAATGTATAAATACAATGCGTAGCGGAAGTACATCAACTAGCACAACTGAATGAAATACACAGATATAAAGCTTTCTGAATATAGCTTCAGCTGTAATCCAGGATCCTAGGATAAGAAATATCTGCGAAAACCAAAACTACTAGTTGCCCATGTGGAAAATATGGGCACCCAGAATTTAGGCAGAAACAATAAACTCCGATTCAGTCATGGGACTGGTGTGAGAACTCAAAATAGTTATTAAACTTTACTTTAAAATAAGGTAAATCATGGGATCACACCATATATCACGGAACGGATTTACTCTACGTGAATCTCAGTTTAAAATAAAACAACGCAATGTTTTTTGGAAAATGAAGCTATTATAAGACCAGGTCCCATCACACAATGCAACGCAAGCCGGAGGATAGAGTTTTCCATTATAATATCTAGACATGCTTGATACGTTTAAAACAAATCATTTTTTGTATTACTATAAGTGCATAGTGTCAAAACAACTTCAAATATAAATTATCAATCATAGACGGCATGGGTACCATATATCATATCGCAATACTATTTCTACAACTAAAACCGAAAAATGTCGTATTGGAAATTGGATTTCCATCTATGAGTCGAGGCAAGGGATGGCTCCTCACCGATTCGAGACACTCTAGCAAATGCCTTAGGATCACCCGCAGTGAACCCTGGGAATGGAAGGACGGGTCCACACTTACTTTAGTGGATTGGTTATTCCTGAACACACGTTTCCCGATCCTATCGAACCTATCTCTGAGCCACTAGGGACTCAATATCCGAGGTGCCTCGCTATCCATCATCCACATAAGTAAAAATGTCTGGGCTCAATACCATAACACCACTCCTAGATAGAAAGAAACATCGTGCACTCCCAACGATCCCTCAACCCTTTTTGACTCATACCGGGTGTGAAGCTTGCGAATTAACACAATACACAAAGCTATGCTATTTAAAGCCGTGCTTTGATCATCAACCACAAGACTTTGCTTTTCAACAAAGCCTTGATCATTTGCATCTCAGCATGTCACACTGACAATTCACGCCATGCAACTGATGTCTATCAATATATAACGTCTAAGCTCGTACGTCTCAGAGAAGGGTGTTCAGCAAGAGAGTAAATTCTCCACCACCTAACAAATATATATTTAAGAGAAATCAATCAACACAAAACGAAATCCATTATCAGACATACATCCATTTACAAGTCCGTTCTGGGTCTGAACGAAAACGGAGGCACCTTATTCCTCGTCCCATATGTCCAATACAGGAGAGAGGTCCTCACATATTTGGTCAATCTCCAAGGACGTCTGGACGACCACCACATATTACCTTGTCTTGGGTGTACAGCCCAATCAAGACATCAGTAATCATCCAAATGATGTGAAGAACTCCGGTCTTCAACCACCGTCTCCATTGTCGACTTTTAGTCGTCGTATCAGTTATTCAGAATGGGATAAACCCGTGCTTTTCAAATAACTCGCGTATTTTATAATCAATAATCAAGTGCTACAAAAACACATCATACGCTTCATTCCAATTCATAATATTCTTTTTTTCAAATATTCATATCTTTAGGGAAAGGTTCCCATTAATTTTATCATAGATAAATTTTTTGAAATTTATTCTTTAATCTTCCTTTGGATATCTTTGATTAACTAGCCGGGATTAACGAACCTTACCGAAGTAATCATTTATTTTATTATCCCAGTCCCAACCTATTCATCCCATAGAGCAAATCTGGCAGTACTCCATATCTAAAACCCACGGTGTTATCGTAAATTTAATTACCATTTCACGTTCAAATCTAACTAAAGATTTAACTATCACCTGGAGTAAAATTGTTGGTACTCCATCTCGAAACATTTCTTGAATTTGGTAAATTTAATTACCCTTTTCCCATTTCAATCTAATTAAAGATTCATTAAAACTCTAGCTCGGTTTTAATCTCAAAAATCATTACTTAATGATTATTCAACTTTAGGAAAATAAATCTTGTCTTTAATTGAGTTAAAGAACCAATGTCGTTTAAAACACAGTTCACGATAAACCTCAAAATCATTTTCCATTAAAATGGAATCTACACGGAAATCACAATAGCGTATAATCGATATAAATTCCCATATCAGACGAATAATATAAATGGAATAGCGGCAAGGCTTTTTAAATTCCATATATAGTAACGGACTTCATTTACAGAAGCTTATCTCGATAATTACCAACTTGAATTTTATTTCATTCCAGTTTGATATATTAAATTAGAGAACTTTACATTGGAAATTTTCCATTAAATCTTAATAAGAAGATTTATAATTTCCAAATCATATCATCAGTGTTAATTGGGTTAAAGAACTAATGTTATTAAAAACATTGGGTAAAAGATTTATTCCATTCTCAACTGGGTTTAAGAACAGTGTTATTAAAGACCCCATTCACGACAACCCAAAATCCAGTTTGATATTAAATACAAGGCTCTAAATAAAAAGTACATCAGCTTATCTTCAGTATCAAATTCTAAAACCTACGGATATCGTATTGGGAATAACGATATCTGTATCTTCCAAATTCCTCAACAATATCCATATAATCACATAATCCAATATCGAAATATTCTGAAGATTATTTCCATTCCAATTTATTCGTTGGAAAATTTTGATTATATTATTTATTTAAAAACACTGGATTATTATTCTAGTTAATAACTAGTTCATTTCGATAAAAATATATTTTTATCTTTTCTAACTTGGAATTTTTCATCCAAAACTTTCTAAATCACTTATTATGATTTTACACAATTTTTCCATATTTTTAATAATTTTATTAAGGCCCCTGCAGTAGATTTTCATATATGGTCATCAAACTGCACTTACAATGACCTTTTCTGAAATTGATTTGGACATAATTCCAAATCCAACCGTTAGATTTCAAATCTCCTATATTCATTGGAAAGATCTTTTCGATACGAACCCGAAGGTTCTAGTTTTAGGAGAATCCAACGGTCGGATCTCCCATTACATCAATTCGAATTTAATGGTCAAAATTCGCAAACGGTCGTTGCACGGCGCGTTCTATTCAGGCCATTATATATATAATATATATATATCGTCTATTTCAATTTAAAACATATTTTATAAATCGATTATAAATTCATTTTAAAACGATTCCAACTTCAGTTTCAATTTTAAATCAAAATTGAATATTCCATATCGTTATAATATTAAAATGATAATATTTTCAAAATATCAGTTTTTGAAATCAATTCTTTTCGATATTTATTATAAAACGAATAAAATCGATTGATAAACCCATCCAGGTAAAAATGGCGAATATTTATTTACTCGGCTTCATATATTCCAATATTTTCGTGTACAACCAAAATCGAACATCAAAATTTTATCTTGATTCTTCACTGAATATTATTTTAAAACTATACAGAATTGATTTAAAACTATGCTGAAAAATATTTTAAAACGATACTATATAATGTTTTAAAACTATTCTATATAATATTTTAAAACTATTCTATATAATATTTGAAAACTATACTATATATTATTTTAAAACTATTCTATTACTATTTGAAAACTATACTATATTTCTTTTAAAACTATTCGTTATTTCTGAATTTGAATCTGGCTCAATCAATTACCATATAAATAAGTTTATATGAATTTCCATACATTGCATATATTCACAATAATGATAAATAATCATTAAACATTCACACATCATCCAGAGTGCATTCTACCACTGTATAACCGCTAAAATAAATAAATAACGCTCACCACAGTCTGTCAACCCATCGATTGACACATAATTAAATTCAGGGAAGATGTGAATAAATTACCATCCTCAGACCCGTGTGGGGTTTTCAAACAACAACAGTCTATACAAAATAATCATTGGTTAATTAATTTAACCAGTTCTAATTTGATTTGAATTATTTTTCTGATTTACCAATTTTCACTGTTTAAATTATAAGTAAATATTAATAATTTAATTTCAACCACCACATTAATGTTAACATTATTTTTAATATGTTAATCATCACAACATCGCAATCAAAACACAATACAGTCAATTAAATCGTCCATGGTCTGTGGATGAGGGAGGTGAGCTAAGAGGCACCGTATACAATTTATAATAAATAAAACTGATAAAAATCTACACTGGCAATTCTATATATTTTTATACATGAATACAATAACATGATAAAATATAATTTAGTGAGGAGTTCTGACTTTGGTTTCAACTCCGTCATTCTTTATTTCTAATTTCAGTTCTGTTTTGATTTAAAATAGCCTCAAATTCTAATTTGTTCCAAATCGCTCCTAGTCAATTCTGAAATGTAGTGTTCGCCTCCACGATCGCAACGCAACTGAAATCATTGCGTTTGGACCTCGTATGAAGAAGATATTGATTTATATATGTTAATTAAAAAATTAATTAATTAATTAAAGTTAAACCACTTAATTATCTCACCCCTTCCTTTTGAAAAACGTGATACTTCCCTGAACCCATCGTCGATTCCCTCCTTCTATTGCCGCTCCTCCTATAAACAACCGGAACCCGATCAACCAATACGACGTCGACCGTCGTCAGATACTACACCATCGCCGGACACAATGAGGAATTCGGTGGGCCTAGGTGCTCGAAAATTGAGCCTAAAGGCGGCGGGTTTCAACATAAAATTCGAGCCCAATTATTGATGAAAACTAATCTCATTCGTATCATCTTATAGATCTAAAGAAGCTCTACTAATTTTGTTTTATAAGTTTTGGATTTCGATTTGCTATTTTGGAGAAAATTTGGGATTTAATTCGGAAGTTTGTAGCCGCTGCTTTCTTAGGGCCGGCGGAAATTACTTTTGACCAAGGTTTTGACCTTTCGCCCTCTTTATAGAAAATTATATTATTATTTTAATCAATTTAATGTTAAAATCGCAAACGAACTCCAAATGAGACCCAACGACTGTAGCCCTAGCTAAATACCCCCATTCCGGACACAAAGGAATATGTTTCGTAAGCTAATCCTATCATTTTGATTAGTTTTTCTTTAAATTAAATTATAAATCAATATATATTGAATGCAAACGTACATTTTAATTTACCGGGGCCACATACTGACTCCAAAAATTACAGAAAAATAAATCTAGCTATGTTTTGATGATACAGTCTTAACAAAACAAATTTCGTTGAATTTGGGGACCGTTTGAAAAATGTCCAATTTCCAGTCGATTAAATTCAAACTGGATTTATCAAACATATTTAAATTCACCGCGCTCACATATTAATTCCAAAAATTATGAAATTTGAAACTTTGACATTCCGGATCCAATAAAAGTGGTTTCGTCGAAAATGGAGATCGTTTGCAAAATGGCTATTTTTAAGGGCTATATATTATATTAAAATATATATAAATTCCATAGCAACTATTTTAAATTTTAACTTGAACATAACTTTCAATTTATAAAGTGAAATATCAGTTTCTTACATTCGTTAGAAAGATATTATTAAACAGATTCAAATATTTCTGCTTTTACTGAAATTCGATTTATTTTGAGTTTTATACATTCAATTGAAATTTAAAATCGAATTTTCAAACTACCGCGCCATTCCAGGCTCGTTTTATAATTAAAATAAATTTATACGTTCTAACTTCATTTAAAATAAATTTTTAGTCGTTATTATTTAAAATAAATCATTTTAAAATTCAAAACCCATTAAAATAACAAAAATAAAAATTTTAAATTGGTTCAGAAATTCCGGGCTGTTACAAATAATTACTACCATTAAACAGTGGTGGTCTAACAGTGGACTAACCCTCTACCAAAGAGCTATTATTGCTACTAGTGTTGGTTACCATCATCACTATTTTCAAAAATCAGATTATGAACTTTTTGAAAGACCTTGCTATGTACCAATTGCTAGGGATTGCAAAATGCATTGTTAAGGCAAAACTAACACTAGAGGGGGATGAATAGTATTTGTGAAAATTTAAAACTTATATGAACTACTATATGAATCAAACACCACAGAAACAATTACAGACACAGAATCAAACAATTACACAAAGATAAACAAAATAAAATGCAGAAAATGAAAGAACACACCGGATTTTATACTGGTTCGGGATTGCTCCTACGTCCAGTCCCATGCAACGCTGGATTACACAGAGTTTAATTACTATATCAATATCCAATTACAATCCTATCCTTGATTTCATGGCTAAAGGGTAACATCGATTCCACACACTTCCCAAATGATTACAATAACCTTATAACTCTTCAATAGCACTTTTTTCAGAGAATAGTTAGTATATAGTGAGAAGAGAAGAAGTTTTATGTAAATAGTATTGAATTCGGCAGAGTATAGGTGTATAAATGATAAAAAATAAGAAAATATAATGGTCTAAAGAAAGGAGATGAAGACGGAGAAGAAGAATGATGAAAAAATCCGAAATCAGCCCATATTTATAAGATTTGAAAGGTTGCAACGTTTCTAGAGCGTCACAAATAGTGAAAAGACACTTCCTTTGAAAATAAAAAAGTGACAGTTATATGTCGACATAGGATAAAATGTATGTCAACATAAGCATGTGTAAACTTGAATTTTGAGCATTTTTGAAGTGTTTTGATATATATATATATATATATATATATATATATATATATATATATATATATAATTCTGGAAAATTTTGAATTAAAACGTAGTGTTGTAAATGAATATTATAAAGTAGAAAATCGTATAAAAACATAAATATAAGCTATATTAAACATATTTATAAAATTATAGAATTAAAAACTATATAAATATAAAGTATATACAAGTATAAATGTATAAAACTTATAAACAATAAAACATGAGTTTAAAATCAAAAGTAAAGTAAAGAAAATCAAATAGAGAAGATAGAGATTGAAGACAGAATTTGAAAATAGAATTTGAAATGGGAATTTTGATTTGAACCTGGAGTGCTATTTAGAGTCTTATGTAAACCAGACTCTATTACTATATTTGTCTTGAACTTTTGAAATCTTGAATACTCATGAGTCTAGAATCATCTCTGAATTTTGAATCTCTAATATCTTTAAAATGTACAGTCTTCAGTAATAATTCCTGTATATAAATCCTGCATATGTATGTATGTGTAAATATATATATTCTAGATAAAAGTGTTAGTACATATTTTATAATCAATTAATATTGAAATAAGGTTGTTGTCATCAAAACTCCATTCTCCAACAGAAAAAACGCACCATCCTTCTTCCTTTCTTTTCTTCGGCTGCTTTCGTAAATCTTTCTTCATCGCCTCTCTTTCTTTGTGCCCCTCCCTTCTTCTTTAAATCTAGTTTTCTATATCCTATTTCCAGCTTTCGTTATCGTGGGTTTAAGCTTCGTCTGGTTCCCCTACTCGGATGTAGCTTCCCATTTTCATCGCTGCTTCCGAACGCTTCCCTTCTCCTCGCTCGTTTTCTTTGTAAATCCAGGTCGTGATCCACACAAACTCTTCTTATTTTCCTTTAATGTCCTTAAATATTCCTCGCTACCATTTTATCTGAATTTACCGCTAAACTTATGAGACTTTCCCATTGTGCTTTTTCCTTAATTCTCAGTGTTGCTACTCTTTCCATCCCGCCGAAAGGCTGGCCATAAGGCTGTGGATTGAATCATATCGACGTGCTGGTTGGGTTGGTATTGTGGTGAGTTTCTTGCGATTTTTGGTCTTTGTTCTTTTAGGTGTCTGTTGGTTGTTTGGTGGTACTATCTGTATTTGGGTTGGTGTTGATTTCGCAAGTGGTCGACTTGGGGATAGTCTGTTTTTTGTGTGGTTTTTCGTCTGTTATGTGGTGTGGGGGATCGGAGTTCTCTGGTTTCTTTGATTGAATTGGGGCTATGCTGGTTTGGTTTCGATTTTGGTGTTTGGTCAGCGTGTAGGGTGGCTAGTTGGAGTTCATTGCTGTCTCTTCCCCTATGGTTGCGTTGAACTTCCTGATGGCCACAGCGATAACTTACGCTATGGTGGTCATTTGGGTTTGTTCTCGATGCACCCTGTAACAACCCAGTTTCGTAAATTACCTGTTATATTAAATTATAACGGAGATTATAATTTAATATAGTTAATTGACAATAAACTAGAATTTTAACACATATATTTGAGGAAAATCAATAATTTTGAGAATTTGCTGTGAAAAATAAAGTTTTGAATGCTTTATTTTAGTTAGATTGAAAATAAACCATGATGGTAAATTATTAAGTCAAATATAATGATACTGGAAATTTATTCCAATATCAGCCTTTTATTGTAAAATAAAAGGACAGATAGGAAGAAAATAGATTTTTAAATAATGTAATATTGATTATCAATATTATTTTAATGTTAAATAAAAGTTTAAAAAAACAACTTATTACATATTATTTGGCTAAGAAATAATTTTTATTTGGTCAAATATGTCAAAAATGATGATTTTGTCTAAAAATGTACATACTGGGAAATATTTATAAAAATGGTTTAAAACATGGTGGAATACAATTTTTTATGGCTTTGTGTAATTTTATTTTATTTTTAAATTTTAGTATTATACATAAGTGAACTTGTGAAGGGAATATGTATAAACCATGTAAAAACTTGTATAAACAATGCCTTTGTAATAACCTATATTTTGGAACCAATTTAAAATTTTATTTTTAATTGATTTAACGGATTTTAAGAATTTAAAATGATTTTTTTGAGATCTTGAAGTTAAGGCAGGCGAAATCTTATTTTCTTGCCGTTGTACTGAGAATAAGCGACATCCACATTGAATTTCAAACTCTGAAAATTGTATTCATCATATCTCCTCCATTCTAAGTCTGAATTTGATGATATTTATATCGTTAGAAAGCTTAGACTTAATAGAACAAATTTCTTTAATGATTATTTTTAGATTTTGAAGTTCGTTATGTTAAAATCTGAATTCTTTACAGTAGAGCGGAAATTAGTATGATGTTTAATTTTCGTATTTTGATGATATTTTGCCAGTACAACAATTCCAATTGCATTCTTTTAATAAAACTTGATGTTATTAGATCGAAGTGATGTCCATCAATGGACTAGCTCAGATTTGAGGAAATTTATGATTTAAATTTGATTTAAATCCCATTTAAATATAAATATCAGTTTATATAGACACTGAGTATTCTTGATGATTTTGAATGGTTTTAATTCTAGCTAAATTTTAGTGAATTCTTTAAAACAATGGTTTGGAAAATAAATGTTCTTAAGCCATTTTAAAAGATTCTTAATCAAATTATTTGGTATTTTAAAGTATTTTTAAATAGATAATCTATTTAAATAAGGGTTTTTCTTTATAAAGCTTATACATATGTTTCTTAAAATCATTTAAAAGTCTTATTTTCTTTATAAAATTATTTTATATATATATATATATATAGTAGCTTATTCTCCCGAATTTTGGCGTATAAGAATGAGAATTAAATGATTTAGTAAAAATACATGGTATGGGACATGTGTTTGTACTTTATCACTTAATATCGGACTTGTACGATCGAACCCTTTTGATGCGATGTCTTGCAATGCCAAATTTTGGCGAAGGCCATTGGTTCTAGAACTACTCAGTTGGAGTATGCTTGATGATGAACCAACCATGATGCTATGTAAACTTGCCAATGACATGAGGCAAGCTATTCTATGATGAATTCATGATGTTTTGATGTTTGTGAATTCATAATGTTTTGATGTTGATGAATTTATGATGTTTTAGATGAATTTTTACTTGTCAATGAGATGAGACAAGTTAGATTGTCACTTAGTACTCGTTGTAAAGAGAGGAAGATAAGACGAGTTTTATCCTTACACTCGACAATGAATGAGGCGGTGTCACTACAACAAAATGACCCTATTACAACGGTGGAACACCATTGTAATATACATTTTACAACGGTGGGCAAACCGTCGTGTATTAAGAAGTTGTAATAGACTAATATCTTTTACAACTTTTTTGCACTGTTGCAACACCGTTTTAATATGTATGTTTTACAACTTTTTTCCACCGTTGTAATAAAGTTTATTACAACGATTATGCACCGTTGTAAAGTCTACTATAACTGCTATGCACCGTTGTGATTGACATTTGGGTTTTAAAAAAAACAAAAATCTTTTGCAACTGAAAAGAACAATACACTAAATATAGCAATACTCAAAGCAAATCCGATATTACAGTTATTTGCAAACTAGTTTATTAAAATACTCAAATATTCAGTATTACAAACAGTATGTAATAACCTGGAAATGCGAGCCAGTTTAAAATTTTTATTTTGGCAATTTTAGCGAATTTTGAATATTTAAATTGAATTATTTTAAATAACGAGGACGAGAAATTTATTTTGAATAGAATTCGAACGTATATATTTATATACGTCGTCGTTAGAATATAAATAATTATATATAATTATAAATAGAATTGAAAATGGCGTGGTAGTTCGATGATTCGATTTCAAACTTCAATTGAATGTACCGGGTGCAAAATAAACCGGATTTTAGTGAAAACAAAAATAATGGGATCTAATTGAGAATATCTTTCTAACGAATCCGAAAAATCGAAAGTTCATAGCGGGAATCAAAAGATATGTCCAGTTGAAAATTCTGAATAGTCGCTATGGAATTCAAGCCCTTAAAAATGGGAATTTTGCAAACGACCTCAGATTTCGACGAAACCATTTTTGTTGGATCCGTGATGTCAAATTATTGTTAGATTCCAAATTTCATAATTTTTCGAATCAATATGTGAGTGTGGCAAAGGAAAACGCGTTTGACCAGTTTCAGTTGATTTTAATCGGCTG
Organism: Allium sativum; assembly: GCA_030737875.1. Taxonomy (NCBI): domain Eukaryota; kingdom Viridiplantae; phylum Streptophyta; class Magnoliopsida; order Asparagales; family Amaryllidaceae; genus Allium; species Allium sativum. The sequence goes on along the minus strand of CM060913.1, from coordinate 1,037,810,105 downwards.
GAAAATGGCCATTTTTCCAATGGTCTCAGAATTCGACGAAACTAGTTTTGTTAGAACCGTATCGTCAATAGGAAGCTAGAAAATGTTTTTCTGGAATTTATAGAGTTAGTATGTGACCCCGATAAATTGAAATGCGCATTCAAATTCAATATATAGAGTTATATGTTGATTTTAACGGAAACTGATTGTAACGATCGAATCAGCCTACGATACATATCCCATTGTGTTCGAAATGGGGGTAATTAGCTATGGACGACAGGCGGTGGGCCTCGTTTAGAGGTCGAATAAAAAAGTCAACTTTTTGAAATTTAAAATAATATAATATATATATATTTATACACATACCCCCTTTCTCCTTATCAGTTCAAAATCGAACAAAAATAAAAAAATAAAAAATAAGAAGAGAGCGAACGACGGGGGGAGGGGGGGCAGACCGCCGCCACCGCTGCCACCAGGGCCGCCGCGCCCTGGCGCCGATACCCCCTTCTCCTCCGCCCCTTTGTCCCTCTCCCCTTCGTAAAACCTCAACCCTAGCCCCCCTGGAACCCGATCCACCACCCTCCTCTGCCTCTTCTTCCGCCTCCCCCTCCTCCGCACCTTCCTCTCCTCCTTTCCCTTCTGATTCGATAGCCCACAGCCCCCCCCCTCCGCCAAGCCCTCCAACGAGCGAACCAAGGTGATTTTTATTTGTTTATTTATTTATTTACAAAACCAATTTTAATTTGTGAGTGCAGTTTTGAATAAATGAAATCAGTTTTATACATATAGCAATGAAAGGGAGGGATTGTTATTTGATAAAAATTGGGGTTTATATAGTATTTATATTAAAGGTATAATCTTTATTATGGTAGAAGGTTAAAGATGCGATTTTTATATAGCGGAAATCATAAAGATACGATTTTTATATAGTAGAAATAATAAAGATGCGATTTTTATATAGTAGAGTAATAAAGATGTGATCTTTATAGTAACAGCAAGGTAAAGATACGATTTTTATGAAGTAGAAAGAATAAAAATATTTTTTTTATTATATATATGTTGAAATTAAAATGTGATTTTTATAGTGATGAAATAAAAATTAAATCTTTATATTTGAAAAGGCGAAATCTTTATATAGAGAATAGCGTGATAAAAATATAATCTTTATTATATGAACATCGATATAAAAAAGAATTTTTATCTATATAGTAGCGGTGTAAAAATAGAATTTTTATCTATGTAGTGGTAGTATAAAAATATAATTTTTATATACATAGCAACAATATAAAAAAGGTGATTTTCATATATGTAGTGGCTACGGGCAATGAAAGTGACAAAAGGCGAGAACGACGAAGATTTCTACAATTGAAGTGTCATGGAGTTGGGATAACTTAGGTGAGAACTTCTCACTCTAAATTTCCTTTACTAGTTATAAATATATACTAGGATGCAGACGGTGCTTAGCAGCACCCGACACCCGTCATCCACAGACCATGGATGGCTTGTTTGTTTGATTGATGTATTGTGGAAAATTGTTTGTGATGTTGATGTGAAATAGATAATAAAATATATTCATAGGTTGAATAAAATAATTTGGTCGTTAAAAACATAATTTTTAACGTGAATGTGAATAAATAAATATTCATTTACAAACCGGACGATTTGTTTATGTACACCTATTTGAAGGACATTGATTGGGACGATAAATTTTACACATCGCCCAACTGCACAAATAAAAATCTATGTTTGTTGATTTGAAACCCCATACGGGTATTGGGATAAAATACGGCATACACTAATCCCAATAATTAGTTGTATGTCGATCGATGGATCGACAGGTTGTTATAAGCGTTAGATATCTATATTTGATGCTTATACAGTGTAGTGCACTTTGGATGATGGTTGATTATTTATCGTTGCTATTATATACATGTGTTGTATGGAATCCATATAATTAATTTTATATGGTAATTGATTGGGCCTCATTCCAATTGGGAAAATAAAGAATATTTTAAAATATAGGTTCATGTGTTGACCGTACTCATTCGTTGAGATTAGTCATGTGTTGAACGAAATATTTTAACAATAAAATTTACATCTTTATCATATATAAAATTAGAAATTAACTGGAAAATAGATGAGATGAGTGGTCTCCTGGATATTGATCTGATGTTGGTTTCGGCCTTCGGGGTTAATATTCAGGGAATCGTTCGCTTACTAATTTACAGTTGGAGTCTGATTTGAAATCAAACGATAGATGCCATAATTTTTATAAAATATATTAAATAACAAAAATAGTCACACGTGGACAATACTCATTCGTTGAGATTAGTCGTGTGTTGACAAAAATATAGAGTCGTGTATTGAAAGAAATATAGATTCATTTGTTGAATAGAATAACGAAGTTATTGAAAATATATAAAGCCGTGTTGATTAGAGATGCGCTATTTTGACGTGAACGATATTTATATCGATTATATTCGTTTTTTTTAATTGAATTGAATATATAACGAATTTGAATTGAATTGAATATATAACGAATTTGAATTGAATTGAATATATAACGAATTTGAATTGAATTGAATATATAACGAATTTGAATTGAATTGAATATATAACGAATTTGAATTGAATTGAAATGAATTTTAAAACGAATTTATAAGGAAAATTTCAATTTTGATTTGAATTGGAAATGGAAGTTGAAATTGTTTTTGAAACGAATTTAAAACTATTTATAAAATTCGTTTTAAATAGAAATCGACGAAATATGTATTATATATATTATATATATAATATAATGGCCTGAATAGAACGCGCCGCGTCGCGGCAGTTCGCGAATTTCGACCATTGACTTCGAACGGACATTACGGGAGATCCAACCGTCGGATTCTCCTAAAACTGGAACCGTTGGGTTCGTATCGAAAAGAGCTTTCTAAAGAATATTAGAAATTTGAAATCTAACGGTTGGATTTGGAGATACGCCCAAATCAAATTTGGAAAAGGTCGCTGTAAGTGCAGTTCGATGGCCGTTGATGGAAATCGACTGTACGGGCCTTGATAAAATTATTAAAAATAGTAATAATTTGTGTAAAATCATAAGAAATGATTTGTGAAGAATTGGGATGAAAAACTCCATATTTGAAAAGAAAAAAATAGATTTTTATCGAAATGAACTAGTTTTGAACTAAAATTAAAACCTATTTATTTTTAAATAAATAAATCGGATTTGAAATGGGTTTTAAATAGAATTAATTTGTGGGTTTATCGTGAAGGGTGTTTTAAATAACACTTGTTCTTTAACCCGATAATAAATAGAATGTGATTTGGGTTTATCGTGAACTGTGTTTTAAACGTCAATAATTCTTTAACCCAGTAAAAGGAGTTTTAATGAATCTGCAATTAGATTGTAATGTGAATTGATAATCTAAATTATCAAATTTAAAAATTGGGCGAGAATGGAGTATCACCAGTTTTGCTCCAAAGCGATAGTTAAATCTTTAATTAGATTTGAACGTGAAATGGTAATTAATTTTACCGATAACACCATGGTGTTAGATATGGAGTATTACCAGTTTTGCTTCATGGGATGAATAGGTTGGGATTGGGAAATAAAATAAATAATTACTTCGGTATGGTTCGCTAATCTCGACTAGTTTGGAAAAACCATAATTTGGTTTGATATGGCATCCAAAGGAGGATTAAAGGATAAATTTTAAAGAATTTATCTTTGATAAAATTAATGGGAACCTTTCCCTAAGAATAGGAAATTCAGAAACTAGCTGTAGGTTAGTTAAGAAGAATGGTTTCCTGGGTATTGATCTGATGTTGGTTTCGGCCTTCGGGGTTAATATTTGGGGAATTGTTCTCTTGCTAATTTACGGTTAGTAACTGATGAATTGGAATGAGGCGTATGTTGTGTTTGTGTAACATTTGTTTATAATATACGCGGGTTGTTCGGAAAGGCCGGGTTTATTCCCATTCTGAATAACCGATTCGATGATATGTCGAAGATGAAGACGGTGGTTGAAGACCGGAAGTCTTCACATCGCTTGGGTGATTACTGATGATCTTGATTGGGCTGTACACCCAAGATGAGGGAATCAGTTGGTGGTCGTCCAGACGTACTTGGAGATCGATGGATATGCGAGGAAAGTGCCTTCGATTTCGTTCAGACCTAGAACGAACTTGTAAATGGATTGTGTGTCTGACATTGTATTTTATTCCGTGTTGATTGATTTCTGTTAAATATATATCTGTTTGGCGGCGGAGAATTTATTCTCTTGCTTAACGCCCTTCTCTGAGACGTACGACCTTAGAGGTTATATATCGATAGATATCAATCGCATAGCATGAATTGCCTGTGTGGCATGCTGAGTTGCATGGATCAAGGCTTTTGTTGAAAAGCAAAGTCTTGTGGTTGATGATCAAAGCACGGCCTACGTGGCAACTTTGTGTGTAGCGTGAATTCGCGAGCCTCACACCTCGATATGAGTCAAAAATGAGATATGGACCGTTGGGAGAACACGATGTTTCTTTCTAGCTTTGGTGGTGTCAGTGACTTACCAGGCCTGACATTTATATACTTTTCACCTTTGTGGTTGTTGGAATGAGGCGCCTCGATTATAGGTCTGTAAGGACCGGGAAACGTGTGTTCAGGAATAATTAATCGTCAAACGTAAGAGAGGACCGACCCAGCCGATCCAAGTGGTTTCCCACAGTGCGTAGCCCTGGGACATTTGCTAGAGTGTCTCGAAAGCGGAGAGGAGCTTGCCCCTTGCCTCGACTCATGACGGAAATCCAATTTCCAATACGTGTATTTCGGTTTTATTTGTAGAGCCTAGTATGGCGACATAGTGGTATGGGGCACTTATGCCGTCTATGATTTATATTTATGATTGAAATTGTTTTGACACTATACACTTATTATAGTATCAAATGATTTGTTTTAAACGTACCAAGCATGTTTGGCTGTTATAAGGTAAAACCCTATCCTCCGGCTTGCGTTGCATTGTGTGATGGGACCTGGGTCTTATAATAGCTTCATTTTTCGAAAAGCATTGCGTTGTTTATTCTATGCACTGGTATTCTTGGAAGGAAACCCGTTCCATGTTATACGGCGTGGTCCCTTGAATTACTCTCTTTTAAAGTAAAGTTTTAAATAACTGTTTTAGTTCTCACACCAGTCACATGACTGACCTGAAGTTTATTGTTTTAACCTAAACTCTGGGTGCCCTTATTTTCGACACGAGCAGCTAGTAGTTTTGGTATATTCACAAGATCCTGATTTATAGCTGGAACGATGCTCGGAAAACTCTGTATCCGTGTATCACTTTCAGTTATGTTTTGTATATTTTTCCACTGCTACGTAATTTATTGTAATCTCTGATATTTATCGAATGTATAGTATTCATTTACACTCTGTATATTCTTGTATCTGATGGAATTGTTGTAATAGCAATGAAATGTTCTTCCGTCTGCGTTCTGATTTGTCTTGTTCTCAAAACGATCAGGGGTTTCGAACGGTCTTTGTCGGTTTAACGACTGATTCAGATCGAGCAAAATTCTCGGCCGTCACACAATAAGTTTTAGACAACACCGTTGTATTTCAAACAATAATTCAAAATCTTCAAAAGTGCTACGATTTTTATAAGAACCAAAAATTTATATGATCCTTTGGCTTATGAGACCTTCATACTCAACTTGTAATGCTTGTGGAAAATCAAAGTGATACAATTTAACATGAGGCTCAATACCTGCAAGTATTGAAATCTCTTATTTTAATTTACAAATTTCAAAGAGACTGGATTACTTGAGAATTTCAGCTGTTAATACCATAGCTAACAAGTGCATCAATCGGATCATTGTAGTATCGTAAACCTTTGGGATTTACAGGCCCTCTTCCATTTGCAAAAAGCATATTTATTACTATTGATTTTTGTTGTTAATGTTTACTATTTTTGTCCAGATAAAAAAGAAACCAAGTGATTATCTTACCAGGAATAAGCCAAGACCAAGACATTGAGAATCGATAGGCGATGTGTAAAATCACCGCTACAACCTAGAATTGATGCATTGAAATCAGCACACTGAAAATAATAAGCATCATCATAATCTGAATTTTCATTTTATTTTCATCCCATCGAGTCTACAAGCGCAGAATATTTGTAGTACTTTAATGCTAAGTAACAATATAACCACTGCAACTGTGAAAAAAGAACAGGAAAAAGAAAGCATGGCAACATGGAATATCCACTTCAGTAATAGGGAGAATGGGAATATGACCTTCCTCGAGCATCTAGTTCATCACACACAGTTTAGTTTACTAATAATGTCACAAACTTATAACTTCAAATACAAAAAATAATTTGTGACTTGTTGCTATTTCAGTGTGATTGCAAACGAAAGCCACAAATATATAATTATAACCACTTCACTACATTGACAACTAATGAAACCTGCATAAAAGATTTACAGTATGCTATATTCACATTGCTGTATAAAAATGAAGCATTCTGTTATAACAAAAGAAAAGGGCTGACTTGATATTAGAACTGAAATAGTCTTCAGATAAATTTAGTCATTACGTTCATAATCTTATTAAGAGGACGGGGTTCAGTCATGGACAATGCCAAGGAAGGAATGCTACGAGATAAACCTGGATACGAACACTTAAATGAACAATTACACATGCTAGTGGAGGCTGAGTTCCATATGGACATTGTAGATGTATAGCTTAACCGGGCTTTAGCAATAGTAGAAAAGTTTTTACAGCCCATTGATGAATCAACTGATTTTTACAAAAAACAACGGCTTAGGGAACTGGCAATGTTGAACGGCATTTTAAGAGAAGAGACCACCATTCCATACATGAGCTCTAGTCCTCATATGAGTCCTAGTGCATCACCCTTCAATAGCACAGGTATGAAATGTGCGAAGACTGCATTTAAAACTGACTATTGATACCTATTCAATACTTAACTACTTGAATACGAAGTGACATTGTGATGTGGATGTGTATATCATAAGCTTGGAATGGAAGATGACTTCGGCGTGAAGATACTGATAAGGCTTTCATCTCACATGCATATACTTGATTGGTGCTTCAAATTATTTAAATTTAAATGTTGAATTTACTTATTGCATTTTGGTGTTTATGACTTGTATAGTCAGTATATGGATCTTGAAACTCTTTTTACAGTATTGCTATCATATTGTTGCTTCTAGATTAAAATAATAATAATAAACATACCTAAAAAAGCATAGAAAAGGGAGTAGCATTACTATCTTTCACAAAATAGTGGTGAGTCACATTTTTGGCTGCTTTTAAGTAAAATGAACATTACTGTAAAACTATTTATAACATAGTCCCTGAGATAATTCCATGGAAGGGAATACTAACGCCATGCAATATATTTTTGAAAGAAAGCCTTAGAAAACACACCTGTAGATATATATTTGACAACTCCCAATTACTTTATTGCTTAGTTCTCTTAAATTTGCATCTTATTTTGATTTTCTGTCTTTACCAAATGCTGCGGATTCAATGCAAGTTGCTTGTAAAGGGGATGACATCATATGAACGTGAGATCCAAGACCAAGTTGCCCTTCCCCTCCATAGCCCTAACACCACACATCATCAACATCTGAAACCATGGAAAATTGTCAACATAAATTATGACACAATGATTTTATTCAATGTTCAGCCGCAAAACTAAGGCATTTGAACGTAATTCAAATGTTCAATGTTTCTTTGTCAAATAAGATAATTATCAAAAACAAACATATAGAATAAAAAACCTCACATCTATCAATGGATTCAAAGCATATCCCCATGCCTTTCTGTCCATCCAAAAGCTGAAGCGGACATTATTTGTAACTAACTACAACTAACAAAAATGAAACTAAAAATAAAATCAGTACCTATTTCATGTTTGAAATGAATATATTTAGGTTTTGAATAAAGATACGAAGCTTGCCACATTTTCAGGGATTATTTTGGATAGCAATTTCAAAACACCGTCCTTAATTTCATCCAAAGTGAGGGCTTCGCTAAGTTCAGATCTGGGAAATCATATCCTGCAAAATAATATCAGACTTGTTAATATGAATTTGGCAAAGTGGATCGACAAGGAAAAATCTTACATCCCTTATTACCTAAAATCATTTCTATGAATATCTGGACGCAACTTGATGGATTGCGGAATAATTCATCGTCGCATTTCAGAAAAAAGGATAGGATATCTGGGCAGCCTGGTGCTTTCGCAATTCCCTAATTCGTGAATTAAATCATGTAGCAGCCTTTAGAACACTAAGGAATTTAGTGAAACCCTAGGATGAATTGGGAAACGAAGGATTTGGGATGGTGAAGCGGGTAGGGAAAGTTATAACTTAGTACAAAGCGGACCCGATGAAATATAATGGTAGACCCGCCAAAAATTTCAGCTACCACTCTTCGTATAATCATAGCTTGTTATATTACAACGTTTTAATAATATTATTTCTTTAACTATCGGTTAAACAACGTCGGCAATCAAATCGATTTTGTTACTATAGATTACTTAACATTCATCTCAACTTTGATGTTCAATTAATGTATGAAATAGAGAAAATGAAATGCATAAATTTTGCAAAAGTGGGAACTAACAAGTTTTCCAAATTTTTGGATATTTTGTGAAGTATTTAATTGTAACACCCCGCCTCCGCTAGGGTCACTCGCAAAGGAATGCACTAGCTTTAGAGGGGCATTATTGGTAAACATGCACAGAAATATCACAAGACAGAACATATAAAATAGCGGAAGTAAAATCAAACTTTCATAACATGAATAAATAAGGTCTAAAGCCTTTTACATCAGAGTACATCAAAACCTGTCTTGCAATAGTAAAGAAGCATAAAGACATTTTCATAAATTATTCCCCTAGTAAAAACAGTAAAGTAGCCATTAGCCAAGAAAAGTCCAAGCCATCCATGATGACCTTCAAGCAGAAGAAGTCCGAACTAAACAACAGTATTTCCTCCCTGTAACCTGGGGGAGGGGGGGGGGGGAACGGAAGAAAAGAGGCGAAACAAAACGGGTCAGTCAAAAAGACTGAGTAAGCCCTATCTACTATTAGCATAAAAACTAGTAAAGTTAACTGACATGAGAAACTGAGATGAACATAAGCATGATAACAAGATAGATAAGCTAAATCAAAATAACAGGATGAACTACTGAACTCAGATAAACTAAGGTGTCATGATAAATTACGATGTCAAGATAAAACAAGGTATCACATCGTTAGGTTTCTATCAAGTATAATATCCCCAAGATATCTGTCACGTATAACGCCCCGTGATATCTATCCTGTATTTTAGCTCTGCACCTACCGTACTAGTATCCCCACCGTGTCATGTGTTAACCAAGAATGACCCTCACTCAAAAGTCGTGTAATGGTCCATGTCAACCTAATATATCGCATATATAGGTTACTCAACTTGTATGTTTTATTCCATGTAAATGTTCAGTCCCTTGCCGTAGACCATACGGGCTTTCCCATGAGATTCTATATTACTTTAACATAGTTCCATGATCCTTAAGATCGGTTTGGACTGTTACCCTAAACCTAGCTAGGGTCTTCCAACTTGAATTATTGTTGGTACAACTAGGACTTATGCTACCTAGGGCTGCTAGGGATTATGCTTACCTATTGCACGTTTTCGTATCTCGGTTTGGGTTCAACCACCTAGGGCCACTAGGGATTACGCTAACCGCCAACCGCGCCCTTTTTCCCACGCATTCATCGTGAATCGCTTTTCCATGACTGTATGCACATGTATCACATCGTGCCATCCGAGTCCTGTCACAGGGCAAATCAAGAAATACAGGACTCGGTCGGGAGCTTTCGATTTATCTGCCGATGCAAATGCTAAGGTCTGTTTTTCTTATACGTGGCTATGGTCCCACGAGACCACTCCCTCAACTAGTGAAAGACAAGACAGGATAAATCCTGTATGAGAACACAACACTGGCCAACCCACATCCAAGCCTTACCGCAACCATAATTAGATAGCAATTATGGTCTTTTGGGTGTTCTCTGCCTTTCCGTACGTACACGCTTGACCAAAGATGGTAGGTAGCCCGACGAAATGCTATCTAGGGTACGACCGTGTATCGTCGACTATCCCCTATCCATCCCCGTCTTTAGGTCGCTCGTATAGCAACCAAGGCATACTCTTGGTTCTTCTAACGCAGACCTTAACCTCTCATGAGCCTAGTATAATCACCTGGCAGCTCATAGAGGGATACCAAGAATACCCTCACGTTCCCCGAAGCCGCTGCTTCGTTACCCAGTTCGCTGGAGCCTTTATCCAAATCAGATACTTGCTCCTACTCGTATACTTAAACGATGACCTACCGTATCAGGCTACTCATCTATCTATGAACTGGTCCAAATCTCCTTGACTAAGAATTATTACTTAGCTATTCTTCAACTAAGGTTTACCACTTAGCCTTATTCCCGTTATCCTTGTTAACTACGGTTATCCACTTAATCCTCAGAACTAGGGTTTACATAATGGATTAAGTGTCACTTAAGTTCATGACTTAACCCGTCTACAAATCATGTCAAAATTGGCTAAGTATCCAAGTCCAAGACTTAACCCTACAAACCATGCTCACGTTGGTTAAGTATGTATTAAGCAATTCACGACTTGACCTCGTCCAATTATCATTCTAGATTGGTTAAGTATATACTAACTTGACCCTATCACTTTACTTAGTCAAATCGGTCAAGTGTATTCAAGCGATTCGTGACTTAGTCTTATCATGTTTTCACGTTAGATCGGTTAAGTATAGGTTAACTTAACCTCAATAAGTTCACGAGTTAGATTGGTTAAGTATAGGTCACTTAACCACCTCAAATCATCATGTTAGATTAGTTAAGTGTTTAACTTAACTCCATTAAACTACCAAGTGGGATTAATTAAGTCTAGGCTAACTTAACCCCATCCGATTTCCATGTTTAGACCAGTTAAGTCTAATCTTAACCCCATCCATTAACTGTATTTTTCGGTTAAGCGTCATTAAGAAAACTTACTTAACCTTACCAAGTTATCGTGTTGGATTGATTAAGTGTTGGTTAACTTAACCCCGTCCACTAGTCGTATCAAAATGGTTAAGTGTCATTAGGCAAATCAAGTCACTTAACCTACCCAACCTTGTCATGTTTCGTTAAGTATCGTTAGCCTAATCAAATTACTTAACCCATTTGTCCATGTCATATTTGGTTAAGAGTCATTAATCAAATTAACTTAACCCTATCATGTGGCATTAATTACTTAATGCACCTCAACCTCTCACATTAGACTTTGTTGTGGTTACTAGTTAAGCCGGTCGGTTCCGGGTAGCTTTACACCACAACTTGGTCTAACCTCGGGTTTAAGCACAACATGACCAACTTCTCACATTGGGTCCTATTGTTTGCAACTACTAGTTAGGCCGGTCGGTTCCGGGTAGTTTTACGTTGCAAACTCAACCCAACCTCGAGTTGGCTACACTTATATTATCTAAGTGTCATGTCCATCATGTTTCCAAAACATGTTACAAATTTACAAGCATTTGGGTAGACCTAACTTAATAGGTAAATTCCCAAAGGGTAGACCTAACTTAATAGGTAAATTCCCAAGCTTATGTTTTTATGCATACTTACATGTCAACTTCCATGTTATATTTCAAGTCATATTTCCAAGTTATATTTTCATGTCATTAGAAATTTCCCATAACATAACCCAACGCTTTTAAACTCGCATATACGTTCGCAACAACGTAATGGATTAAAAGAAGAGACTTGGCAAAGGCATGACAAAAATGGATATTAAGCCACAAGTTAATCATGGTGGCAAATGAGGCACAAATGTGTTCATTAACTTGCATGTTACATTCTTAAGCCTCAAAAACATGCATAAACCCAAACTTGGCACATAAGCGAATCATGGTGACAAAAGACATGGAATGATGACTAGTAACTCACATATATCATCATATAAGGGATATGACTTCATATGCAAGTTGACATAAAGGTTATGAGGGTTCTCATGTTGCATAATGCAACATTTCAACATAAAGGTTGTAGCTTTTAGCTCACAAGATCAAGATAATGACTTCATAAACTTGCATGACATGATAACATGTATCATATTCAATGATCAAACCCAAACTTGCAACATGAACATTTAACTTCATAGTTAATATCTAAGAGTAGGGAAAGGGCTTACATTGCTATGAAGGCACAAAAGATATGACAAAGCCCTTATGCAATCAAATAGACCCAAAATGCAAGCTCTAACATAAAAACCCTTGAACCAAAATGATCAAAACCCTTGCTTTATGATGCAAAGATAGAAACTTGACTTGAATGCAAGCTAATGACACTCATACAAGCTTGAAAACACTTGTATGCATGGAAAATCTCTCATAGAAACCATTTAGAAATTTTATGAAGAGAGTGGAGGCCATGAGAGGTAAAATTTTGCCATAGTTTAGTTGCATGAATGAATAATGAGGATTTAGGATAGGTTAGGGTCTTATTTAAAGATTAGGCAAGTGTTTTAGGCCATAGGATTAAACCTAGATTCAATCCAAGCCATCAAAGCATGTCTTGGGGAAGAAGTCAAGTGTAGGAACCATCTAGGGCCTTTAGATTAAAGATGAACCATGAGAACCATCCAAATGCAAAATCTGCATTTGAGCGAATCGGCCCACGGGTTGACAGCCAAACACCCTGGATTAACCCCTAGTCGACCCAGCAGGCTCGGGTCGACCTCAAAAATCGTCCGGTTCGGTTATTCCCCTCTCCCAATTCACTGTTTTGAACATTTTTGCATATTTATTTATTTAATTTTCAATTATATATATATATATATATCAATATATATATATTTCTCTGTGCAACCCATTTCACTTAATTAAGTATACTTTAATTTGGGAATTTTTCGTGAAACTTCGCGAGGCCATATCTTGGTCATATGGACTCCGATTTTCGAAAACTCGGACTCTATTTCGCGTATTTTTCCGAGACGAACGCAATGGTATAGCCCGTTTCCCTTGATTCAGATTTTACAGTTTAATTCTGCCTCCATTTATGTTATAACAGGTTATTGAAAATACGGGTTGTTACATTCTCCTCACCTTTTAGGATTTCGTCCCCGAAATCTCCAAGTTAGGAAGAACATATCCTACCATCCATCTTCCATCTACTCAAAACATCATCCACAAGCAACCATTGTCCTTAGATGATTTCTAATGCTGTATGAATATATGCAAAACGTGTGTGTACATGTTCCTTAGCTAATGCTAATGATCAGGCCTGAATAATCTTTCTAATGCAAAATATGTATAGTGCCATGAATCCAACATGTATGCAAATAGTCCTAGTCATATAGATACTATATGCGTGCACAATCATTCATTCATATGCAACAACCACATGATAATACATTCGATTTCATCCATAAACAAGTATAAATACTCGTGCATATGCAATATGAAATGTGACCGAGTCGAGCTAGTATCTAATGTGTATTCGCGCATCCACGAGCAACCACTTGCAACCATATCAATCATAACATGTTTCAAATACATGTTTACATCCATAGGGTTCTACCTAGAATTCCCTGAAACAGGGTCGAGAAGATAAACAGGACAAACTCCTTACAGGGTTTGTAACGGAGAATAGGACCGAGAGGATGTCCACAAAAGATAGCCTACAAGTAAGCTCTACAGAAAACAGGGATCAAGGATATAGTCCCAAAAAGAGATATCATGCGCGTATCTAGTCTTTGACCATCAAAGTCGTCTTTTAACTTCACGATTTTGTAGCTTCTTATTCCTGTTTCCATAACATGGGCTGGAACTCATTTCTTCGTCGCCTCTCGTTCCACTTGCACTTATCCTTTTCCTAGAATACTTGACGCAAACATGACTGCGTACTCATGATCTCATGCAAGCTTTCCAAAATTCACTAGTGAATCTTGGATCTCGTTTATATACTATAAGGCATTCCATGTAGAAGAACTTTCTCTTGAAAGTAAACAGATATCAATCAGGTTATCATGCGCACTTACTAGGGTGATCTCTATAACCCATGCATAAATGAAGTAAACCATCCGTCTTATTGGCGAACACCACTCGATCGGGCTTCAAATTTCCTATAAAGGCATCAAGGGATTCTAAGTAACTAGTCATGACAGGACCTCAAAAAGGTTACACAGTACTTCGAGGGTATTACCAAGGCTAGTCAAAAGGTCTAACTACCCTCCTATCAAAACCGAGAGTGGCACCCCTTACTGGATAACCACTTCATCCCTAGAATCCATCCATAGCTTATAAACATAAGCATCATTTCCAACCTCAACACTTGGCATAGACATTCTCAAATCCAAACAAGTCATGTATAAATGGACTGATTCTCCAATAGGACTCTGAGACAAAAATGGGATTCTCTATTACGCTAGTACTTAAGGTGCAGAGACTCAACTATCGAAGCAGACTTAAATGATATGAACAACGAAGTCCTAACGGGATGATAGAGAAGAAAAGCTAAACCTTTAACAAGATCGTTACCCTCCTTCCGAGGTACTCTAGAAATGAGAGCATACTACTGCCCTCCCGATGATCTTGTCCTTGTCCCATAATACTTAACTACCCGCCCCGTTTTACCATGCCAAAGGTACTCTCTCGTCATGGGTTTCATTGTTCATCTTTCTCCCTCCTTTGAGGACTAAGCCATACCAACAAGTTGCTCATCCTTAAGCTCGTATCCTTTATCCTTCTTTCTCACGATCCTTTCTTATAACGCGGCCACTGGTCTCTCGAAAACCACCTCCATCGCATGGGAAGCACTTTTGTAGATAGAAAAGACTAGTCGCAGTTAAAACCACTGTGACTACAGATGGAGGAAAGAAAGGAAAAGAGATTCAATTAAGGAAACAAGGATAGTGCTAATGGCCTTTGGTGAATAGCCTTTTTCTTTTAAAAGAAATTTTTCTTGAAAAAAAATGCTTCTTTGTAAACGGTTTTTTTTTTCAAATAGTTTTCAGAAGGTCTTTAAAAACTTTTGCCCAGTCTGGTAACCTTCTGCTCTGATACCACGTGTAACACCCCGCCTCCGCTAGGGTCACTCGCAAAGGAATGCACTAGCTTTAGAGGGGCATTATTGGTAAACATGCACAGAAATATCACAAGACAGAACATATAAAATAGCGGAAGTAAAATCAAACTTTCATAACATGAATAAATAAGGTCTAAAGTCTTTTACATCAGAGTACATCAAAACCTGTCTTGCAATAGTAAAGAAGCATAAAGACATTTTCATAAATTATTCCCCTAGTAAAAACAGTAAAGTAGCCATTAGCCAAGAAAAGTCCAAGCCATCCATGATGACCTTCAAGCAGAAGAAGTCCGAACTAAACAACAGTATTTCCTCCCTGTAACCTGGGGGGGGGGGGGAACGGAAGAAAAGAGGCGAAACAAAACGGGTCAGTCAAAAAGACTGAGTAAGCCCTATCTACTATTAGCATAAAAACTAGTAAAGTTAACTGACATGAGAAACTGAGATGAACATAAGCATGATAACAAGATAGATAAGCTAAATCAAAATAACAGGATGAACTACTGAACTCAGATAAACTAAGGTGTCATGATAAATTACGATGTCAAGATAAAACAAGGTATCACATCGTCAGGTTTCTATCAAGTATAATATCCCCAAGATATCTGTCACGTATAACGCCCCGTGATATCTATCCTGTATTTTAGCTCTACACCTACCGTACTAGTATCCCCACCGTGTCATGTGTTAACCAAGAATGACCCTCACTCAAAAGTCGTGTAATGGTCCATGTCAACCTAATGTATCGCATATATAGGTTACTCAACTTGTGTGTTTTATTCCATGTAAATGTTCAGTCCCTTGCCGTAGACCATACGGGCTTTCCCATGAGATTCTATATTACTTTAACATAGTTCCATGATCCTTAAGATCGGTTTGGACTGTTACCCTAAACCTAGCTAGTGTCTTCCAACATGAATTATTGTTGGTACAACTAGGACTTATGCTACCTAGGGCTGCTAGGGATTATGCTTACCTATTGCACGTTTTCGTATCTCGGTTTGGGTTCAACCACCTAGGGCCACTAGGGATTACGCTAACCGCCAACCGCGCCCTTTTTCCCACGCATTCATCGTGAATCGCTTTTCCATGACTGTATGCACATGTATCACATCGTGCCATCCGAGTCCTGTCACAGGGCAAATCAAGAAATACAGGACTCGGTCGGGAGCTTTCGATTTATCTGCCGATGCAGATGCTAAGGTCTGTTTTTCTTATACGTGGCTATGGTCCCACGAGACCACTCCCTCAACTAGTGAAAGACAAGACAGGATAAATCCTGTATGAGAACACAACACTGGCCAACCCACATCCAAGCCTTACCGCAACCATAATTAGATAGCAATTATGGTCTTTTGGGTGTTCTCTGCCTTTCCGTACGTACACGCTTGACCAAAGATGGTAGGTAGCCTGACGAAATGCTATCTAGGGTACGACCGTGTATCGTCGACTATCCCTTATCCATCCCCGTCTTTAGGTCGCTCGTATAGCAACCAAGGCATACTCTTGGTTCTTCTAACGCAGACCTTAACCTCTCATGAGCCTAGTATAATCACCTGGCAGCTCATAGAGGGATACCAAGAATACCCTCACGTTCCCCGAAGCCGCTGCTTCGTTACCCAGTTCGCTGGAGCCTTTATCCAAATCAGATACTTGCTCCTACTCGTATACTTAAATGATGACCTACCATATCAGGCTACTCATCTATCTATGAACTGGTCCAAATCTCCTTGACTAAGAATTATTACTTAGCTATTCTTCAACTAAGGTTTACCACTTAGCCTTATTCCCGTTATCCTTGTTAACTACGGTTATCCACTTAATCCTCAGAACTAGGGTTTACATAATGGATTAAGTGTCACTTAAGTTCATGACTTAACCCGTCTACAAATCATGTCAAAATTGGCTAAGTATCCAAGTCCAAGACTTAACCCTACAAACCATGCTCACGTTGGTTAAGTATGTATTAAGCAATTCACGACTTAACCTCGTCCAATTATCATTCTAGATTGGTTAAGTATATACTAACTTGACCCTATCACTTTACTTAGTCAAATCGGTCAAGTGTATTCAAGCGATTCGTGACTTAGTCTTATCATGTTTTCACGTTAGATCGGTTAAGTATAGGTTAACTTAGCCTCAATAAGTTCACGAGTTAGATTGGTTAAGTATAGGTCACTTAACCACCTCAAATCATCATGTTAGATTAGTTAAGTGTTTAACTTAACTCCATTAAACTACCAAGTGGGATTAATTAAGTCTAGGCTAACTTAACCCCATCCGATTTCCATGTTTAGACCAGTTAAGTCTAATCTTAACCCCATCCATTAACTGTATTTTTCGGTTAAGCGTCATTAAGAAAACTTACTTAACCTTACCAAGTTATCGTGTTGGATTGATTAAGTGTTGGTTAACTTAACCCCGTCCACTAGTCGTATCAAAATGGTTAAGTGTCATTAGGAAAATCAAGTCACTTAACCTACCCAACCTTGTCATGTTTCGTTAGCCTAATCAAATTACTTAACCCATTTGTCCATGTCATATTTGGTTAAGAGTCATTAATCAAATTAACTTAACCCTATCATGTGGCATTAATTACTTAATGCACCTCAACCTCTCACATTAGACTTTGTTGTGGTTACTAGTTAAGCCGGTCGGTTCCGGGTAGCTTTACACCACAACTTGGTCTAACCTTGGGTTTAAGCACAACATGACCAACTTCTCACATTGGGTCCTATTGTTTGCAACTACTAGTTAGGTCGGTCGGTTCCGGGTAGTTTTACGTTGCAAACTCAACCCAACCTCGAGTTGGCCACACTTATATTATCTAAGTGTCATGTCCATCATGTTTCCAAAACATGTTACAAATTTACAAGCATTTGGGTAGACCTAACTTAATAGGTAAATTCCCAAAGGGTAGACCTAACTTAATAGGTAAATTCCCAAGCTTATGTTTTTATGCATACTTACATGTCAACTTCCATGTTATATTTCAAGTCATATTTCCAAGTTATATTTTCATGTCATTAGAAATTTCCCATAACATAACCCAACGCTTTTAAACTCGCATATACGTTCGCAACAACGTAATGGATTAAAAGAAGAGACTTGGCAAAGGCATGACAAAAATGGATATTAAGCCACAAGTTAATCATGGTGGCAAATGAGGCACAAATTTGTCCATTAACTTGCATGTTACATTCTTAAGCCTCAAAAACATGCATAAACCCAAACTTGGAACATAAGAGAATCATGGTGACAAAAAACATGGAATGATGACTAGTAACTCGCATATATCATCATATAAGGGATATGACTTCATATGCAAGTTGACATAAAGGTTATGAGGGTTCTCATGTTGCATAATGCAACATTTCAACATAAAGGTTGTAGCTTTTAGCTCACAAGATCAAGATAATGACTTCATAAACTTGCATGACATGATAACATGTATCACAACATGAACATTTAACTTCATAGTTAATATCTAAGAGTAGGGAAAGGGCTTACATTGCTATGAAGGCACAAAAGATATGACAAAGCCCTTATGCAATCAAATAGACCCAAAATGCAAGCTCTAACATAAAAACCCTTGAGCCAAAATGATCAAAACCCTTACTTTATGATGCAAAGATAGAAACTTGACTTGAATGCAAGCTAATGACACTCATACAAGCTTGAAAACACTTGTATGCATGGAAAATCTCTCATAGAAACCATTTAGAAATTTTATGAAGAGAGTGGAGGCCATGAGAGGTAAAATTTTGCCATAGTTTAGTTGCATGAATGAATAATGAGGATTTAGGATAGGTTAGGGTCTTATTTATAGATTAGGCAAGTGTTTTAGGCCATAGGATTAAACCTAGATTCAATCCAAGCCATCAAAGCATGTCTTGGGGAAGAAGTCAAGTGTAGGAACCATCCAGGGCCTTTAGATTAAAGATGAACCATGAGAACCATCCAAATGCAAAATCTGCATTTGAGCGAATCGGCCCACGGGTTGACAGCCAAACACCCTGGATTAACCCCTAGTCGACCCAGCAGGCTCGGGTCGACCTCAAAAATCGGCCGGTTCGGTTATTCCCCTCTCCCAATTCGCTGTTTTGAACATTTTTGCATATTTATTTATTTAATTTTCAATTATATATATATATATCAATATATATATATTTCTCTGCGCAACCCATTTCACTTAATTAAGTATACTTTAATTTGGGAATTTTTTGTGAAACTTCGCGAGGCCATATCTTGGTCATATGGACTCCGATTTTCGAAAACTCGGACTCTATTTCGCGTATTTTTCCGAGACGAACGCAATGGCATAGCCCGTTTCCCTTGATTCAGATTTTACAGTTTAATTCTGCCTCCATTTATGTTATAACAGGTTATTGAAAATACGGGTTGTTACATTAATTTTCGAAAATTATATAATTTTATATATATTTTAGAGTTTAGTTTAAAAAAATTCAACATTTTAAACTTTTTGAAATATAATATATATAATTATTAGCTAAGTATTAAATATTAATACTAACAACAAATATTACTTCTTAATTATTAAATACAACTTATTAATCATTAGTTATTAAAAATTAATTAATAAATATATTCAGCTAATACACACGTAAGTTATTAAATACAGTCATCTATTACAACAGTAGAAAATAAAAGTTGCAATAAGCATCTATTACAACAGGCAAAATATTATAGTTGTTGAAAATATGTTTATTACAACTTTCTTAAAAAAAAGTTGTAAAAAACATTTATTACAACTGTCGTTTTGTGTCTGTTGTAAAAATACAGTTGTAAAATGGTGGTTTTGTTGTAGTGTGTATAATTGATGATGTATCATGATGTTTTCTAGTGTGGTATCAACTAACGGCTAGTAAACTGTTAGGTGTAAACGTATGGTATGGGACATACGTTGATGCCTTATGGTTCCTAACCGAGATGTAACAACCCGCTCATTCCACGATAATAGATTTAAATATTTTATTTAAATATATCGTCGTATCCGATATGTTGCTCAAAATGTCGTTTTTCGCAAACGATAAAATTAGGACTCAGGACCACTTCCATTGAGTCCGGATCATCGTTTGCAACCTTTTTGACTATAAACATCGATGTATTCCGAGTTTGGAAATTTTGGGATCTCGAGAGGAGCTTGGGTTAACTAGACTAGCCACTCACTTAAAACCCTCCTCAATCCTTCCAACAGCCAACCCTCCCCTCCCATTCACTCCTTTCTTCCAAATGAAAACAAAAATGGGGATGGCGAATGGAAATTAAAACTCTAAGGGCTAGGGTTTTTAATTTAGGGCTCAATTCTTGTGTTGATCCGGTTTAGAGACTCATGTAAACTCTCTACTCTCCTTCTCTAACTCTCTATCATATAAATTTTGGATTTTTTTGATGTTATAACACCTATGTGTTTGCATATGCGTTCATGAGGTGATTTTGGAGGAGCTAATAAAGAAAGGTGGGTTCTTGTTCGAATTGGAGCTTGTTCTTCATCATTTGAAACCAAGGTGAGTTCTTTATTTAACTCAAATCTATGCTACAAGTTTATATGTAACGAACTGTATTTTTATGGTATTGTAAATAATTTATTTAATTATAAAAAAAATGTTTGGTAATTTAAAATGACCAGAATTAAATAATATTTAATATTTAATTAATATAAATAACAGGATAATATAATTAATTTCCGAAATAGTTGAAAATAGTGGAATTCACAATATTGTGTGAATTGGATCATATATAATATATAATTTAGTTTAGAGTTGAATTATATAAATGAATATATTATATAATCGACAGTTGACGTATAATTATATTATAATTAAAATCAAGCTCGAAATGGCGCTGTAGTTCATAATTTGGCGATTCGAACTTCAATTGAATATATGTAATCCGTTTTAAATCAGATTTCTGTGAAACAAGAAACGTTCGGATCTGTTGAACGATATTTTTCTAATGGAAGAGAAAAATCAAGATTTCATCGGGTAGATTTTGATTTATGTCCAAATCGAATTTTAGAAAAGTTGTTATGGAATTCCTTTACAATTTATAACGATTTATAAAAGGATTTAAATCTAAATCGAATATCGATATAACTTTGATGATGAAGTATCGAGTTGTAAATCCATATATATATTTATTCTGGAGCCATATGGTATTCTATGTGAATATATACGATAATATATATATTTATATTTAATATAATTGTTTTTAAATATATTTATATATATAAATGGGTTATTTAGAGCTTTAAAAATAGCCAGTTTTACTAACGACCTCAGTTTTCGACAAAACTAATTTTGTTGGATCCGTAATATTAAGTTATTGTTAAATTTCAAGTTTCGTAATTTTTAGAGTCAGTATGTGGCCGCACCGATTTTTAATGTGAAAAACGGTCGACATTTTGATGGTTAAAAATACGCTGTGTGAGCAAACGGACTCAGAATTCGACGAAACAAGTTTCGTTGGGTCCTAATGTCGGACTATAGCTGTATACCCATTTTCGTCGAATTTGTATATTGTATGTGATCGTAGGAATTTTTAATGACAAATATATACAACGATTGATTAAAATTGAATTTAATAATCGATATAAAATTAATTAAACCATACTATAAATACCCCGACTCTCCTAACCCTAAATCATTTTCATCTGTAGTCAATTCCTCACAAGCGCGCCGTTCTTTCTCTTTTTAAACAAATCGTGAGAGACAAAAATTCAAAGGAATAGAAATAAAATATCATAAATCCAGAAATATATATGGATGGAATCGTATGATGATTCTCTACATTCTGATGTAACTTTTGGGGGATTCGAAGCTTTCTTGGTTCGCTATTTTTTTAGAACGTGCGGGTTTCAGTAACTAGGGTTTTGATTTTTTGTTGAACCAAGGGAGTTTGAGCTTGACCAAAGTGTGTTGTTGGATTTAGAGTCGGATTAGCATCCGTTGTGAGGTTTTGAAGTGAATAAGTGATAAAAGAGGTCGCTCGAATGACTGTAGTTGTGCGAAGATCTGGACAACGCATCGATGGTCTGAAGCGCGAGGTGTTATGGCAAGTTCGAGTTGAGCTTTTTGCATATAAGGTGGGAGAGAGTTAGATGAAGAGTGCCTTGTTGTAATTAGTTTGAATTTCTAGGAAGAGGAGAAGGAGGGGTCGAAGGTTGGAATTGGTGCATGTTTCAACTACGGGTAGAACTGAAGAGGGAGAAGGAGTCAGTGATTCAAGTCTGGAGGAAGAAATGTTTAAAGCGTGGTTGATATTTGGGATAAAATTAGTCTAATAATGAGGTAACAAGGATGGTGGCACTGTGTTTACCTGGTGCGAAATCGTGAAAGAAAGGATTGAGGAGGGAAAGTCTTGGCTTGTTTTGGGGTTTCCAGTGGGAAAGAAATTCATGTTTCAGGTGTAGTGTCGGGTTGGTGAGGTCAACATGGGATGGGTGTTCATTGGAGATGGTCGGAGAGGAGTCTGATGTAAGTTGAAGTGGTGGTTGATCAATGGTACGCGATGGGTTGCAGGAAAAAGCCATGATGTATTGATGTCAGGGAAGAGGGCAAATCTCAGGGCCCATTTATATGAAATTAGTAATTAAGTTTTTAATCTAAATTTTTAATTAAACCAGTGACCCTTAAAACATTGAAAAACTTGTATGGTTAATATCCGATGCATATATGAACAGAATGGGGCAAAACCGGTCACGTTAGAATCACAGAAACAAAGTCTACATTGTAAAATTGATTCCAGTGAGATTGGAGCTACTAACATTTGTGATGAAATCAAATGCCCATTTGATTTGAAATGAAACAAATACAGAATCGTCAACCGCAAAACGATGTGAGTAAAACTCACTAACTCTACCAGTTTATATTTTTATAAATATAATCTAGTATTGATAAATGATGATTGATTGCTGTGTGTTGATTGTTTATGTAATGACCCGCATTGTCAGAGGTATTATAATTAAATTATTTAATTATATAAATAGTGATTTAGGGAATTAAATCGTTGTTAATTTATTTATAGTGCATAATTAATTAAAATAAATAATATATTTAATTCAGAAATAATCAAAAATATTGAAAATCACAATATTCTGTGAACGGGGTCGTCCCTAAGATTTAATTCAGCTTAGAGTTGAATTATATTGACGAATATATTCAATCGACGACAGTTTGAACGTATAGTTATAATATAATTAAAATCGAGCTCGAAATGGCGCTGCAGTTCGTAAATTGGCGATTTGAACTTCAACTGAATGTACAGGATTCGTTTTAAGCCGGATTTCTGTGAAACAAGAAACGTGTGGAGCTGGTGGAGTATATCTTTCTAGTGGAAGAGAAAAATCGGGATTTCGTTGTGTAGATTTTGAGATATGTCCAAATCAAATTTCAGAAAAGTCGCTGTGGAATTCCTTTATAATTTGCGATGCTTTATTTACGTTATAAATGGATTTTTCGATATGAATTGAATATCGATAAATCTAAAATCTGAAATATCAAACTGTAAATTCTGATATGATATTTTGGTGCTGTACGATATCATATGTGAAGATATACGATAATATAAATTTATTTATATTTAATTTAATTATATTTAAATATATTTATATATTTAAATGGGTCATCCAGAGCTTTAAAAATTGCCGGTTTTGCAAACGAAGTCGGAATTCGACGAAACTAATTTTGTTGGACCCGCAATGTCAAATAGTTGATAGATTTCCAGTTTCGTGATTTTTAGAGTCACTGTGTGGTCGTACGGATTTTTAGAGTGAAAAACAGTCAGTATTTTGACAGTTAAAAATACGCTGTGTGAGCATACGAAGTCGGAATTCGACGAAACCAGTTTCGTTGGGACCGTAATGTCGAACTCTAGCTATATTTCCAGTTTCGTGATTTTTGGGTATCGTGTGTGATCACACGAATGTTTAGAAGTCAAAAACGAATTTAACGATGGAGAATATACCGGGAATATTCCTTTCACGAAAATATCTAGTTATTATCCTACCCTATAAATACCAAACCAATTCCTAAACCTAATCGAAAGGTCCACAACCTCATTTCTTCAGCCGCCAAACTCTGAAATGAACCGCACAAATAAATCACAAAGAAAAATCAAAACTACATAGAATCAAATTCCAAAAATCAGCAAATACATATGTTAGAGTTCATCTTGAGTTGCTCTTCTCCTCAGTATACCATTTGTTGGGTGCGACAACACCTGAAAGGGGGTTCGATGTTTACAGTATTGGCTAGGGTTTGTGTGCGAGCGGGATTCAGGATGTCGGATTTTGGTTTGAGGGCATAGCCGAGTTCAAGGTAAGAAGGCGCCCTGGTTGGTGGTGATCGGAGCCACTTCCGCGGGCTGTGGTGGTAGGCGACAGGGGGAGAAGGTGTTCGACGGAAAGGTTATGATGAGGTCGAGTTTCAGTTTGAGGGTACCTGGTGAATGAGATTTTGAAATGGAGGATATTGGATAGTTTTACTTGATCTTAAATCAAGTATTGATCGTGATTTTGTGGGTGGAAGTTTTGCTGTGAATTGGCTGTTGAAGGGAGCAGGCTACGGTGTAAGTATTGGGGAAGAAAGAAGGGTTCGGGTGGGCTTGTACGTGGGAAATGATGGGCCGTTGGTTAAGGGTGAGGCCCAAATGCTTAGAAATTAATGTTTTAATTTATTTAAAATGTTGTATTAACTTCATAATGCGATATCTCGGTCATATGAAATCAGATTGACGAACCGTAAGTTGCGTTGGGATCGTATGGACGGGAGCAACACAATGGGACTGACCGCGAGTCAATCCGAGCTCGTTACAATTTATGGCGAAATAAATTGGCCGTCACAGTCAAATAACGCAAATCGTTCTTTAACGGCTAACGCCCAAATGTGAGTAAAACTCACCAACTCTGAACAGTTCTATTTTTACAACGTATTCTTAGAACTGTTAAATATTGTCTGTTTGACTGTATGTTGATTGTTTGATTGAACTGCTAGTCAGTTAGTAGAAATTATATATATATATATATATAAACTGTTAAATATTTATATGTCGATTCTGTTTATCAGAATAATTAATAGTGAAGTGAAATCGATGTTATTCTATTGTCTAACATCTGTGATGCAGGGAAACAGGTTGGAGGAATCCGACTGGATTCCTCAACAGTTATTTTATTGTTTTTCATATATTTTTATATGATGGGATATAAAATCTATGGGTGATTATATGTGCTTGGACGATATTGAACATCGTGATTTGATATGATTGAATACCATAACATACCAAAATGTTGATAAGGGGATTTTCAAAGTGATATTGAAAATAGAATATTTATAAAATGGGATATTTATAAACAAGAGATATTTATAAAGTGGAATATTTATAAATGAGAAATGTTTATAAATTAGAATATTTATAAATAGGAGATATTCAAAAAGGAAATAATTACAAACCATTTTCTTTTTGAATGGAAAGGCCTGTGTGGCGGGTTTGGGGATTTTCCCGATGCTCCCGTTACAAAGGAGGTTATGGCGAATTTGTCAGAGAATTTAAGGAGTTAGAATATTTCAAGATTAAATTTGAAAAGGGAATATTTGTAAACCATTTACAAATAGAATTGAAAAGGAAACGTTATAAAAAAGGAAATCATTTTTAAAGTGTAGAACCGTTATTTAAAAGTAAATCTTTTCAAATGAATAAAACGTTGTTAAAAAGAAAATCTTTATAAAGTGAATAAAGTAAATCAAATATGGTATTCGGAAGGAGTTAAATCGAATATGGTATTTGAAGGGAGTAAATCGAATATGGTATTCGAAAGTTAGTAAAACGAATATGCTATTCGAAAGGGGTTAGTCGAGTCGAGTTAGTTGAATAGAGTTAACCAGTTCAGTAGAGTTAACCAGTTCAGTAGAGTTAACCAGTTCAGTAGAGTTAACCAGTTGGGTTAAGTAAGTCAAGTTAACCAGTTGAGTTAAGTAAGTCGAATTAATCAAGTCGAGTTGATCGAGTTAGAGTTACTCAGTTAGAGTTACTCAGTTAGAGTTAATCGATTAGAGTTAAAACGAACTAGAGTTAATCAAATATAGTTATTTGAGATAGAGTTAGTCAAACATAGTATTCAGGGTAAGTTGCCATCTCGTACGACTGCTAGCGTAATTCGCAGGGTTGTAAATAGCCTACGGCAGTCGGATGTTTCCTGAGGGAATCAGGCGTAACCATTGTGATCGCTGCGATCTAGAGTCAAGCGAACGGAGTTAAATAGAGTTATCGAATATTAGTTATTCGAACGGAGTTAAATAGAGTTATCGAATATTAGTTATTCGAATAGAGTTAAACAGAGTTAAATAGAGTTAATCGAATTAGTTATTCGAATAGAGTTAAATAAATAAGAGTGATTCGAATTAGTTATTCGAATAGAGTTAAACACAAAGGAGTTATCGATTAGTTAAATCGAAAGGAGTTATCGATTAGTTAAATCGAAAGGAGTTATTGAATTTAGTTATTCGAAAAGAAGTTATCGATTTGTTAAATCGAAAGGGAAGATTATCGAATATCATTTATTCGAGAGGAGATTATCGAATATAGTTTATTTGAAGGAGTTATCGATTATTAGTTAATCGAAGTGAGTTATAGAATATTAGTTAAATCTAAGGAGTTATCGAATATAGTTTATTCGATGGAGTTAATCGATTAGAGTTAAATTAAATGAGTTAATCGAATATAGTTTATTCGAATAGAGTTAGAGGAGTTATCGAATATAGTTTATTCGACAGGAGTTAAGTGAATAGTTAGATTAATCAAAGTGAATTAGTTATGTTAAACTAAGTGAATTAGTTAAGCGAATTGGTTAAGTTAACCAAAGTGAATTTGTCGAGTTAATCAAAGTGATTAGTTCAGTTAATCGAGTTGAATTTGTCAGTCGAGTTAATAAATGGAGTTAATCAAACCAAGTAAAACCAGTTAGAGTTAATTAATTAAGGTTGACCAGTTAGAGTTAATCAACCAGAGTTAATCAAATAGAGCTAAGTAAAATTAGAACTGACTAGAGATTAGTAAATTGAATGGTTTTCTAAGTGTCTATCTGATGTTGGTTTCGGCCTTCGGGATTTGTACTTAGGGAATTGTTCTCATACTAGTTCACAGTCAGGGACTGATAGTTGGGGAAGAGTAGTGATTTGTAAATAATCAGATGGAAACATTTTCCAGTGTTAATAATATATATTTTCTAAACATAGAAAATAAGGCAATGTGAATATATATATAGATATATGTTGATGATTTACCGATATAATTTCCATCTGGGAATAATATCGTTGTTTGCACACTTGTTTTTCTTTGATGGTTAAATCATAGACTATCGAAGTTTTGACCATTTTAACGTTGTTAATATGGAGAGACCGGTTGGATTTTTATCCAAAGAACCACTCTGTATTGGCATAAGCGTCGCGAATCATATATGCCAAAGATAATTGAAGACGGAGTAAAATGCAAGGGCTGTTGTATAAGTCTTAGATAACAGTGACTAAGATGGATATACTGAATAGTGCCTTCGGTTTGTCCAGTCCCAGGACAACTTGTATGGACGAAGGTCTGACAGAGTATATCCAATGGATCGCGTAAGTTGATCTGTTCAAACGTATTCACGTTTGGTGGCGGAGGAATTCGTTTCTCTTAGCTGTATACCCGTGTTATTTTTGGATAAGTCAATTTGTGATTTGGCAGGTATGACGATGTGACATTTTAAGTGAATGAAGATGGATGTCTGACACAGTATTTCCAGAAAGGTCACGTGCATTGATTTCTTCAACCATACCAAGAGTGGAAGCGGAGAAGGAGACTTCTTTTAGCTGACACGTAATGTACTGTTGTAAATGTCAATTAGTGATTTCGATGGATTTGACAATGTAGCATTCGAAGTGAATCTGATGTAATGATAAAGCGTAGCTTCTAGCCTCATCATCCGGTTAATGACAGAAATCGGGCAGGCAGCATGGCTAAGTCGGTCGCACCGAAGTAGGGTGTATAATCACCTATCTAGAGAATATTCATTTGTTTCTTAAATCTATCAATGCTGTCCCATATATATATATATATATATATATATATATATATATATATATATATATATATATATATATATATATATATACGGGAACGGTTGCTGATCCCAACCGTTGGTGATGTACATTCGATACACTCAAGCGA
Source organism: Allium sativum (assembly GCA_030737875.1). NCBI lineage: Eukaryota > Viridiplantae > Streptophyta > Magnoliopsida > Asparagales > Amaryllidaceae > Allium > Allium sativum. The sequence continues at coordinate 1,037,781,759 of CM060913.1, read as the reverse complement.
AATGAGTGGTCGGTCATGTGTGGCTGAGTTGCAAGATGTTCTTGTTGAACTCCAGTGTATCGTTCCTAGATTACACTGATCGGAAGGTGGTTCCATACCTTGTCATAGTTGGAAATCCATTATCCAATACGTGCTTGCGATTTTGATTGTATACTATATATGTAGAACGTGTGATGAAAGCGTTTCTGCTAGTTGATATCTATTTGTACATAGACATTATTATAATATGAAAAGGTTTTTGATATAAAGATATTTTGGTTTCTCATAAGGGGAAAAACCCGTTCCGTTCTGCGGCGTGGTCTTATGAGATATCGTTTACTTGTTCATATACCTGTTTAAACTGTTTTACTCACACCAGTCCCATGACTGACCCGGAGTTTGCTTTTTTGTTTTCCCTAAACTCTTGGGTGCCTAAATTTGTACGGGCAGTCAAGTAGTTAGGAATTTTAAAGATATATCTGAAGAGCTGGAGCAGGAGGCTTCTGGATCATATAGCTATAGTTTATTTCCGCTGTGTTGTAAGTGCTGTACTCTGATAAGTGCTATTGTATACATAACTATTATATTTCAAAGTTATGTTATATATTATATGTTATTCGTTCCGCTATGAGGTTCGTGTTACTCTGATGTTGTGTTCTTCTTCTTCTATTCTAAGTTTCTATCTTATCTATTCTCACCCTCTAATTTCTTTCATTAATTACCGGGATTTTTCGATGTTTTGGTTATCGACATCGAGCTTATGTCGATAACCAAAGCCGCTCAAAATCCGGGTCGTTACATTTGGTATCAGGGCAATGGTTAAGTATTACCTTGGCTCTGTGGCGTGACTCGGTAGAGATAGGGTTAGTAATACCCTAGATTGAGTTTGAGTGTATATATACGAGTGCGTATTTGTATTTGATATAAAAATGGTTTTATATTGTGGAGATTCATTGGCTGAGTTGTTTATGAGTTCTAGTCGATCAGTTTGATCCACTGTATCGGTAGGAGTAAATAAATACTTGAATACGATGGACCGACACAGTATGGATTTGTGATATATTATCATATATTGGTTGCAATTATAATCGAATGAGATTATAAAGTGAAATGGTTATATAATAACTAATCAGAATCATATAAGTAAAGTATATGAAATAAGACGAATTAAATTTGAATTTAAATCAGATTTGGAATTAAAATAAGGAAATTTTAAGTTCCTGGGAGATTTTGAAATGTTTTCAAAATGGAAGTATTTAGTAATGGTTTTGAAAATGATATAGTATTGAAATCACGTGGGTCGCTAGAAAATAATTCCGATGATGACTGCGCAGTATCATCGGTGTGACTTTCGAGTTTAAGTGGTGGATTACTACCAAAGATTTTAATTTGAATTGTTTTGAGAAAACAAGTTATTTAGAAAATTCAAAGGTTTTGAATTGGCAGTATGATTTCAAATTTGATTTTAAATAAAACCGGGAATTTAAGTTCTAGAAATTAAAATTTAACTTGTGAAGTTAATTCAAATGGGATGGTAAAAGTAAATAATAAACTAGGATTTAACTTGAGATGATAGGTTAAGAAAAACTGGAAGTGATTAGAGAATAATCTGGATTTGGATTTGAAATGATAAGTTGAGAGTTTGGAATTTGAAACTCGAATTTGAAATTGAATTAGGCTTGAATAAGCGAATGGTTGTGTTAAGAATAACTTGGTTGGAGTTGATTGGGATGGCATTTGTATATACCGAGTTGATAACAGATGGTAGGGATATAATGATATGCCCAACAAAAAGGTACAAGTTTATATTTTATATGAGTTTGGAATTTATGAGCCGAATTGGCAAACCGTTTGGCGTTTTGATTTTCTTTTGGGTTGAAGAAGGCCCAGAGAGGCGAGTTGGAATTTGAGTTATCGACCAGTACAAAGGAGGTGCTGGCGAAATTTTTCGAAAGTTTAAAGTGTTAGAAAATTTTCAGAATTTTTGAAAATTTTAGTTAGTCGGAATGAATAGATATTTTAGTCGATATTAATTGGTTCAGTTGAAATCAGAAATAAGGGGTAAACAAATCTTAGGAATTCCAATAGATAGGGTCGTCCTCTAACTTAGCAATTTCGAGGATGGAATTATTTTAAGTGGGGAAGAATGTAATGACACGCATTGTCAGAGGTATTATAATTAATTTATTTAATTATATAAATAGTGATTTAGGGAATTAAATCGTTGTTAATTTAATTATAGTGAATAATTAATTAAATTAAATAATATATTTAATTCAGAAATAATCAAAAATATTGGAAATCACAATATTCTGTGAACGGGGTCGTCCCTAAGATTTAATTCAGCTTAGAGTTGAATTATATTGACGGATATATTCAATCGACGACAGTATGAATGTGTAGTTATAATATAATTAAAATCGAGCTCGAAATGGCGCTGTAGTTCGTAAATTGGCGATTTGAACTTCAACTGAATGTACAGGATTCGTTTTAAGCCGGATTTCTGTGAAACAAGAAATGTGTGGAGCTGGTGGAGTATATCTTTCTAGTGGAAGAGAAAAATCGGGATTTCGTCGTGTAGATTTTGAGATATGTCCAAATCAAATTTCAGAAAAGTCGCTGTGGAATTCCTTTATAATTTGCGACGCTTTATTTACGTTATAAATGGATTTTTCGATATGAATTGAATATCGATAAATCTGTAATCTGAAATATCAAACTATAAATTCTGATATGATATTTTGGAGCTGTACGATATCATATGTGAAGATATACGATAATATAAATTTATTTATATTTAGTTTAATTATATTTAAATATATTTATATATTTAAATGGGTCATCCAGAGCTTTAAAAATAGCCGGTTTTGCAAACGAAGTCGGAATTCGACGAAACTAATTTTGTTGGATCCGCAATGTCAAATAGTTGTTAGATTTCCAGTTTCGTGATTTTTAGAGTCACTGTGTGGTCGTACGGATTTTTAGAGTGAAAAACAGTCAGTATTCTGACAGTTAAAAATATGCTGTGTGAGCATACGAAGTCGGAATTCGACGAAATCAGTTTCGTTGGGACCGTAATGTCGAACTCTAGCTATATGTCCAGTTTCGTGATTTTTGGGTATCGTGTGTGATCAAACGAATTTTTAGAAGTCAAAAACGAATTTAATGATGGAGAATATACCGGGAATATTCCTTTCACGAAAATATCTAGATATTATCCTACCCTATAAATACCAAACCAATTCCTAAACCTAATCGAAAGGTCCACAACCTCATTTCTTCAGCCGGCAAACTCTGAAATGAACCGCACAAATAAATCACAAAGAAAAATCAAAACTACATAGAATCAAATTCCAAAAATCAGCAAACACATATGTTAGAGTTCATCTTGAGTTGCTCTTCTCCTCAGTATACCATTTGTTGGGTGCGACAGCACCTGAAAGGGGGTTCGATGTTTACAGTATTGGCTAGGGTTTGTGTGCGAGCGGGATTCAGGATGTCGGATTTTGGTTTGAGGGCATAGCCGAGTTCAGGGTAAGAAGGCGCCCTGGTTGGTGGTGATCGGAGCCACTTCCGCGGGGTGTGGTGGAAGGCGACATGGGGAGAAGGTGTTCGACGGAAAGGTTATGGCGAGGTCGAGTTTCAGTTTGAGGGTACCCGGTGAATGATATTTTGAAATGGAGGATATTGGATATTTTCACTTGATCTTAAATCAAGTATTGATCGTGATTTTGTAGGTGGAAGTTTTGCTGTGAATTGGCTGTTGAAGGAAGCAGGCTACGGTGTAAGTATTGGGGAAGAAAGAAGGGTTCGGGTGGGCTTGTACGTGGGAAATGATGGGCCATTGGTTAAGGGTGAGGCCCAAATGCTTAGAAATTAATGTTTTAATTTATTTAAAATGTTGTATTAACTTCATAACGCGATATCTCGGTCATATGAAATCAGATTGACGAACCGTAAGTTGCGTTGGGATCGTATGGACGGGAGCAACACAATGGGACTGACCGCGAGTCAATCCGAGCTCGTTTCAATTTATGGCGAAATAAATTGGCCGTCGCAGTCAAATAACGCAAATCGTTCTTTAACGGCTAACGCCCAAATGTGAGTAAAACTCACCAATTCTGAACAGTTCTATTTTTACAACGTATTCTTAGAACTGTTAAATATTGTCTGTTTGACTGTATGTTGATTGTTTGATTGAACTGCTAGTCAGTTAGTAGAAATTATATATATATATATATAAACTGTTAAATATTTATATGTCGATTCTGTTTATCAGAATAATTAACAATGAAGTGAAACCGATGTTACTCTATTGTCTAACATCTGTGATGCAGGGAAACAGGTTGGAGGAATCCGACTGGATTCCTCAACAGTTATTTTATTGTTTTTCATATATTTTTATATGATGGGATATAAAATCTATGGGCGATTATATGTGCTTGGACGATATTGAACATCGTGATTTGATATGATTGAATACCATAACATACCAAAATGTTGATAAGGGGATTTTCAAAGTGATATTGAAAATAGAATATTTATAAAATGGGATATTTATAAACAAGAGATATTTATAAAGTGGAATATTTATAAATAAGAAATGTTTATAAATTGGAATATTTATAAATAGGAGATATTCAAAAAGGAAATAATTACAAAACATTTTCTTTTTGAATGGAAAGGCCTGTGTGGCGGGTTTGGGGATTTTCCCGATGCTCCCGTTACAAAGGAGGTTATGGCGAATTTGTCAGAGAATTTAAGGAGTTAGAATATTTCAAGAATAAATTTGAAAAGGGAATATTTGTAAACCATTTACAAATAGAATTGAAAAGGAAACGTTATAAAAAAGGAAATCATTTTTAAAGTGTAGAACCGTTATTTAAAAGTAAATCTTTTCAAATGAATAAAACGTTGTTAAAAAGAAAATCTTTATAAAGTGAATAAAGTAAATAAAGTAAATCAAATATGGTATTCGAAAGGAGTTAAATCGAATATGGTATTTGAAGGGAGTAAATCGAATATGGTATTCGAAAGTTAGTAAAACGAATATGCTATTCGAAAGGGGTTAGTCGAGTCGAGTTAGTTGAATAGAGTTAACTAGTTCAGTAGAGTTAACCAGTTCAGTAGAGTTAACCAGTTCAGTAGAGTTAACCAGTTGGGTTAAGTAAGTCAAGTTAACCAGTTGAGTTAAGTAAGTAGAGTTAATCAAGTCGAGTTGATCGAGTTAGAGTTACTCAGTTAGAGTTAATCGATTAGAGTTAAAACGAACTAGAGTTAATCAAATATAGTTATTTGAGACAGAGTTAGTCAAACATAGTATTCAGGGTAAGTTGCCATCTCGTATGACTGCTAGCATAATTCGCAGGGTTGTAAATAGCCTACGGCGGTCGGATGTTTACTGAGGGAATCAGGCGTAACCATTGTGATCGCTGCGATCTAGAGTCAAGCGAACGGAGTTAAATAGAGTTATCAAATATTAGTTATTCGAACGGAGTTAAATAGAGTTATCGAATATTAGTTATTCGAATAGAGTTAAATGGAGTTAAATAGAGTTAATCTAATTAGTTATTCGAATAGAGTTAAATAAATAAGAGTGATTCGAATTAGTTATTCGAATAGAGTTAAACACAAAGGAGTTATCGATTAGTTAAATCGAAAGGAGTTATCGATTAGTTAAATCGAAAGGAGTTATCGAATTTAGTTATTCGAAAAGGAGTTATCGATTTGTTAAATCGAAAGGGAAGATTATCGAATATCATTTATTCGAGAGGAGATTATCGAATATAGTTTATTTGAAGGAGTTATCGATTATTAGTTAATCGAAGTGAGTTATAGAATATTAGTTAAATTGAAGGAGTTATCGAATATAGTTTATTCGATGGAGTTAATCGATTAGAGTTAAATTAAATGAGTTAATCGAATATAGTTTATTCGAATAGAGTTAGAGGATTATCGAATATAGTTTATTCGACAGGAGTTAAGTGAATAGTTAGATTAATCAAAGTGAATTAGTTATGTTAAACTAAGTGAATTAGTTAAGCGAATTGGTTAAGTTAACCAAAGTGAATTTGTCGAGTTAATCAAAGTGATTAGTTCAGTTAATCGAGTTGAATTTGTCAGTCGAGTTAATAAATGGAGTTAGTCAAACCAAGTAAAACCAGTTAGAGTTAATTAATTAAGGTTGACCAGTTAGAGTTAATCAATCAGAGTTAATCAAATAGAGCTAAGTAAAATTAGAACTGACTAGAGATTAGTAAATTGAATGGTTTTCTAAGTGTCTATCTGATGTTGGTTTCGGCCTTCGGGATTTATACTTAGGGAATTGTTCTCATACTAGTTCACAGTCAGGGACTGATAGTTGGGGAAGAGTAGTGATTTGTAAATAATCTGATGGAAACGTTTTCCAGTGTTAATAACATATATTTTCTAAACATAGAAAATAAGGCAATGTGAATATATATAGATATATGTTGATGATTTACCGATATAATTTCCATCTGGGAATAATATCGTTGTTTGCACACTTGTTTTTCTTTGATGGTTAAATCATAGACTATCGAAGTTTTGACCATTTTAACGTTGTTAATATGGAGAGACCGGTTGGATTTTTATCCAAAGAACCACTCTGTATTGGCATAAGCGTCGCGAATCATATATGCCAAAGATAATTGAAGACGGAGTAAAATGCAAGGGCTGTTGTATAAGTCTTAGATAACAGTGACTAAGATGGATATACTGAATAGTGCCTTCGGTTTGTCCAGTCCCAGGACAACTTGTATGGACGAAGGTCTGACAGAGTATATCCAATGGATCGCGTAAGTTGATCTGTTCAAACGTATTCACGTTTGGTGGCGGAGGAATTCGTTTCTCTTAGCTGTATACCCGTGTTATTTTTGGATAAGTCAATTTGTGATTTGGCGGGTATGACGATGTGACATTTTAAGTGAATGAAGATGGATGTTTGACACAGTATTTCCTGAAAGGTCACGTGCATTGATTTCTTCAACCGTACCAAGAGTGGAAGCGGAGAAGGAGACTTCTTTTAGCTGACACGTAATGTACTGTTGTAAACGTCAATTAGTGATTTCGATGGATTTGACAATGTAGCATTCGAAGTGAATCTGATGTAATGATAAAGCGTAGCTTCTAGCCTCATCATCCGGTTAATGACAGAAATCGGGCAGGCAGCATGGCTAAGTCGGTCGCACCGAAGTAGGGTGTATAATCACCTATCTAGAGAATATTCATTTGTTTCTTAAATCTATCAATGATGTCCCATATATATATATGGGAACGGTTGCTGATCCCAACCGTTGGTGATGTACATTCGATACACTCAAGCGAAATGAGTGGTCGGTCATGTGTGGCTGAGTTGCAAGATGTTCTTGTTGAACTCCAGTGTATCGTTCCTAGAGTACACTGATCGGAAGGTGGTTCCATACCTTGTCATAGTTGGAAATCCATTATCCAATACGTTCTTGCGATTTTGATTGTATACTATATATGTAGAACGTGAGATGAAAGTGTTTCTGCTAGTTGATATCTATTTGTACATAGACATTATTATAATATCAAAAGGTTTTTGATATAAAGATATTTTGGATTCTCATAAGGGGAAAAACCCGTTCCGTTCTGCGGCGTGGTCTTATGAGATATCGTTTACTTGTTCATATACCTGTTTAAACTGTTTTACTCACACCAGTCCCATGACTGACCCGGAGTTTGCTTTGTTGTTTTCCCTAAACTCTTGGGTGCCTAAATTTGTACGGGTAGTTAAGTAGTTAGGAATTTTATGGATATACCTGAAGAGCTGGAGCAGGAGGCTTCTGGATCATATAGCTATAGTTTATTTCGTCTATGTTGTAAGTGCTGTACTCTGATAAGTGCTATTGTATACATAACTGTTATATTTCAAAGTTATGTTATATATTATATGTTATTCGTTCCGCTGTGAGGTTCGTGTTACTCTGATGTTGTGTTCTTCTTCTTCTATTCTAAGTTTCTATCTTATCTATTCTCACCCTCTAATTTCTTTCATTAATTACCGGGATTTTTCGATGTTTTGGTTATCGACATCGAGCTTATGTCGATAACCAAAGACGCTCAAAATCCGGGTCGTTACAGTTTAGTTGAATTGCTGATGTATTGGTTGAAATTATAGATAATGGTATATATATATAAATTGTTAATCAAATATTGATTCTATTTATCAGAATATTTCATATTGAAATGAAATCGATGTTATTTATATTGTTTAACTTCTATGATGCAGGGAAACAAGTTGGAGGGATCCAACTGGATTCCTCAATATTTATAATACTGTTCTTTTCATATATTGTAATATATGATGTGATATATAATTTGTTGTTGATTATGTGTGTTTGAATGATATCGATCATTGTTATTTGGTATTTTAAATACCATACATAATACTGGAATTAAAAAGGGATTTTTCATTGTGTATATTGAAAATGAAACATATTTATATAAAATCAAATGATTTTATTAAAAGGAATTTCAAAATAGAATTGAAAAAGGATTTATTTAGAAAATAAATAGAATTATAGAAGGATATTTGTTTGGAAAATAAATAGGATTATAAAAGGAAATTTGATGAAATAGAAAAGAATTACAAGAAGATTATTTAAAGTAGAATTAAATAGAAATCTGTTTTTAACAGATAAATTGGGAAGATTAATTTATAAATAATGTTTATAAATTAAATAAAAATATTTATCATTTGATAAATGGAATATATAAGTCTGAACTTATATAGAGAAGTAGAAATCGGTTTTGACACCGATAGTTCAAATAGAATGTGAACTCAGCATTTATAAAGGGAATTGTAAATGAGATTTAAGTGTTAGAAATAAAAAGGAGATTTCGTATGAATAATTCTATAAATTAGAAGTATAAATAGAATTTGGAAATGGAATATTATTTTAAAATACGAAAGCAAACTTAATAGATTATATAATAAAGTTAATCGATTAGAGTTAATCGAATAGAGTTAATCGATTAAGAGTTAATCGAATTAGAGTTAATCGAATTAGAGTTAATCGATTAGAGTTAATCGAATTAGAGTTAATCGAATTAGAGTTAATAGATTAGAGTTAATCGAATTAGAGTTAATCGAATTAGAGTTAATCAGCAAGAGTTAATCGAGTTAGAGTTAATCGAATAGAGTTAAAGGAGTTAATCGAATATAGTTTATTCGAAAGAAAATTATCGAATATAGTTTATTCAAAAGGAGTTATCGAATATAGTTATTCGAAAGGAGTTATCGAATACAGTTATTCGAAAGGAGTTAATCAAATATAGTTTATTCAAAAGAATATTATCGAATATAGTTTATTCGAAGAAAGGAGTTAATTGAATATAATTTATTCAAAAGAAGATTATCGAATATAGTTTATTCGAAGAAAGGAGTTAATCGAATATAGTTTATTCAAAAGAGAGATTATCGAATATTAGTTATTCAAAGAGAGTTAATCGAATATAGTTTATTCGAAAGGAGTTATCGAATAGAGATTATTCGAAAGAGAATTATACGTTGAATTTGATTATATCAAATTGGGGAAAGTATTATTCACTTTCTATTTTTAATCAAGATTCATTTATTTATCAATAAAGTAGTTATTTGTTTATTTATCCAAATTAATAAATAAAAGTCATATTGAAGTTATTATATTTCAGAAGCATGGGATTTTAACACTATTGTTAAAATCAAATGATTTCTGTAAAAGAAGTGGATTCGTAAAAAGAATCCGAGAGTTACGTAAGGAAGTTTATTGGAGGTTTAAATGGTGAACCTTGTCTATTTCAAAGTTAGAAATATTGTTCAGTTAAGGTCTGAGAGGTAGTTATACCCTAACTTGATCGACTCCATCTTTAACTAAGGAATGGTTAAGGTTCGATAGTGAAGGTTGGTTAAGTGAATTCAGTTAATGAGTGTAATTTTTTGAATTAGCATAGCGATGTTTTATTTAAACATCTGTTTAAATCCAAAGGTAGGAGTTTTGGAATTGTTTTCCAAATAAGAATCAGAAATGTTTACTAATATAGAAAATAAGAATTTGAAATGTTTTCCAATGTTAATAACATATATTTTCTAAATTTAGAAAATAAGAAATGTTGAATATATGGAAACAGGAAATGAAAAAAAATGAATAAATTAATGAACTAAAGAGATAAATGTTCAGTGATGATTGATCAATAAAATTTCAATCTGGAAATAATATCGTTGTTTGAACACGTATTTTTCTTTGATAGTTAACTCACTAACTATAGAAGTTTTTGACCATTTTTCCGTCATCAATACAGAGAGACGGGGATCAGATTCATTATCTGAAAACCACTCTGTATGGGCGTTAGCATTGCGATCAAATATGATGAAGATAATTGAAGACGAAGTTTGTGCAAGGGTCTGTCAAATCCTAGGTAGAAATTGCCTTAGATGAATTCCTTTGGTTTGTCCAGTCCTAGGACAATCTGTATGGAAGAATGTATGACAGAGTATATTTAATGGATCACGTAAGTTGATCTCTTCAAACATGTAAGTTTGGTGGCGGCGGAATTCGTTTCTCTTAGATGTATACCCGTTGTATTTTTGGGAAAATCAATTTGTGATTTGGCGGGTATGTCGATTTGACATTCAAAGTGAATAATTGTGTGATCTGTCAGAGATAAGCGTGGCCTCCAGCCTCACAACCGGGAAATGACAAAAATCGGGCTGGCATCATGGCTATGTGGGTTGCTTCCATTAGGGTGTATTACCACATATCTAGAGATATTTATTTCATTCTTTAATCTATTTGATACTGTCCCATTTCGGGAAACGATTGCTAATCCCAACCGTTGGTAATATACATTCGATACACTCAAGCGAAATGAGTGGTCGGTCATGTGTGGTCGGGTTGCAAGATGTCCTTGTTGAACCCAGTGTATTCCTCTCTAGAGGCACACTCTCGGAAGGTGGTTACATACCTTGTCATAGTTAGTTGTGACGGCCGGGAATTTCGCTCGATCCGAATCAGTCGTTAAACCGATCTAGACCATTCGAAAACCCTGATCGTTTTGAGAACACGACAAATCAGAACGCAGACGGAAGAACATTTTATTGCTATTACAACAATTCCATCAGATACAAGAATATACAGAGTATGAATAAATAAAATACATTCGATAAATATCAGAGATTACAATAGATTACATAGCAGCGGAAAATAATACAAAGCACAACTGAAGGTGATATACGGATACAGAGCTTTCCGGATATCATTCCAGCTGCAAACCAGGATCCTGTGAATATAAATCTGCAAAACCAAAACTACTAGCTGCCCGTGCGGAAAATAGGGGCACCCAGAGTTTAGGTTAAAACAATAAACTCCAGGTCAGTCATGTGACTGGTGTGAGAACTAAAACAGTTATTTAAACTTTACTTTAAAAGAGAGTAATTCAAGGGACCACGCCGTATAACACGGAACGGGTTTCCTCCCAAGAATACCAGTGCATAGGATAAACAACGCAATGCTTTTTCGAAAAATGAAGCTATTATAAGACCCAGGTCCCATCACACAATGCAACGCAAGCCGGAGGATAGGGTTTTCCCTTATAATAGTCAAACATGCTTGATACGTTTAAAACAAATCATTTGATACTATAATAAGTGTATAGTGTCAAACAATTTCAATCATAAATATAAATCATAGACGGCATAAGTGCCCCATACCACTATGTCGCCATACTAGGCTCTACAAATAAAACCGAAATACATGTATTGGAAATTGGGTTTCCGTCATGAGTCGAGGCAAGGGGCAAGCTCCTCTCCGCTTTCGAGACGCTCTAGCAAATGTCCCAAGGCTACGCACTCTGGGCAACCCTTGGATCTTCAGGGCCGGTCCTCTCTTACGTTTGAAGATTGGCAATTCCTGAACACACGTTTCCCGGTCCTTACAGACCTAAAATAGAGGCGCCTCATCCAACAACCACATAGGTGAAAAGTATATAAATGTCAGGGCTGGTAAGTCACTGACACCACCAAAGCTAGAAAGAAACGTCGTGCTCTCCCTGCAGTCCTTATCCCATTTTTGACTCATTCCGAGGTGTGAGGCTCGCGAATTCACGTTATACACAAAGCTACGCCACAAAGGCCATGCTTTGATCATCAACCACAAGACTTTTCTTTTCAACAGAAGCCTTGATCTATGCAACTCAACGTGCCACACAGGCAATTCATGCCATGCGATTGATATCTATCGATATATAACCTCTAAGCTCGTACGTCTCAGAGAAGGGCGTTAAGCAAGAGAATAAATTCTCCGCCGCCAAACAGATATATATTTAACAGAAATCAATCAACACAGAATAAAATCCATTGTCAGACACACAATCCATTTACAAGTTCGTTCTGGGTCTGAACGAAACCGGAGGCACTTTCCTCGCATATCCATCGATCTCCAAGTACGTCTGGATGACCACCAACTGATTCCCTCATCTTGGGTGTACAGCCCAATCAGGATCGTCAGTAATTATCCAAACGATGTGAAGACTTCCGGCCTTCGACCACCGTATTCATCTTCGACATATCGTCGAATCGGTTATTCAGAATGTGTATAAACCCGGACTTTCCGAACAACCCGCGTATATTAAAAACAAATGTTACACAAACACAACATACGCCTCATTCCAATCCAGCAGCCACTAACCGCAAATTAGCAAGAGAACAATTTCCCAAATATTAACCCCGAAGGCCGAAACCAACATCAGATCAATATCCAGGAGACCACTCTTCTTAACTAACCTACAGCTAGTTTCTAAATTCCACATTCTTAGGGAATGGTTCCCATTAATTTTATCCAAGATAAATTCTTTAAAATTTATCCTTTAATCTTCCTTTGGATGTCATTTCAAACCAAATTATGGTTTTCTAAACTAGTCGAGATTAGCGAACCACACCGAAGTAATTATTTATTTTATTTCCCAATCCCAACCTATTCATCCCATGAAGCAAAACTGGTAGTACTCCATATCTAATACTATGGTGTTATCGGTAAAATTAATTACCATTTCACGTTCAAATCTAATTAAAGATTTGACTATCGTTTTGGAGCAAAACTGGTGATATTCCATTCTCGCTTATTTTCCCAAATTTGATAATTTAGATTATCAATTCACATTTCAATCTAATTGCAGATTCATTAAAACTCCTTTTGCTGGGTTAAAGAACTAATGTCTTTTCAAAACACAGTTCACGACAACCCAAATCTCATTCTATTTATTTATCGGGTTAAAGAACTAGTGTTATTTAAAACACTGTTCACGATAAACCCACAAATCAATTCGATTAAAACTCGTTTCAAATCCAATTTATTTATTTAAAAATTAACGGGTTTAATTTTAGTTCAAAACTAGTTCATTTCAATAAAAATCTATTTTTATCTTTTCAAATATGGAGTTTTTCATCCCAATTTTTCCCAAATCATTTCTTATGATTTTACACAAATTATTACTATTTTTAATAATTTTATCAAGGCCCGTACAGTCGATTTTCATCAACGGCCATTGAACTGCACTTACAGCGACCATTCCCAAATTTGATTTGGACGTATCTCCAAATCCAACTGTTAGATTTCAAATTCCCAATATTCGTTAGAAAACTCTTTTCGATACGAACCCAACGGTTTCGGTTTTAGGAGAATCCGACGGTCGTATCTCCTGTAATGTCCGTTTGAAATAAATGGTCGAAATCCACGAACTGCCGCGGCGTGGCGCGTTCTATTCAGGCCATTATATTATATATATAATATATATTTCGTCGATTCCTATTTAAAACGAATTTTATAAATAGTTTTAAATTTGTTTCAAAAACATTTTCAACCTCTATTTCCATTCAAATCAAAATTGAATTCATTCTATATAAATTCGTTTTAAAATTCATTTCTATTCAATTCAAATTTCAATTCAATTTGAATTCACTTCAATTCGTTTTCAATTCAATTCAAATTCGTTTTCTTTTCAATTCATTTCGAATTCGTTTTATATTCAATTCAATTCAAATTCGTTTTCTTTTCAATTCAATTCAAATTCGTTTTCTTTTCAATTCAATTCAAATTCGTTTTCTTTTCAATTCAATTCAAATTCGTTTTATATTCAATTCAATTTCGTTTTCTTTTCAATTCAATTCAAATTCGTTTTATATTCAATTTCGATTTCTATTTGATTATAAAAACGAATATAATCGATATAAATATCGTTCACGTCAAAATAGCGCTTCTCTAATCAACACGGCTTTATATATTTCAATAATTCCGTTATTCTATTCAACAAATGAATATTTATTCTATTCAATACGTGAATCTATATTTTTGTCAACACATGACTAATCTCAACGAATGAGTACTGTCCACATGTGACTATTTTTGTTATTTAATATATTTTATAAAAATTATGGTATCTATCGTTTGATTTAAAATCGGACTCCAACCGTAAATTAGTAAGAGAACGATTCCCTAAATATTAACCCCGAAGGCCGAAACCAACATCAGATCAATATTCAGGAGACCACTCATCTTATCTATTTTCCAGTTAGTTTCTGATTTTATATATGATAAAGATGTATATTTGATCGTTAAAATATTTCGTTCAACACATGACTAATCTCAACGAATGAGTACAATCAACACATGAACCTTTATTTTATAATGTTCTTTATTTTCTAAATTGGAATGAGGCCAAATCAATTACCATATAAAGTTAATTATATGGATTCCATACAACACATGCATATAATAGCAACGATAAATAATCAACCATCATCCAAAGTGCACTACACTGTATAAGCATCAAATATAGATGTTTAACGCTTATAACACCCTGTCAATCAATCGATCGACATATTTAATCAATCAGGATGAGTGAACTTCAAATTTCATCCCAACACCCGTGTGGGGTTTCAAATCAGCAAACACAGATTTTATTTGTGCAGTTGGGCGATGTGTAAAATTTATCGTCCCAATCAATGTCCTTCAAATAGGTGTACATAAACAAACCGTCCGGTTTGTAAATGAAGATTTATTTATTCACTTTCATGTTAAAAATTATATTTTTAATGATAAAATATTTTACTCAACCTATGAAAATATTCTATTCAGTTCATTTATCAAATAAAAATGATGTTTTTATTTTTCTAACTTATTTTAGAAAATTTCGGCAGCATAACGGCACGATACTAGAAACGGGACAAGGCCTAGCCTTATCCTCGGTCTAGTGAAGGCCCACGCCATTCACACATCAATCAAATCCATTCAAAATAAATTTCTCGTCGATATTATTTAAAATAATCTATTTTAAATATTCAAAATTCATTAAAATTGCCAAATTTTTTTTTAAACTGGCTCAGAATTTCGGGTTATTACATTAGTAATCCATTATCCAATAAGTGCTCGCGGTTTTGATTGTATACTATATATGTAGAACGTGAGATGAAAACGTTTCTGCTAGATGATTACTTAGTTGTTGTTGATAGACATTATTATAATATCAAAAGTGTTTTGATATAAAGTTTATCGTTTCTTTCAAAAGTATTTTGAAAGTTAAATCAAATTTTTTGGATTCTCATAAGGGAAAAACCCATTCCATTATACGGCGTGGTCTTATGAGATATCATTTAATTGCTCAAACTGTTTTACTCACACCAGTCCCATGACTGAACCGGAGTTTATTTTGTTTTCTTTTACCCTAAAATCTTGGGTGTCCAAATTTGTATGAGCAGTCAAGTAGTTAGGATTTTACAGATATACTTGGAGAGCTTGGAGCAGGAGGCTTTAGGATTATATAGCTATTGTTTATTCTGCTGTGTTGTAAGTGTTATACTCTGATAATTTTACTGCGTACATATACTGGTTTTATTTCAAAGTTATGTATCTATTATATATTGTTTGTTCTGCTGTGAGTTTCGTGTTACTCTGATGATGATGTATGTTCTTCTTCTTCTATTCTATATTTCTATCTTATCTATTCTCACCCTCTAATTTCTTTTATGGACTATCCGGTGTTTATGATCCTTGAATAGTCGACATTGAGTTTATGTTGGTTACTCAGGATCACGAAAACCTGGGTCGTTACATTATGGCTTGCACAAGTGTAATTTAGTACCATTTCATGTTGCATTTGCTTATTGAGTTGGTTAGGATAATTTACACTTTCTGGTTTATTAATTTGAATATCATTTGAAATAGAATTTTGGCATGGGTTATGCACACGACTTATTGCACGCATCATAAGTCGATTAAGTGGTGTTGTGAAGTACCGTTGTTGCACCCGGAAAAATCTAAGACTTTACAATTCTCTTATATCACGTTTATTCGTTTTGTTTTGGAATTTTGTTCTCTTTAGAACCTACAGTCCAAACAAATGCATTCAAGCGTTGCCAGTCGATACAGTGGATCAAAGAGGTCTCTTTGATGCCCCAAAGAAGTCACGAGCCTTGACGATCGACTACGGACACTCGCGAGGGAGGGGGAATCCCCCCTAGGTTTGACCTGGGCAGCGGCCCAGGTCAAAACTGGTCGACAGACCCAAAATGGGGTGGTCGACCGGTTTTATTTCTATGTAAAATCGGTCGACCGCCCCTTTTTGACCAGTCGACCGATTTCCTACTGTGGACCAGACGGACCTCGGTCTACAGTCTACCCCCATCCACGCTCTTTCCCGGCTAGAGCTCGAGCAGTTCGGACTTCGTTTGTGAACTTCAGCTTCATAAATTCACAGATTTCAGCAGCTCGATTCATCGACATTGATTATTATTTGATTCATTGAATGTTGATCTTTAATTGACTCTATTCTCATTGTTTAATGTGAATTGCATTAGAAATCATTCTAGAGCTCGCGCGCTCTATTTTATGAATCTATTTACTCGTTAATTCGGGTTTGACCCTCGATATTAGTTCGATTATGATTCACGACTCTAAAACGTGAATTATCGACTCGATATCCTTCGAGTCTATTCCGATATAATTTAAAACCTTCGGGTGCTAGTTCGGAATTTTGATTCGTTCGTTGATCGAAATTACAACCGTTATCCCTTTGATTTCCTGTATGTTGTTGTCATGTGAATTACGCATTATCGATCACCTTGGTGATTGTACTTTGATCTGTGGCACCTAATTTTGTGTCTTTGTTTCCTGTCGCTCCAAGGTGATTTCTAATCGTTTCTTAACGTCATTGGATTCACTAACGAGCTATATGTATATTCGGTTTATCGAATTTATATTTGATGATTTATGATTTGAATTTACGTCATTATGACGTGAATCCCTTGATCGATTTGTTTCAGCAATCGTACTATTGTTTATTTTCACTTCGAATTATAAGAGGGTTTATATATTCTTAATGGACTATAAATCCTGGCACGGGTTCCAATCTATTAGTGCGTATGGATCATCTTTACTCGATTGGGCAAGAAATTTAGTTTATTTACCTTAGTAAAAATGAGGACTATGACCCCTTATATGTTTACTTCGGCGAATAACTCTTGGACTCCTGCGTACGAACACGTGTGGTGATTTTCTCTGTTTTGGATAGAAACCAATTACGAGTGAGTAAATATTCGAGAATAGCATGTAGTTATGGGACATGTCACTGTTTCCTTATATTAACTAGCCCAGAGTAACTTCTATTCACTGTTTTGAGTATGAACCAACAACAGGTTCGTAAATATTTGAGAATAGCGAGTGGTTATGGGACATTTAGCTATTTTCTTATATTAACCATCCCGGTGTAATTTATACTCATCGGACCAATGCGGTCCTTCTATGATTTATGTTTTGCGATCCTCAATCACTCGAGTGGGATTTACGATTTTTGGATTTCACCTATGGGACTTCGGTCCAACCTTCATGATTTGTGTGTTTTCACTCTACCGGGGTCAAGACCTGGCTTCGTGGGGAGCTTCGGCTCAAACATACAGGTTCGCTACCTAGAGATCGTATCTCATCTTCTATGATAGGCCTCTTTTCGTGACGTTTTCTAGAGATTTCATAATTTATGTGTTTTCTCTCTTCCGGGGTCACGACCCAACTTGTAAGGAGCTTCGACTCAAGCTTATGGGTTCGCTACCTAGAGATTGTATCTCATCTTCTATGAACAAGGCCCTTTTTATGATGTTTTCTGGATTTCTTGCTTGATTTCCATATTCTTGATTACTTTAATGCGATGGTCATCAATTTGATGTGCATTTGGCATTCCATTGTCATTCCTTGTTTATTTTGATGCATATGACATCCATTAGATTTGTTTGGCATTCCACAGTCATTCATGTCTTTAGTTTATTTGGCATTCCCCTATCATTTCCTGTTGTGTGCTATTATTTGAATGTTGCATTCTACATTAGCTAGGAGATTATTTAGACATATTTGTGTGCTAACATTCCATTGTCATTTCCTGACTGTGTTGACATGTCATGTTTCATATTTATTTATGATTAGATATTATAACTAGAATCATGTCATCCTTTGTTATATCTCTTATCATCTCAATTTATTTCATAAGAACAGCTAGACTGACTCGTTTATTATTTATTCCTATAAATAATATAGACCGAATCATTTTAGGTACTCCTCTGGGACTCATCGCAAGATTGATCTTCTGCCTTCCGCTTGTTACTCTGTCTCTGCAGCTTTATGTACTTTGTACCTATGACATTATCTATCATTGTGTACATACTCCTTTATTTAGATCATGGTACATGTATCTATTCTTTTGGGATTAGTGGATCTTTGCTGACCACTATCTTGTTGTACACATTCTTGGTTTATTCATATCTATTCCGCCTTTGCGATATGATTATTCTGCGTTTGGCTGTGATATATATTATTGTTGTTGTCTATTTTATACTGCCTTATGGGTTACATATAGCCATTGTGTAGTTGCCCTATGTGTCGAATGGTCATGTCGTAATTTTAAATCGGTATCAGAATTCGATGTGCATTCCTCACATGTAGTAATTATACAATTGGTCGCTCTTTACAAACCTCATTCTTCGTTATGGTCTACAACATTTCTCTGAAATGAACTGGATGATAGTGGGTATAGAGGTAGGGCATGACAGTTGGTATCAAAGCCACTTTCCGGAACAACGTAAGATAGTATGATGATGGTATTGTCTTAAGTCTCTCTCGGGAATCATGCTTTAGGGTTTTAGGTAGAGTCTTAAGACTCGTCATAACATATCTTCCTACACGATTCCATTTTTATTGAATTCGCGTTGTTTGAATTCAACTTAAGACTAACTTTTTCCTCCTCCTTTTTCCTTAAAGAAGCGAAATAGTTGATCGTAGCCGTGCAAGTGCCGGTTCACCCAGCGTACCTCCTACGGGAGGGGTGATTATGTCTCAAGTGGCCTTTTGTGTATCACACTTATCTTGTTGATCATTTATGATCCTTATAGTTGATTGATCATTAGATATCTTGCCCGTGCGTCGTTATGCACGTCGTAAGCGTCTTTGATCCTGATATTTGTTGATTTTTAGTTAAGATTGTTTTGTACGTCGTTACGTACCTAGCATGGTCTATTGATCACTTGTCTGTCAGTATGGAGATACCATGTCTTTGTGACTAAATCTACTCCCTTATTGTCAGCTATATAGTTCTAGTTCGGTATGAGATCACCAAGCCTTCGGGCTAAAACAACTCATTTGTTACCTCGTTGTGCCGGTGTGAGTCACCAAGCATTTGTGCTAAATTAACTCAACAAATGTATCGTTGCGTTCCAAACTCAAGATCAAGAACGAGAGAAAGCATCCCGATTCTTACGATCCCTCTTCTTGAGTCAAGGTACGTATCATTAATTCCTTAATGTCATTTACCTTGTTCAGAGATTATTTTATTTATGTTCTTTTGATATACGTCGATCGTGTTATTCGTTATCAAAAGATATCATTTGTGTTTTATTCGTAAATTGATAAAGGAATTTTGTTTCCTTTATGCCATCCCGAATGATTTATTGAATTTTTATATTTTGCGAGATTTGCGGGAGCGTTAGAAATTGTGAGGACTTTCTTGTGTTAACTTGTCCGTCGGGTGTGTTAAGGATCTCGAATAAGATATGGGACACCATGTTGTAGTTCGGAATTCCAAAACACCATTATGTGACAATATGACATTCGAAATGATTCCTAAATTAAAATTCACTCCTGATAAGTTAATCAAGATAATAATATATTGGATTTTTGCGATTTTTCGTAATCGTTTGTTATTTTTCTAGATAAATTATTTCTAGATTTCCTTGGAGCAATTCCAAGAATTTGAGTGTGTAACACCCCACCTCCATTAAGGTCACTCGCAAAGGGAATGCCTTAACTTCAGTAGAGCGTTTATAGTGAATATAGAACAGAAAATCAAAACAAGACAGATATAAAGCAGTACTTGAAAATTAAAACTTTATTGCAGTGGATGAACCCATGTGTTTGATTACATCATCAAAACCATAAACCAAAGTCAAGTACATCATATCCATCTTGATAAAACAAAGTACATAAACTGAAAGACATAATCCCCAACATTAAAATAGCCATAAATAAAGAGAAGTTGAACTTTACTTCAGCGATCCAAGAAATCTTCTAAAGTGGTCCAAGCTCAAGCTCCACTGGTGCTAGTTCCAACCTGAGCACCTGGAGGGGGAAAAGGAAAGAGATGGAAAAAGGGGGGTCAGACATAAAGTCTGGAGAGTGCGATAATTCTAACAATATAATTAACAAAGTAATTAGGCTAAGGCATAAGTTGGAAAATAGGGAAGTGACCATGAACCATTGAGTACGACAAAGTAAACAAGGAAACAAGACGAATAAAGATATCGTTAAAGCGCACCTAACCCGCTAAGATAAATTTACTAAACTACACCGACACTATAGGATAATTGCTATACTGCACCACCACTAGTATATTGCACCACCACTAGTCACCCTAAGGTTGATCCCTCCTACAGACTTAATAATGGTATTGGTAGTTTCGTGCACCCCTAGCTGCCTTCATAGGTGCCGTCTGCCCCCTAGCGTGTACCCACTACCCCCAAACGATCGGCTCCCTAACTCGTAGATACTCGTGCTGGCCCCACAGTGGGGTGTATCACTCCCCAAAGTGGCAACCCGATACAACAAAGAATGCACGGCTTATACCTACACGATGCAACAACGTCTTACCTACCAGCCCGGGTCCACACACGCATATGAACCCGTTGGACTTGCGTTGCCACCGCTAACCCAGTTTGGCCTCTTACAGTCAAGCCTAGTATGCGTGTCCCGTCATCGACTTGGGTCGAGCCTACAAAGATACGTATGGGTTACTGGTTGAAACGGGCCCCCATTACTTGACACAAGCTATCCACCTAAGCTTGGTCCCCTCTAGTACATCCCACTTAACCCACTTTTTATTCATGTTTCAATTTCATGTTTCATATTTTGGTTAAGTGTTTCTAATCGTATTTCCAAATGCCACCCAAGGCACCCACTAGATTCCACATGCCACCCAAGGTACCCACTTAACCCCCTCATGTCCTACTACATGCTTATCTGGTTAAGTGTTTCTTAATTCATTAAGACCGTAACCTCATAAAGACCACTCACATTAGACTGGCATTTGTGGCAGCTGGATTTGCCGGGCGGGTCCGGGCAGTTTTACACCACAAAAGAGTCTAACCTCGTGTCTTTACAATTGTTACGTATTTAGTTTATGCCTAAGACCTCTCACATTAGACTGGCATTTATGGCAGCTGGATTTGCCGGGCGGGTCCGGGCAGTCTTACACCACAAAAGAGCCTAACCTCGTGTCTTAGACGATTAATTACCCCTAATTAATCAACCCCAATTTGTATTACTTTCCCTATTCAAATTATTAATCAATTCAAAATTTAGCGATGTCCATAATTGACTCAATTATGTCCATCCATTTATGGTATGTAAAATCATACCAATTTCACCACAACTTTATTTTATGCCTTTTAAGACAATTATGCCAATTAAATATTTTTAATATTATTCCCTTTTTCCCCACGTAGTACGTTTGTTCGTTTAACGTAAAAGTATACATTAGACTCGAATAGTCTAACTCATGAAATAAAAGAAAACATCACATACATAGTTAAAACATGGATCTAACATAGGGGTGAACTTGCATATGTGATTGATGTTTTCATCTAAAACTTACATAGGCCAAGATTGCAACTTGCATAACAACTTATGTCATGGTTCCAAATTTAAAGGTGTGAACATGATGAGAAATTGGCCACAAACTTGCATAAACATCATGTATAACATAGATCCAAATCTAAAGGTGTGAACTTGATGAAATTATGGCCACAAACTTGCATAAACAACATATGTCATAAACCTCTATCTAAAAGGGGTTAAACTTGCATAGGTAATAACATAACATGATTCATGTCCAACTCATAAATTCACATATGTGATTTATACATCACAATAATGGTGTAAACTAATATCTAACATGTAAAGTATCATGTCATAGCCTAGCTTCCAATTTAATTCTCACTTAAACTAGGTGCCATAATCATGTAAGGTCACATGTAATTCTACCCAAACTTGTATATGGTTCATGTTAGAATCAACATCTAAACTTCCCTACATATGGATTATCATATGAATCAATACCACAAACTAGCATAAGAAACATGACGATTTGAATATATATATAATTACAACATGAATGATAGTAACATAACTTTGCATCACCACATAACATCATAGATAATCCTACAACATCATTACAACATACAATCAATACTTCATATCACATCCATACAAATCCATGTTATAACTTAATCTAATTAAATTACTAATTATTTTGCTAAGATTATCGAACTCACCACTCAAAAGCAATCGAATTAGCGCTCCTTTGATGAAGAATCGCTGTTAGGGTTGGGTAGTTCTGATTTGGTTGCTGTTCTTTATCTTTAATTTGGTGGCGGCTGCTGTAGGGCTCAAAATAACAGCATGACGGCCATGGTCTTTATTTTTTTTCTGATTTAGGGTTTGTGTATAGGGGTCTTTTTATAGAGTTATAAATTAATTTAAGCCGTCGGATATTCTTAGGGTTAATCAAAACCATTTAATTATGATAGGGTGATGAGTCAGCCCTAATGACTCAGCAAGGAGTCATAATGGACTCAACAACACGGGTCAGCCTGAACCAGAAAGCTGTGCAGGCTCCAGCCTCGGCCTGGGCGCACTTGGTAGGTGCACCAGTGTAAATATGTACTGGCGC
Source organism: Allium sativum (assembly GCA_030737875.1). Classification (NCBI taxonomy): domain Eukaryota; kingdom Viridiplantae; phylum Streptophyta; class Magnoliopsida; order Asparagales; family Amaryllidaceae; genus Allium; species Allium sativum. The sequence continues at coordinate 1,037,758,500 of CM060913.1, read as the reverse complement.
ACTTCCCAAGTGTGCCAGTGCATTTATATGTATTTTTTTCTTTACTTTGCCACCAAACTTCGTTCGTCCATAACTCTTTCATCCGGTACTCGTTTCCCGCAAACTTGGACTCTATCTCCACTAGAATTCCGAGACGAACACGATGGCGCAACCCAATCCCCATAATTCTCACGTCTGAGATTTATTATTCTTTAATTTAGTTAAATCGATTATTCAAAAAATCCGGGGTGTTATAGAGTGGATCAAGATTTTTAATTAGAAATTATTTTGAATCTTTTCTTTGAGTAAACAAATAACTGATGTCTCTTGTTCTTGGAGTTATTTTTTTTATGTCTCTTGTTTCTGGATTTCAGATCTTTTATTTTAGAGAATTCTTAGTGATTGGGAATCTCGCCTAATTCCTAATCCTTGTTTCGATTTGCTAAAGAGAATTTAGTATTCTTGTGCTTCTATGGATCTCCTTATTTTCTCTAGTGAACGATCACTCGAGAGAATGGGAATTCCATGGGAAGGGAGATTTGGGTTTTGCGATCCATGGAAAACTCATTAATTCCTTGCTTTGAATCTATGATCTAGTCGATCATCCGGAAGTGCTATAGTTAATTCACTTATTGACTTAGCCTTGCATTGTTCTTAGAAATGAATATCAAAATGATGAGTTGTTTTGTTATTCTCCTTTGTTTGTTTAAATTATTCAGATTGACAATTGTCTCTGCACATTTGTTAACCCTTGTCAATCAAATTTTTAGGGATTACGATCTCTTTGGATTAATCTCATCTTGTTATAGAAATTGTCTATTGCTTCTTTGATTAATTGCTAATGTTTTTGCGATTTGAGATTTTGGGCGGAAAATTATCTTAAATCCTGTTGTCCCAAAGTGGTAAGTTGTGCACTATTTATCCATCATCTTCTCGATGTTTCTGTTTTTCTAAAATTGGTACTCGAGTTTCTAAATATTGGGAATTTCTTATAATTCCTAACAATTCATCTTTATGGTTACTAAATGAGATTTAGTAACTAGTTAGAAATTGATTTCCCCGAATAGTTCATTGGTATTCCGCTACCAATATTTGTTATCGATTTCTAGTTCATTGGTTTTCCGTTACCAATATTTGATTATCGACTTGTAGTTCATTGGTATTCCGTTACCAATATTTTTTTATCAGTTTCTAGTTCGTTGGTATTCCGTTACCAACCTTGAATCATTGATGTTAAAATTGATTATACCTTCGAGAATCGCTCTCCTTAGCTAAATTCGTTGGAATCTCTGTGTTGTGCTTTTGTTGGTGTTAGCCACCTTGTCGTAAGGCTAAAGTGCTCAGGTTCGATGATTCGTTACATCGTCGTGATTGATTTTGGGGATGGAATAGTCAACCATCGTAAATTCCCATTTCATATCCTAATAGAAATATTTACTATTGATATCTCGCGTCTGTAGGATGCAGTCCCGTTGTTTCTTGAAATTCCAAATTAGACTCGCATGGGTTTTGTGCATTCTATTGATTCTCATTCCCTTGAGAATCATACTAAGAAAGGCAAGTCTATTTGAATTCATAGTTCTTATGAATTTTTCTGGAATTATTTTACCCGTTTGGGATGACTACCTTCATGGGTAATGGAGTTCGAGATTGAACTCTAGTTTTTACGATCTTGTGAGACGAAATTTGGATCTCACCTAGCCGTTAGTGTGACCTTTGATTTCGTGTCGGTTCTTGTTGTACCACTTCATGGTACAATTTTTGGTTGTTACTTATTACTTCATTCTTAAGTAATTGCGGGGACACAATTCTTTTACGGGGGAAGTCTGTAACAACCCGCTCATTCCACGAGAATAGATTTAAATATTTTATTTAAATATATCGTCGTATTAGATGTATCGCTCAAAATGTTGTTTTTCACAGACGATAAAATTAGGACTTGGGACCACTTCCATTGAGTCCGGATCATCGCTTGCAACCTTTTTGACTATAAACATTCGATGTATTCCGAGTTTGGGAATTTTGGGATCTCAAGTTGGGCTCGGGTTAACTAGACTAGCCACTTTGGCTCACTCAAACCCCTCCCCAATCCTTCTAACGGCCAACCCTCTCCTCTCATTCACTCCTTTCTTCCAAATGAAAACAAAAATGGGGATGGATATTGGAAATTAAAACTCTTAGGGCTAGGGTTTTTAATTTAGGGCTCAATTCTTGTGCTAATCCGGTTTAGAGACTCATGTAAGCTCTCTACTCTCCTTCTCTAACTCTCTATCATACAAAATTTCGAATTTTTATGATGTTATAACACCTATGTGTTTGCATATGTGTTCATGAGGTGATTTTGGAGGAGCTAATGAAGAAAGGTGGGTTCTTGCTTGAATTGGAGCTTATTCTTCATCGTTTGAAACCAAGGTGAGTTCTTTATTGAACTCACATCTATGCCGCAAGTTTATGGCTTGCATAAGTGTAATTTAGTACCATTTCATGTTGCATTTGCTGGTTGAGTCGGTTAGGATAATTTACACTTTCCGGTTTATTAGTTTGAATTTCATTTGAAATAGAATTGTGGCATACGTTGTGCACACGACTTATTGCATGCATCATAAATCGACTAAGTGGTGTTGTGAAGTACCATTGTCGCACCCGACAAGTTCTAAGACTTCACAATTCCTTTATATCGCGTTTATTCGTTTTGGTTTGGAATTTTGTTCGCTTTAGAACCTACAATCAAAACCAATGCATTCAAGCATTGCGAGTCGATACGGTGGATCGAAGAGGTCTCTTTGATGCCCCAAAGAAGTCACGAGCCTTGACGATCGACTATGAACACTTGGGTGGGAATCCCCATAGGTTTGACCTAGGCAAGGACCTAGGTCGAAACCGGTCGACAGACCCAAAATGGGGCGATCGACCGGTTTTATTTCTGTGTGAAATCGGTCGACCGCCATTTTTTGACTAGTCGACTGATTTCCTGCTATGGATCGGAGGAACCTCGGACCACAGTGTATCCCCATCCAGGCTCTTTCCCAGCCAGAGCTCAGGCCATTCGGACTTCGTTTGTGAACTTCGGCTTCATAAATTCACAGAATTCAGCAGCTCGATTCATCGACATTGATTATTATTTGATTCATTGAATGTTGATCTTTAATTGACTCTATTCTCATTGTTTAATGTGAATTGCATTAGAAATCATTCTAGAGCTCGTGCGCTCTATTTTATGAATCTATTTACTCGTTAATTCGGGTTTGACCCTCGATATTAGTTCGATTATGACTCACGACTCTAAAACGTGAATTATCGACTTGATATCCTTCGAGTCTATTTCGATATAATTTAAAACCTTCGGGTGCTAGTTCGGGATTTTGATTCGTTCGTTGATCGAAATTACAACCGTTATCCCTTTGATTTCCTGTATGTTGTTGTCATGTGAATTACCCATTATCGATCACCTTGGTGATTGTACTTTGATCCGTGGCACCTAATTTTGTGTCTTTGTTTCCTGTCGCTCCAAGGTGATTTCTAATCGTTTCTTAACGTCATTGGATTCACTAACGAGCTATATGTATATTCGGTTTATCGAATTTATGTTTGATGATTTATGATTTGAATTTACGTCATTATGACGTAAATCCCCTTGATCGAATTGTTTTGGCAATTGTACTATTGTTTATTGTCACTTCGAATTATAAGTGGGTTTATATATTATTAATGGACTACGAATCCTTCTATGGATTCCGATCTATTAGTGTGTGCGGATCGTCTTTACTCGATCGGGCGAGAAATTTAGTTTATTTACCTTAGTAAAAATGAGGACTATGACCCCTTATATGTTTACTTCAGCGAATAACTCTTGGACTCGTGCGTACGAACACGTGTGGTGATTTTCTCTGTTTTGAATAGAAACCAATTACGAGTGAGTAAATATTCGAGAATAGCATGTGGTTATGGACATGTCGTTGTTTCCTTGTATTAACTAGCTCAGAGTAATTTCTATTCACTGTTTTGAGTATGAACCAAAAACGGGTTCGTAAATATTTGAGAATAGCGAGTGGTTATGGGACATTTAGCTATTTTCTTATATTCACTATCTTGGTGTAATTTATACTCACCGGACCAATGCGGTCCTTCTATGACTTATGTTTTGTGGTCCTCGATCGCCCGAGTGGGATTTACGATTCTTGGATTTCACCTATGGGACTTCGGTCCAACCTTCATGATTTATGTGTTTTCACTCTACCGGGTTCATGACCCGGCTTCGTGGAGAGCTTCGGCTCAAACATATGGGTTCGCTACCTAGAGATCGTATCTCATCTTCTTTGGCAGGCCTCTTTTTATGACGTTTTCTAGAGATTTCATAATTTATGTGTTTTCTCTCTTCAGGGATCACAACTCGGCTCAGTGGGCAGCTTCGGCTCAAACTTATGGGTTCACTACCTAGAGATCGTATCTCATCTTATATGAACAAAGCCCTTTTTATGATGTTTTCTGGATTTCTTGCTTGATTTCTAGATTCTTGATTACTTTGATGCGATGGTCATCAATTTGATGTGTATTTGGCATTCCATTGTCATTCCTTGTTTATTTGATGCATATGGCATCCATTAGATTTATTTCGCATTCCGTTGTCATTCATGTGTTTAGTTTATTTGGCATCCCCTGTCATTTCTTGTTGTGTTTTATTATTTGAATGTTGCATTCTACATTAGCTAGGAGATTATTTGGAGATATTTGTGTGCTGACATTCCATTGTCATTTCCGGACTGTGTTGACATGTCATATTTCATATTTATTTATGATTAGATATTATAACTAGAATCATGTCATCCTTTGTTATATCTCTTATCATCTCAATTTATTCGATAAGTACAGCTAGACTGACTTGTTTACTATTTATTCCTATAAATAATACTCGGGTTAGACCAAGTCATTTTAGGTACTCCTCTGGGACTGATTGAAGGATTGATGTTCTGCCTTCCGCTTGTTACTCTGTCTCTGCAACTTTATGTACTTTTGTACCTATGACATTATCTATCGTTGTGTACATATTCTTTTATTTAGATCATGGTGCATGTATCTATTCTTTTGGGATTAGTGGATCTTTGCTGACCTCTATCTTGTTGTACACATTCTTGGTTTATTCATATCTATTCCGCCTTTATGTTATGATTATACTGCGTCTGGCTTTGACGTATATTATTGTTGCTATCTATTTTATATTGCCTTCCGGATTACATATAGTCGTTGTGTAGTTGCTCTATGTGTCAAATGGTCATGTCGAAATTTTAATCGGTATCAAAATTCGATGTGCATTCCTCACATGGAGTAATCATACAATCGGTCGCTCTTCACAAACCTCATTCTCTGTTATGGTCTATGACATTTCTCTGAAATGAACTAGACGATATTGGGTATAGAGGCGGGGAATGACATGAGAGGTTGAGACACATTCACGATGATTACTAGTACTATGACTGAATACTCGATTGGAGTCACCATGATGAGTTTGACTATAGCCATCACAATGATCACAATTTTTGTGATTCCAATAACCACGATGTTATTACTCAGATTTTATGACCAAGGGTATCACGATGTTTCGGCTATAGTCATTAAGATGTTTATGATGTTTATGGTCGTAGTCATCACGATGGATGGTACTATGATGTAGTACTAGTCAAGCAGTTAAGCACGTGCGGTTTTCTATGATGTTTTGATGTTTCTAATTCACCCTTTTGATGATGATGTTTGAATAAGGCCTTGAGTATGAAAAAGGCCAAGCTTATATTATGTTTTATGGTGGTTTCGAATAGGACGTTTTGAACCCTTTTTGGGTGCTATCAAGATAGATTTGAGACATTTTTAGGATTATACCGATGAAATGAAGAGTATGATACATTTTATAATGAGTATTAGTAATATATTTGTGATGTATTTATATTTATACCGATGATATAAGGTATAAAATAATTAAGAAGTTTCTATTTGATGAGTTTTTACAATATATCGAATTGTGTTGGAATTGAATATTTGCTGATGAGACGAGGCATATTTATAAGTATATATTCTTTATTTAAAGATTTATTACTTATGGTGCATGATTACATTGTTAGCCTTCTTTATGGAGATAATTGATTCTTAGATGTTTTAGTCGATGTTTAATTGGCACTACCGATGATATGAGCCGAAGGCAACAATGAATTGGGCCTTGCCTTCATGACCTAATTTTTAGACATTCTATATGCTTAAGTGTTGTTTTTGTATCTTGAGGAATTTTATGGCTTAGATATCTCTCATAGTGTCATGAAGAGATATTGTTTCTTTTCATAAAGAATTTCCCCTATATGGCAGGGTATCCTTTTCATAAGAGGATATCACAGCTTTCAATTGCTCAATCTAATCTAGTGATCTAGTATGCTAACGAAGAAACTAGTCTAATTCGAGTTTTACTATGATCATGAAGTTTAAATTGTCATATGAAATCAACCTTTGTGGTTCGCACCTTTACTCATTCCATTTTGTTATATTATAATTAGGTGAACCATGTCTAAACAAGATATATTGCATTCCTTTATGCAATCGTGATGAATCTTTGACATACCACCCTAGAGATACTTGATGATATACATTAGTAATCATGAAATAGGCTTCCCTTTACCTCTTATTATCATTACCTTTACTGATGATAAGTTCTAGCCTACCTGACCCGTGTGTTTTCACTCGGGTCAGGCCGAGTTTTTTTAAGGTTTAGCTCCTCTCTTGGTCTTGGCTGGTTCTTGGTTCTTATATTTTGAGACTGACTCGTCACCTTGGGATTGTTCACATCTTTATGGCCTATTGTCGAGATTTTAATCTTTACTTTTCGTATATCAAGTGGTCTCCATATTACTTTACTGTATTATTTGTATTATATTGAGATGTATCATTGTATATGTCAGCATATATATATATATGTATATGTATTTGTTACTGTATATATGTCATGATATATTAGAAATGGCGGCTACACCCATCCCCCAAGAAACCCTAGCCGACGTAAATGAGGAAGATGATGGTGGTGGATGGCAGGAGGCCCGACGCAAGGGCAAACAAACGTTTGCTGACATTCTCAGACAATCACCACGCGTCTCCCACAGGCCAAACAATCAAAACCCTAAAAACTGGGTCGATATTTTTTATTCTCAAATAAAAATCTCAAGTGAGCTACAGTATTTTGAGCCTTTGCAAACTAGCGAGGGAAAATTTCAACTCATAGACGACCTGGATTATGCTGAATCAAATAAGCTTTGGGAAAACTCAATCTACGTTTACATGGCAGGTAAAAGGCCTTAATTTGTCTACTCTAATGCCTATATTAAAAGGTCGTGGCGACCTAAAGGGGCTTGGGATGTCTACCCAAGGGAAAATGGTTTCTTTTTGGTCAAGTTTAAAATGAAAGAGGATTATGAAAGGATCCTTATAGGTAGACCATGATTCATGGATAGCAAGATTATTTTCATAAGAAAATGGGTGGCAGACTTTAATTTTGAGAAAGCTATGGTCACATCCTACCCAATTTGGGTGAAATTCCCAAACCTTGACCTAGCTTTGTGGAATGCTCGCTGCATCAGTAAATTAGCCAGTATTATTGGCAAACCTATGAAAACACAAAAATGGTTTAAAAAAATCAGCTATGCTAAAGTGTTGATTGAAATTACTGTTGATTCGGATCTGCCAAAAAATATCACAGCATTTGATAAACATGGTAATACCTACGAGCAATCAGTTGAGTACGAGTTTGTCCCACACAGATGCACTATGTGCAAATGCTTTGGGCATTCAGTTACATATTGTTCATTAGTTTCACTAGACAAAATATGGGTTAGAAAGTCCCCTGAAGCTAACACTTCCAAAAATCAGGCTTCGCCAAAAAGAGCTGTACACCATGAAGCCAGCACGTCTACACTATCTACAACCAACTTGGCTCCACCTCCTAATGAGTTGGAGACTGCAGCATCTGTAGCATCTCATATAGATCTAGATCGAAGTCAGGGACAGGTTCAGGAAGTGGTGGATGGATCATGTCCAGTTCGTCAACATGTGGAGCCCAGTCAAGTGGTGGAGGAGGATAAGGAACCAGAGTCTCTGGATGATATTCTGGGGCTGGATATTCAACTGGTTGAGTCTGAAGAAGAAAGCAACGAACATTAGTGACCTTACTGAAGTAAACAACAATTACAATGCACAATTCAAACAAAAGGAAAAGAAAGTTGCCAATAACAGTGGCATGGTTGGTACTGCTTTAGTCACAAGGAGCAAAGCCACCAAATCATAATGTCGATTTTATGTTGGAATGTTAGGGGTCTAAATAATGACACTCGTCAATTGGACCTCTACAACTTTAGGGAAAAGTATAAGCCTTCAATAATAGCGGATTTAGAAAACAAATTCTCACATGATAGCTTGGAATTTTTCAAAAACCTCATGGGTACCCAATGGCATACTAGTGATAACCTTAATACGTCTCTAAAGGGTCGTATAGTAATTTTCTGGGATGTGATGTGTTGGAAGTGTGTATGTGTGAACTATGATAACCAACAAGTTACTATTCAGGCAACTAACGTTGGTGGACTTGATATATACATTACTTTTGTTTATGCAAGCAACTGGGCATCGGAACGAGTCCAGTTATGGAAAACTATCAATGAAACAACCAAAACAATGCAATCACCATGGCTAGTGCTAGGAGATTTCAATGCTGTACTACGTAATGAAAAAAAGGAGGACTTACTCTCAAGCTATCCCAAGTTTCTGAATTCAATAATTGCGTATTAGCAAGTGGATTATCACAAATTCCCCATTCAGGTCTACAGTTTACATGGAGAAGTGGTGAGGCCAAGAAAATATCACCAAGACTTGATCGAGCACTCGCAAATGCAAACTTGCTAAACTAGATCAATGGGATTAACGCTACTCTCTTAGCCTCATCCACTAGTGACCATTCTCCACTGCTAATAAGGTTTAATGATGCCACTGACCCCAAAGGTAAACCGTTAAGGTATGCAAACCATTGGTACCTCATCCATGGATACCACAATGCAACCAATTTCAATGAAATTTGCATCCCAGAAGGGAACAATATGTTCAAAGTAGTGATGGTCATAAAACAATGCAAGAATAGACTGAAAGAATGGAACAAACTGAGGCCAAAAGAGGTCGCTGCAATTCAAGGGCTTCAACAACAGCTAGAACACTTTCAGAACCTTCTAGATGCAGACCCACTTAATGATGGCCTTAACAGTGACTTTTATGAAGTGCAAAGGCAACTCAAAGATGCTTTGTCAAAAAAATCACTTGAAATCAAACAAAAAGCTAAAGAAAAGTGGTTGACGCAGGGAGATGAATGTAACAAATTCTTTTATACCAAAATGTCGCAAAGAAAATATTATAACAATCTGTTTAATTGTCTTAATGAACAGGGGGATGCTACAAAACAGATTCAGCAATTAGAGGATACTGCTATTGCATACTACACTGACCTGTTCAATGGGGCATATGAAGAAGACTTACCCAGAGTTGAGTGTAGAAGGCAAATCTCTGACGAGGGGAGGCTATTGCTGGGTGCTGAAATCAGCAAGAGGGAACTGAAGAGTGCCTTGGTCTCCATTCACGATGACTCCAGCCCTAGGCCTGATGGAATGGGGGCAGCCTTCTTCAAACTGCGCTGGAAAAACCTGGAAAATTTGATTTTAGATGCTTATCAAGAGGCCTTAAACTCAGGTGAATTTATTAGAGAAATAAATCATACTTTTATTTCACTAATTCCTAAAATGCAGAACCCTACAAGAATTGAAGACTACAGACCAATTGCATGTTGCATTGTACTGTACAAAGTGCTAAGCAAAATCATCTGCAATAGATTAAACTTGGTACTTCCAGACATTATCTCTCAATGTCAAAGTGCATTCATTAAAGGAAGACTCATATCAGAAAATTCTCTCATGGCCCATGAACTAGTCAGAGAATTTAATAAGAGAGGTGCTGACAAAATGTGCCTAGAAATTGACCTTCATAAAGCCTATGACAGAGTTGATAGAGAATTCATAATGCACATGCTAAGCTCTATGGGCCTACCTACTATTCTCTTAAATTTAATTCGTTTCTGCCTCAATTCCCCAACGTACTCTATCATAATCAATGGAGTCCCTAAGGGTTATATCACCAGTACAAGGGGAATTAGACAAGGTGTAATGACCCAGATTTCCGCAACATCAGAGTTGACTATATACATCATACGTCCAACCCAAATATCACGAAAATACGAAACATTTTTTTTAGAAGAAAGAGGTAGAAGAAGAACAGAAATAACAACACAGAATCTTACATCGCAGCGGAACAAAATATAATATATCATAACTTTTGAAATACAAAATTTCAACTTTATAACATACACTTATCAGAGTACAACACTTACAACACAACAGAACAACACTATAACTAGATAACGCTGAAGCCTCCTGCTCCAAGCTCCTTTAGATATATCTGAAAAATCCTGAACTACTTGACTGCCCGTACAAATTTAGGCACCCAAGAGTTTAGGTAGAACAAAACAAAATAAACTCCGGGTCAGTCATGGGACTGGTATGAGTAAACAGTTTAAACAGTTTCAGAAACTAAATGATATCTCATAAGACCACGCCGTATAACACGGAACGGGTTTTTCCCTTATGAAAATCCAAATACTTGACTAATCTTTATATCAAAACTCTTTTGATATTATAATAATGTCTAAATCAAGTAGATAACAATCTAGTGGAACGTTTGCATCTCACGTTCCACATATATATACAATCAAAACCGCAAGCACGTATTGGGTAATGGATTTCCAACTATGACAAGGTATGGAACCACCTTCCGCTGGTATATCTCTAGAGGAGAATACACCGAGTTCAACAAGAACATCTTGCAACTCAGCCACACATGACCGACTACTCATTTCGCTTGAGTGTATCGAATGTATATCACCAACTATTGGGATCAACAACCGTTTCCCGAATGGGACAGCATCGACAATAGATTTTCAGAAGTAAATGAAACTCTAGATCAGGCGATTATACACCCTAATGGGTGTGACCTACATAGCCATACTGCTTGCCCGATTTCTGTCATTTACCGGTTGATGAGGCTTGAAGCTACGCTTTATCATCACACCAGATTCACTTCGAATGTAACATCGTCAGATCCATCGAAAATCACTAATTTACGTCTACAACAGTACATTACGTGTCAGCTAAAAGAAGTTTCCTCCTCCGCTTCCACTCTTGGTACAGTTGAAGAAATCAATGTACGTGACCTTTCTGGAAATACTCTGTCAGACATTCATCCATACAAGTAACCCAGGAACAGGATGAACTGAAGGCACTATTTCTATTAATAGAAAAAGTCCTTGCACTCTACTCCGTCTTCGATTATCTGCATATAACCTGATTCGCACGCTACTGCCAAGACGGAGTGGTTCTTCGGATAATAATCCAACCGGTCTCTCCATATTGACAACGATGGTCAAAACTTCGATAGTCTGTGATTTAACTATCGAATAAAAACAAGTGTTTCGATAGTCGATGATTTAACTATCGAATAAAACAAGTGTTCATCCAAACATCCAACAATCACTGAGCCTTTAATTAATATTTCATTAATTAAATCTCTTCTCTATTTCTTTATCAATATTTGTTAACCAAATATTTTCAATAACCATATTGGCCTTATACGTTATTTGGAAAACATTTCCATTTATCGCCTTCTTTTATTTTCTAAACTTTAGAAATATTTATTATTCTATTTCCAAGCTTACATTTATTTGGGTTAAACCGGATGTTGTGTAAAACATCGGTACGACAACCCAAATACTATATTCAACTAACTCTTATTCAACATTGATCTTCGAGCCTGGAATCTTACTATTTATTTGTTAATAATGAAATCAATCAAGTTGGGGTATAACTACCTCTCAGACCTTGACTGAATAACATTTATAACGTCAAAACAGATATGACTACTTACTCGAAAAATCAATACCATACAACTACTTCTTTACCTTTAAACACGTATACACTTTTTCTTTCTATTCTTACTAGATTTTATTCCTAGTCTTCCTTTCTGATTATACTATTCTATTTCTAAGTTCGTTTCCTTATCGACTTCTATATATATCGATACGTTGATTTCTAACTATCAAATTATCTTAAAAATATTCTATCTCCTTAAATTCCTGGAAAAATTCGCCATAACCTCCTTTGTACCGGGAGCATCGGGAAATTTCAAATAGCTTTCCCGGTCCTTCTCATATCAAAAAGAAAAAGAAAAAGCCAAGCGGCTAGCCGATACGGCGCATAAAATCTCATATGGAAATTAAATACGTACCTTTTTGTCGGGCATTCTATTTATTTCACTTCTATACTTTATTCCAAACCTGTCTCCTGTATATTTATGCATGTCTAATCTATTTTAACTCTACCAATCGTTTTAACTCAAATTGTTAATTAAATCTGTTGCTTAACTTTTCAGTCTATTTCACCTTCATATTTGAACATGACATGTTCAAATGTATTTTAACTGCATATTAACAAATTCTAATTATACTCATACTCTCGTTTCCTTATCGACTTCTTATTCAAATTCCAATTCTATTTGAATTCTCTTTATTTAAACTTCATTTGAATTCTATTTTCAAATTCTATAGTTTAAAGTACATTTGAATTCTATATTCAAATTCTATAGTTTAAAGTCCATTTGAATTTCTATATTCAAATCTATTCAAATTCTATTTGAATTCTCTGCATTATTTATAAACAACATTTATAACTTCAATTCAAATCCCACCTTTCCATTTATAAACAACGTTTATAAATTCAATTCAAATCCCATATTTTCATTTATAAACAAAGTTTATAAATTCGATTCAAATCCCATATTTTCATTTATAAACGACGTTTATAAATTCAATTCAAATCCCATCTTTCCATTTATAAACAACGTTTATAAATTCAATTCAAATCCCATATTTTCATTTATAAACAAAGTTTATAAATTCAATTCAAATCCCATATTTTCATTTATAAACAAAGTTTATAAATTCGATTCAAATTCCATCTTTTCCTTTATAAACAAAGTTTATAAATTCGATTCAAAACCCACCTTTTCATTTATAAACAGAGTCTATAAATTCCATACTTGTTTTATATATTCAAACAAGTTAATATTTTTCCTAGCTCATTAAAAATTCAAATTCTATTTATAAAATAGAATTCCCTTTTCAAATCTCAAATACCCTTTTCGATATTTTTTTATAAATCAATATTCAAGCCCCAGGGATATTTTAAACAATCAAATCAACCAATTTTCAATCACTTGATTTTTAACACATCATATATGAATATATATGAAATCAAACAAACAACAACAGATAATATATTTTTGAGGAATCCAGTTGGATTCCTCCAACCTGTTTTCCTTGCATCCACAGACGTTAGTTAACATAGTAATACCCATCCTGCTTCGAGGCAGGATATCGCGGTATGAAGGTCATCCACTATCATAGCGTGGGGCGCATAGGGTAATCATCCGCTATGAAACTGCGGGCATCTGCTAATGAGACTACGGGAATCCAACCAATCATCAACCCATTATATATATATATATATATATAATAGTCAACCAATCCTAAATAACTATATATATTTTAAAACAATCAGACTAAACAACATTCAAACAAGCAACAACAATTATTTTTAATGATGTAAAAATAATTCTAAACAAACAGGTGAGTGAGATTTACTCACCAGGATTTCCTTTGCTGAGTATTTGTTTAAATTTCCGATATCATCTCAGTGCCATACTCTCTTGAATGGTCTTGGATAAATTTATTCCTCTATGCTATGCAAATAACTCGACAAATCGACGAATAGATCTTCAATCCATCTCCATTGTAAATTAGTCTCAAAAAACTTCGGTCATCCGTTAAGGCATTTTGTAACACCCCACCTCTGTTAAGGTCACTCACAAAGGGAATGCCTTAACTTTGGTGGAGCATTTTAGTAAACAGAACAGAAACTTACAAGACAGATAAAAACAGTACTTGAAATTTTTTAACTTTATTATAGCGGAAACAGAAATTAATATGGTTACATCCTTTCAAATTTCAGAATTCAAGTACAAAATATCAGTCTTGTACAAAAGCCTTCAAAATGCATGGTTTAAAATCATAATCCCCATGGAACGGAAGCTATACAGAGCCAAGCCATACTTTAAGCACTTCAAGCAAAGAGAAATCCGGATCAAGCTAAAGTATTCCCTCCTTGGATAACCTGGGGGGGAAACGGAAGAAAGGAGGCGAAACAACAAGGGTCAGACAAAAAGTCTGGCAAGTCCAGTGACTTTCAGCATATGAACAGATAATAATAATATGATATGAACATAAAACTGGATGTGAGATAACTGTAACAGGTGTAGCAGATATAACAGAAAAACAGAATGACATAAACTATTGTTTTACACTTCTCTGCACTAATACTAGTATAGAAGAATTAGGTGTCACCCTAATGTCTAAATTGAAGCAGGAACGGGTACAGAATACTTTAACAGAAACAGAATGCTAATAATGGGCCTTTACTACCCGATCAGAAACAGACAGAAGCAGAAACAGATTTATCCCTACGGAAACAGAATGTAGAATTAGGTGTACACTAGTAATGGGCCTTTACCACCCGAACAGACGGTACCACACAGAAACAGACAGGTGTTACCACCCAACAGAAACAGACGGTACCAACAGAAACAGACAGAACTAAGCGTACCCTAAAACCCTACCCCAAGCGATCGGCTCCCTAATACAAAAATATCCTGTGTCGGCCCCACAGTAGGGTGTATCACTCCCTAAAGTGACAAACAATTGGCACAGACCTATTTACAGATGTCACGGCGTCTTACATCCTCAGAGGCAGACCGGGATCCATGCACGCACATGACCCGGTTGGAACGCACCATCAACACCCCTCGCCATTATCAGAATGAACCACTTATAATTAGTTCAGTAAGCGTGCCCGGACCTTACCTACTGTTGGGTCAAAGTTTTGATACCAGAAAGGGTTACTGACTAATATGGGTCCCAAACAACAGATGACACAAGTAATTCCCCTCCTAACCTTGTGTCCCCAGACTAACAGATCTCAGATTAACTTGTTTACAAGTTCAGACATACAGAATTCAGATTTACTAGTTCACAGATTAAGTTAACAAGTTTTCAGACTAACAGATCAGATGTACAGATTTTTCAGATTTGTCTAACTTTGTATTGGGCCTACAGATTCATGGACGGGTTTACTACACCTATTAATCCAGTTGGTTTAACCATATTTTCCACCAATACGTTTTAGACGTCATTCTTATCTTAGATTTGCATTAATTAATTATTAATGCCCAGACCTCTCACATTAGGTCGCTAGCTTGTGGCCGTTGGATGGGCCGGGCGGTTCCGGGCAGACTTCTGCCACAAGCCAGACCTAACCTCGTGTCTTAAGCAGGTTATGACTAACTTCTCACATTAGAACCTATTGTTTGCGGCCACTGGATGTGCCGGGCGGTTCCGGGCAGAATTACGCCGCAAACTCATTCTAACCTCGAGTTAGTCACGTTTATCTTTGCGGCCAATTAATTAATAATTTACCGTTTATGCGCACGCCCAATATATATGCCAATTCAGATTATATCAATAACAGGATGATTATATCAACACAGCAGATAACAGATTTTAGCAGATAACAGATTTTATATGACTTATCGGATTTAACAGATTTAGCAACTTAGCAGATTTTGGCATATAACAGGTTAGGCATTTCAACCGACAAATTTAACAGATTAGGCACTTCAACCTAATTAGCAGTCTAGGCAATATAACAAAACTAGCAGTTTAGGCAACTTGGCAAATTAGCAGATTTAGCAAATTTAATATTTCTAAAGGTTCTATTTACATGCCTTGCCTAATCATAAATTGGCCTAAATTCATATGCCTACATAATTGTCATGATTCACAACATATACTCCATGTTTGCATAAGCGCAAAATATGGACATAATTTGCCATATAACATATGTTCCAATTTTTGTTAAACTAGCATTTTACAGCAGATTCACATATAAATTATACCAAATATAACCATTAATTTCAATGCATGCCATATATCCAAAAATCCCTATTTAGGTGTAATCACAATAATAGGTATCCTAAATAATGTAAATCTTTACACCTAAGTTTCCATATCTTCTTCTTTTTAAGTCATGAATCATTATGCAAACTATACCCAACAATCTAAATCTTTAAATCATATCTTCTAAAAATCAGATCTTGACTTTTATATGCATTTTGTCCAAAGTCTCAAATCATATGTAATCTTACAGTGGTTCCTCTTCTTCTTTTATCACAGAATATGCATAGGTCTAAAACTAGTTTATAACATATGCTTATTTTACTAATTAATTATAGATCTAAATAACATATGTTCATTTTTCTAATTAGTTACAGATCTAGATTACAACTTACACTACGCATACAACATATATAAATTATATGTTTACAGTCAAATTCATGCATCCAATCCCAAGTCATAGTCAATATATTTTATGCCTCAGATCTAAAGTCATATGTTCAATTCAGTCTCGTCAAATTTCGCATCATTCATTATTTATCCCAAAATTTGCGTTCATACGTTAATCTCTTATGAGATTAGGCACAGGCTCGTGGTAGCCTGGCTATAGAAACAGAAAGGAAGCAGAAAGGGATACAGAACAGTCACAGAAAAGCAGATCTGACAGATATACAATCTCAGATTCAGATTTAAAAGCATATCAGAATTATAATTAATGTTTATAGCAGAAAATAACTGTACTTGCCTTGATTGGATTAAAGAAAGAACTTTAGTTGTTACAGAATTGTTGCAGAAGCTTTTATCTCAAATTTGAATTTAGGATGATGTTGATTGACTTCTAGTTTTGATTCTAGCAGAGTAGCGACGCCATTTTTATTTTTAATTAGAAGAAGAGAGCAATGGAGGCTAGAGAATTGTGTAAGAGACTTAGGTTTAGGTTAGGGATGTATTTATAGGGGGATAGGGTGATTTAGAGCCTTCAGATCAGTCCAGAAGTCATCAGAATCGCACAGCTCGAATACACATCATCCAACCACTCAAAAGAAGACACGTCACCTCAGAACACTCCAGAATTCGGTGCTGGATTTGTATGGGCGCACTTGGCAGGTGCGCCTGTGTATTTTTGTACTGGCGCACTTCACAAGTGCGCCAGTGTATTCTGGCCTGTTTCCGGTTTTTCTGCCTAACTTCGTTCGTCCATATCTTCTTCATACGGACTCCGATTTACGCAAATTCGGACTCTATTTCGCGTATTTTTCCGAGACGAACACAATGGCGCAACCCATTTCCCTTATTTCTTCTCCTAAAAATTAATTATACCTTGATTTTTAACTCTTATGTTTACAGAAAATACGGGGTGTTACATTCTCCCCTCCTTAGAGGATTTCGTCCCCGAAATCTTCAAGTTAAGAAGAATGTGTCCTACCATCCAATCAACCATCTACTCAACCATCATCCACAAGCATCCATTGTCCTTAGAAAACTTCTAATGTTGTATGAACATATGCAAAAGTGTGTGTATATGTTCCTTATCTAATGCAAAGATCAGGCGGTCTACTGATTCAGTTGACCTCCTTAATGCGAATTATGTCAGTGCCATGAGTCCAACATGTATGCAATAGAATCTTAATGATCTATATTATTTCTATATGAGTGCACAATTATTCACTCAAATGCAACATCCATGTGCTGAATCAACCATTTTGCATCCACAAGAATTTAAAAATGCTCACACATCCATATGCAGTATGAGAGTGTTTTCGAGCCGATCTAGTGCCTAGTGTGTGTATATGCATCCACAGGCAACCACTAGCAACCACTTGCATCCACTTGCAACCATCAAACATAACATGTCTCAAACACATGTTTACACCCATTAGTTTCTACCTAAAGTTCGAAGATTCGATCGATATGATACAGTCGAATGATGGAAGTGAGTACAGATAGAACGAAAATTTGGTTCCTATTAGACATGGGTCCTAAGTATCGACCCCAAAGACCGAAACCAACATAAAATTGACACCCAGAGGATTACCTTCTTTAGACAATGTCAAAACTGGAAATCCTATCAAAAGTATTTAGATATTTACAGACTACTGGAACAGATCAGGTTCCCTAATGATTCTTAGGAAGCTAAGCATGATAAAATCATATCCCATAAAAACTCAAAATGTATGCGTCATACTTGACACCTAACACAGATATCCCCCAATCTATCACAAACAGATGAGTCGTAACCCCTATGGGTTTGAGGCTATAACCAAATCAAGACTAGTATTATAGTGTAGAGACTTAACTACAGAATCAGAATGTCAGAATCAGAAAGAGTTCTACTCAAAGGTCAGATAAGGAAATTAAACCTTCTACAGAAATTTTCCTATTTTTATCCTATCCACTAGCCTTGAGAGTGCTCGCCTGCCTTCCAGAAGTAGGTCCTGTCCTCTGCCCTTGCCCTCGAAAGCTGCCTCCATCGCACGGAAAAATCCTACAAAGCTCGAAAGAAAATTAGCCGTAGGGGAGACTACTGCGGCTACAGATGGAAGTTGGGCGCTTATTTGCCCTCTGACAGGTGGCGTAGTCTTATCAAGCCTACGGAACCATGACGCGATGAGGTTACCTCCCAGAAAGCCAGGAGCCCCGGAGACTCAGGAAAGAAGGAAACAAAGATTCAAACAGAGGATCAAAAGATAGATATATGGCTTTAGGGACTACGTTTTTCAAAATAAAGTCTACTTTTGAAAATACTTCCTTTTAAAACCTTTTTGGAAATAGTTTTCAAAAACTTTTATCTAATCTAGTAACCTTTAGCTCTGATACCAAGTGTAACACCCCACCTCTGTTAAGGTCACTCACAAAGGGAATGCCTTAACTTTGGTGGAGCATTTTAGTAAACAGAACAGAAACTTACAAGACAGATAAAAACAGTACTTGAAAATTTTTAACTTTATTATAGCGGAAACAGAAATTAATATGGTTACATCCTTTCAAATTTCAGAATTCAAGTACAAAATATCAGTCTTGTACAAAAGCCTTCAAAATGCATGGTTTAAAATCATAATCCCCATGGAACGGAAGCTATACAGAGCCAAGCCATACTTTAAGCACTTCAAGCAAAGAGAAATCCGGATCAAGCTAAAGTATTCCC
Organism: Allium sativum; assembly: GCA_030737875.1. Lineage (NCBI taxonomy): Eukaryota > Viridiplantae > Streptophyta > Magnoliopsida > Asparagales > Amaryllidaceae > Allium > Allium sativum. The sequence goes on along the minus strand of CM060913.1, from coordinate 1,037,739,199 downwards.
TCCTTGGATAACCTGGGGGGAAACAGAAGAAAGGAGGCGAAACAACAAGGGTCAGACAAAAAGTCTGGCAAGTCCAGTGACTTTCAGCATATGAACAGATAATAATAACATGATATGAACATAAAACTGGATGTGAGATAACTGTAACAGGTGTAGCAGATATAACAGAAAAACAGAATGACATAAACTATTGTTTTACACTTCTCTGCACTAATACTAGTATAGAAGAATTAGGTGTCACCCTAATGTCTAAATTGAAGCAGGAACGGGTACAGAATACTTTAACAGAAACAAAATGCTAATAATGGGCCTTTACTACCCGATCAGAAACAGACAGAAGCAGAAACAGATTTATCCCTACGGAAACAGAATGTAGAATTAGGTGTACACTAGTAATGGGCCTTTACCACCCGAACAGACGGTACCACACAGTAATAGACAGGTGTTACCACCCAACAGAAACAGACGGTACCAACAGAAACAGACAGAACTAAGCGTACCCTAAAACCCTACCCCAAGCGATCGGCTCCCTAATACATAAATATCCTGTGTCGGCCCCACAGTAGGGTGTATCACTCCCTAAAGTGACAACCAATTGGCACAGACCTATTTACAGATGTCACGGCGTCTTACATCCTCAGAGGCAGACCGGGATCCATGCACGCACATGACCCGGTTGGAACGCACCATCAACACCCCTCGCCATTATCAGAATGAACCACTTATAATTAGTTCAGTAAGCGTGCCCGGACCTTACCTACTGTTGGGTCAAAGTTTTGATACCAGAAAGGGTTACTGACTAATATGGGTCCCAAACAACAGATGACACAAGTAATTCCCCTCCTAACCTTGTGTCCCCAGACTAACAGATCTCAGATTAACTTGTTTACAAGTTCAGACATACAGAATTCAGATTTACTAGTTCACAGATTAAGTTAACAAGTTTTCAGACTAACAGATCAGATGTACAGATTTTTCAGATTTGTCTAACTTTGTATTGGGCCTACAGATTCATGGACGGGTTTACTACACCTATTAATCCAGTTGGTTTAACCATATTTTCCACCAATACGTTTTAGACGTCATTCTTATCTTAGATTTGCATTAATTAATTATTAATGCCCAGACCTCTCACATTAGGTCGCTAGCTTGTGGCCGCTGGATGGGCCGGGCGGTTCCGGGCAGACTTCTGCCACAAGCCAGACCTAACCTCGTGTCTTAAGCAGGTTATGACTAACTTCTCACATTAGAACCTATTGTTTGCGGCCACTGGATGTGCCGGGCGGTTCCGGGCAGAATTACGCCGCAAACTCATTCTAACCTCGAGTTAGTCACGTTTATCTTTGCGGCCAATTAATTAATAATTTACCGTTTATGCGCACGCCCAATATATATGCCAATTCAGATTATATCAATAACAGGATGATTATATCAACACAGCAGATAACAGATTTTAGCAGATAAAAGATTTTATATGACTTAACGGATTTAACAGATTTAGCAACTTAGCAGATTTTGGCATATAACAGGTTAGGCATTTCAACCGACAAATTTAACAGATTAGGCACTTCAACCTAATTAACAGTCTAGGCAATATAACAAAACTAGCAGTTTAGGCAACTTGGCAAATTAGTAGATTTAGCAAATTTAATATTTCTAAAGGTTCTATTTACATGCCTTGCCTAATCATAAATTGGCCTAAATTCATATGCCTACATAATTGTCATGATTCACAACATATACTCCATGTTTGCATAAGCGCAAAATATGGACATAATTTGCCATATAACATATGTTCCAATTTTTGTTAAACTAGCATTTTACAGCAGATTCACATATAAATTATACCAAATATAACCATTAATTTCAATGCATGCCATATATCCAAAAATCCCTATTTAGGTGTAATCACAATAATAGGTATCCTAAATAATGTAAATCTTTACACCTAAGTTTCCATATCTTCTTCTTTTTAAGTCATGAATCATTATGCAAACTATACCCAACAATCTAAATCTTTAAATCATATCTTCTAAAAATCAGATCTTGACTTTTATATGCATTTTGTCCAAAGTCTCAAATCATATGTAATCTTACAGTGGTTCCTCTTCTTCTTTTATCACAGAATATGCATAGGTCTAAAACTAGTTTATAACATATGCTTATTTTTCTAATTAATTATAGATCTAAATAACATATGTTCATTTCTCTAATTAGTTACAGATCTAGATTACAACTTACACTACGCATACAACATATATAAATTATATGTTTACAGTCAAATTCATGCATCCAATCCCAAGTCATATGTCAATATATTTTATGCCTCAGATCTAAAGTCATATGTTCAATTCAGTCTCGTCAAATTTCGCATCATTCATTATTTATCCCAAAATTTGCGTTCATACGTTAATCTCTTATGAGATTAGGCACAGGCTCGTGGTAGCCTGGCTATAGAAACAGAAAGGAAGCAGAAAGGGATACAGAACAGTCACAGAAAAACAGATCTGACAGATATACAATCTCAGATTCAGATTTAAAAGCATATCAGAATTATAATTAAAGTTTATAGCAGAAAATAACTGTACTTGCCTTGATTGGATTAAAGAAAGAACTTTAGTTGTTACAGAATTGTTGCAGAAGCTTTTATCTCAAATTTGAATTTAGGATGATGTTGATTGACTTCTAGTTTTGATTCTAGCAGAGTAGCGACGCCATTTTTATTTTTAATTAGAAGAAGAGAGCAATGGAGGCTAGAGAATTGTGTAAGAGACTTAGGTTTAGGTTAGGGATGTATTTATAGGAGGATAGGGTGATTTAGAGCCTTCAGATCAGTCCAAAAGTCATCAGAATCGCACAGCTCGAATACACATCATCCAGCCACTCAAAAGAAGACACGACACCTCAGAACACTCCAGAATTCGGTGCTGGATTTGTATGGGTGCACTTGGCAGGTGCGCCAGTGTATTTTTGTACTAGCGCGCTTCACAAGTGCGCCAGTGTATTCTGGCTTGTTTCCGGTTTTTCTGCCTAACTTCGTTCGTCCATATCTTCTTCATACGGACTCCGATTTACGCAAATTCGGACTCTATTTCGCGTATTTTTCCGAGACGAACACAATGGCGCAACCTGTTTCCCTTATTTCTCCTCCTAAAAATGAATTATACCTTGATTTTTAACTCTTATGTTTACAGAAAATACGGGGTGTTACACATTTCACCAAGCATGTTATCGACAACTCCAGTTTGTCACATTAAGTTTGAACTGCTCCAGTTTGTTTGAGCTCACTGTCAAGCCAATTGATCACTCCTGTTCCAACTCCATTAGACATCATGCCCCCTTCTCGCAAACACCCCAGTCTTGACGTCCAGTACTCGAACAGAAATCGCATTCGAACGGGGGCCCCAAACTTCACTGCTCTGTCGCGGTTTCCCAGATCTTCGAAACTTCAATGGCCATCGCGACTTCGCAATACCGCACTACTCAAACGTTCGAATCTCCTACGGTCCACTAGCAGACCAACTCGCCCCCTTATCTCCCTTCTGAATCGCCTGCGGTTCCTAATCACAACTCGCGAAGCCCAAGTTCAACGATCCCCAAAACGTTTCGCACTGTCCAGGATTGAATCGTGAGAAGCTTTTGATTTTCGATTTTGGGTTTGTTTTGATTTTTGAATGAGGAGTGGGCCATTTAATTTTCTGTTAAGGGAATGAACAGAAGAAAATAGAAAGGAGAAATGGGAGGGCTATCGTGATTTTATACAGGAAGGGTGGGGTTTTGTTTTGAGCAGCGAGGCAAATCTTTTGTGGAGTGGAAGAGGAGAATGTGTTCCCCTTTTCTCCTTTTGATTTGTGCGGCCATTTATTTTCCTCCTTGTTTTATTTCTGTCCACAACAAAAGAAAATTTATTTTATTTTAATTAGTTTTTAAAAACTGTATCCTTTAATTAAAATACTCCAGGGTCCTGAACTCCTTTCTGAACCCAACCACTGTCCTTCTTAGGGTTAAACCACTATTCTGAACCCACTGGAATAGGTCACGAAGTTCAATTCGATCATCTGTGAAAGATATTAATTTAAATTGATATAAATCAAACTTTAAAACAATAATTTCTACGAAAATAAATTAATATTATTATTCGAATTCAAACAGAAGTCTGAACTATATTAAATTCAGTTATAAATCTCGAACTGAATTATATTTTCGCATAACGATGATTAAATATATATTCGATATTAAATCGAAATTGATTATTAAATTAATAACTTAATAAAAATTCCATTTATATTATCCACCCAATATTTAAATTAAATATTAAATATTCAAAAATTAACCCCTAAGGATCCGGGTCATTACAATCTTCCCCACTTAAAATAATTTCGTCCTCGAAATTGCTAAGGTAGAAAAAGTGCTACAAACCCATTAACTTTTCAGAACTCACTTATGTTGATACTCAACATTTCAAACTTCAATACGTAACTCCCTGTCGAATAAATCCCTATTCGATAACTCCTCCCTTCGAATAACTATATTCGATAATCTATCTTTCGAATAACTAGATTCGAAAACCTTTCTTCGAATAAACTATATTCGATTTACTCTATTCAATTTACTCTTATCAATTAACTCTATTGGATTTAACTCTTTTCGATTAACTCCATCGAATAACTAAATTCGATAACTCCTTCGAATAACCAATATTCTACAACTCACTTCGATTAAACTAATCGATAACTCTTTTCGATTAAACTATAATCGATAACTCCTTTGATTTACTAATAATCGATAACTCCTTCGATTAACTAATAATCGATAACTCCTTCGATTAACTAATAATCGATAACTCCTTCAATTTACTAATAATTGATAACTCCTTCGATTAACTAATAATCGATAACTCCTTCGATTAACTAATAATCGATAACTCCTTTCGAATAAACTATATTCGATAACTCCTTTCGAATAAACTATATTCGATAACTCCTTTCGAATAAACTATATTCGATAACTCCTTTAGTTCTATTCGAATAAACTAATATTTGATTTAACTCCATTCGCTTGACTCTAGATTGCAGCGATCACAATGGTTACGCCTGATTCCCCCAGGAAACATCCGACCGCCCTAGGCTATCTGCAGCCCTGCGAATTTCGCTAGCAGTCATACGAAATGGCAACTTATCCTGAGTAACTATGTTTGACCAACTCTATCTCAATCACTATATTCGATCAACTTTAATCGAATAACTAACATTCAATTAAATCCAAATTCGATTAACTATGTTCAGTTAACTCTATCTGGTTAACTCTTTCTCTAATCGATTTATTCTAACTCTAATCGATTATTTCTAACTCCAGTCGACTTCTCCTATTCGAATAACTCCTATTCGATAGCGTTTATTCATTTATAAAGATTTACTTTTAGTAACGGTTCTTCACTTTATAAATGTTCTCTTTAATAACGTTACTTCACTTATACAAGTGTTGTATACCCCTTCTATTTAAAACTATCGGTGTTAAAAACCAATATCTCTTCTCTATATAAGTCCAGACTTATATATTCCATCTATCGAATGATAAACATTTAATTTAATTTATAAACTGTTATTTATAAATTAATCTTTTCTATTTATCCGTTAAAAACAGATTTCCATTTTCTATTCATCTTCTGAATATTCCTTTGATTAAATTCTATTTATTTAACAAATAAATATCTCATTTATAACATTCTATTTATTTTCTATAAATAAATATTTCCATTTAATCTATTTGTAAATGTTTTACAAATATTTCCTTTTAAATTCTATTTGTTTGCACATAACTTCCTTTATATGTGTTACAAATATATTTTCTTTATATTTGTTTTACAAATATATTTTCTTTATTCATTCCCAATTCATATTTCATTCATAATGATTTTACTCAATTTATTCATTTCGATCAAGTTAACTTAAGTTAAATTTTCAATCATTCAAATTACCATTAACTAGTTGCTAATTAACCGTTTTGCCTATTTCATCCTTTTTATTTGAATATAACTTGTTCAAATATATGTCAACTTAATTATAAACTAATCTAATTATATTTTCAACTCGAGTTATATATTCGATTTCGAATATAAATTCTCAATCTCTTTCACTTATCAAAAAACCCAGTTTCGATTCAAATTTCCTTTAACTAATTCTTTTCCAATTTAGTTAATTCTATTTAACCATTTAAAATATGATTTTTGTCTTAAAAATCATTTCACTTACTTTACTGAAGTTCATATTTATTTTATATTTCCAGTCTGGATTTTCTAATCCCAATTCGGATTTTATTTCCTAAAAATCCTTTTATTTAATTAATTAAACCATTATGGTTTTATAATGGTTCTGGCGCTGCTTTTCTAAAAATTTGATTTTGATATAACTAAAAATCTATACGACGAAATCCAGATTTTTCTCTTTCATTAGAAAATTATTGTTCAACCGGTCCCGACGATTCTTGTTTCAAAGAATTCCGATTTCAATCGAGTTCTATATACTAAATTGAAGTTCGAATCGTCAATTTTTGAACTGCTGCGCTATGGCGAGTTCGTTTTAATTATATTTATAAATATAAACGTTTTAACTTTGTTTATAATAAATTCAATCTCTATTCTGATATATTTTTAATATGTATCAAATCCATTCCAACATAATATTCCCGATCTATTTCTCTTCAAATATTCAAGTCCTCTACATTTACAATATTCAAATTCTATTTGAATTTCTTTATTCAAACTCTATATTATTTCCTTTTATTCAATTTCTATTTGAATTTTCTTCTATTCAATTTCTATTTGAATTTTCTTCGATTCAAATTCTAATTCAATTTCCTTATTGTAACAACCCGGAAAATCTGGGCCAGTTTAAAATTTTTATTTTGGCAATTTTAGCGAATTTTGATTATTTAAAATGAATTATTTTAAATAATATCGACGAGAAATTTATTTTGAATAGAATTCGAACGTATATATTATACGCGTCGTCGTTAGAATATAAATATTTATATATAATTATAAATAGAATTGAAAGTGGCGCGGTAGTTCGATAATTCGATTTCAAACTTCAATTGAATATACCGGGTGCAAAACAATCCGGATTTTAGTGAGACCAAAAATAATGGAATCTAATAGTGAATATCTTTCCAACGAATCCGAAAAATCAAAAGTTCGTAGCGGGAATCAAAAGATATGTCCAGTTGAAAATTCTGAATAGTCGCTATGGAATTCAGGCCCTTAAAAATGGACATTTTGCAAACGACCTCGGATTTCGACGAAACCACTTTTGTTGGATCCGCAGTGTAAAGTTATTGCTAGATTTCAAATTTCATAAATTTTCGAATCAATATGTGAGCGTGGCAAAGGAAAACGTGTTTTGACCATTTCAGTTGATTTTAATCGACTGGAAATTGGCCATTTTTCCAACGGTCTCAGAATTCGACGAAACTAGTTTTGTTAGGACCGTATCGTCAATACGAAGCTAGAAAATATTTTTCGAGAATTTTTAGAGTTAGTATGTGACCCCGGTAATTTAAAATGTACGTTTAAAATTCAATATAGTGATTTAAATGTAAATTCAAAGGAAACTGATTGTAACGATCAAATCAGCTTGCGATACATATCCCATTGTGTTCGGAATGGGGGTAAAACGCTATGGACGACAGGCGGTGGGCCTCGTTTTGAGGTCGAAAATAAAGGTTGCTTTATAAAGTAAAATTTAAAATAATTAAATAATAATAATAATAAAAAAAAACTTTTCTTCCCCCCCTTTATCTTCGTTCTGGCCCCCCCGTTTCTATTTCAGTTCAGATTAAAAAAAAAAAAAAAATGAAGAACGAAGGAGGAGAGGGCATCGCGCCCCACCAGACTTCGCCGCCGCCTCCTCCAGGGCATCGCACCACCACCCTCGAGCTCCCCTCTCCCTCCTCCCTCGTGCGCGAGTCCCGAAGCCCCAAGCCCCACGAAAATCGACGCAGCGCCCCCTCCCCGTCATCCGCCACGACAGAGCAGCCCTTCCCCGGCGAGCAACCTCCGACCCCCTCTGAGCAACCACCAGCGCCCCCCCCGAAAGAGAGGACCCGTAAGTTTTTAAAAATACTGATTTCATTTAGATTTAAATACTGATTTTATTTAGATTTAAATACTGATTTTATTTAGATTTAAATACTGATTTTATTTAGATTTAAATACTGATTTCGTTTAGATTTAAATACTGATTTCGTTTAGATTAAAACAGATATTTTTAAAAGAAGAAAAACTGAAATTTTTAGGAATATAAAAACTGTTATTTTTAAAAGTATAAAAGCAGTTATTTTTAAAAGTATAAAAACTGTTATTTTTAAAAGTATAAAAGCAGTTATTTTTAAAAGTATAAAAACTGTTATTTTTAAAAGTATAAAAGCAGTTATTTTTAAAAGTATAAAAACTGTTATTTTTAAAAGTATAAAAGCAGTTATTTTTAAAAGTATAAAAGCAGTTATTTTTAAAGGTATAAAAACAGATTTTTTAAAAAAGAGTAAAGGCAGTTTTTTTTAAAGGTATAAAAACAGATTTTTTTAAAAAGATATAAAAACAGATTTTTTAAAAAAAGATATAAAAGCAGATTTTTTTAAAAGAATAAAAACAGATTTTTTAAAAAAAGAATAAAAGCAGATTTTTTAAAAAGGTATAAAAACAGATTTTTTAAAAAGATAAAAAAAAACTCATATTTTTATATATTGAAAGTCGAGATAAAAATCAGATTTTTATATATTGAACTTTGAACTAAAAATTCGATTTTTATATATTGAACTTTGAAATAAAAATTCGATTTTTATATATTGAATCTTTGAACTAAAAATTCGATTTTTATATATTGAATAGCGAACTAAAAATTCGATTTTTATATATTGAATCTTTGAACTAAAAATTCGATATTTATATATTGAATAGCGAACTAAAAATTCGATTTTTATATATTGAATAGCAAAGTAAAAATATGATCTTTATATATGTAGTGGCTATGGGCGAAGAAACTAATTAGAGAGGAGAACAGTGAAGATTTCCTGCATTAGAAGTGCCGTGGAGCTAGGATAGCTATATGTGAGAATTTCTCACCTTTCACTTTCTTTTTCTAGTTATATATATATATATATACTAGGATGCAGACGGTGCTTAGTAGCACCCGACACAATCGTCCACAGACCATGGACTTGTTTGTTTGACTGTTTGGTGATTGATTGCGATATTGGTTTGAATGTGATTTGTGGTGTGAAAAATCGAATCGATAAATTGGTTAGGATTAGACGTGCGCCGTTATAAGGCGAAGGAGTAAGGCTAGGTTAGACTCTTACTCCAAATTTTGTGGTTTGCATAACGAGTTGATTTGATTGATGTGTGAATGGCGTGGGCCTTCACTAGACCGGGGATAAGGCTAGGCCTCGTCCCGTTTCTAGTATCGTGCCGTTATGCCGCCGAAATTTTCTAAAATGTGTTAGAAAAATAAAAATATCATTTTATTTAAAGAATGAATTGAATAGAAATTCATAGGTTGAAATAAAATGTTTTATCGTTAAAAATATAATTTTTAACGTGAAGTGAATAAAATAGAATATTCATTTACAAACCAGACGGTTTGTTTATGTACACCTATTTGAATGACATTGATTGGGACGATAAATTTTACACATCGCCCAATAGCACAAATAAAATCTGTGTTTGATTGTTTGAAACCCCACACGGGTGTTGGGATGAAATTTGAAGTTCACTCATCCCGATTGATTAAACATGTCGATCGATTGATTGACAGGCTGTTATAAGCGTTGAATATCTATATTTGATGCTTTTACAGTGTAGTGCACTTTGGTTGATGGTTGATTATTTTCAATGTTATTATATACATGTGTTGTATGAAAATCCATATAATTAACTTTATATGGTGATTGATTGGGCCTCATTCCAATTTGAAAAATAAAGAATATTATAAAATAAAAGTTCATGTGTTGACAGTACTCATTCATTGAGATTGGTCATGTGTTGAACGAAATATTTTAGTAATAAAAATTACATCTTTATCAATATAAAATAAAAGTTCATGTGTTGACAGTACTCATTCATTGAGATTGGTCATGTGTTGAACGAAATATTTTGATAATAACAACTATTTTGAAAAAGAAATATTTGAAATAGAATATTTGAAAATAGAAATTTATGAAGCCGTGTTGATTAGATTGACGCCATTTTGACGTGAACGATATTTATATCGATTTTATTCATCTTAAAAATGAATATTGAAAAGTGATTTCGAAATCGAATATTTTGAAATGAATTGAAAACGAATTCAAATTGAATTGAAAACGATTTCGAAATGAATTGAATTGAAAACGATTTCGAAATGAATTGAATTGAAAACGATTTCGAGATGAATTGAATTGAAAACGATTTCGAAATGAATTGAATTGAAAACGATTTCGAGATGAATTGAATTGAAAACGATTTCAAATTGAATTGAAAGTGAATTGAAATGAATTCAAATTGAATTGAAATTTGAATTGAATAGAAATGGATTTTAAAACGAATTTATAAAGAAGAATTCAATTTTGATTTGAATTGAAATGGAAGTTGAAAATGTTTTTGAAACGAATTCAAAACTATTTATATAATTCGTTTTAAATAGAAATCGACGAAATATATATTATATATATTATATATATAATATAATGGCCTGAATAGAACGCGCCGCGCCGCGGCAGTTCGTGAATTTCGACCATTTATTTCAAACGGACATTGCGGGAGATCCGACCGTCGGATTCTCCTAAAACCGGAACCGTTGGGTTCGTATCGAAAAGAGCTTTCTAATGAATGTTAGAAATTTGAAATCTAACGGTTGGATTTGGAGTTACGTCCAAATCAAATTCGAAAAAGGTCGCTGTAAGTGCAGTTCGATGGCCATTGTTGGAAATCGACTGTACGGGCCTTGATAAAATTATTAAAAATAGTAATAATTTGTGTAAAATCATAAGAAATGATTTGTGAAAGTCTGGGATGAAAAACTCCATATTTGAAAAGATAAAAATAGATTTTTATCGAAATGAACTAGTTTTGAACTAGAATTATAATTCTATTTATTTTTAAATAAATAAATTGAATTCGAAAAGGGTTTTAAAAGTAACCAAAATTCCAATGATTGCATTGGAGTGGATTTGAATCGAAATTGTCTTCGGAATATTTCGATGTTGGAATTCGTGATTATACAGGTGTTGTTCTGGAAATTTGAAAGATATATATTTATATCGTTATTTCCAATACGACATTTGTTAATCGTAGAATTTGGTATTGAATATAAGCCGATATATTTTCTATTCAGAGCCTTGTATTGAATATCGAATGTGATTTGGGTTTGTCGTGAATGGTGTCTTCACTAACACTGTTCTTGAACCCAGTTGAGAAAAGATTAAATCTTTTTATTTAGATTTAATGAAGTTTACCAATTAAATAATATTTAATTGGAATTGAATTGATATTGATTTTTGGGTTTATCGTGAACAGTGTTTTTAAATAACACTCGTTCTTTAACCCGATAATTAATGAATGAGATTTTGGGTTTATCGTGAACCGTGTTTTAAATGACACTGATTCTTTAACCCAGTCGAAGATTAAAACTAAGTGGAGTTTTAATGAATCTTTAATTAGATTGAAATGATCGAAAATGGAGTATCACCAGTTTTGCTCCAGGCGATAGTTAAATCTTTAATTAGATTTGAACGTGAAATGGTAATTGAATTTACCGATAACACTGTGGTGTTAGATATGAAGTATTCACAGTTTTACTTCATGGGATGAATAGGTTGGGATTGGGAAATTATAACAAATGATTACTTCGGTAAGGTTCGCTAATCCCGACTAGTTTGAATTGATATTCAAAAGTTGATTAAAGAATAAATTCAAGAATTTATCTTTGATAAAATTAATGGGAACCTTTCCCTATGAATGTGAAATTAGAAACTAACTGTCGGTTAGCTAAGTAGAATGGTTTTCTGGATATTGATCTGATGTTGGTTTCGGCCTTCGGGGTTAATATTTGGGGAATTATTCTCTTGATTAATTTACGGTTAGTGACTGATGGATTGGAATGAGGCGTATGTTGTGTTTGTGTAACACTTATTTAAAATATACGCGAGTTATTCGGAAAGGCCGGGTTTATCCCATTCTGAATAACTGATGCGACGATAAGTCGAAGATGAAGACGATGGTCGAAGACCGGAGGTCTTCACGTCGTTTGGGTGATAACTGATGATCTTGATTGGGCTGTACACCCAAGAAGATGGAAACAGTTGGTGATCGTCCAGACGTACTTGGAGATCGATGGATATGCGGGGTACTAGGTGCCTCCGGTTTCGTTCAGCCCCAGAACGGACTTGTAAATGGACTGTGTGTCTGACATCGGATTTCATTCCGTGTGACTGATATCGGTTGCATAGGATGGTTTGCCTGTGTGGCATGCTAAGTGGCAATTGATCGAGGCTTCTGTTGAAAAGCAAAGTCTTGTGGTGATGATCAAAGCACGGCCTTTGTGGCGTAGCTTTGTGTAACGTTTGCTTCGCGAGTTTCGCACCCGGTATGAACCAAAAACGGGAGAGGACGTCAGGGAGGGCATGCGTTTCTTTCTAGCTAGAAGTGGCGTCAGTGGTTTTACACGCCCTGACGAGTTTGACTTATGTGGTTGTTGCTGTTGCGAGGCGCCTCGGTTATATCGGTTTCGGCCGAATGCATTCTGGTCGGCTGACGGACCAGACTTACACCCCATAGGGTGGGGAGACGTATTGTTCAGGCATAATAATCCACTCCGTGTGGACCGGCCCTGAGGATCCAAGGGGCAGTTGCGGCTGTTCCTGAGACACGGGCTAGAGCGTCTCGAATCGGTTGAGGACTATCTTTTGCCTCGGTTCATAGACGGAAATCCAATTTCCAAATACGTGACATTTGCGGTTTTATTTGTAAACCTATATATGGCGACATGATATATGGTACCCATGCCGCCTATGATTGATACTTATGATTTGAAGTTGTTTTATACACTATGCACTTATTATAGTATCAAATGATTTGTTTCAAACGTATCAAGCATTCTTTGGCTGTTATAAGGGAAAACCCTATCCCCCGGCTTGCGTTGCATTGTGTGATAGGACCTGGGTCTTATAACAGCTTCATTTTTCTTTATTTAGCATTGCGCTGTTTGTTTTATGCACTGGTATTCTTGGGAGGAAACCCGTTCCGTGTTATACGGCGTGGTCCCTTGATTTACCTAATGATTTAAAAATAAAGATTAATAACTGTTTTAGTTCTCACACCAGTCACATGACTGACCTGGAGTTTATTGTTTTAACCTAAACTCTGGGTGCCCCTATTTTGACACGGGCAGCTAGTAGTTTTGGTTTTGCAGATTTATATTCACAGGATCCTGGTTTACAGCTGGAACGATATCCGGAAAGCTTTGTATCCGTATATCTCATTCTAGTTGTGTATTGTATTATTTTCCGCTGCGATGTATTTAAGTGTAATTTAAATCTCTGATATTTCTGTGTAATATTCATTTATACTCTGTATATTCTTGTAATCTGATGCATTGTTGTAATATACAATGAAATGGTCTTCTGTATGCGTTCTGTTGTGGTTTGTTCTCGAACTATCCGACGCTTTCCTTTACGGGGAGGTTGCGGGTCTTTACACGTGGTATCAGAGCTTTGGTTTACAAAGCTAGAGAACAAGACACATTAGAACCTTACGAAAGAATTCATCAGATATTGGATTAGTAATATCCAATTAGAATGACTCGTTAGAGATGGGATCAGTAGTATCCTAGAACGAGTGTGAAGAGTATATTTTTAAAATGAAAACCAATTTTGTTTTGAAAATATAAATCAACTATTCGTATTTGATTATTTATTTTAAATTGAATTGGGCAATCCAGTATATAAAGATTTTGCATATATGTCTTGCAAACGTGTGTTCGAAGTTTTAATATATTGGGTAGATATAGAATCCCCCTAGTGCCCGGGAATAATTCTGGTGATGGGGCACTGTCGCCAGTATTTATATTCGAGTGTCGAAGGTGTGATATTTATATATTTCCTATTGACTGGTGTGAGAACCAAAATTTGATAGGGCTTATTGTTGTGATTTGGCATCAAAAACATGATTTTTGTATATGTATCAAATTTATGAATTTGAAACTCTAATTCACTAATGGATTGATGTTTGTGTTGTTTGTTTATTTGTTTGCTAATTTTGAACTATTTAGCCTAATTGAATCAAATAATGAACTGTATTGAAAATTGGTTGCATTTGCTTGCATATACATATATATCATTGAACAGGTCATAGCAAGGAGGCTAGAGCCGAGAATAAAATTTGTTTGCCCGACAAATAGGTACATGTTTACTACATAATTTACTGTTTTGTTTGGGTGATGATGATTTTGTGAGCCTATTGGCTAGCCGCTTGGCTTTTTCTTTTTCTTTTTGAGATCTGAAGGACCGGGGAAGCTATTTGAAATTCCCCGATGCTCCCGGTGCAGGGGAGGTTATGGCGAAATTTTTCGAAAATTTAGGGTGTTAGCCAAATTTTTGAAGTTTTGAAAATTCTCAGAAACTAAAGAGTTGGAGAATGGAAGCCGGATCGAACGTAGAGTTGAATTATCAAACCACTTTCGACTTTGTTCCTTTTCGGGGACGAAAAGTTTTAAGTGGGGGAGATTGTAACAACCCGGAAAATCTGGGCCAGTTTAAAATTTTTATTTTGGCAATTTTAGCGAATTTTGATTATTTAAAATGAATTATTTTAAATAATATCGACGAGAAATTTATTTTGAATAGAATTCGAACGTATATATTATACGCGTCGTCGTTAGAATATAAATATTTATATATAATTATAAATAGAATTGAAAGTGGCGCGGTAGTTCGATAATTCGATTTCAAACTTCAATTGAATATACCGGGTGCAAAACAATCCGGATTTTAGTGAGACCAAAAATAATGGAATCTAATAGTGAATATCTTTCCAACGAATCCGAAAAATCAAAAGTTCGTAGCGGGAATCAAAAGATATGTCCAGTTGAAAATTCTGACTAGTCGCTATGGAATTCAGGCCCTTAAAAATGGACATTTTGCAAACGACCTCGGATTTCGACGAAACCACTTTTGTTGGATCCGCAGTGTAAAGTTATTGCTAGATTTCAAATTTCATAATTTTTCGAATCAATATGTGAGCGTGGCAAAGGAAAACGTGTTTTGACCATTTCAGTTGATTTTAATCGACTGGAAATTGGCCATTTTTCCAACGGTCTCAGAATTCGACGAAACTAGTTTTGTTAGGACCGTATCGTCAATACGAAGCTAGAAAATATTTTTCGAGAATTTTTAGAGTTAGTATGTGACCCCGGTAATTTAAAATGTACGTTTAAAATTCAATATAGTGATTTAAATGTAAATTCAAAGGAAACTGATTGTAACGATCAAATCAGCTTGCGATACATATCCCATTGTGTTCGGAATGGGGGTAAAACGCTATGGACGACAGGCGGTGGGCCTCGTTTTGAGGTCGAAAATAAAGGTTGCTTTATAAAGTAAAATTTAAAATAATTAAATAATAATAATAATAAAAAAAAAACTTTTCTTCCCCCCCTTTATCTTCGTTCTGGCCCCCCCGTTTCTATTTCAGTTCAGATTAAAAAAAAAAAAAAAATGAAGAACGAAGGAGGAGAGGGCATCGCGCCCCACCAGACTTCGCCGCCGCCTCCTCTAGGGCATCGCACCACCACCCTCGAGCTCCCCTCTCCCTCCTCCCTCGTGCGCGAGTCCCGAAGCCCCAAGCCCCACGAAAATCGACGCAGCGCCCCCTCCCCGTCATCCGCCACGACAGAGCAGCCCTTCCCCGGCGAGCAACCTCCGACCCCCTCTGAGCAACCACCAGCGCCCCTCCCCCCGAAAGAGAGGACCCGTAAGTTTTTAAAAATACTGATTTCATTTAGATTTAAATACTGATTTTATTTAGATTTAAATACTGATTTTATTTAGATTTAAATACTGATTTTATTTAGATTTAAATACTGATTTCGTTTAGATTTAAATACTGATTTCGTTTAGATTAAAACTGATATTTTTAAAAGAAGAAAAACTGAAATTTTTAGGAATATAAAAACTGTTATTTTTAAAAGTATAAAAGCAGTTATTTTTAAAAGTATAAAAACTGTTATTTTTAAAAGTATAAAAGCAGTTATTTTTAAAAGTATAAAAACTGTTATTTTTAAAAGTATAAAAGCAGTTATTTTTAAAAGTATAAAAACTGTTATTTTTAAAAGTATAAAAGCAGTTATTTTTAAAAGTATAAAAGCAGTTATTTTTAAAGGTATAAAAACAGATTTTTTAAAAAAGAGTAAAGGCAGTTTTTTTTAAAGGTATAAAAACAGATTTTTTTAAAAAGATATAAAAACAGATTTTTTAAAAAAAGATATAAAAGCAGATTTTTTTAAAAGAATAAAAACAGATTTTTTAAAAAAAGAATAAAAGCAGATTTTTTAAAAAGGTATAAAAACAGATTTTTTAAAAAGATAAAAAAAAAAAATCATATTTTTATATATTGAAAGTCGAGATAAAAATCAGATTTTTATATATTGAACTTTGAACTAAAAATTCGATTTTTATATATTGAACTTTGAAATAAAAATTCGATTTTTATATATTGAATCTTTGAACTAAAAATTCGATTTTTATATATTGAATAGCGAACTAAAAATTCGATTTTTATATATTGAATCTTTGAACTAAAAATTCGATTTTTATATATTGAATAGCGAACTAAAAATTCGATTTTTATATATTGAATAGCAAAGTAAAAATATGATCTTTATATATGTAGTGGCTATGGGCGAAGAAACTAATTAGAGAGGAGAACAGTGAAGATTTCCTGCATTAGAAGTGCCGTGGAGCTAGGATAGCTATATGTGAGAATTTCTCACCTTTCACTTTCTTTTTCTAGTTATATATATATATACTAGGATGCAGACGGTGCTTAGTAGCACCCGACACAATCGTCCACAGACCATGGACTTGTTTGTTTGACTGTTTGGTGATTGATTGCGATATTGGTTTGAATGTGGTTTGTGGTGTGAAAAATCGAATCGATAAATTGGTTAGGATTAGACGTGCGCCATTATAAGGCGAAGGAGTAAGGCTAGGTTAGACTCTTACTCCAAATTTTGTGGTTTGCATAACGAGTTGATTTGATTGATGTGTGAATGGCGTGGGCCTTCACTAGACCGGGGATAAGGCTAGGCCTCGTCCCGTTTCTAGTATCGTGCCGTTATGCCGCCGAAATTTTCTAAAATGTGTTAGAAAAATAAAAATATCATTTTATTTAAAGAATGAATTGAATAGAAATTCATAGGTTGAAATAAAATGTTTTATCGTTAAAAATATAATTTTTAACGTGAAGTGAATAAAATAGAATATTCATTTACAAACCAGACGGTTTGTTTATGTACACCTATTTGAATGACATTGATTGGGACGATAAATTTTACACATCGCCCAATAGCACAAATAAAATCTGTGTTTGATTGTTTGAAACCCCACACGGGTGTTGGGATGAAATTTGAAGTTCACTCATCCCGATTGATTAAACATGTCGATCGATTGATTGACAGACTGTTATAAGCGTTGAATATCTATATTTGATGCTTTTACAGTGTAGTGCACTTTGGTTGATGGTTGATTATTTTCAATGTTATTATATACATGTGTTGTATGAAAATCCATATAATTAACTTTATATGGTGATTGATTGGGCCTCATTCCAATTTGAAAAATAAAGAATATTATAAAATAAAAGTTCATGTGTTGACAGTACTCATTCATTGAGATTGGTCATGTGTTGAACGAAATATTTTAGTAATAAAAATTACATCTTTATCAATATAAAATAAAAGTTCATGTGTTGACAGTACTCATTCATTGAGATTGGTCATGTGTTGAACGAAATATTTTGATAATAACAACTATTTTGAAAAAGAAATATTTGAAATAGAATATTTGAAAATAGAAATTTATGAAGCCGTGTTGATTAGATTGACGCCATTTTGACGTGAACGATATTTATATCGATTTTATTCATCTTAAAAATGAATATTGAAAAGTGATTTCGAAATCGAATATTTTGAAATGAATTGAAAACGAATTCAAATTGAATTGAAAACGATTTCGAAATGAATTGAATTGAAAACGATTTCGAAATGAATTGAATTGAAAACGATTTCGAGATGAATTGAATTGAAAACGATTTCGAAATGAATTGAATTGAAAACGATTTCGAGATGAATTGAATTGAAAACGATTTCAAATTGAATTGAAAGTGAATTGAAATGAATTCAAATTGAATTGAAATTTGAATTGAATAGAAATGGATTTTAAAACGAATTTATAAAGAAGAATTCAATTTTGATTTGAATTGAAATGGAAGTTGAAAATGTTTTTGAAACGAATTCAAAACTATTTATATAATTCGTTTTAAATAGAAATCGACGAAATATATATTATATATATTATATATATAATATAATGGCCTGAATAGAACGCGCCGCGCCGCGGCAGTTCGTGAATTTCGACCATTTATTTCAAACGGACATTGCGGGAGATCCGACCGTCGGATTCTCCTAAAACCGGAACCGTTGGGTTCGTATCGAAAAGAGCTTTCTAATGAATGTTAGAAATTTGAAATCTAACGGTTGGATTTGGAGTTACGTCCAAATCAAATTCGAAAAAGGTCGCTGTAAGTGCAGTTCGATGGCCATTGTTGGAAATCGACTGTACGGGCCTTGATAAAATTATTAAAAATAGTAATAATTTGTGTAAAATCATAAGAAATGATTTGTGAAAGTCTGGGATGAAAAACTCCATATTTGAAAAGATAAAAATAGATTTTTATCGAAATGAACTAGTTTTGAACTAGAATTATAATTCTATTTATTTTTAAATAAATAAATTGAATTCGAAAAGGGTTTTAAAAGTAACCAAAATTCCAATGATTGCATTGGAGTGGATTTGAATCGAAATTGTCTTCGGAATATTTCGATGTTGGAATTCGTGATTATACAGGTGTTGTTCTGGAAATTTGAAAGATATATATTTATATCGTTATTTCCAATACGACATTTGTTAATCGTAGAATTTGGTATTGAATATAAGCCGATATATTTTCTATTCAGAGCCTTGTATTGAATATCGAATGTGATTTGGGTTTGTCGTGAATGGTGTCTTCACTAACACTGTTCTTGAACCCAGTTGAGAAAAGATTAAATCTTTTTATTTAGATTTAATGAAGTTTACCAATTAAATAATATTTAATTGGAATTGAATTGATATTGATTTTTGGGTTTATCGTGAACAGTGTTTTTAAATAACACTCGTTCTTTAACCCGATAATTAATGAATGAGATTTTGGGTTTATCGTGAACCGTGTTTTAAATGACACTGATTCTTTAACCCAGTCGAAGATTAAAACTAAGTGGAGTTTTAATGAATCTTTAATTAGATTGAAATGATCGAAAATGGAGTATCACCAGTTTTGCTCCAGGCGATAGTTAAATCTTTAATTAGATTTGAACGTGAAATGGTAATTGAATTTACCGATAACACTGTGGTGTTAGATATGAAGTATTCACAGTTTTACTTCATGGGATGAATAGGTTGGGATTGGGAAATTATAACAAATGATTACTTCGGTAAGGTTCGCTAATCCCGACTAGTTTGAATTGATATTCAAAAGTTGATTAAAGAATAAATTCAAGAATTTATCTTTGATAAAATTAATGGGAACCTTTCCCTATGAATGTGAAATTAGAAACTAACTGTCGGTTAGCTAAGTAGAATGGTTTTCTGGATATTGATCTGATGTTGGTTTCGGCCTTCGGGGTTAATATTTGGGGAATTATTCTCTTGATTAATTTACGGTTAGTGACTGATGGATTGGAATGAGGCGTATGTTGTGTTTGTGTAACACTTATTTAAAATATACGCGAGTTATTCGGAAAGGCCGGGTTTATCCCATTCTGAATAACTGATGCGACGATAAGTCGAAGATGAAGACGATGGTCGAAGACCGGAGGTCTTCACGTCGTTTGGGTGATAACTGATGATCTTGATTGGGCTGTACACCCAAGAAGATGGAAACAGTTGGTGATCGTCCAGACGTACTTGGAGATCGATGGATATGCGGGGTACTAGGTGCCTCCGGTTTCGTTCAGCCCCAGAACGGACTTGTAAATGGACTGTGTGTCTGACATCGGATTTCATTCCGTGTGACTGATATCGGTTGCATAGGATGGTTTGCCTGTGTGGCATGCTAAGTGGCAATTGATCGAGGCTTTTGTTGAAAAGCAAAGTCTTGTGGTGATGATCAAAGCACGGCCTTTGTGGCGTAGCTTTGTGTAACGTTTGCTTCGCGAGTTTCGCACCCGGTATGAACCAAAAACGGGAGAGGACGTCAGGGAGGGCATGCGTTTCTTTCTAGCTAGAAGTGGCGTCAGTGGTTTTACACGCCCTGACGAGTTTGACTTATGTGGTTGTTGCTGTTGCGAGGCGCCTCGGTTATATCGGTTTCGGCCGAATGCATTCTGGTCGGCTGACGGACCAGACTTACACCCCATAGGGTGGGGAGACGTATTGTTCAGGCATAATAATCCACTCCGTGTGGACCGGCCCTGAGGATCCAAGGGGCAGTTGCGGCTGTTCCTGAGACACGGGCTAGAGCGTCTCGAATCGGTTGAGGACTATCTTTTGCCTCGGTTCATAGACGGAAATCCAATTTCCAAATACGTGACATTTGCGGTTTTATTTGTAAACCTATATATGGCGACATGATATATGGTACCCATGCCGCCTATGATTGATACTTATGATTTGAAGTTGTTTTATACACTATGCACTTATTATAGTATCAAATGATTTGTTTCAAACGTATCAAGCATTCTTTGGCTGTTATAAGGGAAAACCCTATCCCCCGGCTTGCGTTGCATTGTGTGATAGGACCTGGGTCTTATAACAGCTTCATTTTTCTTTATTTAGCATTGCGCTGTTTGTTTTATGCACTGGTATTCTTGGGAGGAAACCCGTTCCGTGTTATACGGCGTGGTCCCTTGATTTACCTAATGATTTAAAAATAAAGATTAATAACTGTTTTAGTTCTCACACCAGTCACATGACTGACCTGGAGTTTATTGTTTTAACCTAAACTCTGGGTGCCCCTATTTTGACACGGGCAGCTAGTAGTTTTGGTTTTGCAGATTTATATTCACAGGATCCTGGTTTACAGCTGGAACGATATCCGGAAAGCTTTGTATCCGTATATCTCATTCTAGTTGTGTATTGTATTATTTTCCGCTGCGATGTATTTAAGTGTAATTTAAATCTCTGATATTTCTGTGTAATATTCATTTATACTCTGTATATTCTTGTAATCTGATGCATTGTTGTAATATACAATGAAATGGTCTTCTGTATGCGTTCTGTTGTGGTTTGTTCTCGAACTATCCGACGCTTTCCTTTACGGGGAGGTTGCGGGTCTTTACACTTATCTTCAGATTCTATTTGAATTTCTTATCTTCAATTTCTATTTGAATTCCTTTATTCAAAATCCATCTGAAATACTTTGTTCAATTTAAATTCTATTTTAACCCCTTTATTCAATTTCTATTTAAATTCCTTTGTTCAATTTCTATTTGAAATCCTAATATTCAAATTTCTATTTGACTTTTCTTTATTCAAATCCATTTGAATTCCTTTTGAATTTGAATTCCATTTCAATTTTTCTTATACAATTTCTATTTAAAATCTATATTTCAATTCCCATTTCAAAATTTCTTTGAAGTAATATAAATATATACATATATTTATATCTACCCCAAATTCAAAACATTTGAATTTTCAAACAACTTGTTTCTTTCAAACAAATTTCCATTAAAACTTTTCTAAGGCAGCAATTCGTCACTTAGAAACTCGAAAATGAACACTGATGATGTTGCGACCATCATCAGAATTATTTCCCAGCTACTGAATGAGTTCAGTGCTATATTTCTTTCAAACTCCATTTAGAAAAATATTTTCCCGACTCACAGGATTTTAAATTCTGAATTCTGGTTGAAATTCAATTTCAATTTATCACATTTGTATATTTGATTTCATATACAAATCCTATTGGTTCTATATAACTATTTCTTTTTTTTATAATCTAATTTGATTATAATCCTAACAATCAACTTAACTATTTGAAAACAATATAGTGTCCAATCTTCTGTTCAAGTGTTTATAAACTCCTATCGACATCGTGGCGTCCCACGATTCGATCAAAATTTATAATCCACTCAACAGACTAGTCAACACAATATAAAACAGTTTTTATATCAAATAACAAGTACGCTCTCTCGTATATATATATATATATATATATAAATATATATACACACTCAACTCATTCTACGATACTACTGATCCTATCTCTAATGAGCACATTCCAACAAGCCTTGGTATTCGCTCAACCTAAGCTCTGATACCAACTGTAATGACCCAGATTTCCGCAACATCAGAGTTGACTATATACATCATACGTCCAACCCAAATATCACGAAAATACGAAACATTTTTTTTAGAAGAAAGAGGTAGAAGAAGAACAGAAATAACAACACAGAATCTTACATCGCAGCGGAACAAAATATAATATATCATAACTTTTAAAATACAAAATTTCAACTTTATAACATACACTTATCAGAGTACAACACTTACAACACAACGGAACAACACTATAACTATATAACGCTGAAGCCTCCTACTCCAAGCTCCTTTAGATATATCTGAAAAATCCTGAACTACTTGACTGCCCGTACAAATTTAGGCACCCAAGAGTTTAGGTAGAACAAAACAAAATAAACTCCGGGTCAGTCATGGGACTGGTATGAGTAAACAGTTTAAACAGTTTCAGAAACTAAATGATATCTCATAAGACCACGCCGTATAACACGGAACGGGTTTTTCCCTTATGAAAATCCAAGTACTTGACTTATCTTTATGTCAAAACTCTTTTGATATTATAATAATGTCTAAATCAAGTAGATAACAATCTAGTGGAACGTTTACATCTCACGTTCCACATATATATACAATCAAAACCGCAAGCACGTATTGGGTAATGGATTTCCAACTATGACAAGGTATGGAACCACCTTCCGCTGGTATATCTCTAGAGGAGAATACACCGAGTTCAACAAGAACATCTTGCAACTCAGCCACACATGACCGACCACTCATTTCGCTTGAGTGTATCGAATGTATATCACCAACGATTGGGATCAGCAACCGTTTCCCGAATGGGACAACATCGACAATAGATATTTAGAAGTAAATGAAACTCTAGATCAGGCGATTATACACCCTAATAGGTGCGACCTACATAGCCATGTTGCTTGCCCGATTTCTGTCATTTACCGGTTGATGAGGCTTGAAGCTACGCTTTATCATCACACCAGATTCACTTCGAATGTAACATCGTCAGATCCATCGAAAATCACTAATTTACGTCTACAACAGTACATTACGTGTCAGCTAAAAGAAGTTTCCTCCTCCGCTTCCACTCTTGGTATAGTTGAAGAAATCAATGTACGTGACCTTTCTGGAAATACTCTGTCAGACATTCATCCATACAAGTCACCCAGGAACAGGATGAACTGAAGGCACTATTTCTATTAATAGAAAAAGTCCTTGCACTCTACTCCGTCTTCGATTATCTGCATATAACCTGATTCGCAGCTACTGCCAATACGGAGTGGTTCTTTGGATAATAATCCAACCGGTCTCTCCATATTGACAACGATGGTCAAAACTTCGATAGTCTGTGATTTAACTATCGAATAAAAACAAGTGTTTCGATAGTCAATGATTTAACTATCGAATAAAACAAGTGTTCATCCAAACATCCAACAATCACTGAGCCTTTAATTAATATTTCAATAATTAAATCTCTTCTCTATTTCTTTATCAATATTTGTTAACCAAATATTTTCAATAACCATATTGGCCTTATACGTTATTTGGAAAACATTTCCATATATCGCCTTCTTTTATTTTCTAAACTTTAGAAATATTTATTATTCTATTTCCAAGCTTACATTTATTTGGGTTAAACCGGATGTTGTGTAAAACATCGGTACGACAACCCAAATACTATATTCAACTAACTCTTATTCAACATTGATCTTCGAGCCTGGAATCTTACTATTTATTTGTTAATAATGAAATCAATCAAGTTGGGGTATAACTACCTCTCAGACCTTGACTGAATAACATTTATAACGTCAAAACAGATATGACTACTTACTCGAAAAATCAATACCATACAACTACTTCTTTACCTTTAAACACGTATACACTTTTTCTTTCTATTCTTACTAGATTTTATTCCTAGTCTTCCTTTTTGATTATACTATTCTATTTCTAAGTTCGTTTCCTTATCGACTTCTATATATATCGATACGTTGATTTCTAACTATCAAATTATCTTAAAAATACTCTATCTCCTTAAATTCCCGGAAAAATTCGCCATAACCTCCTTTGTACCGGGAGCATCGGGAAATTTCAAATAGCTTTCCCGGTCCTTCTCATCTCAAAAAGAAAAAGAAAAAGCCAAGCGGCTAGCCGATACGGCGCATAAAATCTCATATGGAAATTAAATACGTACCTTTTTGTCGGGCATTCTATTTATTTCCCTTCTACACTTTATTCCAAACCTGTCTCCTGTATATTTATGCCTGTTTAATCTATTTTAACTCTACCAATCGTTTTAACTCAAATTGTTAATTAAATCTGTTGCTTAACTTTTCAGTCTATTTCACCTTCATATTTGAACATGACATGTTCAAATGTATTTTAACTGCATATTAACAAATTCTAATTATACTCATACTCTCGTTTCCTTATCGACTTCTTATTCAAATTCCAATTCAATTCTATTTGAATTCTCTTTATTTAAACTTCATTTGAATTCTATTTTCAAATTCTATAGTTTAAAGTACATTTGAATTCTATATTCAAATTCTATAGTTTAAAGTCCATTTGAATTTCTATATTCAAATCTATTCAAATTCTATTTGAATTCTCTGCATTATTTATAAACAACGTTTATAACTTCAATTCAAATCCCACCTTTCCATTTATAAACAACGTTTATAAATTCAATTCAAATCCCATATTTTCATTTGTAAACAAAGTTTATAAATTCGATTCAAATCCCATATTTTCATTTATAAACGACGTTTATAAATTCAATTCAAATCCCATCTTTCCATTTATAAACAACGTTTATAAATTCAATTCAAATCCCATATTTTCATTTATAAACAAAGTTTATAAATTCAATTCAAATCCCATACTTTCATTTATAAACAAAGTTTATAAATTCGATTCAAATTCCATCTTTTCCTTTATAAACAGAGTTTATAAATTCGATTCAAAACCCACCTTTTCATTTATAAACAGAGTTTATAAATTCCATACTTGTTTTATATATTCAAACAAGTTAATATTTTTCCTAGCTCATTAAAAATTCAAATTCTATTTATAAAATAGAATTCCCTTTTCAAATCTCAAAAACCCTTTTCGATTTTTTTTTATAAATCAATATTCAAGCCCCAGGGATATTTTAAACAATCAAATCAACCAATTTTCAATCATTTGATTTTTAACACATCATATATGAATATATATGAAATCAAACAAACAACAGCAGATAATATATTTTTGAGGAATCCAGTTGAATTCCTCCAACCTGTTTTCCCTGCATCCACAGACGTTAGTTAACATAGCAATACCCATCCTGCTTCGAGGCAGGATATCGCGGTATGAAGGTCATACACTATTATAGAGTGGGGCGCATAGGGTAATCATCCGCTATGAAACTGCGGGCATCCGCTAATGAGACTGCGAGAATCCAACCAATCATCAACCCAATATATATATATATATATATATATATATAATAGTCAACCAATCCTAAATAACTATATATATTTTAAAACAATCAGACTAAACAGCATTCAAACAAGCAACAACAATTATTTTTAACGATGTAAAAATAATTCTAAACAAACAGGCGAGTGAGATTTACTCACCAGGATTTCCTTTGCTGAGTATTTGTTTAAATTTCCGATATCATCTCAGTGCCATACTCTCTTGAATGGTCTTGGATAAATTTATTCCTCTATGCTATGCAAATAACTCGACAAATCGACGAATAGATCTTCAATCCATCTCCATTGTAAATTAGTCTCAAAAAACTTCGGCCATCTGTTAAGGCATTTCACCAAGCATGTTATCGACAACTCCAGTTTGTCACATTAAGTTTGAACTGCTCCAGTTTGTTTGAGCTCACGGTCAAGCCAATTGATCACTCCTGTTCCAACTCCATTAGACATCATGCCCCCTTCTCGCAAACACCCCAGTCTCGACGTCCAGTACTCGAACGGAAATCGCATTCGAACGGGGCCCCCAAACTTCATTGCTCTGTCGCGGTTTCCCAGATCTTCGAAACCTCAATGGCCATCGCGACTTCTCAATACCGCACTACTCAAACATTCGAACCTCCTACGGTTCACTAGCAGACCAACTCGCCCCCTTATCTCCCTTCTGAATCGCCTGCGATTCCTAATCACAACTCGCGAAGCCCAAGTTCAACGATCCCCAAAACGTTTCGCACTGTCCAGGATTGAATCGTGAGAAGCTTTTGATTTTCGATTTTGGGTTTGTTTTGATTTTCGAATGAGGAGTGGGCCGTTTAATTTTCTGCTAAGGGAATGAACAGAAGAAAATAGAAAGGAGAAATGGGAGGGCCATCGTGATTTTATACAGGAAGGGTGGGGTTTTGTTTTGAGCAACGAGGCAAATCTTTTGTAGAGTGGAAGAGGAGAACGTGTTCCCCTTTTCTCCTTTTGATTTGTGCGGCCATTTATTTTCCTCCTTGTTTTATTTCTATCCACAACAAAAGAAAATTTATTTTATTTTAATTAGTTTTTATAAACTGTATCCTTTAATTAAAATACTCCAGGGTCCTGAACTCCTTTCTGAACCCAACCACTGTCCTTCTTAGGGTTAAACCACTATTCTGAACCCACTGGAATAGGTCACGAAGTTCAATTCGATCATCTGTGAAAGATATTAATTTAAATTGATATAAATCAAACTTTAAAACAATAAATTCTATGAAAATAAATTAATATTATTATTCGAATTCAAACAGAAGTCTGAACTATATTAAATTCAGTTATAAATTTCGAACTGAATTACATTTTCGCATAACGATGATTAAATATATATTCGATATTAAATCGAAATTGATTATTAAATTAATAACTTAATAAAAATTCCATTTATATTATCCACCCAATATTTAAATTAAATATTAAATATTCAAAAATTAACCCCTAAGGATCCGGGTCATTACACAAGGTGACCCACTATCCCCATATTTGTTTGCAGTGGCTATGGAATGGTTCACTTTGCAGATGGAATTGGCTACTGAACGAAGCCTGATATTGCCAATTTATAATCACCAACCTCTGGTTACCCATCTGATATATGCTGATGACTTATTAGTGGTGTTTAAGGCATCCACAACAGTTATTTCTCATTTAAAACACATCTTTAACCGCATGGAAAATTGGGTGGGGCTTAAAGTGAATGATCTCAAAACCAAATGCTATTTTAACAAATTTTGCAGAAATAAGAGCGAGTTACTTGAAACAATTGGAGTGCCAGAGGGTAACCTCCCAGTAAAATACCTGGGGGTGCCGCTATCCAATAACACTATTATAGATGCTAAATGTGGCAAACTGGTAGAAAGTATTCGTGAAAAACTACAGAGATGGAGATCAAAACTGCTGTCATTTGCTGGGAGAGTGGAGTTGGTACATACAGTGATCACCTCTAAAGTCAGTTTTTGGCTCCAAACCTTTCAAATTCCAGACTACTCGATTGCTAAAATCAACACAGTCTGTGCTAATTTCATTTGGAAGGGAGGTATGCATAAAATCAGCTACAAACTTTTGTGCAGGCCCAAGAAAGAGGGGGATTGGGTTTGAAAAACTTATTTGAACTAAAGAAAGCCTATGGGCTTAAACTGGTCTGGAATTTAATCTCTTCAAATTATTTATGGGCTGTATGGATGAGGGCCAGATACAACAAAAGCAATTTCTGGACCTCACCCATAGATAACAACTCATCAATCATTTGGAAAACTTGCCTAAAATTCAGACAAGAGCTAAAGGGTAGAATCCGGCAAGAAATAGCAAATGGCAATTCAACTGATCTATGGAGAGACCCTTGGTTAAACGGTCAAAGTTTAATAGACAGACAAGGATGGGATAGTTACTCAGCAAATGGTGCACCAACAATCAATGTAAGCACTATTATTTCCAATAATATATGGAATTGTAACAACAACTTGGTGGCACGTAATTCAGCGAATGAATTGGCTGAGAAAACAATCAACTATGATAAAGCACAAGATGAGTGGAAGTGGTCCGAGGGCAAATTTTTACTCAAAAATGTATGGGAGAGCATTAGGCATGAACATGAACAGGTACCTTGGAGCAAAGTGGTTTGGTCAAGGTCGTGTCCACCCAAAATGTCTCAAGTGCTATACAAAGCTATACTCAACAGGCTGCCTACTAAATAAAGATTACATAGTTGGGGAATCATAGAAGAAGACACATGCTTTCTGTGTAAGAGAGAAAGGGAAACCCTAAACCACTTATTCTTTGAATGTCAGTACAGTAGAAGATTATAGGCCATTCAAAAACTAAAATGCTTCAACATTGATCAAATTGGAAGCTTAGAGGAAGAAATCAACTACCTAAACGATGGAGGTAACATGTCGCAATTGATGATAGAGGTTGGCGAGGTTGGCCTCGCAACCACAGTGTGGCAGACATGGCGAGAACGCAACACCCGTGCTTTCACGAAAAAAGAGAAAGATGTGTTAGCAAACGCAGCGGCGATCAACAGAGAAATTGCAATTATTATCGACAGAATTAAACCGAAGTTCATTACCACTGAAACGACAAGAGAATTATTGCAATTGGAGAAGTGGAACTGGAGGGCAGTGACTGAAGGAAGGCGACGAGAGAATCTGGGCCGCCATGAGGAATTAGACGTAACCCTAATTGGAACAATTGGGAGCTTTTTGGTTTTTTTTCCTTTTCAGAGAATGAGGAACAAACAAAAAGCTGTCATTTGTTTGTATTATGTTTTCTGTTTGTACCCATGCGGATCAGGCTGTAACATTTGGGTCAGGCTGGCTTTATAAGCTAAAATAAAAATTTACCCAATTTCGAAAAAAATGTATTTGTTACTGTTATGAGATGATATATTCATTTAGTTATAGTGTTTTGTTCTAATAGATCCATAGTCATTTATAGATTTGTCTCAAGTATTTAGTGAATATGTCAATTCTTTTGAGAGAAAATTTAATAATATAACATTTTTTGGCATGTTTAGTAGATAGTTGAGACAAGGTTATAGTTGGTCGCCCCTAACAAGCCCTATTCTCCACAATAGCAGACGCAATTACCATGCAATTCTCTTTGTTAATGTGGGTCTCGGAGTAGGGCGTTACAATTTGGTATCAGAGTGAGACTTCTAAAACAAAATACAATAAACACAGAACAAAAACATGTATAATGATACATCCAAATATAGTAAGAGCGTTAGTACGAGCTTCGGTTCCTCTTTGATTCATTTGGAAGATAACTTAGGATATATCTAGGAATGTGTTATTCCGTGTTATTATTCCAAATTAATTTGATGATGTCTTACCTTAGGAATAATTCCTTGGAGTTGTTCCATTTGAGTCCTTTCACCTATTCATGTGAAGAAGTTATGAGTGTTCTTTGATAGTCTAACTCGAGATGTCCTTAATGATTGCGAATTTAATTGAGAGAATCTATAATGTTTGATTTATTCTTCGAGGACCATGAGAATTATTCCTTACACACGCGCGCGCGCACACACACACGCACGCGCGCATGTGCGTGCGCATAGACACACACGTATATATAACTTCATGCAAATTAGCATGTAAATTTCTTCCTAGAACCATTGTTGAATTTATGATGTTTGAGATGGGTGGCTTGGGTATGTTCTCTAGGATACTAACTTAACTATCCTAATCCTTTTGATCAGTGTTATAATCTTGGGATACTGATTATGATTCTGAAGTCCTTGAGCTTACTCGTGAGTATCGAGATGATGATGATGATATATTTCAAGTCATTATTCAGATAATCATGTGTTTAAATCCATTGGGTTTGTCACCCAAGTAATCGATGGTTATGGTTCTCTCATTCTCGTCTACGAAGCCTTTCGGACTTTCTCCCATGAGATGGTCCACTAGGGGAGTGAGCTAATCATTTGGTCTTATCCATTCGAGCCATTCATGCTTTCTTTGAGATGTTTACCTTGGATATCTAATTATGGGTATACTTTATCATATTACTTCGCTTGTAGTGTTTTGGATCATTTCTTTTCTTTCAAAGTTGACACCAAACTTATATTTTATGACTCATGGGTTTGTTTTGATTTATGGGAGGTATACGCCATTATTTTAGCTTGACCTTTTGATGACTTCCTTAGATTACGAGCCACGGGTGATAGTACTGTAGTAACCCGCATTTTAGCTGTTGAACAATTAATTTATTTAATTATTAAATATCGATTTATCGATATCGAGAACGTGAATTAAATAATATAGAATATTTATTTAATAATTATAATATAATAAAAAATATTATAATGTCGAAATAATAAAAAATATTGGAAATCACAATATTCTGTGAACGGGGTCATCCCTAAGATGTAATCCAGCTTAGAGTTGAATTATATTGACGAATATATTCAATCGACATCAGTTTGAACGTAAAATTTTAATATAATTAAAATAGATCTTGAAACGACGCGGCAGTTTGTAAATTGGCGATTCGAACTTCAACTGAATGTACACGATTCGTTTTAAGCCGGATTTCAGTGAAACAAGAAACGTGTGGAGCTGGTGGAATATATCTTTCTAGTGGAAGAGAAAAATCGGGATTTCGTCGTGTAGATTTTGATTTACGTCCAAATCAAATTTCAGAAAAGTCGCTGTGGAATTCCTTTATAATTTGCGACGCTTTATATACGTTATAAAAGGATTTTTCAATGTAAAGTGAATATCGATTCAATCTGGACTCGGAATAGCGAATATATAATTATCCTGGAGCTGTATGATATTCCTCGGTGAATATATACGATAATATTAATTTATTAATATTTAATTTAATTTAATTTAAATATATTTATATATTTAAACGGTTTGTTCAACGCTTGAAAAATAGCCAGTTTTGCATACGACCTCCGTTTTCGATGAAACTAATTTTGTTAGATCCTCAATGTCAAATTATTGCTAGATTCCAAGTTTCGTGATTTTTGGAGTCACTGTGTGGTCGTACGGATTTTTAGAGTGAGAAACAGTCAGTATTTTGACGGTTAAAAATACGCTGTGTGAGCAAACGGAGTCGGAATTCGACGAAACCAGTTTCATTGGGTCCGTAATGTCGAACTCTAGGTATATGCCAATTTTCGTGATTTTTGGTTATCGTATGTGGTCACAGGAATTTTAGAGGATAAATATACATAGCATTTGCTTAAATATTTATTTAATAATCGAAAAATAAAATATCTAAAAATCCTATATATACCCCTACCCTTCTCTAAACCCTAAAACTACTTCTCATCTGATCAAATGAAAACACGCCGCCACATTTCATTTTCTTTCAACGTTAAAGGAAAAATCAAAAGAAAAATCAAAATCAAAACAAACAAAAATCCTTAAATCTTGAGGTTAGATTCATTCGGCTCCACTCCTTGAGAGCTTCTTTCTGATATACGTTGTACAGGGTGCGACGCAAGTATGGGAGGATCGAAAATCAACAGTGGAGACTAGGGTTAAAGATGGTGCCTCGTATAACCTTTTACTCACGAAATCAAGTTCGGTTTTGGGTTCAGAAGATCGAGCTACACATACTGGCGAACTATTGGGTTATTCGGTGACCGTCGTGTTCGTTGGTACCCAGGTGACGTGGTGGGAATGAGCAGCTCGTGTTGGGGGTAATTGGTATGGTTTGGTAGAGATTTCAATGAGAAGGGTATCGGTGGTTTTAGTGTTGGATTTAGTGGGAGAATGAAGGAGTAATTGGCGGAGGAATTTCCTGTAATGGTGTTTGGAGTTTGTGGAGTACACGGTAGTGAAGAAGGAGGAAACACGTTGGCGGGTTGGAATGGGATGCTGGGTATTTAGAAGGTAATGGGCCATAAAGGGTTAAAGCCCAAATCATTAAAGGAAATTGAATTTAAATTAATTTAAATGTTTATTAACTTCAGAATGTCGTAACTATTTCGTACGAGGTCGGATTGACGAACCATAAGTTGCGTTGGGACCGTATGGACGGACACTACACACTGGAACAGACCGGAAGTGGAATGGAGCTCATTTGAATTTACGGCGAATTAAACTGTTTGATTCAAATCAAACGACATTTTATCATTCTTTAACGATGAACTGCAAATGTGAGTAAATCTCACTAACTCTGAACAGTTTATATTTTCATGTTGTATTTTTAGAACTGTTAAATATTGACTGATTGATTGTGTGTTGACCGTTTGATTGAACTGCTAGTCAATTAGTTAAATTTCCGTATTGATTCTGTTTATCAGAATATATCAAATGAAACTGAAAGTGATGATTGATTTTATTGTGTAACATCTGTGGATGCAGGGAAACAGGTTGGAGGAATCCGACTGGATTCCTCAACAGTTATTTTATTGATTTTCATATATTTTGATATATGATGTGATTTATCACCTGTTGTTGATTGGGTGTGTATGGACGATATTGGACATCGAAATTTGATATGTTAAACACCATAACATACCGGAATATTGAAAAGAGAATATTTATAAAATCAAGAGGATTTTATAAAAGAGAATATTTATAAATAGAATATTTATAAATAGAAATATTTATAAATGGAATATTTATAAATAGAAAATACGTCTAAGTGGAATTATAAATGAAGAAAAGCCTTTATAAATGGAATATTTATAAAGAGAATTATTTATTTAGAATAAATAGATAAGATACTATAACATGGATTATTTATTTGTTAAATAAATAAAATATTTAAATAGGGATTATTTACTTAGAAATAAAAGGAAAATAACTGTAAATCATTTTCTTTTTGAATGGAAAGGCTTGTGTAGCGGTTTGGGGATTTTCCCGATACTCCCGATACAAAAGAGGTTATGGCGAATTTTTCCGGGAATTTAAGGAGATAGAATATTTTTTAGAATAAATTAGAAAAGAAGAATATTTGTAAAATATTTACAAATAGAATAGAAAGATGAATATTTGTAAAACACATACAAATGAAATAGAAAGAGAAATATTTGTAGAACCTTTACAAATGAAATCGAATAGGAGATATTTGTAAAGCACTTATAAATAGAAAGATAAAGGAAATCATGTATGAAGTGAAGAACTGTTACTAGAAGTAAATCTTTATAAATGAATAAACGTTGTTAAAAAAGGAAATCCTTTTAAAAGGGATAAACGTGATAAAAAGGAGTTAGTCGAATATGGTATTCGAAAGTAGTAAATCGAATAGGGTATTCGAAAGAAGTAAATCGAATATGGTATTTGAAGTTAGTAAATCGAATATGGTATTCGAAGGGGTTAGTCAAGTCCAGTTAATCAAGTAGAGTTAATCGATTAGAGTTAACCAGTTAGAGTTAACCAGTTAGAGTAAATCAGTTAGAGTAAATCAGTTAGAGTTGATCAGTTAGAGTTAATCGAGTTGAGTTAAAACGAACTAGAGTTAATCAAATATAGTTATTTCAGACAGAGTTAGTCAAACATAGTATTCAGGGTAAGTTGCCATCTCGTACGACTGCTAGCGTAATTCGCAGGGCGACAGATAGCCTACGGCGGTCGGATGTTTCCTGAGGGAATCAGGCGTAACCATTGTGATCGCTGCGATCTAGAGTCAAGCGAATGGAGTTAAATCGAATATTAGTTATTCGATAGGAGTTAGTCAAGTCGAGTAATTAAGTTAAGTTAGTCAAGATAAGAAAATCAAACCGAGTCAATCCAAGTGAGTTAATTCAAAAGGAGTTAGTCGAATATTAGTTACTCGAATAAAGTTAAAGAAGTTAGTCGAATATTAGTTATTCTAATAGAGTCAAAGGAGTTAGTCGAATGTTAGTTATTCGAATGGAGTTAAAAGAGATTATCGAATATAGTTTATTCGAATAGAGTTAAAGGAAAGGAGTTATCGATTAGTAAATCAAAAGGAGATTTTCGAATATAGCATATTCGAAAGAAATAGATCGAATATAGTTTATTCGAAAGAGAGAGATTTTGAATATAAGTTATTCGAAGAGAGATAATCGAATATAGGTTATTCGAAGAAGAGTTAATCAAATAAGAGATTACTCAAAAGGGAATTATACGTCGAATTCAATTATAATGAATTCGGGAAAGTAATATTTACTTTCCGGTTTTTAAATCAAGAGTTTACACTAATAAGCTAGAGTAGGTTTAATTATTCGAATTAAAGAATAAAAGTAATAATTGAAGTTAGATATTGCGAAAGTAGGGATTATAACGTTATCGTTATAATAAATGTTTTCAATAAAGAAGTGGATTCGTAAAATTGAATCCGAGAGTTACGTAAAGAAGTTGTTAAAGGATTTAAAAGATAAACTGTTACTATTTTGAAGTTATCACGTTGTTCAGTTAAGGTCTGAGAGGTAATTATACCCCAACTTGATTGATTTCCTTCTTAACTAAGGAATGGTAAGGTTTGATAGTGATTGATGGTTAAGTGAATTCAGTAAATTGTTTGAGTTGGCATAGCGATATTTTATTTAAACATCAGTTTAAATACAATGAAGGAACTTTGGAAATGTTTTTCCAAATAAGAAATCAGAAATGTTTTCTAATATAGGAAACAGGAAATGGAAATGTTTTCCATTGTTAATAAAGTATATTTTCTAAAATTAGAAAATAAGAAACGTTGAATATAGGGAAACAGGAGATAAGTAAAGTAATGAACTAAAGAGATAAATGTTGAATGATGATTGATTGATATAATTTCCATCTGGAAATAATATCGTTGTTTGCACACGAGTTTTTCTTTGATAGTTAAATCACAGACTATCAATGTTTTGACCATTTTAACGTTGTTAATATGGAGAGACCGGTTGGATTATTATCCGAAGAACCACTCTGTATTGGCATAAGCGTGCGAATCATATCTGCCAAAGAAAATTGAAGATGGAGTAAAAGTACAAGGGCTATTGTATAAGTCTTAGATAACAGTGCCTAAGATGGATGTACTGAATAGTGTCTTCGGTTTGTCCAGTCCCAGGACAACTTGTATGGACGAATGTCTAACAGAGTATTCCTAACGAATCATATATGTTGATCTCTTCAACGTATTACGTTTGGTGGCGGAGGAATTCATTTCTATTAGCTTCATACCCGTGATACCGTTAGGGAAATCGATAATGATTTGGCGGGTATGACGATGTGGTATTCCAAGTAAATGAAGATATGATATGAAAAAGATATGCGTAGCTTCTAGCCTCACATCCGGTAAATGACAGAAATCGGGCAGGCAGCATGGCTAAGTCGGTCGCACCGAAGTAGGGTGTATCATCACCTATCTAGAGAATATTCATTTGCTTCTTTAATCTATCAATGCTGTCCCATATATATATACGTGAACGGTTGCTGATCCCAACCGTTGGTGATGTACATTCGATATACTCAAGCGAAATGAGTGGTCGGTCATGTGTGGCTGAGTTGCAAGATGTTCTTGTTGAACTCCAGTGTATCGTTCCTAGAGTACACTGATCGGAAGATGGTTCCATACCTTGTCATAATTGGAAATCCAATCATCCAATACGTGCTTACGGTTTTGATTGTATACTATATATGTAGTAACGTGAGATGCAAGCGTTTCTGCTAGATTGATATTTATTTGTACTTAGACATTATTATAATATCAGAATCATATTGCTTTGCAAAGTTATTTGGATTCTCATAAGGTAAAAACCCGTTCCGTATTCACGGCGTGGTCTTATGAGATATCATATACCTGTTTTAAATGATTTGAGTTTACTCACACCAGTCACATGACTGACCCGGAGTTTATTTGTTGTTTTCCCTAAACTCTTGGGTGCCTAAATTTGTACGGGCAGTCAAGTAGTCAGGATTTACAGGTATACTTGAAGAGCTTGGAGCAGGAGGCTTCAGCAAATCGATAGCTATTATTTATTCCACTGTGATGTTATGTGTTGTACTCTGAAATGGTATGTATATACAGTTATAACTTTGTATTTCAAAAGTTATGTTATATTTTATTCGTTCCGCTGTGAGATTCGTGTTACTCTGATGATGTTGTATGTTCTTCTTCTTCTTCTATTCTATGTTTCTATCTTATCTGTTCTCACCCTCTGTCTTCTTTCTATTAGTTTCTTGAATCTCCAGTGCGATTTAGGTTGGACTTGTGTTATTTAGTCAGCTCAAATTCCCCCGGATTTTCGGGTCACTAGAAGTACGGTCTTTACCATATCTTTCACTCAAGAGATCCTTTTTAGTAATTCATTATAGTTGGAGGAATGACGAACATCTTATATTGTTCCATGAATCATTGAATCGAGTGTTCAATACATATTTCAAAGATTTCTTTCATGGTTCTGGTCTCTAGAATGAACATAGATTAAGTTTTGTGTTCCTATGAGCAAAAAAAAAGCAAATTGAAGATTTATTTTAAGATAAGAAATGAATTGAGAACTGTATGAAAGATTTTTTTAAATAGGGTGTGATTTTTCTTTCATGTAGGATCGTCCATCAAGTGTTTAAAGATTCTGGTCGATATGACTGGCCATCATTATTGATAGGAATTTGCTAAACGCTTGAGTGATACAAATCAAACATGATGAAAAAAATCTAATTAGATTGAAGTGTGAACTTTCATATCTTTAGGAATTGGTTCAAAGGTTTATTTGAGTGACTTTTGTAATATCTTTAGAAATCTTGGAATAAAAATTCAAAATCTAAGGACTTGCATTTTTATGATCATTGAGGTTGGAAGCTTATGAAAAAACCCACCTTCTTTTGTGCTTATCTATCTTTCTTGGTGTTCTTTCTTTCATTAGTAGTTTTTCCGTTGTGGAATGTGGAAAATTTGGGTTGTTAATCAGTTGATGTCTTGAACTTTCGATGAAGTTGAGTGAAATCTCAAGCTCATTCAAGGAATTTTGAGGAATCTTTCTTTTTAGATTAATATTGAGAGGTATTTTTGCCTTTATGTTCTCTTCCAAAGGTGAGGCGCCTTAAAAAAATTTGAGATGTCACTTGGAAATTTTTATAAAACTCTTATCCTATGTAGATGTTCTAGGAAGTTTATTAAATTATCAAGCAATTACCATTTCTTTTCCTTCATCTTGAATGAGAGATAAGAATATTTTGGTTTGTGCTTGTCTAGCTTTCATTTGAATGATGAGATTAAAACGTTGAGGGCATTTTCTTCTCTAGAAATTGCGAGGACGCAATTTTATTAAGGGGGAGAGTCTGTAACAACTCAGCTTCATAAATTTCCTATTATATTATATTATAATGGAGATTATAATTTAATATAGTTAATTGACAATAAATTAGAATTTTAACACATCTATTTAAGGAAAATCAATAATTTTGAGAATTTGCTGTGAAAATAAAGTTTTGAATGCTTTATTTGAGAGTTAGATTGAAAATAAACCATGATGGTAAATTATTGAGTCAAATATAATGATATTGGAAATTTATTCCAATATTAGCCTTTTATTGTAAATAAAAGGACAAGTAGGAAGAAAATAGATTTTTAAAAAGTGTAATGTTGATTATTAATATTATTTTAATGTTAAAAAAAGTTTAAAAACAATTTATTACATATTATTTGGCTAAGAAATAATTTTTATTTGGTCAAATATGTCAAAAAT
Organism: Allium sativum; assembly: GCA_030737875.1. Lineage (NCBI taxonomy): Eukaryota > Viridiplantae > Streptophyta > Magnoliopsida > Asparagales > Amaryllidaceae > Allium > Allium sativum. The sequence goes on along the minus strand of CM060913.1, from coordinate 1,037,701,024 downwards.
GATGATTTTGTCTAAAAATGTACATATTGGGAAATATTTATAAAAATGGTTAAAAGCATTTTGAAATACAATTTTTTCATGGCCCTGTGTAATTTTATTTTTAAATTTCAGTATTATACATAAGTAAACTTGTGAAGAGAATATGTAGAAACCATGTAAAAACTTGTGTAAACAATGCCCTTGTAACAACCCAGATTTTGGAACCAAATTAAAATTTAATTTTTAATTGATTTAATGGATTTTAAGAATTTAAAATGATTTATTTTGAGAATTAATGATTTAAAATTTATTTAAATCGAAGTTAGAATGTATAAATTTAAAATTTAATTAAAACGAACTCGGAATGGCACAGCAGTTTGAAAATTCGATTTTTTAATTTCAAATGAATGTATAGTATTCAATAAAAATCGGATTTCAGTAAAACATGAAACGTTGGAATATTTTGAATAGTAATTTTCTAACGAATACAAGAAACTGATATTTCACTTTATAAATTGAAAGTTATGACCAGTTTAAAATTTAAAATAGTCGCTATGGAATATATATATATTTTAATAATATATAGTCCTTAAAAATAGCCGTTTTGCAAATGACCTCCGTTTTCGATGAAATCACTTTTGTTGGATCCAAAACGTGAAATTATTATCAAGTTTAAAATTTCATAATTTTTGGAATTAGTATGTGAGCGCAGTAAATTTAAACAAGTTTTCAATTTCTGTTTAAATTTAATAAGCTAGTAAAAGGACCATTTTTCAAACGGTCTCCAAATTCGATGAAATTAGATTTTTTTAGGACCTTATCATCAAAACATACCTTTATTTCAATTTTCATAATTTTTGGAGTCAGTTTGTGGCTGCAATGTCCCGTATTTTTACGGTTTAATAATTAATTAATTTAATTATTTAAATAATGGTTTAGAGATTTACGTGGTCGTTTAATTAAATAATATTGAATATTTAATTAATATAAATAATATAATTATATATTTAATTTCGAAATAGTTGGAATTAGTGAATTAACAATATAATGTGAACTGGACAATTTAAAATTTTCAATTCAGCTTAGAATTGAATTACAATAATAAATATATTTAAATAATGACAGTTTGAATGTATTATTATAATATAATTATAATCGAGCTAGAAATGGTGCGGCAGTTCGTAATTTGGCGATTCGAACTTTAAATGAATATACCGAATCCGTTTTAAATCGGATTTACGTGAAACAAGAAACGTTCGGAGCTGGTGAAGTACATTTTTCTATTGGAAGAGAAAAATCGGGATTTCGTTGTGTAGATTTTGATTTATGTCCAAATCAAATTTTTAAATAGTCGCTATGGAATTCATTTATAATTTATAACGATTTATTTATATTTAAAAGGATTTTTAATATAAACTGGGTATCGCTTTAACAATGGATTTGAAATATCGAGTTATAAATTCAGATAAGAATATTTTGGAGCTGTATGGTATTCTATTATGAATATATAAGATAATATTTATTTATAAATATTTAATTTAATTATTTTTAAATATATTTAATATTTAAATGGGTTTATTTAGAGCTTTAAAAATAGCCAATTTTGCAAACAAGCTCCGTTCGATGAAAGTAATTTTGTTGGATCCGGAATATTAAATTATTGTTAGATTCCAATTTTTGTGATTTTTGGAGTCAGTATGTGGCCGTATCGATTTTTAATGTGAAAAACAGTCGATATTTTGACGGTTAAAAATACGCTGTGTAAGCAAACGGAGTCGGAATTCGATGAAAACTGTTTCGTTGGGTCCGTAATGTCGAGCTCTAGTTGTATGTCCATTTTCGTGATTTTTGAATGTTGTATGTGATCATAGGGATTTTTAACGATAAAAATAGACAACGATATAATACAAATTATTATTATAATGCGTGAATCTTACCCAAGAAACTTTGCTGACCTGTATATACATAATACCCTTACATCTATAAACCTAAACTTTCATTTCTTTGGTCAACAGCAAAAATCCGCGTTTTTTTCTTCCTTAAAACCAAAACATGAAAAATAGGGTGTTCAAAAATCCCAAACAATTCAAGGAAATTCCTATAAATCAAAATACATCTAGATTTAGGATCCATAGAGTGAGGTCTCTATCGCATTAGGCTTTTACCTGAGTTCAACATCGGTTTTCGATCCTTGGATTTTTAACTGCGAACCTAGGGTTCACGTTTTGCGCGGATTTACACAACGATCTTTGATTTGGAATTTTTATCCTTGTTCGTGGCGTCCAATAGTGTTTGTATGAAATTTTTGGATGAATTTGGTGTTAAGAAATGTCGATCGAAATATTGGGCATCACATAAGGAAGCTATCAACGACGTTGCTATGAAGAGTTAGAATTGCTCAAAAATGGTATGGTTGTGAAGATGTTTTGAGGTGTTGAATTTTGATTGGTTTAGTTTGAATTTCCGTGATTTAAACTGCCGATGCTTCCATGGAGTCGTGGATGATGATTCGAACACACTTCTATTGGTGAGTTCGAGTTGGACTTAACTGGTATGGGTTAGAAGAGGGATTGGAGGAGATAAAAATGGAGACTTTTGTTTCGATTTTCATATGAAGATGGAGGAAGAGAATACGATGGAGGAAATCCATAAAAGGGAGAGGCTGCGTAGAAGTAATCAGGGAGGAAGAAATGGATGCGGAGCATGTTTAACAAGTCTAGTTTCTTAAGAAAGAAGATGGGCCAGAAATTTATGGTGAGGTCCAATACTAAAATGGATCGAGTCTAACTCAATTTAAAATAATGTATAGTTTTGTAAGTTCAATAACTATCTCATACGATATCAGAATTGGACAAAACAAGATCCATTGGGATCGTATGGATGGTGACTACACATTGGAACTGATTGGGAGTGAATTGGAGCTCGGGACAATTTATTTCAAAATAAAACGTTCGTCTGAATCAAAGATTGTTAATCATTATTTAACGATAACTGTCCAATGTGAGTAAAAACTCACCAACTCTACCAGTTCATATTTTTATAACATATATTTAGAACTGATAAATGATGATTGATTGTTGTGTATTGACTGTTTGGTTGAACTGCTAAGTAATTGGTTGAAATTATAGATCTGGTTATATATATAAATAAATATATATAAATAAATTGATTCTATTTAGCAGAATATTTCATAGTGAAATGAAATTGATGTTAATTATATTGTTTAACATCTGTGGATGCAGGGAAACAGGTCGGAGGAATCCAACTGGATTCCTCAACATTTATTTTACTGTTTATCATATATTGTAATATATGATGTGATATATAATCTGTGTTGATTACGTGTGTTGAATGTTATCAATCGTTGTTACTTGGCTATTTTAAATACCGTAAGAAATACTGGAATGTAGAAAAGGGGATTTTCAAAGTGTATTTTGAAAATAAAGTATTTATATAAAATCAATGGATTTTATATATAAAAGGAAAATATTTGTGAAAACAAATATAAAAGGAAAATATTTGTTAAACAAATATAAAAGGAAAATATTTGTGAAACAAATAGGAATGAAAATATTTGTAAAACATTTACAAATAGAATAGAAAAGGAAATATTTGTAAAACAAATAGAATTGAAAAGGAAATATTTGTAAAACATTAACAAATAGAATTGAAAAGGAAATATTTGTAAAACATTTACAAATAGAATAGAAAAGGAAATATTTGTAAAACATTTACAAATAGAATAGAGAAGGAAATATTTTATAAAATAAATAGAATTATCAAAAGGGATTTATTTGGTAAATAAATAGATTATAAAAGGAAATACTTGAAAAATGTATAGAGTAGTATAAAAAGAGAATTTTATATTTGAAAGGTTTAGACCCGTGCTTCGCACACGGGTATAACATGATATGGATTTAAAGCAAAGATTTTAAATAGAATCTGTTTTAACCGATAGGTTGAGAAGATTAATTTATAAATAATATTTTAGAAATTAAATAAAATATTTATCATTGGATAAATAGAATATATAAGTCAGGACTTATATAGAGAAGTAAGAATCGATTTCAACATCGATACTTGAAACTGAATATGGACGTAGAGTTAATCAAAAGTGTTAATCAAAATGTGTTGATCAAAATGTGTTAATCAAAATGAGTTAGGGGAGTTAATCGAATTAGAGTTAATCGATCAGAGTTAGAGTTAATCGATTAGAGTTAGAGTTAATCGAATTAGAGCTAATCAATTAGAGTTAGAGTTAATTGATTAGAGTTAGAGTTAATTGAAAAGGATTATCGAATATTAGTTATTCGAAAGGAGTTATCGAATATTAGTTATTCGAAAGGAGTTATCGAATATTAGTTTTTCAAAAGGAGTTATCAAATATTAGTTATCTGAAAGTAGTTATTCGAAAGGAGTTATCGAATATTAGTTATTCGAAAGGAGTTATCGAATATTAGTTATTCGAAAGGAGTTATCAAATATTAGTTATCCGAAAGGGTTATCAAATATTAGTTATTTGAAAAGAGTTATCGAATATTAGTTATTCGAAAGGAATTATCGAATATTAGTTATTTGGAAGGAGTTATCAAATATTAGTTATTCGAAAGGAGTTATCAAATATAGTTTATTCGAACAGAGTTAAAGGAGTAAATCGAATATAGTTTATTCGAAAGGAGTTAATTAATAGGAGTTAATTGATAGGAGTTAATTGATAAGAGTTAATTAATTAGAGTTAATCCAATAGAGTTAATCGATTAGGGTTAATCAAATAGAGTTAATCCAATAGAGTTAATCAAATAGAGTTAATAGAATAGAGTATATCAAATAGAGCTAACTGATAAGAGTAAATCGATTAGAGTTAATCGAATAGTGTTAATTGAATAGAGTTAATCGAATATGGCTATTCGAAGAGAGATTATCGAATTTAGTTTATTCGAAGGAAAGAGTTATCGAATAGAGATTTATTCGAAAGAGAGTTACGTAAGGAAGTTTGTTAAAGGTTTAAAAGGTGAACCTTGTCTGTTTTGAAGTTAGAAATGTTGTTCAGTTAAGAACTGAGAGGTAGTTATACCCTAACTTGATTGGCTTCGTTTTTAACTAAGGAATGGTTAAGGTTCGACGGTGAAAATTGGTTAAGTGAATTTAGTTAACGAGTATAATGGTTTGAGTTGGCATAGAGATGTTTGATTTAAACATCTGTTTAAATCCAATGTAGGAGTTTTGGAAATGTTTTCCAAATAAGAATCAAAAATGTTTTTCTGATATAGAAAACAAGAAATGGAAATATTTCCCAATGTAAATAACGTATATTTTCTAAATTTAGAAAACAGGAAATGTTGCATATATGGAAACAGGAAATAAATAAGGTAATGAAATAAAGAGATAAATATTAAATAATGTTTGATCGATATAATTTCCATCTGGGAATAATATCGTTGTTTGCGCACATGTTTTTCTTCGATAGTTAACTCACCGACTATCGAAGTTTTTGACCATTTCCGTTGTCAATACGAAGAGACCGAGATCCGATTCATCATCTGTAAACCACTCCGTATGGCCATTAACGTTGCGAATCAAATATGATGAAGAAAATTGAAGACGGAGTTATGCAAGGGCTGTCCTGTTTACAGAATAGTGCCTTCGGTTTGTCCAGTCCCAGGACGACCTGTATGGAAGAATGTTTGACAGAGTATATTTAGTGGATCGTGTAAGTTAATCTTTTCAAACGTATTTACGTTTGGTGGTGGAGGAATTCGTTTCTCTTAGCTATATACCCGTTGTATTTTTGGGGAATCAATTTGTGGTTTGGCGGGTATGACGATGTGACATTCAATGTGAATAATTGTGTGATCTGTCAGAGATAAGCGTGTCCTTTAGCCTCACAACCGGGAAATGACAAAAACTGGTCAGGTAGCATGGCTAAGTGGTTGGCTGCAAATTAGGGTGTATTATCACCTATATAGAGATATTCATTTCATTCTTTAATCTATTCGATATTGTCCCATTCGGGAAAACGGTTGCTGATCCTAACCGTTGGTGATATACATTCGATACACTCAAGCGAAATGAGTGGTCGGTCATGTGTGTCCAGGTTGCAAGATGTTCTTGTTGAAACCAATGTATTCCTCTCTAGAAGTACACTATCGGAAGGTGGATCCATACCTTGTCATAGTTGGTAATCCATTATCCAATAAGTGCTCGCGGTTTTGATTGTATACTATATATGTAGAACGTGAGATGAAAGCGTTTCTGCTAGATGATTATTTAGTTGTGGTTGATAGACATTATTATAATATCAAAAAAGTTTTGATATAAATTTTATCATTTCTTTCAAAAGGATTTTGAAAGTTAAATCAAATGTTTTGGATTTCATAAGGGAAAAACACGTTTCGTTATACGACGTGGTCTTATGAGATACCGTTTAATTGCTTAAACTGTTTAAACTGTTTTACTCACACCACTCCTATGACTGACCCAGAGTTTGTTTTGTTTTGTTTTCCCTAAACTCTTGGGTGCCCAATTTTGTATGGGCAGTCAAGTAGTCAGGATTTTTCAGATATACTTGGAGTGCTTGGAGCAAGAGGCTTCAGGATTATATAGCTATTGTTTATTCCGCTGTGTTGTAAGTGTTGTACTCTGATAGTGTCACTATATACATATACTGATTTTATTTCAAAGGTATGTTATCTATTATATGTTGTTCGTTCTGCTGTGAGATTTGTATTACTCTGATGTTGTGTGTTCTTCTTCTTCTATTCTAAGTTTCTATCTTCTCATTCTCACCCTCTAATTTCTTTCATGGATTCCGATGCTTGATAGTCGACATTGGGTTATATGTCGATTATTCAGGATCGCGAAATCCCCGGGTCGTTACGGTGACCCCGGTAAATTAAAATGTATGTTGAAATTCAATATTGACCATTATATTAATTTATATTTTAGTTTTCGTAAAAACTAATCAAAATAGTAGAATTGGCTTATGGAACATGTCGCATTGTGTTCGGAATGGGGATATTTAGTTAGTGGCGTCGGTCGTTGGATTTGATTTGGAGTTCGGATGCAAAATTACACTTTTTTCGAATTAAATATTAATTATATTATTTATAAATACCCAGTCAAAACCTAACTACTCTTCAACGCGGTCAAACCATTTCAGCCGCCGCCTTCTACGTTTTCAACGGAAAAAATGATTCAATCCTTCTCTTCAAAAAACCACTCAATCCATGAGTTATTAATCAAATCTCTCAGAACGAAAATTGAAGAGCCTCTTTAGATCTTTAACTTGGTATAGGGTTGATGATTTATAGTTGCCTAAATTGTCTGAATTTCTGCCTCAAAGTGGCCCGGTTCGAACGAGATTTTAGGCACTTGGGGGATTTCGAGTTGCGCGCCGACTATGGCGTGGGGATCTCCTACGACGGCGGTGGAGGTGGCACCCTCCGATCAAGCTCCGACCCCCTGGAACGCGCGCAATTTGAAGCTCTAGGATTTGAGGATGGGTTCGGTGGTTTCTGATGTAAACGAAGAGGGAGAAGTATTTAATTTATTTAATTGTTATTTTAATTAATGTAATCAAATCTATTAAATACAATATCTTTTTCACACAAGATCAAAATTTGATGATTTCAGTTGCGTTGTGATTGTGACAACAAACACTACAACATGGAACTGACCAGGACGGAAATGGAGCAAGTTGAATTTTTAGCTAAATTAAACGCTCATTTAATTTATTGTAAAAATAAAATCTTCAAATAAAGTCTAACGGAGTGGAAACCAATGTGATAACTCTCTCACTAAAATTTTTGTACAATTATTTATTTTATAACTGAATATATAGATTGCTAGTATTGATTTTTTTATCAGTTTTAATTATCATAAAAAATGTTGTATGGTGCCTGTTAGCTCACTTCACTATTATTTGAAAACCCATGGATGATCTGATTGACTATATTGTGTTGTGACTGTGATTTTGAACATATTAAAAATAGTTTAATATTATTTTACGGTAGTTGAAATTGGATATAAATATCCGATTCATTTATAGATTTGAACAGTGAAAGTCAGTTAATTTGAAAAATAACTCGAATTAAACTATTTATGATTAAATTCGTTATTCAATAATAAATTTAAATTCATTGTTGTTGTTTGAAAACCCCACACGGGTCTGGGGATGATAATTAACTTACATCTCCCTTGGATTTAATCGTATGTCAACCGATAGATTGACAGACTGTTATAAGCGTTATTTAATTATTTAATTATTTAACGCTTATACAGTTGTAATTTGCACTCTGGTTATGATTGGAATGTTAATAGTTGTTTATCACTATTTTTGAATACATGATATGTATGGAATCCATATAAATAAAATTATATGGTAATTGATTGAGTCTGATTCCAATTCATAAATAACGAATATTTTAAAATAATTTTAAATAGAAGAATCAAATATGATTTTGATGTCTGATTTTGGATGATCACGAAAATATTGAACTATATGAAGTTGAGTTAAGTAGATGTATGCCATTTTAACTCGAACAGATTTTCCAGTCGATTTTATTCATTTTATAATGAATATCGAAAAGATTTGATTTCAAAATCTGATATTTTGAAAATATGATCCTTTTAATATTATAATGATATAGAACATTCAAATTTGATTTAAAATTGAAAACGAAGTTAAAATCGTTTTATAATGAATTTATAAACGATTTATAAAATACATTTTGAATGGAAATCGACAAAATATATTATATATATATATTTAGATGGTTTGAACATAAAACCATTGACTTCAAATGGACGTGATGGGAGATCCGACCGTCGAATTCTCCTAAATCCAGAACCATTGGGTTCATATCAAAAAGATCTTTCAAATGGATATATGAGATTTAAATTTTAACGGTTGGATTTTAAATTATGTCCAAATCAAGTTTAGAAAGGGTCGCTATGGATGCAGTTCGGTGGCCGATATTGGAAACCGACTGTAAGAGCCTTAATAAAATTATTAAAAATATGGAAAAATTATATAAAGTCATAATTTCTGATTTGGAAAGGATTTTGATGAAAAATTCCAAGTTTGAAAATATAAAAATCTATTTTTATCTAAATAAACCAGTTCGTAACTAGAATACTAATTCAAGGATTTTAAAAATAATAAATTGGATTAAAAACGGGTTTTGAAATAACTAGAGTTTTCCAATGTACGAATTGGGAATGGATTTGAATGGAAATAATCTTCGGAATATTTCAATATTGGATTTTGTGATTATACGGATATTTTTGAGGAATTTGAAAGATATAAATATCGTTATTCCCAATACGAAATCCGTTAGTTTCAGAATTTAACATTGAATATAAGTCGATATAATTTCTATTCAGAGCCTTGTATTTAATATCAAATTGGATTTTGGGTTTGTCATGAATGGTGTCTTTAATAACACTGTTCTTAAACCTAGTTGTGAAAAGAATAAACCTTTTAACCAAGATTTAATGAAGTTTTCCCAATTAATAAATATAATTGGAATTAAATGGAAATTGATTTTGGGTTGATTGTGAACGATATTTTAAACAACGTTAGTACTTAAAACCATATTAACAGTGAAGTTAATACTTGGAATTTACAAATCATCATTCTAAGATTTAATGGAAATTTTCCAAAGTAAAGTTTTCTAATTTAATAAAAGAAATTGGAATTGAATGGAATTCGATTTAGTGATAATCGAGATGAGATTCTGTGAAGGAAGATATTACTGTTTATGGAATTTAAAAGGCTTTGCCATTTTCCATTTATAGTATTAATCCGATACGGAAATTTATATCAATTATATACTGTTATGATTTTCGTGAAGATTCCATTTTGATGGAAGATGATTTTTGGGTTTATCGTGAGCTGTGTTTTAAATGACATTGGTTCTTTAACCCAGTTAATGACAGGATTAATTTCCTAAAAGACTGAATAATCATCAAGTAATGATTTTTGAGATTAAAACCAAGGTGGAGTTTTAATGAATCTTTAATTAGATTAAAATGTTAATAAGGTAACTAAATTTACCGAATTCAATAAATGTTCGAGAATGGAGTTCCACTAGTTTTACTCCATGCGATAGTTAAATCTTTAATTAGATTTGAAAGTGAATTGGTAATTAAATTTACCGATAACCCAATGGGTGTTAGATATGGAGTACTACCTGTTTTGCTCCAGGGGATGAATAGGTTTGAAAATAATATCCAATGGAAGATTAAAGAATATATCTTTGATAAAATTAATGGGAACCTTTCCCCAAAGATATGAATTTTGAATAAAATAACATTCTGAATTGGAATGAGGTGTATGATGTGTTTTTATATCACTTGATTATAAAATACGCGAGTTATTCGGAAAGACCGGGTTTATCCCAGTCGACGATGAAGACGGTGGTTGAAGACCGGAGATCTTCACATCGTTTGGATGATTACTGATGTCTTGATTGGGCTGTACACCTAAGACAAGGTAATAAGTGGTGATCGTCCAGACGTGCTTAGAGATCGACCAGATATGCGAGGACTCTCTTCTGTATTGAACATATGAGACGAGGAATAAGGTGCCTCCAGATTCGTTCAGACCCAGAATGGACTTGCAAATGGATAATATGTCTGACATTGTATTCCTTTATACTGTATTCATTGATTTCTGCTAAATATATATCTGTTTGGTGGCGAAGAATTTATTCTCTTTCTTAACACCCTTCTCTGAGACGTACAAGCTTAGAGGTTATATATTGGTGGAAATCGGTGGTACGGTATGGATTGGCAATGTGGCATGCTAAGATGCAAATGATCAAGGCTTATTGTTGAAAAGCAGTCTTGTGGATGATGATCAAAGCACAACTTTAATTAGCATAGCTTTGTGTATAGCGTTAATTCACGAGCCACACACCTCGGTATGAGTCGAAAACGGGATAAGTGGTGCAGTGAGTGTATGACGTTTCTTTTTAGCTAGAAGTGGTGTCATGGTATGGAGCCCAGACTTTTTTCTTATGTGGATGATGGATTGCGAGGCGCCTCAGATATATTGGTCACTACTGGCCAAGTGATAAGTCCGATAGAACCAGGAAACATGTGTTCAGGAATAACCAATCCACTAAAGTAAGTGTGGACCAGCACTGTAGGATCCAAGGGTCATCCAGAGTGTGTAATCCTGGGTCATCTTGCTAGATGTAATCCGAATCGGTAAGGAGACCATCCCTTGCCTTGACTCATGATGGGAATCCAACTTCCAATACACGACTTTTCAGTTTTAGTTGTAAACCTATATAGCAACATAGTAGGATAGGGTACTATGCCATATATGATTGATATATTTATATTTGAAGTTGTTTTGACACTATGCACTTATAGTAATATCAAAATGATTTGTTTCAAAGCGTATCAAGCATGTTTGGCTATTATAAGGTAAAACTCTATCCTCCGGCTTGCGTTGTATTGTGTGATGGGATCTGAGTTTTATAATAGCTTCATTTTTCGAAAAGCATTGCGTTGTTTATAAATTGTTTTATTTCAGAGTATTTATGGAGTGAACCCGTTCCGTGTTATACGACGTGGTCCCTTGATTTAACCAACTTTAAAATAAAGTTAATAAGTGTTTTAACTCTCACACCAGTCCCATGACTGACTCAGAGTTTATTGTTTCCACCTAAATTCTGGGTTTCCATATTTTACACATGGGCAGCTAGTAGTTTTGGTTTTTGCAGATATTTATTTTTATAGGATCCTGGTTTACAGCTGGTACTATATTCAGAAAGCTTTGTATCCGTGTATTTCCTTCAGTTGTGTTAGTTGATGTTTTTCTGCTGTACATTGTATTTATGCATTATATATTTGTAATGTAATTTAAATCTCTGATATTTTTCTGTTGTGTAATATTTGTTCATACTATGATATATTCTTGTGCTCTGATGCAAATTGTTGTAATAGCAATGAAATATTCTGTAACAACCCGTAAAATGCGGGCCAGTTTGAAAATTTTATTTTGGCGATTTTAGCGAATTTTGATTATTTAAAATGAATTATTTTAAATAATATCGACGAGAAAATTTATTTTGAATGGAATTCGACGTATATATTATACGCGTCGTCGTTAGAATATAAATAATTATATATAATTATATAAGGAATTGAAAATGGCGCGGTAGTTCGATAATTCGATTTCAAACTTCAATTGAATGTACCGGGTGCAAAATAATCCGGATTTTAGTGAAACCAAAAATAATGGGATCTAATTGTGAATACCTTTCCAACGAATCTGAAAAATCAAAGTTTCATAGCGGGAATCAAAAGATATGTCCAGTTGAAAATTCTGAATAGTCGCTATGGAATTCAGGCCCTTAAAAATGGACATTTTGCAAACGACCTCGGATTTCGACGAAACCAGTTTTGTTGGGTCCGGGATGTGAAGTTATTGCTAGGTTTCAAATTTCATAATTTTTCGAATTAATATGTGAGCGTGGCAAAGGAAAACGCGTTTGACCAGTTTCAGTTGATTATAATCGACTGGAAAATGGCCATTTTTCCAACGGTCTCAGAATTCGATGAAACTAGTTTTGTTAGGACCGTATCATCAATACGAAGCTAGGAAATATTTTTCGAGAATTTTTAGAGTTAGTATGTGACCCCGGTAATTTGAAATGTACGTTTAAAATTCAATATAGTGATTTAAAGGTAAATTCAACGGAAACTGATCGTAACGTCCGAATCAACCTACGATACATATCCCATTGTGTTCGGAATGGGGGTAAAACGCTATGGACGACAGGCGGTGGACCTCGTTTATAGGTCGTATGTAAAAGTCAACTTTTTAGAAAATAAAATAATTAAATAATAAAAATAAAATAAAAAAACCCTCTTCTCCCCTATACGTTCTGCCCCCCCCCCCCCCCCGTTCACAAGGAAATTCAGAAAAAAAGGAAAAAAAAGAAAGAGATCGAGCGATCGACGGAAAGGGGGAAACCCTTGCCGCCGCCGCCGCCAGAGGTGGCGCAGCCCCCCCGTTCGCCGTCCTCCCCTCTTCTTCCTCCTCCCCTTCTCTTCCTTGACCGCGTCGCAGACCCCCTCCCCCCATCAATATCGACCGCAACGCCCTCCCCGACGCCTCAGCAAACCACCGCGCCGCCCCTCCTTCTTCCCCCTCCTCCTCTGTTCCTACTCGACGCCATGCAGACCCCCCCTTCAGTCCCGAACCCGCGACAGCAAACCCCATCCCCCCCTGTGTATCGAATACTGTAAGTTCCCATTTTAATTTTGTTTTTATTTATTTACTTTATTTTACTTTATTATTTATTTTTCAGATTAGGATTTTTAGAAGAAAGTATAGAAAAGTTTGATTTTTAAAGGCAAGATTTGATTTTTATTTGGTAAAAGGTATGATCTTTATATTTTTAAAGTAATAAAAATATAATTTTTACATGATAGGAATATTAAAAATACCATCTTTATATGTGTAGAAAAATAAAAATGTGATTTTTATATATGCAACGAAATAAAAATAGGATTTTTATATGTTGAACTTCGAAATAAAAATAGGATTTTTATATGTTGAACTTCGAAATAAAAATAGGATTTTTATATGTTGAACTTCGAAATAAAAATAGGATTTTTATATGTTGAACTTCGAAATAAAAATATGATTTTCATATGTTGAACTTCGAAATAAAAATATGATTTTCATATGTGGAACTTCGAAATAAAAATATGATTTTTATATATTGAATAGCGAAGTAAAAATTCGGTTTTTACATAGGTAGTGAAAGCGGGCAACGAAGGTAACAAAAGGGCGAGAACGAAGAAGATTTATATCAAAGAAGAGTCAAGATGAGTGGATAGCTATCTGTGAGAACTTCTCACTCTTCAATTACTTTTCTAGTTATATATATATACTAGGGTGCAGAAGGTGCTTAGTAGCACCCGACACAATCGTCCACAGACCATGGACTTGTTTGTTTGGTTGCATAGATTAGTTGAATGGTTTGGTGAAATTAAATGGATTGATTGATGTGTGAATGGCGTGGGCCTTCACTACTTCGGGGATAAGGCTAGGCCTCGTCCCGTTTCTAGTATCGTGCCGTTATGCCGCCGAAATTTTCTAAAATGAGTTAGAAAAATAAAAATATCATTTTATTTAAAGAATGAACTGAATAGAAATTCATATGTTGGAATAAAATGTTTTGTCGTTAAAAATATAATTTTTAACGTGAATGTGAATAAATAAATATTCATTTACAAACCAGACGGTTTGTTTATGTACACTTATTTGAAGGACATTGATTGGGTCGATAAAATTTTACACATCGCCCAACTGCACAAATAAAATATGCGTTTGATTGTTTAAAACCCCACACGGGTGTTAGGATGAAATTTGAAGTTCACTCATCCTGATTGATTAAATATGTCGATCGATCGATTGACAGGCTGTTATAAGCGTTAGATATCTATATTTGATGCTTATATAGTGTAGTGCACTTTGGTTAATGGTTGATTATTTTTCAATGCTATTATATGTGTGTAATGTACGAAAATCCATATAATTAACTTTATATGGTAATTGATTGGGCCTCATTCCAATTTGAAAAATAAAGAACATTATAAAATAAAGGTTCATGTGTTGACAGTACTCATCCATTGAGATTGGTCATGTGTTGAACGAAATATTTTGATAATAACAACTATTTTGAAAAAGAAATATTTGAAATAGAATATTTGAAAATAGAAATTTATGAAGCCGTGTTGATTAGGTTGACGCCATTTTGACGTGAACGAAATTTATATCGATTTTATTCATTTCGAAATGAATTGAATTGAAAACGATTTCGAAATGAATTGAATTGAAAACGATTTCGAAATGAATTGAATTGAAAACGATTTCGAAATGAATTGAATTGAAAACGATTTCGAAATGAATTGAATTGAAAACGATTTCGAAATGAATTGAATTGAAAACGATTTCGAAATGAATTGAATTGAAAACGATTTCGAAATGAATTGAATTGAAAACGATTTCGAAATGAATTGAATTGAAAACGATTTCGAAATAAATTGAATTGAAAACGAATTCGAAATGGATTGAAAGCAAATTGAAATGAATTCAAATTGAATTGAAATTTGAATTGAATAGAAATGAATTTTAAAACGAATTTATCAAGAAGAATTCAATTTTGATTTGAATTGAAAAGAAAGTTGAAATTGCTTTTGAAACGAATTTAAAACTATTCATATAATTCGTTTTAAATAGAAATCGACGAAGTATATATTATATATATAATATAATGGCCTGAATAGAACGCGCCGCGCCGCGGCAGTTCGTGAATTTCGACCATTTATTTCAAACGGACATTACGGGAGATCCGACCGTCGGATTCTCCTAAAACCGGAACCGTTGGGTTCGTATCGAAAAGAGATTTCTAATGAATATTAGAAATTTGAAATCTAACGGTTGGATTTGGAATTATGTCCAAATCAAATTTGAAAAAGGTCGCTATAAGTGCAGTTCGATGGCCATTGATGGAAATCGACTGTACGGGCCTTGATAAAATTATTAAAAATAGTAATAATTTGTGTAAAATCATAAGAAATGATTTAGAAAGAATTGGGATGAAAAACTCCATATTTGAAAAGATAAAAATAGATTTTTATCGAAATGAACTAGTTTTGAACTAGAATTATAATTCTATTTATTTTTAAATAAATAATTTGAATTTGAAATGGTTTTGAAAATAACCAAAATTTCCAATGATTGCATTGGAATAGATTTGAATCGAAATTGTCTTCGGAATATTTCGATGTTGGATTTCGTGATTATACAAATGTTGTTATGGAAATTTGAAAGATATATATATATATATATATATATCGTTATTTCCAATGCGATATTTGTTAGTCGTAGAATTTGATATTGAATATAAGCCGGTATATTTTCTATTCAGAGCCTTGTATTGAATATCAAATGTGATTTGGGTTTGTCGTGAATGGTGTCTTCACTAACACTGTTCTTGAACCCAGTTGAGAAAAGATTAAATCTTTTTATTTAGATTTAATGAAGTGTACCAATTAAATAATATTTAATTGGAATTGAATTGATATTGATCTTTGGGTTTATCGTGAACAGTGTTTTAAATAACACTCGTTCTTTAACCCGATAATTAATGGAATGTGACTTTGGGTTTATCGTGAACCGTGTTTTAAATGACATGGATTCTTTAACCCAGTTAACGATTAAAACTAAGTGGAGTTTTAATGAATCTTTAATTAGACTGAGATGATCGAGAATGGAGTATCAACAGTTTTGCTCCAGGCGATAGTTAAATCTTTAATTAGATTTGAACGTGAAATGGTAATTGAATTTACCGATAACACCGTGGTGTTAGATATGAAGTACTACCAGTTTTTCTTCATGGGATAAATAGGTTGGGATTGGGAAGTTAAAACAAATGATTACATCGGTAAGGTTCGTTAATCCCGACTAGTTTGAATTGATATTCAAAAATAGATTAAAGAATAAATTCAAGGAATTTATCTTGGATAAAATTAATGGGAACCTTTCCCTATGAATGTGAAATCAAAAACTAACTGTCGGTTAGCTAAGTAGAATGGTTTCCTGGATATTGATCTGATGTTGGTTTCGGCCTTCGGGGTTAATATTTGGGGAATTATTCTCTTGATTAATTTACGGTTAGTGACTGATGAATTGGAATGAGGCGTATGTTGTGTTTGTGTAACACTTATTTAAAATATACGCGAGTTATTCGGAAAGACCGGGTTTATCCCATTCTGAATAACTGATACGACGATAAGTCGTAGATGAAGACGGTGGTCGAAGACCAGAAGTCTTCACGTCGTTTGGGTGATTACTGATGATCTTGATTGGGCTGTACACCCAAGAAGATGGAAACAGTTGGTGATCGTCCAGACGTGCTTGGAGATCGATGGATATGCAGGGTACTAGGTGCCTCCGGTTTCGTTCAGACCCAGAACGGACTTGTAAATGGACTGTGTGTCTGACATTGGATTTTAGTCCGTGTGATTAATCTCTATTAAATATATATCTGTTTGGCGGCGGAGAATTTATTCTCTTGCTTAACGCCCTTCTCTAAGACGTACGAGCTCAGGGGTTATATATTGATGGATATAAAACGCATGGAGTGAATTGCCTGTGTGGCATGCCTAAGTGGCAATTGATCGAGGCTTCTGTTGAAAAGCAAAGTCTTGTGGTGATGATCAAAGCACGACCTTTGTGGCGTAGCTTTGTGTAACGTTTACTTCGCGAGTTTCACACCCGGTATGAACCAAAAACGGGAGACGGACCTCAGGGAGGACATCCGTTTCTTCCTAGTTAGAAGTGGCGTCAGTGGTTTTACACGCCCTGACGAGTTTGACTTATGTGGTTGTTGCTGTTGCGAGGCGCCTCGGATTGATCGGTCGTTCTCGGACCGATGGAGTCATTTAGTTGGCTCATTTACGCCCCAAAGGGCGGGGAAACGTAGTGTTCAGGCATTTTAATCCACATCGGTGGACCGGCCCTGTCGCTCCTAGGGTCACTCGAGCTCTGATCCTGAGACTCGGGCTAGGCAGTCTCGAATCGGTTGAGGACTATCTTTTGCCTCGGTTCATAGACGGAAATCCAATTTCCAAATACGTGACATTTGCGGTTTTATTTGTAGAGCCTAGTATGGCGACATGATATATGGTACCCATGCCGCCTATGATTGATACTTATGATTTGAAGTTGTTTTATACACTATGCACTTATAATAGTATCAAATGATTTGTTTTAAACGTATCAAGCATTCTTTGGCTGTTATAAGGGAAAACCCTATCCCCCGGCTTGCGTTGCATTGTGTGATAGGACCTGGGTCTTATAACAGCTTCATTTTTCTTTATTTAGCATTGCGCTGTTTGTTTTATGCACTGGTATTCTTGGGAGGAAACCCGTTCCGTGTTATACGGCGTGGTCCCTTGATTTACCTAACTTTAAAAATAAAGATTAACTGTTTTAGTTCTCACACCAGTCACATGACTGACCTGGAGTTTATTGTTTTAACCTAAACTCTGGGTGCCCTTATTTTGACACGGGCAGCTAGTAGTTTTGGTTTTGCAGATTTATATTCACAGGATCCTGGTTTACAGCTGGAATGATATCCGGAAAGCTTTGTATCCGTATATCTCTTCTAGTTGTGTATTGTATTATCTTCCGCTGCGATGTATTTAAATGTAATTTAAATCTCTGATATTTCTGTGTAATATTCATTTATACTCTGTATATTCTTGTAATCTGATGCATTGTTGTAATACACAATGAAATGTTCTTCTGTATGAGTTCTGTTGTGGTTTGTTCTCGAACTATCCGACGCTTTCCTTTACGGGGAAGTTACGGGTTTTCACATATTCTCATGTTTTGTTCCGATGAATCATGTTCTCAATGTAATCCGGCCTCCTCTGTCTCCTCGGGGATTGGTGAAATCTGGGTCGTCTTAGCCTTAAAGCTCAAATTATCTTTCCTAAGTTAATTCATCGGCAAACAAGTTACTTAACATCTTTATGGGCTTATTAGTGGAGAGAAGGAATTCTTTAGAAAAGATACGTACTTTTCGTTTCCAAAGATTGAGAAACTCCTTCTTCCCCGAAAACAGAAAAACTCTCATGGCCATTACCCTCTAAACCTAATTTCTCAAATTCTGCAGCAAAAATAAGAAGAATTATCATTATAAACTCAATCTGTAGCAGGTAATCCATCTTTAAAGATTGTATTTCTTCTCTAATTCATCAAACTTGGTTTAGATTTGAAAATTTTATCTTTTCTTTTTTGTTGCACGTTGCAATATTTTGATCTATATGTGTTCTAACATTGAAATGAGTTGAAAGATTCAAGCTTTGATCAATTCGGAGGTTGTTCTTCAAATCCTTGCTTGCAAAATTCATCAAATTATCATTCATGCCAAAGTAAGTAGTAATACTTATAGTAAGCTATTGTAAATCCACAATTTTTTTTACAAGAAATGAAGCTTTTATGAAAAATATTGCAAAAATTCATGAATATCAAAATTGCTGAAAATGCATTGTAGTAAAATGCGAATAACTTTTGTGTTTCTTCTCCAATTGAGCCCAATTTTTTTTTGTGAAAACTAGATTCAATAAGGAACATTTTTTCTTTAGGTCGTATTTTGATATTTTTCTGTTTGATGGACCTGAAATTGAATTGAATATAGAAGTACAATTCTATCTCCTTTTCTAAAAATATGTTGTAGTAAAACAAGCATATCTCTCTCATTTCTTATCCGATTGAGCTCAAATTTGTTCTGTGGAAACTAGATGAGCAATTCTTCTTCAGGTCATATTTTTATATTTTGACGTTTGGTCGACCTGAAATAGGTTTAAACACAGAAGTAATTCTGCCTCTGATAGAATTTTCTAAGTTGAATCTAAAATTGTTTTGCTATATCTTTCATGCTTTTGGTCGGAATTAGATAATTTACGATGTTCCAGAAAGATAATAATCAGTACTACAAGTTTCTCTCTTTGGATTTTTCAAGATCTTGAAGTAAAGGTAGTCGAAATCTTATTTTTTTGTCGTTTTGTCCTGAGAATAAGCGACAGCCACAATGAATTTGAAAATCTGAAAACTGTATTCATCTTATCTCCTTCGTACTAAGTTCAAATTTGATGATCTTTCGTTAGAAAGCTTAGACTTAATAAAACAAATTTCTTTAATGAATAATTTTAGATTTTGAAGTTTGTTATGTTAAAATCTGAATTCTTTACAACAAGGCTGAAATTAATATGATGTTTAATTTTTGGATTTTGATAATATTTTGCCGTTACAACAATTCCAATTGAATTCTTTTGATGAAACTTGATGTTATTAGATAGAAGTGATGTCCATCAGTGGATTAGCTCAGATTTGATGAAATTTGTTATCTAAATTTGATTTAAATCCCAATTAAATATAAATATCGGCTAATATAAACATTGAGTATTCTTGATGATTTTGAATGGTTTTAATTCTAGCTAAATTTTAGTGAATTCTTTAAAACAATGGTTTAGAAAATAAATGTTCTTAAGCCATTTTAAAAGATTGTTAATCAAATTATTTGGTATTTTAAAGTATTTTTAAATAGATAATCTACTTAAATAAGGGTTTTTCTTTATAAACTTGTACATATGTTTCTTAAAATCATTTTAAAGTCTTATTTTCTTTATAAAATTATTTTAAATATATATATATATTAATACAGTAGCTTATTCTTCTGAATTTTGGCATATAACAATGAGAATTAAACGATTTAGTAAAAATATATGGTATGGAACATGTGTTTGTACTTTATCGCTTAATATCGGACTTGTACGATCAAAACCCTTTTGATGCGATGTCTTGCGATGCCAAATTTTGGCGAAGGCCATTGGTTCTAGAACTATTCAATTGGAGTATGCTTGATGATGAACCAACCATGATGCAATGTAAACTTGCCAATGACACAAGGCAAGCTATTCTATGATGAATTCATGATGTTTTGATGTTTATGAATTCATGATGTTTTGATGTTTATGAATTCATGATGTTTTGATGTTTATGAATTTAGGATGTTTTAGATGAAATTTTACTTGTCATTGAGCTGAGACAAGTTAGATTTCCACTTAGTACTCATCGTAAATAGAGGAGGATGAGATGAATTTTATCCTTACACTCGCCATGAATGAGGCGGTGTATAATTGATGATGTTTTATGATGTTTTATAGTGTGGTATCAACTAACGGCTAGTAAACCGTTAGGTGTAAACTATGGTATGGGACATACGTTGACTCCTTATGGGTTCCTAACCGAGAGGTTGAGACACATTCAAGATGATTACTAGTACTATGACCGAGTACTCGATTAGAGTCATCACGATGAGTTTAACTATAGCCATCATGATGATCACGATGTTTGTGATTCCAATCACCACGATGTTATTACTCGGATTTTGTGATCAAGGGCATCATGATGTTTCGGCTATAGTCATTAAGATGTTTATGGCCCTAGTTATCATCATGGATGGTACCAAGATGTAGTACTAGTCAAGAAGTTAAGCACGCGCAGTTTTCTATGATGTTTTGATGTTTCTAATTCACCTTTTTGATGATGACGTTCGAATAAGTCCTTGAGTATGAAAAGGGCTAAGGTTATATTATGTTTTATGGTGATTTCAAATATGACGTTTTGAACCCTTTTTGGGTGCTATCAAGATAGATTTGAGGCATTTTGAGGATTATACCGATGAAATGAAGATTATGATATATTTTATAATGAGTATTAGTAATAGATTTGAGATCCACTTATATTTATACCGATGAGATGAGGTATAATAATTAAGAAGTTTCTATTTGACGAGTTTTACAATATATTGAATTGTGTTGGGATTGAATATATGCCAATGAGACGAGGCATATTTATAAGTGTATATCCTTTATTTAAAGACTTTGTACTTGTGGTGCATGATTACATTGTTACCCTTCTTTGTGGATAATTGATTCTTAGAAGTTTTAGTCGATGTTTAATTGGAACTGCTGATGATATGAGCCGAAGGCAACAATGAATTGAGCCTTACCTTCATGATCTAGTTTATACACATTCTATATGCTTAAGTGTTGTTTTTGTCTCTTGAATACTTTCATGACTTAGCTATTTCTCATAGTGTCATGAGGAAATATCGTTTCTTTTCATAAAAAATTGTCACTATATGGCAAGGTATCCTTTTCATAAGAGGATATAACAGCTTTCAATCGCTCAACCTAATCTAGTGATCTAGTATGCTAATGAACGTAATTAGTCTAATTCAAGTTTTACTATGATCATGAAGTTTAAATTGTCGTATGATATCTTCCTTTGTGGTTCACACCTTTACTCATTCCATTTAGATATATTATAATTTGGTGAACCATGTCTAAATAAGATATATTGTATTCCTTTATGTAATTACGATGAATCTTTGACATACCACCCTAGAGATACTTGATTATATACATTACTAATCATGAAACAACCTTCCCTTTACCTCTTATTATCATTACCTTTACTGATGATAAGTTCTAGCCTATATGACCCGTGTGTTTTCACTCGGGTAAGACCGAGTTTGTTTCAGGTTTAGCTCCTCTCTTGGTCTTAGCTGGTTCTTGGTTCTATATTTTGAGACTGACTCATCATTTTGGGATTGTTCACATCCTTATGGCCTATTGTCGACAATTTAATCTTTACTTTTCGTATATCGATTGGTCTCCATATTACTTTATCGTATTATTTGTATCATATTGAGATGTATCATTGTATATGTAAGCATGTATACATATGTATATGTATTTGTTGCTGCTCTGAAATGATATATTTATTTAGTTATAGTGTTTTGTTCTAATAGATCCATAGTCGTTTATAGCTTTGTCTCAAGTATTTAGTGAATATGTCGATCCTTTTGAGAGAAAAATTAATAATATAGCATTTATCGGTGTGTTTAGTAGATAGTTGAGACAAAGTTATAGTTGCCTATTCTCCACTTTAGCAGATGGAATTACCATGCAATTCTCTTTGTTAATGTGGGTATCGGGGTGTGGCATTACACACCCAGTATTCTTACCAGTGAACTCTTGGCTTTTATGCGAGCTTTTTCTTATTTCAAAAAGTCTGTGTCAAGTTATTCTTGTCAATGTTCCAGCTTTGCTGGTATGCGATGGTGTTGTTTGCAAATATGTACCATGTCTTTGTCACTTTTGTAGGCATGGTACCAGTGAGATGCTTGAGAAATCATGAGTTATGCGACTATCTTCGCTGAGTTGTTCCTCGCAGTACACTACTACGGTCAAATTTGATTGGAAATGTTGAGCTACAAGGTAATGACTTTTTATTATTGTTGTTTTTTATGGCATGTGATATGTTTTTCTAGTTTTTTATTTCTAATGTTATATCATTTGCTATGTGACAATTTATGTAATTTAACTCATTGCGTGAAGTATGAAATTTTTAGAGTGTCTAGATTTTTAGTCTAGCTCGTGCACTATAAACTAGTCAAGTTTTAGTGGATGAACCATTTTAAAAACCGTTTGTAGTAGGTTAGTGATCTGCCAACCTTCTGTTCTTATTTTGTAATTATTATTTGTTATAATAGTAAGTGTTACGGAGCACTATAAAAACTGGTTGGTCACACATATAATTGCTTAATGTTGAAAACACGAAGCACAAAATCAAAAGTAGAACCAAACGAGCCCTATGTTCCTAACTGATATAAACACACAAATACAAAAATGTATGTGTGTGCATATATATGTGCGTATGTGTGTCTGTGTCCGTGTATATATATAGTTTATTTAGACGTGTAATATAGACACAACCGCTGAGATAACGAATCTCCACTACTAGATTAATCCATGATTTTCTCTTTTCATCTGAAAACAAAAAATCCAACGGTCTAGATCTCTTGTATCCCATATTATATCTAAATAGTCACACATGGGTGTATGTCTGTATATATAGTGAGAGAGAGGGAAGGTCTATTTAGACACAAAAATATACGTAATTGGTGACACGATGAATCTCCACCGTTGGATTACTTTATGATTTCCACTTTTCCGTGCCTGCCAACTTATATCTAATTTTGTGTCTAAATAGTCGCACCCTATATATGGAGCGGCTATTGGAATACAAAATTAAACACAAAATTTCAAATTGTGGACCATTGAATTTTTTGTCTTTATATAGAAAGTGAAATTCATGAGGAGATCTAATGGTTGAGATTTCTTGTATTTAATTTTGTGTCATTATTTTATGTTCAAATAAAGCTTCATATATATATATATATATATATATATATAGTGTGTGTGTGTGTGTAAGAAAAAATCTGTTTAGAGACAACTTCGTGAGACAGTTGATGATACGATGAATCTCCACCACTAGATTGCTCCCTGAATTCCACTTTCCATATAAGGGCCAAAAAAATCGAGCAATTTAAATCTTTTGTGTCACAGTTTGTGTTAAATTTTGTATTGAAATAGTTCATGGTTCCTTACAACAATTAATAATAATTAATTTCCACATATGGTAATGGCAAGTAGGATTGTAGTAATGGAATATTACATGTAAAATAGCGTGTACTACCATCAATTAACTGAAATAACAAACAACTTTTCATTCATTGGACTAAAATAATAACCCTATCTATCTCACGATTCTAATTGATAGGCCAAGGGAAAAGATGGTCACATACATCAATGACAAAACTATGACAGTCTTAACAAATAACATGCTTTTGTATTTTCAAGACAAATGTGTACCATCCGTACAAAGCAATGGATGACAATGTAAAATCCCATGATACAAGATCTAAATGCCAAAAAAGAACGATTCAATACTCTATACTCATCGATGGTTACATGTCCAACATTACCTAGATTGAGTTTTGCAATTTCAACAAAATATTGTTGTGGAGTTGTAAATGATTCCACTAAATCACAATTTATGTAATGGCCCAAATTTCCATACACTTTGAGTTGACTAATTACACCACACGTCCAACACAGATTTCATATAAATACGAATCATCAATAGAAAGAAGTTAGAAGATGAGAAATATAAATATAGAAAAATTAGAATAGAAGAAAACGAAGAACTCAAATCTCACTGCGGAACGAATAAAATATATTAAATAACATAACTTTAGAAATACAAATCAACAACTATATATACATACCATCATCAGAGCATAACAGCTATTTCTGGAACAGTTATAAACACCTGTTTCCAGATACAGTGTAGTACATAGCGGAAAATATGATAGTATATAGCTAACTGATGAAGCCTCCTGCTTCAAACTCCTCCAAGTATATCTAAAAAATCCCGACTACTTGACTGCCCGTAAAAATTTGCCCACCCAAGAGTTTAGGAAAAAAATAAAAAAATAAACTCTAGGTCAGTCACGGGACTGGTGTGAGTAAACTCCAACCATTTGTTTAACTTTCAAAAATCCTTTCAAAGAAATGATAATCGTAAGACCGATCCACACAAAAACACGGATGGTTTTTACCTTACGATAACCAAAAATGTTTTTGATATCAAATTCGGTGATATTATAATAGTGTCTACATCAAATAAATAACAATCTAGCGGAACGCTTGCATCTCACGCACCACAGATAATATAAAATCAAAAACTACAGGGCGCTTATTGGAGATTGGATTCCGACTATGACAAGGTATGGAACCAACTTTCGATTAGTGTACTCTAGATACACTGGGGTTCAACAAGAACATCTTGCAATCCGGTCACACATGGCTGACCACTCATTTAACTTGAGTGTATCGTGAGCATATTATCACCAACGATTGTGATCAGCAACCGTTACCGAAAGCATACAACCGTGAATAAAATAAGAAGCAAATGGAATATCTCTAGATCAGGTGATAATACCCCTAATGAGAATGACCCACATGGCCATGCTGCCTGCCCGATTTTTTTCATTTCCCGATTGATGAGGCTTGATGTCATGATTATCTTTCAAGAACATCTTGTCACTATTTACTTTGAACGCCACATCATCAGATCCGTCCATATACATTGTCATGGGACTGGACAATCCGAAGGCACCATTCTATTAATCCATATTGGGCAATTTCTACCTAAGATTAATAGAACAGCCCTTGCACTTTACTCCATCTTCAATCATCTTCAGCATAAGTTGATTCGTAATGCTTATGCCAATACGGAGTGGTTTTCAGATGATAAATCTGATCCCGGTCTCTCCGTATTAACAACGGACGTATAAATAAATTAAGACTTTGATAGTCGGTGGTTTAGCTATCAAAGAAAACATCCATACGACCAATGATCCTAATTCCAAATTGAAATTCTACCAATCAACCATCAAACAACGTTGTCCCCTTTTAAATCGATTTCTTATTAAATTATCATTTCCTAGTTTTCGCATATCTTTCCAGATATTTCTCAAAATTAATTAGTTTCTTCAGATTCTTGGAAATCATTCCCGATATCATAAACTCTTTATTTTTCTTCTATATTTCAGAAAATATCTCTAACCAAGTTTGGAAAACATTTCCATATATTCACGAATCCTTATTTTCTATATTCAGAAAATATACATTATTAATATCGGAAATATGTCCGTATTCCATTTCTTAATTCCTCATTAATCAAATCACTTCCGTTTCTATACATAGAAACCACTTGTGATTTTATTTGGAAAACGACCCCAAATTCCATTTATTCGGATTTAATCGATGTTATATAAAACATCGTTATTATAAATCAATTCACTAATTTTTCATTAACTAATTGTATCTTTAACCAATCTTTACCATTGAACCTTATCCATTTCTTAGTCAATCATGAAGTCAATTAAATTGGGGTATAATTACCTCTCAGACCTTAACTGAACAACATTCTCAACTTTGAAATAGTCAAAGATCACAACTTCAAACAAAACATCACTTACATGACTCTCAGATTCAATCTAAGAATCCACTTCTTTTACGGAAAAACATTGATTATAACGGTAGCGTTATGATCGTTGTTTCCAAATATTTGATTTATAAAACATTAATTATAATGATAGCGTTAAAATCGTTGTTTAGATTTATAAAACATTTATTATAACGACAACATTAAAATCGCTGTTTAGATTTATAAAACATTTATTATAACGGTAGCGTTATAATCGTTGTTTCCATATATTGATTTATAAAAATATAACTTATTAATTTCAATAAATAAATTAATAAGTAAATAAATAAATGATTAAGTTTGATTCAAACGGAAAGTAAAAATAACTCCTTCCCTAAATTCGATATAATCGAATTCCAATGAACAACTTTCTATCGAATAATTATTCGATTTATATTCCGAACTTCAGAATTTATCTACCATTTCAGGTTAATTCAAATTTCAAATTCACTTTTGGATTTATCCTTTCCAAATCATTACCAAATTCCTTTATAACCATTCCAGTCTACAAAACATTATCACACTTTATTTTATATTCCAAATTTTTGAACTAAATTTTTCGTTTTCTTTTAAAATGATTACCCATTTCCATTTTCATTCAATTTCTAATTTGGATTCATATTTCAAATCTAAATTTCCTTTAGAGGTATTTCATTTGTTACATATTTTCTTTAAACCATCATTCACTTTAATCGTGAATATATTTCTCTTATATATAGTCAAATCAGTTTGATTTCGTACTTATAAATAATATCTTAAACCTAAACTCTATTTATAACTTCTATTCATAATTTTCCATACAAATCTCATTTTTTTATTCCAATCATTTAAACCTTATTTATAATTTCCTTTATAATTTGCTAAGTTCAGATTTCTTTTCAAATACTGGTTTCAAAACCGATATCCACTTCTATATAAATTCATATTTGAATTTATATTTCAACATATCCAATGGTAAATAATTCAACTAATCTATTTTCATTTATAAACAAATTCTTGATTCATCCTTTTGAACTGGTTTCTACTCTCAACTCTATTCAAAAATTAAATTTCTATTTTTGGAAATAACTTTCCTTTTTAAATCCCAAATTCCTTCTCTGTATCTGAAAATATTTTATGATATTTAAATATCAAAATTCTACGGCCAGTTATATTTAAACACAACAAGATCAATCACAGTTAAATATATCACAACATATGTCATAATGAATGCAAACGTAATAATATAAATGTTGAGGAATCCAATTGGATCCCTCCAACCTGTTTCCTTGCATCCATAGATGTTATTCTACATATATAACCTCAATAATATTAATTTCACATAAATATTAAATATCATGGTGAACAGAATTAATAATAGATTAACGATATAATATATCAACCAATTCAACCAATTTTATCAACCATTCATCCAAACAACCATCACACAGTATAAAATTACTATAAATGAATTTAAAACTCGTTTATATGTAAAAATATAAACGAGCCAGAGTTAATGAGTTTACTCACCTTGTTTATAGTTGACAGTTCTGCTTTTATTTGTTTAAAAACAAACGAACGTTTTATTCTTTTACGGAATTCCAGTTGCCCCGTTCTCAACCATGTTAATCCCATAACATAGATGTTATTGCTACGATTCCTATGTTTTCGGATTCGTCTAACTCTGTTCAAGTATGAATAAGTTATGGATACTAAAAATTATAACTTATATTAAATAGATAACTAGAGTAATTAAATTATAATTACCATCTCTAACTCCAAGACCACGCATCAGCCTAATTGGTTCATTAATACTTCTTCTCCACGACCAAAAAGTGATACCCGCTCCAGCTCCTTTATTCACGTCATCAACGAGATTGAACGATATAACCCTTGAATAGTAATGAATTATCCTAAACCATATCGTTAGACCGCAAATTTACTTTCCATAATACGGCTTCTCCTTCTCGTTTTAAAGCCATGCTCTTGTTTCTGCATCAGATTAAACTTCTACAGTATCAAAAAAAATCCCTAATCAACGCAACTCTCCACAACCATCGCCAGAGTTCACCGAAGAATGCTTCACTTCAACTTTTCTATTATTGAAGCCATTTGAACTAACATAATAGCAACAACTCAACGTTATTCCACCCTCCCCTTATTCTCCTTCATCCCACAGTAAACCTAAAAAAAAAACCTTGAATTCCCATCGAATTTCCTGCTTACTCAATCCACCGCCCGGCCTTTGGACAGTAGGGTCAAACTCCTCATCAACTCTTCTCTTCATTCGAACACCGCTGCTTTAACCCTTTGCCAGCGCCAACCCCGTACGCCGGACTTCCACCAAACCCCATCACTCCGACCACCACAGCCTCCCCTTCCTCCTACGACGCACTCAAGATGCTCCAGTAGCCTGCAGTCCTAAACGTATCTAGCCTCATCGAATTTTTTCGGTGTTTTAGCGTTTAGCAAAAACTGGCATAACGAATGCTAAAGATTTGGGCGTGGATCACTTCATATTTAATGGGATATCATCAGAAGGAGGAGGAGCGAACAATGCGGGTTTTGTTTCACTCAAGCAAACAACGAGCTACTGCGTATATTTATAGTGGGGAAGAAAGACGATAGGAACAATGTCTTTCATTGGCACATGCTAAGATATTAGGGTGCCCAGTTTTCACAAGCTACTGCGTTTGCAGGTGCTTATTAATTTTATTTAAACTTGGCAAAGATTTTGTATAGCTTTGGACAGACTAGGCATTGAATATTAGAATGTGAATAGGTCTGCGTGGATAATTTATCATATGCCTTTAATTGTTTCTCAGTAGGTATGTGGTGATGTGAGCATAACAAGGTGGCATGCGTCAATTTTTTTTAGTTTTCCTTGAATTACTGTGCAAGCTAGTCGGCCATTTCAATCAAGTGGGTTAAACATCGGGAGACAAACCAATGTATACTGACTGTTCTTATTTGGTTGCCTAAAGTTATGGACTTGTTTACACATGTTGCATTAATATCTATTTACAAATGTTGAAACTGTACAGGTCGGTGAAGTCTTCCCTCTTTTTTTGTGACCTCAATATAATTGTAATATGAATCCATTTACACTTCGACTGCTACAAACTAAAATAAAAATACCATCACGCTAGGTGTTACAATTACAAAAATATAATAAAATAGACTAGTTAGCTTATTTTGTGGAAACCCAAAATGCTAATATAGGGTGAAAAATACTCCAAACAAAAAGTTGATTATTTTACAAAATAAAAATAATAGAATTTTTTTATAAATTAAATTATAACTACACCCCAAAGAACTTCTCCAAATTCGAAATCAATATTAAATTATATTAAATAAATCGTTATGCCTTATACAGGACTTCACAGCGACTTTATGCAAATTTGATTTGGACATAACTTACAATTTATAAGACGTAATCTCAATTTCTCACTGCCATTAGAAAGATACACTTTAATGGATTCAAAATTTTCCCGTTTCAAAGAATTCCGACTTATATTGGATCATGTATATCCAATCGAAGTTTAAATTGTAAATTACGAACTACCGCAACTACTTCGAGCTCGTTTTAAATTTAATAAAATTTAATACGTTCACCATTCTTTTAATAATTAAATTCGCTATTAGAATCCATTGTATTATTCTATTTCAACATTTAAAACAATTTAAATGTTCTGAATTTAATGTCCAAAAATCTAGGCCGTTACATTCCTTCCCCCTTAAAAAATTTCGTCCTCGAAATTGCTAAGCAGTAAAAATGCTATAACTCTAACTCCTTGTGAAGACCCGTAACTTCCCCATGAAGGAAATCGCAGATACTTTAAGGACAAGACAAATCAGAACGCAAACAGAAGAACATTACATAGTTTATTACAACAATTCCATCAGAATACAAGAATATTACAGAGTATGAATAAATATTACATAGAAAATATCAGAGATTTAAATTACATTTAAATACATCGCAAAGGAAAAACAATACAAAGCACAACTGAAAACAGATACACGGATACAGAGCTTTCCGAATACCGCTTCAGTTGTAAATCAGGATCCTGCGAATATAAATCTGCAAAACCAAAACTACTAGTTGCCCGTGTCAAAATAAGAGCACCCAGAGTTTAGGTTAAAAAAAAAATAAACTCCAGATCAGTCATGTGACTGGTGTGAGAACTAAAACAGTTATTAATCTTTACTTTTAAAGTTCGGCAAATCAAGGGACCACGCCGTATAACACAGAACGGGTTTCCTCCCAAGAATACCAGTGCATAAAACAGACAGCGTAAGGCTAAATAAAGAAAAATGAAGCTATTATAAGACCCAGGTCCCATCATACAATGCAACGCAAGCCGGAGGATAGGGTTTTACCTTATAATAGCCAAAGAATGCTTGGTACGTTTAAAAACAGAATATTTTGATATTATTATAAGTGTATAGTGTATAAAACAACTTCAAATCATAAGTATCAATCATAGACGGCATAAGTGCCCCATACCACTATGTCGCCATATATAGGATTACAACTAAAACCGAAATGTCTTGTATTGGAAATTGGATTTCCATCTGTGAACCAAGGTAAGGGATCGTCCTCTACCGAATTCGAGACGCTCTAGCCCACTCCTCAAGCAAGCGCACAGGCCAGCCTTGGATCGTCAAGGCCAGTCCACTGATGTAGATTATAATGCCTGAACACTGCGTTTCCCCACCGTTTGGGGTGTCAATGAGTCCAGTAACTCCATCGGCTCCACATAGTCACCAATATATCTGAGGTGCCTCGCAACCCAGCAACCACATAAGTCAAACTCGTCAGGGCGTGTCAAACCACTGACGCCATTTCTAGCTAGAAGGAAACGCATGCCCTCCTTGATGTCCTCTCCCGTTTCTTGTTCACAACCGGGGTGTGAGGCTCGCGAATCAACGCTACACAAAGCTATGCCACACAGGCTGTGCTTTGATCATCAACCACAAGACTCTGCTTTTCAACAGAAGCCTTGATCATTTGCATCTTAGCATGCCACACAGGAAAACAACTCCATGAAACCGATATCCATCAATCACACAGAACGATATCCAATGTCAGACACACAGTCCATTTACAAGTCCGTTTTGGGTCTGAACGAAACGGAGGCACCTTGTACCTCGCATATCCATTGATCTCCAAGTACATCTGGACGATCACCAACTGATTCCCTCATCTTGGGTGTACGGCCCAATCAAGATCATCGGTAAACTCCCAAACGATGTGAAGACCTCTGGTCTTCGACCACCGTCTTCATCCTCAACACATCGTCGAATCAGTTATTTAGAATGGGATAAACCCGGTCTTTTTGGATAACTCGCGTATATGATAAACAAGTGTTACACAAACACAACATACGCCTCATTCCAATTCATCAGTCCCTAGCCGTAAATTAGTAAGAGAACAATTCCCCAAATATTAACCCCGAAGGCTGAAACCAACATCAGATCAATACCTAAGAAACCATTCATCTTAACTAATCTTCAGTTAGTTGCTAAATTTCACATTCTTAGGGAGAGGTTCCCATTAATTTTATCAAAGATAAATTCCTTAAATTTATTCTTTAATCCTCTTTTGAATATGAATTCAAACCAAATTATGGTTTATCCAAACTAGTCGAGATTAACGAACCTTACCGAAGTAATCATTTGTTTTAATTTCCCAATCCCAACCTATTCATCCCTTGAAGTAAAACTGGTTGTAACACCCCGTAATTTTATAACATTAAAATTCACAAATTAAAGTATACTTAATTTTTAGAAAAGAATTAAGTGAAATGGGTTGCGCAGAGAAATATATATATATTGATATATATATAAATTAAAAATTAAATAAATAAATATGCGAAAAAGTTCAAAACAACGAATTGGGAGGGGAAATAACCGAACCGGCCCATTTTTGAGGTCGACCCAAGCCCCGCTGGGTCGACTAAGGGTTAATCCAGGGTGTTTGGCTGTCAACCCGTGGGCCGATTCGCTCAAATGCAGATTTTGCATTTGATTGGTTCTCATGGTTCAGGGTTAATCTAATGGTCCTAAATAACTTCCTACGCCTATAAATACATCCTAACGCTAACCCTAAACCTAATTAAAATAGAATAGTTACCGTCGCCATGGAAATCAATGGAGCCGCCGCCAACTAAGAAAGAAGAAAAGCAAATTCAATTCTAATTCTCTCAACCCTAAAGCAAAGCAAAACTCTCTCTTTTCTTCTCTAAATTGTGAGTATGATGATCTTAACAAGATTATTATCATTTTAATTAGGTTGAGTTATGAATGGATTATGAGTAGATGATGTGAATTATCATATATGCTGTTGTAAACCCCTTTTGCTATCATGTATATTGTAAATCCAGTGTTATGTGATGATGATATCTTATATGTTGTAAATCATGCTATGATGATGTTATGTATGTTGAAAGTTTCTATGCTAAGTTGTGATAAATCATACATGTTAAAAAGTCCATGATGTTACCATCTATGCTGGTTAGTTCATATTAATTAAATCATCATGTTTGGGTTATGTTGATCTATATGACAAGTCACATATGCAAGTTAGATTGATTAGAAAAGTTATGAACATATGCCAAGACATCTATTATGACATCTAGAATTATGCTATGACATATGTGATATCCTATGCTAGTTCACACCATCATTATGTTGCCTAAAAACCCCATATGCAAGTTTATGTATAGATTTGGGCGATGATCACATCATATAAATTGAGACATTTAACAAGTTGACACCTTTTGATCCTTAACATGTGTAGTTTATGCAAGTTTCACCCCTATTATGATTAGATTTATTTTAATTGTCTATATGTTGTGATAATTTATCTTTGTGCTAGGTGTTAGACTATACAAGTCTAGCCTATACTATGCGTTGAATAAGCGAACGTATAAACGTGGGGTAGGGGTAATATTAAGGATTTAATATTAAAAAGTTGGGGTGCAACTGATATGATTTTGCATGCCATAAGTGGATGGCCATAATTGAGTCAATTATGGACATCATTAAAAGTTGACTTAATTAATAATTTGAATAGGGAATTATTAAAACTGGGGTAAAAGATTTTAAGTGTTAATCAATGCTTAGGACACGAGGTTGGACTCGTTTGTGACGTAAACCCGCCTGGACCCACCCGGCAAATCCAGTGGTCACAAATGTCAGCCCAATGTGAGAGGTCCTAGGCCTAAACTAAAGCATAACGGTTGTAAAGACACGAGGTTAGACTCTTTATGGTGTAAGGCTGCCCGGACCCGCCCGGCAAATCCAGCTGCCATAAATGCCAGTCTAATGTGAGAGGTCTTTATGAGGTTATGGCCTGAATGAATTAAGAGATACTTAACCAGATAATCATGTAAGGTGGGACATGGGGGTTAAGTAGGTGCCTTGGATGGCATGAGGAATCTAGGGGTGCCCTTAGTGGCATGTGAAATACGATTAGTAAGACTTAACCAAACACACATGTAAATGAACATGACTAAGAGGGTTAAGTGGGATATACTAGTGACAAGCTTAGGTGGGTAGCTTGTGGGGGCCCATTTCGACTAGTATCCCAAACATATCTTTGTGGGCTCGACCCAAGTCGAGGACGGGACACGCATGCTGGGTTTGACTGTAAGAGGCCAAAACGGGGAGCGGTGGCAACGCAAGTCCAACTGGTTTCATATGCGTGTGTGGACCCGGGCTGGTAGGTAAGACGTTGTTGCATCGTGTAGGTATAAGCCGTGCATTCTCAAGTTGTATCGGGTTGCCACTTTAGGGGAGTGATACACCCCACTGTGGGGCCAGCACGGGTATCTACGAGTAGGGAGCCGATCGAAATTGGGTAGTGGGGTACACCAAGTGGAGATAGGGGCCGACGACACCTATGTAGTCAGCTAGGGGTACGTAAGGCTATTTATAAAGTTTCTGTGTGAAGCAAGTGGGATCAAACAATAGGGTGACTGGTGTGGTGCAGTGTAGTAATGTGCGGTGCAGTGTAGTAATCATTCGTTAGTAATTAGGTGTGCCTTTACCGTTATCTTTAACGTTATCTTAAACGCTATCTTTATCTTCCTAGGAGTTCATAGACATTTACTTGTCTTCCAGCTTATGCCTTAGCCTAGTTATTTTGATAATAGTATTGTTAGAATTATCATACTCGCCAGACTTTATGTTTGACCCCCTCTATTTCTATCCTTTTTCCCCCTCCAGGTCCTCAGGTTGGGCCCAGCTCTAGTGGAGTTTGATTGAATTGCTTCATCTCTCTTTGGAAAGCTTGGACCATTGAAGTAAAGTCCAGCTTGTTATCTTTTTAATGGCTATTTATGTAATGGGATTATGTATTTTGTTTTTATGAAGATGGATACTGTACTTGGTTATGATCTATGGTTTTATGATGTAACAAACATGTTTAATTTCCGCTGCAATAAAATGAAGTTTTAGATTTCCAAGTATTATTTATTATCTGTCTTGTTGTAATTTTTCTGTTCTATATTCACTTATAACCTCCATGGAAGTTAATGCATTCCCTTCGTGAGTGACATTAATGGACGTGGGGTGTTACACGTGGTATCAGAGCTTAAGGTTACCAGAACAGATAAAAATACTTTAGAAAAATAGTTATTTTTGGAATAAGTGCTTTCAAAAACATGTTTTAATGAGAAATTTAAAGAGAAAAGTTTTTAAGAAAAAAAACATAATCCCCAATAGCCCATATCTTTATCTTTCGAATTGTCCATTTTGAATCTTTCCTTTTTCGTTTCAGCATGGCTGAAGATCTTAATCTACCCGACGGTTTAACGATACCAGGATGGTATAGGAGGCTATTGGAGGCTAGGGCCGCTGCAGGTCCAGCCAATGTTCCTCCACCACCAGTTGCACCCATTCCTCCTCCTCCTCCTCGCGTAGATACTTTTGCAAAGACGTGCAAGGAATTCAAGGCTATGGGTGGAAAACCATTTCAAGGGTCAGAAACATTTGTGGAAGCTAGAGATTGGCTTAAGGAGGTGGAAGAATTGCTAGAAATCTTTGAAGTAGAAGAAGGGAGGAGAGTTCGTTTAGCAGCTTGGTTGATGAAGGGAGAGGCCTCGTTTTGGTGGGAGGTCACTAATGGGGAGCGTCCTGTTGACTCTTGGGCGGATTTCAGACGTAGGTTCGAGGCGAAGTTTCTCTCAAGGGCGGAAGAAAATTTATATATGGAAAGGTTCTTGACATTGAAGCAAGGAAGCTCATCAGTGAAAGAATATGTCAATAAATTTAATCAGTTAGCAAGGTTTGGCTTGGACTTAGTAAACACGCCGGAGAAGAAGGCTCTAAGGTTCGTGAATGGCTTGAATGAACCATTGCAAGGGTTGGCTATGACCCACATCCCGATGGGGGCCACCTTTGAGAAGTTAGTAGAAATGGCACTCATGCATGAGGAGAAAAGCGCTAAAGCTGATAAGGCACCCAAGAAGAAGGGGGATCATAAGAAACCACAACAGCAAAACAAGAAGGGTGGAAAAGACAATAATGGCAAGGGAAAGAAGAAGTGCTTTAACTGTGGAACCCCAGGCCATCTCAGCAAGGATTGCCGAAAGAAAAAGAAGACAGGCTGTTTTCATTGTGGCGATGCGGGACATTTAGTGAAGGACTGCCCAAAGAAGGGGCAGAGGGCAGGAGCTACCTCGGGAGGACAGGTGCAGGCTCTTATGGCACCAGGGCAGGCTAGGGGACAAGTTCAGGCTCTCGCGGTCCCACCGCTGTAAGAACGAGGTAGAACCATTTCTGTTGAAAGCTTAGTTTTTCTGTTTGATCATCCTGTCCGTACCTTATTCGATTCGGGCGCATCACATTCGTTTATCTCTACATCATTAGTTGAATCACTGCACTTAAACACCAGTTTAGTAGAGGATCCCTTAGTTGTTTCGAATCCAATAGGGGGCTCAGCTTATTTGTCCATGATGTGTTTGGATTTGAAAATTTCCATACTTAGCGTTGAATTTAGATGTGATGCTTATGTGTTGGGCTTCACGGGCTATGGGCTAATTTTAGGAATGGATTGGTTATCCAGAAATGGGGCCGTTCTGGATTGTGAAAGGAGAGTAGTTGGGCTCGTGACTCGCCTTGGCAACACTCTCGAAATCTTCTGTAATCCCATAAATTCGGTTATGCTAAGTTATTTAAAATCGCTTGACGCGTCTGAGGAAAATCTACGATCTGTTAGAGTGGTCCAAGAATATTCGGATGTGTTTGAGGAGGTGAAGGGCTTGCCTCCGAAGCGGGAGATAGATTTTCGAATATATCTTGTGGATAATGCGAAACCAGTATCTTTGCCAGTACGCCACATGGCTCCACGTGAAAGGAGGGAACTCGGTAAGCAAGTGAAGGAGTTGCTTGAGAATGGGTTCATAAGACGAAGTATATCGGAGTGGGGTGCTCCAGTAGTATTTGCCACGAAGGCGGATGGGTCCCTTAGACTTTGTGTGGACTATAGAGAACTTAATAAACTTACTAAGAAGAACAGACACCCACTGCCGAGGATTGACGATCTCTTCGATCAGTTAGTTGGCGCCTCAGTGTTTTCGCAGTTGGACTTAGCCACTGGGTTCCATCAGTTGAGAGTGGCTGAGGATAGCATAGACAAGACTGCCTTTAGGACTCCGGACAGTATCTATGAATGGCTAGTGATGCCCCTCGGTTTGACAAACGCCCCAGCATATTTTGTTGATTTGATAAGTAGGGTGTTTAGGGAGTACCTTAACAAATTCGTGGTAGTCTTTGTAGATGACATCTTGATCTTTTCTAAGGATGAAGAAGAGCATGCCCTACATCTTAGGGAAGTGTTGGAGACCTTACGAGCGCATAGCCTTAAGGCTAAATTTTCTAAGTGTCACTTCTGGAGGAAGGAAGTACGGTTCTTGGGGCACGTGGTTTCTAAAGAAGGGATAGCCGTGGATCTCGCGAAGGTGGTGGCCATATAAGATTGGAAGGTTCCTAAAAATGCTACCGAAGTGAGAAGTTTCTTGGGGTTGGCTGGCTACTATAGGAAGTTTATCATAGACTTCGCAAAGATATCAGCTCCATTGACACGCTTGACGAAGAAGAACCTAGTTTTCACATGGGACGTAGATTGTGATGATGCGTTCCAACGTTTGAAGAGAGCTTTGACTTCAGCCCCAGTCTTAGTATTGCCAGAAGTCTTAGTATTGCCAGACGGGAGTAAGCCGTTTACCGTTTATACTGATGCTTGTGGGACAGGACTAGGCGCAGTCTTAATGCAAGAGGGTAGGGTAATAGCCTATGGTGGAAGGCAGTTGAGAGCGCATGAGAAAAATTATCCTACACATGACCTAGAATTGGCCGCTATTGTTTTCGCGCTTAAGTCTTGGCGTCATTATCTTCTTGGCGAGAAATTCGAATTATTCACTGACCACAATTCTTTAAAATACCTATTCTCTCAAAAGGACTTGAACTTAAGGCAGCAAAGGTGGATGGAGTTCTTAGCGTCCTACGACTTCGAAATAGCCTATACCCCTGGCAAGGGTAACGTGGTTGCAGACGCCTTAAGTAGAAAAAGATTATCCTTAAGTCCTTTGTTTGTTGAGCGGCGAAGTTTAGAATTCATTTCGATGTTTGACTTTAGACCTTCCGTTGACTTCGTACCCGGTTTGCTAGCATCCTTGGAGGTCAGACCTACGCTTTTGGGACGGATTGGCGAGGCACAGCGAGACGAGCCGCAGTTGGTTGAGTTAGTAGAAAAACTCAAAGGAGGGGAGTCATCAAGCCATCTCCGTAGGTATACCTTGGACGATAAGGGTTGGTTACGTAGGGACGGTAGACTTTGTGTACCAAAAGACGATGACCTAAGGAAGACTATTCTTGACGAAGCACATCATTCGAAGATGACCATTCATCCCGGCGGGGACAAGATGTACAAATACATGAAGAGAGTTTACTTTTGGGCCGGCATGAAGAAAGACGTGGCCGAGTATGTCGCTAGATGCTTGGTCTGCCAACAAGTAAAAGTGGAGCAAAAGAAACCCGGTGGGTTGCTTCACCTGTTGGAGGTTCCACTACGGAAATGGGAAAGCATCTCGATGGATTTTGTGGATGGATTACCGCGATCGAGGAAGGGTAATACGGGAATTTGGGTTATAGTAGATAGACTTACTAAGAGCGCCCATTTTATTCCCGTGAAGAGTAAGAGGACTGCTCCATGGTTAGCCTCCGTATACGTTCGAGAAATAGTTCGTTTGCACGGTGTTCCTTCTAGCATAGTGAGCGACCGTGATCCTATTTTCACTAGCGAATTTTGGAGAAGCTTACAAGAGGCGGTAGGGACTCAGTTATGTTTGAGCACCGCATATCATCCTCAGACGGACGGCCAGACTGAGAGGGTGAATCGCATTCTAGAGGATCTGTTGAGGCTATGTATCCTAGACTTTGGGGGTACATGGGAAGAGCATCTTCCATTGGTTGAGTTCGCATATAATAATAGCTTTCAGTCCAACATTGGTATGGCACCATTCGAAGCTCTATATGGACGACCTTGTCGTTCACCTACATGTTGGTGGGAATCTACGGATAAGATCTTACTTGGGCCCGATATGATTAGGGAGACTTCGGAGAAGATCGACTTGATTCGAAGGAGGATGAAAGCAGCACAGGATAGGCAGAAATCTTATGCGGATAAGAGGAGGACAGATCTCGAGTTTAAAGTTGGGGACATGGTCTTTGTCAAAGTGTCTCCATTACGGAACATTGTCCTCTTTGGGTCCGTTGGGAAATTAGCACTAAGGTTTGTAGGGCCGTTTCCTATTAAGGAGAAAATTGGACAGATGGCGTATAAAGTGGAGTTGCCCGAGAGACTTAGTGGTGTACACGATGTATTCCATGTGTCACATTTGAGGAAGTGCTTGCACGAGACCGCGGAAGTGGTAGAGCCGAGCTTGCTTAGGGAGGTGGAGATAGAGCGTGATGCGACAATTCGACGAGCTCCTACGTGCATTCTTGGGTCGGAGATCAAGAAGTTGAGGAATCGAGAGGTCAGACTAGTCAAAGTGCAATGGGGAGATGATGAGAGCAACGCTACTTGGGAGACGGAAGAGAAGATGCGTTCACGATACCCTTTTCTTTTTGAGGGCATGTCTTTTAATTTCTCCTTTATCGCTTAGCTTGTACTTATCTTATCTTTAGTATATCCTCTCGCTAGTATCTTTGACCTTTAGTTAGGATAATCCTATGGTCGAAACATGTGTTTGAGACATGTTATGTATGGTGGATGCAAAGTGGATGCAAGTGTTTGCTAGTGGTTGCTCGTGGATGCATATACACACACTATTAGGCACCAGATCGGCTCAGTCACTTCATATTGCATATGGCATATATATGGATGTATTTAGTAAAATGGATGTATAATGGTTGTATTATCATATAGTTGCTGCATTCGGGTGGATGGTTGTGCACGCATACAGAATTAATATGTATCATTAGGAATCTTTTGCATACATATTGGACGCATGGCACTATCATGAATTGCACTAAGGAGGTCGACTGAATCAGTAGACCGCCTAATTTTGCATTAGATATGGACATATACACAAACTGTGCATATAAACATTAAAGCATTAGAAGTCTTTTAAGGACAATGGATGCTGGTGTTTGATGGTTGAGTAGATGGACGATTAGATGGTAAGATATACATTCTTCTTGACTTGGAGATTTCGGGGACGAAATCCTTTAAGGAGGGGAGAATGTAACACCCCGTAATTTTATAACATTAAAATTCACAAATTAAAGTATACTTAATTTTTAGAAAAGAATTAAGTGAAATGGGTTGCGCAGAGAAATATATATATATATTTTGATATATATATATATATATATATATATATAAATTAAAAATTTAATAAATAAATATGCGAAAAAGTTCAAAACAGCGAATTGGGAGGGGAAATAACCGAACCGGCCCATTTTTGAGGTCGACACGAGCCCCGCTGGGTCGACTAGGGGTTAATCTAGGGTGTTTGGCTGTCAACCCGTGGGCCGATTCGCTCAAATGCAGATTTTGCATTTGATTGGTTCTCATGGTTCAGGGTTAATCTAATGGTCCTAAATAACTTCCTACACCTATAAATACATCCTAATGCTAACCCTAAACCTAATTAAAATAGAATAGTTACCGTTGCCATGGAAATCAATGGAGCCGCCGCCAACTAAGAAAGAAGAAAAGCAAATTCAATTCTAATTCTCTCAATCCTAAAGCAAAGCAAAACTCTCTCTTTTCTTCTCTAAATTGTGAGTATGATGATCTTAACAAGATTATTATCATTTTAATTAGGTTGAGTTATGAATGGATTATGAGTAGATGATGTGAATTATCATATATGTTGTTGTAAACCCCTTTTGCTATCATGTATATTGTAAATTCAATGTTATGTGATGATGATATCTTATATGGTGTAAATCATGCTATGATGATGTTATGTATGTTGAAAGTTTCTATGCTAAGTTGTGATAAATCATACATGTTAAAAAGGCCATGATGTTACCATCTATGCTAGTTAGTTCATATTAATTAAATCATCATGTTTGGGTTATGTTGATCTATATGACAAGTCACATATGCAAGTTAGATTGATTAGAAAAGTTATGAACATATGCCAAGACATCTATTATGACATCTAGAATTATGCTATGACATATGTGATATCCTATGCTAGTTCACACCATCATTATGTTGCCTAAAAACCCCATATGCAAGTTTATGTATAGATTTAGGCTATGATCATATCATATAAATTGAGACATTTAACACGTTGACACCTTTTGATCCTTAACATATGTAGTTTATGCAAGTTTCACCCCTATTATGATTAGATTTATTTTAATTGTCTATATGCTATGATAATTTATCTTTGTGCTAGGTGTTAGACTATACAAGTCTAGCCTATATTATGCGTTGAATAAGCGAACGTATAAACGTGGGGTAGGGGTAATATTAAGGATTTAATATTAAAAAGTTGGGGTGCCATTGATATGATTTTGCATGCCATAAGCGGATGGCCATAATTGAGTCAATTATGGACATCATTAAAAGTTGACTTAATTAATAATTTGAATAGGGAATTATTAAAACTGGGGTAAAAGATTTTAAGTGTTAATCAATGCTTAGGACACGAGGTTGGACTCGTTTGTGACGTAAACCTGCCCGGACCCGCCCGACAAATCCAGTGGTCACAAATGTCAGCCCAATGTGAGAGGTCCTAGGCCTAAACTAAAGCATAACGGTTGTAAAGACACGAGGTTAGACTCTTTTATGGTGTAAGACTGCCCGGACCCGCCCGGCAAATCCAGCTGCCATAAATGCCAGTCTAATGTGAGAGGTCTTTATGAGGTTATGGCCTGAATGAATTAAGAAATACTTAACCAAATAAACACGTAAGGTGGGACATGGGGCTTAAGTAGGTGCCTTGGGTGGCATGAGGAATCTAGGGGGTGCCCTTAGTGGCATGTGAAATACGATTAGTAAGACTTAACCAAACACACATGTAAATGAACATGACTAAGAGGGTTAAGTGGGATATACTAGTGACAAGATTACGTGGGTAGCTTGTGGGGGCCCATTTCGACCAGTATCCCAAACGTATCTTTGTGGGCTCGACCCAAGTCGAGGACGGGACACGCATGCTGGGTTTGACTGTAAGAGGCCAAAACGGGGAGCGGTGGCAATGCAAGTCCAACGGGTTTCATATGCGTGTGTGGACCCGGGCTGGTAGGTAAGACGTTGTTGCATCGTGTAGGTATAAGCCGTGCATTCTCAAGTTGTATCGGGTTGCCACTTTAGGGGAGTGATACACCCCACTGTGGGGCCAGTACGGGTATCTACGAGTAGGGAGCCGATCGAAAGTGGGTAGTGGGGTACACCTAGTGGAGATAAGGGCAGACGGCACCTATGTAGTCAGCTAGGGGTACGTAAGGCTATTTATAAAGTTTCTGTGTGAAGCAAGTGGGATCAAACAATAGGGTGACTGGTGTGGTGCAGTGTAGTAATGTGCAGTGCAGTGTAGTAATCATTCGTTAGTAATTAGGTGTGCCTTTACCGTTATCTTTAACGTTATCTTAAACGCTATCTTTATCTTCCTAGGAGTTCATAGACATTTACTTGTCTTCCAGCTTATGCCTTAGTCTAGTTATTTTGATAATAGTATTGTTAGAATTATCATACTCGCCAGACTTTATGTCTGACCCCCTCTATTTCTATCCTTTTTCCCCTCCAGGTCCTCAGGTTGGGCCCAGCTCTAGTGGAGTTTGATTGAATTGCTTCATCTCTCTTTGGAAAGCTTGGACCGTTGAAGTAAAGTCCAGCTTGTTATCTTTTTAATGGCTATTTATGTAATGGGATTATGTATTTTGTTTTTATGAAGAAGGATACTGTACTTGGTTATGATCTATGGTTTTATGATGTAACAAACATGTTTAATTTCCGCTGCAATAAAATGAAGTTTTAGATTTCCAAGTACTATTTATTATCTGTCTTGTTGTAATTTTTCTGTTCTATATTCACTTATAACCTCCATGGAAGTTAATACATTCCCTTCGTGAGTGACATTAATGGACGTGGGGTGTTACACTGGTAATACTTCATATATAACACCATGGTGTTATTGGTAAATTCAATTACCATTTCACGTTCAAATCTAATTTAAGATTTAACTATCGCCTGGAGCGAAACTTGTGATACTCCATTCCCGATCATTTCAATCTAATTAAAGATTCATTAAAACTCCACTTAGTTTTA
Source organism: Allium sativum (assembly GCA_030737875.1). Lineage (NCBI taxonomy): Eukaryota > Viridiplantae > Streptophyta > Magnoliopsida > Asparagales > Amaryllidaceae > Allium > Allium sativum. The sequence continues at coordinate 1,037,657,756 of CM060913.1, read as the reverse complement.
ATCTTCCCAAAAATCAATATTAATGATTGTTTAACTTGGGAAATCATATCCCGTCTTTAACTGGGCTAAAGAACCAATGTCATTTAAACACGGTTCACAATAAACCCAAAATCACATTCTATTCCATCAGCCTTTAACTGTAAATTAGCAAGTGAATAACTCCCTAAGTGTTAACCCCGAAGGCCGAAACCAACATCAGATCAATACCCAGGAAACCATTCAACTTATCTAATCTCTAGTTAGTTTCTAATTTTCTTAACTCTGTTGGGTCTAAGAACAATATTATTAAAGATACCATTCACGACAACCCAAATCACATTCCATTAATTATCAGGTTAAAGAACAAGTGTTATTTAAAACACCGTTCACGATAAACCCAAAAATCAATTCAAATTCAATTCCAATTAAATACCATTTAATTAGTATACTTCATTAAATCTAAATAAAAATTTAATCTTTTTCTCAACTGGGTTTAAGAACAATGTTAATGAAGAACCCCTTCACAACAAACCCAAATCACATTTGATATTAAATACAAGGCTCTGAATAGAAAATATATTGGCTTATATTCAATATCAAATTTTATGACCAACAAATATCGTATTGGAAATAACGATATTAATATATCTTTCAAATTTCCATAACAATATCTGTATAATCACGAAAACCAACATCGAAATATTCTAAAGACAATTCCGATTCAAATCCATTCCAATTCAATTATTGGAAATTCTGGTTATTTTCAAAACTATTTCAAATCCACTTTATTTATTTTAAAAATAAATGGGGTTATAATTCTAGTTCAAAACTAGTTCATTTCGATAAAGTCTATTTTTATCTTTTCAAATTTTATCAAGGCACGTACATTCGATTTCCATCAACGGCCATCGAACTGCACTTACAACGACCTTTTCCAAATTTGATTTGGACATAATTCCAAATCCAACCGTTAGATTTCAAATCTCTAATATTCGTTAGAAATCTCTTTTCGATACGAACCCAACGGTTCCAGTTTTAGGAGAATCCGACGGTCGGATCTCCCGTAATATCCATTCGAAGTCAATGGTCGAAATTCGCGAACTGCCACGGCGCGACGCGTTCTATTCAGGCCATTATATATATATATATATATATATATATAATATATAATATATATTCCATCGATTTCCTTTCAAAACGTATTTTATAAATCGTTTAAAATTCGTTTTCAAAACGATTTCAACTTCATATTCAATTTATGATCAAAATTGAATATTCCATATCATTAATCTATAAATGATAATATTTTTAAAACGTTATATTTTGAAATCACTTCCTTTTCTATATTCATTATAAAAATGAATAAAATCGATATAAATATCATTCACGTCAAAATGGCACATATCTAATCAATATGGCTTTATATATTTCAATAACTTCGTTATTCTATTCAACAAATGAGTATTTTCTTCAACACATGAATATATATTTCTGTTCAACACATGAATATTTATTTTATTCAACACATGAATTTTCTTTCTATTCAACACATGAATTTTCTTTCTATTCAAAACATGAATTTTCTTTTATAATATTCCTTATTTTCCAAATTGGAATGAGGCCCAATCAATTACCATAAAATGTTAATTATATGGATTCCATACAAAACATGTATATAATAGCAACGATAAATAATCAACCATCATCCAGAGTGCACCACACAACTGCATAAGCATTAAATATAAACAATTAACGCTTACACAGTCTGTCAACTCATTGATTGACATACAACTAAACAATCGGGATTAGTGTACGTCAAATATCATCCCAATACCCGTGTGGGGTTTCAAATCAACAAACACATATTTTTATTTGTGCAGTTGGGCGATGTGTAAAATTTATCATCCCAATCAATATCCTTCAAATATGTGTACATAAACAAATCGTTCGATTTGTAAATGAATATTTATTTTACTTCAACACATGAATATATATTTTATTTCAACACATGAATATATATATATATATATTTTCAACACATGAATATATATATTTTATTTCAACACATGAATATATATACTTTATTTCAACACATGAGTATATATTTTATTTCAACACATGAATATATATATTTTATTTCAACACATGAATATATATATATTTTATTTCAACACAAGAATATATATTTTATTTCAACACATGAATATATATTTTATTTCATTCCACATCACACTATCAAATTTCACTACACAGAAATCAAACAAACAAGTCATCCATGGTATGTGGACGACGGGTGCCAGGTGCTGCTAAGCACCGTCTGCATCCTAGTATATATTTCAAACTAGAAATAGAAATAAAAGTGAGGAGTTCTCACCGAGGGTTCCACTCCACCAAAAATTGTAGAAGGCTCAGAAAAATATCCGGTCTCTTCTAGAATGTAGAAGTTCCGTATGAGTCTACTGTCTCTTGTTTCACTGGATTTCGTCAACATAGCAAAAAGATATGATTTTCACCATGAAATCACGATTCGTAGCGCTTTAAAGCGCTATAAGCAGTTCAAAAATATTTCAACCGTATCTTTTTCAGTTTGGTTCAAACCTAGGTTTGCGACTTGCATGAGATCCGTGAAGTATTACGACGATCGGAGGGCTGCGTCGAAGAGGACGGAGGAGCGCACCTGCGCAGCCCGGTGGGGTCCAGTTCGATCTGGCCTAGCGGCGATGGCCTGAAGCTCCGAAGTTCGTGACGTTGATCCGGCCAAAATACTACATGAGAAGGGGTGATTCTGGTATGGATGTGAATAGGAAGAGGAGATTTTCTAAATTCCCAACTGGAACAAGGCCTAATTCAAAGTGGATTAGTCGGGAACGGTGGAAAGCTTTTCCGCCTTCAGATCGTGGCTGGGGAGAGAGAAACACGGGTTTAATTAATTAATTTTTTTTATAAAAAATCCGATTGGCCGATATTTATATTAGTTCAAAAAATAGGGTTTCGCAAACGAACACCAATTCAAACCCAACGACTGTCGCCTCTAGCTAAATACCCCCATTCCGAACACAACAGGACATGTTTCGTAGGCCCATTCGACTGTTTCAGTCAGTTTCTTTTCAAATTAAAATATAAAACATTCAATATTTGATTTGAACGTACATTTCAATTTGCCGGGGCCACATACACACTATAAAAATTCCCGAAAAATATTTTCTAGCCTCGTATTGACGATGCTGTCCTAACAAAACCAATTTCGTCAAATTCTGAGATCATTTGAAAAATGGCCATTTTCTGGTCGATCAAAATTGACAGAAACTAACAAAACACGTTTTCTTTTGCCACGCTCACATATTGATTTCAAAAATTATGAATTTTGAAACCTAGCAATAACTTTCCATCATAGATCCAACAAAAGTGGTTTCGTCGAAAACCGAGGTCGTTTGCAAAATTTCCATTTTTAAGGGTCAAAATTTCCATAGCGACTATTCTGAAATTTCAACTGGGCATAACTTTTTATCCCCGCTATGAAATTTTGATTTTTCTGATTTGTTGGAAAGATATTCTCAAATAGATTCAAATATTTTTTTGTTTCACTAAAATCCGGTTTATTTTGAATCCTTTACATTCATTTGAAATTTGAAATCGAATTTTCGAACTACCGCGCCATTTTCAATTTCTTTTATAATTAAATTAAAATATATATATTCTAACGAAGATCTATATAAATATATACGTTCTAATTCAATTCAAAATAAATTCCTCGTCGTCATTATTTAAAATAAATCATTTTAAATGTTTAAAATTCAATAAAATTGCCAAAATAAAAATTTTAAATTGGCTCGGATTTCCGGGTTTTTACAATCTCCCCCACTTAAAACTTTTCGTCCCCGAAAAGTAACGAAGCTAAAAATTGTTTAACTAATCAACTCAACTTCCATTATTTTCATTACGGCTTAAGTTCTTCGACTTTTCAGTTTCTAAGAACTTTTCACATTTTTCAAAAATTTGGCTAACACCCTAAATTTTTGAAAAATTTCGCCATAACCTCCCCTGCACTGGGAGCTTCGGGATATTTCAAATAGCCTCGCATGGCCCTCACCATTCCAAAAATAAAAAGAAACAGCCAAGCGGCTAGCTAATTGGCTCATAAAATCATCAAAAACCCAATAAATTTGTAAACATGTACCTATTTGTCGGGCAAACAATTTTATTCTTCTGCTCTAGCCTCCTTGCTATGACCTGTTCAATGTAAGTACATGTATATGTATTCAAATGCGACAAATTTTCAATACAATTCACTTTTTGGTTCAATTTGGCTAAAGGTTCAACATTTAATTAATCAACCAATAATCTACCAACACAATCATCAATCAATTAGTTGATTATCATTTCAAACACATAATTTTGATACATATACATTAAATCATGTTTTTGGTGCCAAATCACAACAATAGCCCTATCTAGTTTTGGTTCTCACACCAGTCAATTGGAATCATATAGAAATCCCACTTTCGTCACTCGAACACCATTACTGATGATGCATAGGCATCACCAGAATCATGTCTGGGCGACTTGAGCGTGATTCTATATCCATCCAGTATATTTGAGATTTCAATACACGTGGATCAGACGTATATGAAAATCTCTATATACTGGATTGTCCAAATTCAATACAAATAAGTATTCAAATACGAATAATTTAATTTAATTTTAAAAACAAAATTTGTTTTCATTTTTCATTTTTAAAGACATCACTCTTCACACTCGTTCTAGGATACTACTGATCCCATCTTTAACGAGTCATTCCTATTGGATATTACTATTCCAATCTCTGATGAATTCTTTCGTTTGGTTAACGTGTCTGGTTCTCCGAGCTCTGTAAACCAAAGCTCTGATACCAAATGTGAAGACCCGTAACTTCCCCGTGAAGGAAATCGCGGATACTTTGAGGACAAGACAGATCAGAACGCAAACAGAAAAACATTACATTGTTTATTACAACAATTCCATCAGAATACAAGAATATTACAAAGTATGAATAAATATTACACAGAAAATATCAGAGATTTAAATTACATTTAAATACATTGCAGTGGAAAAACAATACAAAGCATAACTGAAAACAGATACATGGATACAGAACTTTCTGAATACAGCTTCAGCTGTAAATCAGGATCCTGTGAATATAAATCTGCAAAACCAAAACTATTAGCTGCCCGTGTCAAAATAAGGGAACCCAGAGTTTAGGTTAAAACAATAAACTCCAAGTCAGTCATGTGACTGGTGTGAGAACAAAAACAATTATTAATCTTTATTTTTAAAGTTAGGTAAATCAAGGGACCACGCCGTATAACACGGAACGGGTTTCCACCCAAGAATACCAGTGCATAATACAAACAGCGCAATGCTAAATAAAGAAAAATGAAGCTATTATAAGACCCAGGTCCCATCACACAATGCAACGCAAGCCGGAGGATAGGGTTTTACGTTATAATAGCCAAAGAATGCTTGATACGTTTAAAAACAGATTATTTTGATATAACTATAAGTTATAGTGTATAAAACAACTTCAAATCATAAGTATCAATCATAGACGGCATAAGTTCCCCATATCACTATGTCGCCATATATAGGATTACAACTAAAACCGAAATGTCTCGTATTGGAAATTGGATTTCCATCTGGGAACCGAGGCAAGGGATCGTCCTCTACCAAATTCGAGACGCTCTAGCCCGCCCCTTAGGCAAGCGCCCAGGCAATCCTTGGATCGTCAGGGCCGGTCCATCGATGTGGATTATAATACCTGAACACTGCGTTTTTTCACCCTTTGGGGGTGTCAATGAGTCCAATGACTCCATCGGCTCCACATAGTCACCGATATATCCGAGGTGCCTCGCAACCCAACAACCACATAACTCAAACTCGTCAGGGCGTGTCAAACCATTGATGCCACTTCTAGCTAGAAGGAAACGGATTCCCCCCTGATGTCCTATCCCGTTTCTAGTTCACAACCGGGATGTGAGGCTCGCGAATCAACGCTACACAAAGCTATGCCACACAGGCTGTACTTTGATCATCAACCACAAGACTCTTCTTTTCAACAGAAGCCATGATCATTTGCATATTAGCATGCCACACAGGTAAACCACTCCCTGCAACCGATATCCATCAATCACACAGAATGATATCCAATATTAGACACACAGTCCATTTACAATTCCGCTCTAGGTATGAACGAAACCGGAGGCACCTTGTACCTCGCATATCCATCGAACTCGAAGTATGTCTGGACGGTCACCAACTGATTCCCTCATCTTGGGTGTATGACCCAATCAAATCATCAGTAATCACCCAAACGATGTGAAGACCTCCGGTCTTCGACCACCGTCTTCATCCTCGACACATCGTCGAATCAGTTATTCAGAATGGGAGAAACCCGGTCTTTCTGGATAACTCACGTATATAATAAACAAGTGTTACACAAACACAACATACGCCTCATTCCAATTCATCAGTCACTAACCGTAAATTAGTAAGAGAACAATTCCCCAAATATTAACCCCGAAGGCCGAAACCAACATCAGATCAATACCCAGGAAACCATTCATCTTAACTAATCTTCAGTTAGTTGCTAAATTTCACATTCTTAGGGAGAGGTTCCCATAAATTTTATCAAAGATAAATTCCTTAAATTTATCCTTTAATCTTCTTCTGAATATCAATTCAAACCAAATTATGGTTTATCCAAACTAGTCGGGATTGACGAACCTTACCGAAGTAATCATTTATTTTAATTTCCCACTCCCAACCTATTCATCCCATAAAGTAAAACTGGTAATACTTTATATCTAACACCACGGTGTTATCGGTAAATTCAGTTACCATTTCATGTTCAAATCTAATTAAAGATTTAACTATCGCCTGGAGCAAAACTGGTGATACTCCATTCCCGATCATTTCAATCTAATTAAAGATTCATTAAAACTCCACTTGGTTTTAGTCTTCCCAAAAATCAATATTAATGATTGTTTAACTTAGGAAATCATATCCCGCCTTTAACTGGTTAAAGAACCAATGTCATTTAAACACGGTTCACAATAAACCCAAAATCACATTCTATTCCATCAACCTTTAACCATAAATTAGCAAGTGAATAATTCCCTTAGTGTTAACCCCGAAGGCCGAAACCAACATCAGATCAATACCCAGGAAACCATTTAACTTAACTAATCTCCAGTTAGTTTCTAATTTTCTTAACTCTGTTGGGTCTAAGAACGGTATTATTAAAGATACCATTCACGATAACCCAAATCACATTCCATTAATTATTGGGTTAAAGAACAAGTGTTATTTAAAACACCGTTCACGATAAACCCAAAAATCAATTCAAATTCAATTCCAATTAAATACCATTTAATTGGTATACATCATTAAATCTAAATAAAAAGATTTAATCTTTTTCTCAACTGGGTTTAAGAACAGTGTTAATGAAGACTCCCTTCACGACAAACCCAAATCACATTTTATATTAAATACAAGGTTCTGAATAGAAAATATATCGGCTTATATTCAATATCAAATTCTACGACCAAAAAATATCGTATTGGAAATAACGATATTAATATATCTTTCAAATTTCCATAACAATATCTGTATAATCACGAAATCCAACATCGAAATATTCCAAAGACAATTTTGATTCAAATCCATTCCAATTCAATTATTGGAAATTCTGGTTATTTTCAAAACCATTTCAAATCCACTTTGTTTATTTTAAAAATAAATGGGATTATAATTCTAGTTCAAAACTAGTTCATTTCGATAAAAATCTATATCTTTTCAAATTTGGAAATTTTCATCCCAATTCTTCACAAATCATTTCTTATGATTTTACACAAATTATTTCTATTTTTAATAATTTTATCAAGGCCCGTACAGTCGATTTCCATCAACGGCCATCGAACTGCACTTACAACGACCTTTTCCAAAATTGATTTGGACATAATTACAAATCCAACTATTAGATTTCGAATCCCTAATATTCGTTAGAAAGCTCTTTTCGATACGAACCTAACGGTTCCGGTTTTAGGAGAATCCGATGGTCGGATCTCCCGTAATATCCATTCGAAGTCATTGGTCGAAATTCGTGAACTGCCGCGGCGCGGCGCGTTCTATTTAGGCCATTATATATATAATATATTATACATATTTCGTCGATTTCCTTTCAAAACGTATTTTATAAATCATTTAAAATTCATTTTCAAAATGATTTCAACTTCATATTCAATTTCTGATCAAAACTGAATATTCCATATCATTAGTCTACAAATGATAATATTTTCAAAACGTTATATTTTGAAATCACTTCCTTTTCTATATTCATTATAAAAATGAATAAAATTGATATATATACATATAACGTTCACGTCAAAATGGCGCATATTTAACCAAGCTGCTTTATATATTTCAGTAACTTCGTTATTCTATTTAACAAATGAATATTTTCTTCAACACATGAATATATATTTCTATTCAACACATGAATATTTATTTTATTCAACACATGAATTTTCTTTCTATTCAACACATGAATTTTCTTTCTATTCAACACATGAATTTTCTTTCTATTCAACACATGAATTTTCTTTTATAATATTCCTTACTTTCCAAATTGGAATGAGGCTCAATCAATTACCATATAATGTTAATTATATGGATTCCATACAATACATGTATATAATAGCAACGATAAATAATCAACCATCATCCAGAGTGCACCACACAACTGCATAAGCATTAAATATAAAGAATTAACGCTTACACAGTCTGTCAACCCCTCGATTGACATGCAACTAAACAATCAGGATTAGTGTACATCAAATATCATCCCAATACCCGTGTGGGGTTTCAAATCAACAAACACATATTTTTATTTATGCAGTTGGGCAATGTGTAAAATTTATCGTCTAATCAATATCCTTCAAATGGGTGTACATAAATAAATCATTCGATTTGTAAATGAATACTTATTTTACTTCAACACATGAATATATATTTTATTTCAACACATGAATATATATTTTATTTCAACACATGAATATATATATATATATATTTTCAACACATGAATATATATTTTATTTCAACACATGAATATATATACTTTATTTCAACACATGAGTATATATTTTATTTCAACACATGAATATATATATTTTATTTCAACACATGAATATATATATATTTTATTTCAACACAAGAATATATATTTTATTTCAACACATGAATATATATTTTATTTCATTCCACATCACACTATCAAATTTCACTACACAGAAATCAAACAAACAAGTCATCCATGGTTTGTGGACGACGGGTGTCAGGTGCTGCTAATCACCTTCTGCATCCTAGTATATATTTCAAACTAGAAATAGAAATAAAAGTGAGGAGTTCTCACCGAGGGTTCCACTCCACCAAAAATTGTAGAAGGCTCAGAAAAATATCCGGTCTCTTCTAGAATGTAGAAGACGTCCGCACGAGACCACTGTCTCTTGTTTCACAGGATTTCGTCAACATAGCAAAAAGATATGATTTTTACAGTGAAATCACGATTCGTAGCGCTTTAAAGTGCTATAAACAGTTCAAAATATTTCAGCAGTACCTTTTTCAGTTTGGTTCAAACCTAGGTTTGTGATTTGCGCGAGATCCGTGAAGTAATACGACGATCGGAAGGCGCTGCGTCGAAGAGGACGAAGGGGCGCACCTGCGCAGCCCGGTGGGGTCCAGTTCGATCTGGCCTAGCGGCGGCGGCAGCGGCCTGAAGCTCCGAAGTTCATGTGTCAATCCCTCCAAAATACTACACAAGAAGGGGTGATTCTGGTATGGATGTGAAGAGGAAGAGGAAATCTTCAAAATTCCCAACTGGAGCAAGGCCTAATTTGATGTGGATTGGTCAGAATTTGGTCAGGAATCGTGGAAAGCTTTTCCGCTTTCAGATCGTGGTGGGGGAGAGAGAAACGCGGGTTTAATTTATTTTATTTATAAAAAAATTTGATTGGCCGATATTTATATTAGTTCGAAAAATAGGGTTTTCGCAAACGAACACCAATTCAAACCCAATGACTGTCGCCCCTAGCTAAATACCCCATTCCGAACACAATGGGACATGTTTCGTAGGACCATTTGACTGTTTCAGTCAGTTTCTTTTCAAATTAAAATATAAAACATTCAATATTTTAATTGAACATACATTTCAATTTGCCGAGGTCACATACGGACTCTAAAAATTCCCCGAAAAATATTTTCTAGCCTCATATTGACGATACGGTCCTAACAAAACTAATTTCATCAAATTCTGAGACCGTTTGAAAAATGGCCATTTTCTGGTTGATCAAAATTGACATAAACTGACAAAACACGTTTTCTTTTGCCACTCTCACATATTGATTTCAAAAATTACGAATTTTGAAAACTAGCAATAACTTGCCATCACGGATCCAACAAAAGTGGTTTCGTCGAAAACCGAGGTCGTTTGCAAAATTTCCATTTTTAAAGTCCAAAATTTCCATAGCGACTATTCTGAAATTTCAACTAGGCATAACTTTTTTTCCCCGCTATGGAATTTTGATTTTTCGGATTCGTTAGAAATATATTCTCAAATAGATTCAAATATTTTTGGTTTCACTAAAATCCAGTTTATTTTGAATCCTGTACATTCATTTGAAATTTGAAATCGAATTTTCGAATTACCGCGCCATTTTCAATTTCTTTTATAATTAAAATAAAATATTTATATTCTAACGAAGATCTAAATAAATATATACGTTCTAACTCAATTCAAAATAAATTCCTCGTCGTCATTATTTAAAATAAATCATTTTAAATGTTTAAAATTCACTGAAATTGCCAAAATAAAAAATTTAAATTGGCTCGGATTTCTGGGTTATTACACTCCTCATAACCTACTTAATTGAAATCTTGTATTCCATATCTTTATAACCCAGTTCTTATCGGACCTTCGAATTCTCATACTAATACTCGACCATTCATAATTCTTTCCAAATGATATGTCCACCTTTTTTGAACAATCCATCATCACATTCTTGTCTTCCATCCCTAGGCTCTTCTGCATATCCACACCTATTCCAATTGATTTTAAATCCATTTATCAATTTCATTATTCTATTTGATATTTTATTGACCAATTTCGGTTTTTTATTTCACTTACAATTAACAACTTGTTTTTTTTTTAATTATCAAAATTTTTCTAAATCTTTAAATTTTTAATTTTTTTTGTTAACATCTCCATTGCGTGGCTCAATCAGTACAACCATAACTCATCTTTCTAGGCCTTCTCCAATCCAAAAGAAAATCCAAAAAGCCAAGCGGCTTTCCCCATAGGCTCATAAAACCATCAAACCCAAGTAATACTGTAAATATGTACTTTTTTGTTGCGTATAAATTCTATCTCTTGCATTTGCTTCCATTCAATATCCTCTCAGCATACATATATTCATTTCCAATTGGTTTCAAATCAATCCAAATTCCAGTTTTTAGCTCTCTAATCAACTTCTTATTAGTTCACTTCCATTCTATCAATTCAAATCTGATTTCTATTTAAGTCAATCCACTTATTATATTTGAACCCAAATTTATCACAATTCAATTTCAATTAACAACATCCGATATATATTCAACTTGCTTATTCATAAGTCGAATACCTATTAATAAATCGAATCTCAACATTTCTCTTTATTTATTTTCACTCGGAATTATTTCTAGTTCAATCCAATTTTATTAATATTAACTTAAGTTAAATTTCAATTCATTCAACTTATACAAGTTAAATTCAATTTCAGAATTTAAATTCCCGGTTTTTATTTCAAATTTGTTTGGAATCATATAATTATACACATACATTTAAAATCCTTTTTGCAAATTCAAAACATTTGGATTCTATAAATAACTTGTTCTTTTCAAACCAATTTCCAATCAACGAATTATCATGTTTTCAAACCAATTTCCAATCAACGAATTATCATGTTTTCAAACCAATTTCCAATCAATGAATTATCATGGTAGTAATCTGCCACTCAGAAACTTGAAAATGAATACTTGTAACGACCTAGAAAAACTGAACCAATTTAAATTTTTTAAATTGGCTAAAATAATGGATTTTAAATATTTAAAATAAATATTTTAAATAATAGCAATGAAAAGTGAGTTTGAATCGATGTTTTAAAACGAATATAATTAATTCTAATTATAAACAAGGCCTGAAATGGCGCTGCAGTTCAAAAAATTGAATTCAAACTTCATCGGACTGTACCTGGTGCAAAACAAAACGGATTTGAGTGAAACCAAAAATATTTAAATCTGTTAGTGAATATCTTTCTAACGAATCTGAAAAATCGAAGTTTCATAGCGGAAAGCAAAAGTTATGGCCAAATGAATTTTCAGAAAGGTCGCTATGGAATTTATATAGCTCGTGAAATTGGCCATTTTGCAAACGACCTCGGAATTCGACGAAACCACTTTTGTTGGATCCGGGATGTGAAGTAATTGCTAGGTTTCAAATTTCATAATTTTTGAAGCTAGTATGTGAGTGTGGAAAAGGAAAACGTGTTTTGGTCAATTGTAGTTAAATTGGATCGACCAGAAATGGGCCATTTTTCAAACGGTCTCAGAATTCGACGAAACTAGTTTTGTCGGGACCGTATCGTCAAAACATAGCTAGATTTATTTTTCTGGAATTTTTTTCGAATCAGTTTGTGGACCTGGCAAATGGAAATGTACGTTCAAATCGAATATTGAATGTTTTATATTTTAATTTGAAGGAAAACTGACTGACACTGTCGAATGGGCCTACGAAACATATCCCATTTTGTTCGGAATGGGGGTAAAACGCTAGGGACGACAGTCGTTGGGTTGGAATTGGTGTTCGTATGTGACAAGGGGTATTTTCGGATTTTTAAAACTTTATAAATAAATAAAATCTATTGGTCCACGTCAGGAGAAACCCCCCCGCTATTCTCTCTCTCTCCCCCCCCAAATCGACGGTGACGTCCCCTTTCTTCCTTCTCTCCTCTTTTCCTCCTCCATCTCGCAACAAAACACCTCGCTCCTGTTGGGGAATTTATAGATCTTCTTCCGAGCTTTAAATCCATACTGGTTGGAGCATCTATCGTTGAGTATATCCTTCGAATCACCCTCGAGAAGTTCGCCAGTTCGCGCATCGATTCCGCCGCCCAGGGACAACCGAGTTCGACCCCCTCCCTGGCGCACGTGCGCCTCTCCTAGCCTGATAAGGTGGCGTTGACCGATCGAAGCAACAATCAATGGATTTGAAGATAATCGAAAACCTAGTTTTGAAGAAATAAATAAAGGTATACGGCTGTTTAATTAAAACTATTTTTAACAGTTTAAAACCGTTGCAAATTTTAAAAAATAATATCTTTTTCTTGTGTTGACGAAATTCAGTGAAACAAGAGACAGTGGACTCGTGTGGACTTCTTCTACCTTCTAGAAGAAACAACATATTTTTCTGAGCCTTCTGCTATTTTTGGTGAGTGGAACCCAATGTGAGATTTCTAATTTGTAAACGATATGGAAAACAACGATGTATAAATTATATAGTCGATGTATGAGTTATATAAGCGTTGTACACCTCTTGTATAAGCGTTGTATAAGTTGTACGTTCGATGTATAAGTTGTATATGCGTTGTAAAAATTATATATGTGTTGAAATAGAAGTGAAATGCTATATATATACGCCCCTCGTCCACAAACGATGTACGATATTTATTGGTTGTGATTGGTGTGAAAATTGATTGATAGCGAATGGTTGATTGGAATTGTTTGTGGTTGATATTGATTGATTGTGGTTGAAAAATATCCGTTTGTGGTTGAGAAATATTTGGTTGAAACCACATAGGATTAGTTTGTGGAAATGAAATAAATATACATGCCGCCTGCGTGCGAACTAGATGCATGATTCCCCATTGTCAAAAACCACGAGGTTTTAAGGTAGAGCGTGAAGTCGTACTAGGGACGGTCCCGGTTTTAACTACCCTGCTGTTATGCTGCTGAAATTTCGAATAATATTCATGTGTTTGAATTATTTTCATTTGTTGAAACTATATTTATTCGTTGAATAGAAAACCTTCATGTGTTGAGTCAATATTCATTCGTTGGATAGAAATTCATCATGTGTTGAATGGTATTCGTGTTTTAAATATAAAAATCACATTTTTATCTATATATATAAACTATAGAAAACCTTCATGTGTTGAATCGATATTCATTCGTTGAATTGAAATTCATGTGTTGAATGGTATTCGTGTTTAAAATATAAAAATCACATTTTTATCTATATATATAAACTATAGAAAACCTTCATGTGTTGAATCGATATTCATTCGTTGAATTGAAATTCATGTGTTGAATGGTATTCGTGTTTTAAATATAAAAATCACATTTTTATCTATATATAGAAACTATAGAAAACCTTCATGTGTTGAATCGATATTCATTCATTGAATTGAAATTCATGTGTTGAATGGTTTTCGTGTTTTAAATATAAAAATCACCTTTTTATCTATATATATAAACTATAGAAAACCTTCATGTGTTGAATCGATATTCATTCGTTGAATTGAAATTCATGTGTTGAATGGTATTCATATTTTGAAATAAATTGTTTTATAATAAAAATCATATTTTTATCATCTATATGAACTATATAAAATAGTCGTGTTTTGAAATAAATTGTTTTATAATAAAAATCCCATTTTCATCATCAATATAACTATATAAAATAATCTGGTTTTAAAATAAATTGTTTTACATTAAAAATCACAATTTTACTATATACATGAATTGTTAAAAATAGCGAAGTGTTGAAATAGAAGACAGTTGGATAAAAATATCATTTTTATCAAATGTATGAAAAGAATATAGTTTTGAAATCGAATAATCGATATATATATATATATATATATATATATATATATATAAATAGAATCGAAATATATCGAATAACGAAGCTGCAGTTCATATATTGAAACCGTGATTTCAAACGATTAGTACGGGAGATCCGACCATCGGATTTTCCTGAAATCGCAACCGTTGGGTTCGCTTTGGAAATATCTTTCCAACGGCACCAACTTTGTAAAAATCCGACGGTTGGATTGTCTAGAATGTTTAATTCAAATCTAAAGAAAAACAGCGCCAGAATCGATTATATATATATATATAAATATAATTATATTTAATCGAATAACGACGCTGCAGTTCGTATTTTGAAATCGAAACTTCAAACGATTATACCGGGAGATCCGACCATCGGATTTTCCCGAAATTGGAACCGTTGGATTCGTTTTGTAAAGATCTTTCTAATGATGTAAATTTTGTGAAGATCCAATGGGAAGATTTTTAGATATGTGTAAATCAAATCTGAAGAAAAACAGCGCCATGGCCGCGTTATGGCCCGAAGCGTCATTTTGAATAAATTAGCTATTTTAAAATAAATAAAAATAGCGATAAATCATTATAAAATATTACAAACGATATGGATGTGATTTAGAAATTAACAGAAGGTTAGCTAAGTCGAATGGTTTCCTGGATTTTGATCTGATGTTGATTTCGGCCTTCGGGGTTAATATTTGGGAAATCGTTCTCTTACTGATTGACGGTTAGTGACTAATGAATTGAAATGATGCGTATGTATGTTAGTGTTGCACTTGTTTATTATATACGCGAGTTGCTCAGAAAGACCGGTTTATCCCATTCTGAATAACTGAATCGACGATAAGAAATCAAAGATGAAGACGGTGGTCCAAGACCGGAGATCTTCACCTCGTCTGGATGGTAACCGAGGTCCTGATTGGGAGGCATCCCGAAATATGGATAATGAGTGGTGATCGTCCAGACGTACGTGGTGATCGATGGGTTTGCGAGGTATTTAGTGCCTCCGGTTTCGTTCAGACCCAGAACGGACTTGCAAATGGATAATGTGTCTGACATTGGAATTTATTCTGTGTGATTGATAGCCATCAGTTGCACGGTGTGAATTGCCTGTGTGGCATGCTAAGATGCAGTGATCAGGGCTTCTGTTGAAAAGCAAAGTCTTGTGGTGATAATCAAAGCACCGCCTGTGTGGCGTCGCTTTGTGTATAACGTGAAATCGCGAGCCTCACACCCCGGTATGAACCAGAAACGGGAGAGGACCTCAGGGAGGACATGCGTTTCTTTCTAGTTAGATGTGGCATCAGTGGTATTACACGCCCTGAGGAGTTTGACTTATGTGGTTGTTGCTGTTGCGAGGCGCCTCGGTTTGATCGGACGATACGGGTCCGATGGAGTCATTTGTTGGCTCATTTACGCCCTAAAGGGCGGTGAAACGTATTGTTCAGGAATTTTAATCTACATCGGTGGACCGGCCCTGTCGCTCCTAAGGTCACTCGAGCTCTGATCCTGTGGCTCGGGCTAGAGAGTCGCGAAGTCGGTAAGGACTATCTTTTGCCTT
The DNA here is from genome assembly GCA_030737875.1 of Allium sativum. Classification (NCBI taxonomy): domain Eukaryota; kingdom Viridiplantae; phylum Streptophyta; class Magnoliopsida; order Asparagales; family Amaryllidaceae; genus Allium; species Allium sativum. The sequence goes on along the minus strand of CM060913.1, from coordinate 1,037,641,261 downwards.
GGTTCATGACGGAAATCCAATTTCCAAATACGTGACTGTGCGGTTTTGATTGTATACCTATATTTGGCGACATAGTGGCATGGGATACTCATGTCGTCTATGATTGATAGTTATGATTTGAAATTGTTTTTGAAACATATAAACACTAGTAGTAATATCAAATGCTTTTATTTTATTCGTATCAAGCATATCTTGGCCATTATAAGGTAAAAACTCTATCCTCCGGTTTGCGTTGCATTGTGTGATGGGAACTAAGTCTTATAATGGCTTCATTTTTATAAAAAGCATTGCGATGTTAAAAGAAAGATTTGTTTTTAAAGCACTGGCAATCCAATGGAGTAAACCCGTTCCACGAAAGTGGCGTGGTCCTGTGATTAGCCATATATTAAATGTGTTGAGTAGATTTCTCATACTAGTCCCATGACTGACTCGTAGTTTGTTTCACGTTCAAACTCGGGTGCCCCTTTTTCTACACGGGCAGCCTTGTATTCAGGTTTAGCTGGCTCTTTCTGGATAGCTGGAGCTGAAGATGGATTCCATTATTTATTTCTTTTTATGCTGTTCAGCTCCTATTGTACATATTTTGTTTGTTTCTGCTGTAGACATTTATGTATAGCTGAACTGTATTTGTACTAAGTATGATCCTGTATACTGTGTAATTCTGATGATTACATTTATCCAGTGTATTCTATTGTACATTATATGGTGTATTTATTTAATTCCGTTCTGCTATTATCTGTTTCTGTGTTATATTCCAAAGATTACCCTTGTCTCCGTCTGTACGGGAAATGGGGACGTCACAACGTGGTATCAGAGCTTTGGTTAAATTTAGTTCTCGAATATAACATATTAACGAACTCATCAGAAATAGAACTAGTAGCGTTCTAGGACGGGTAACTCATTATAGATAGGATCAGTAATATCCTAGTATGAGTAGCCGAATGAAATAACACCTAGATAGACGCATTTACATTCAATTATTTGTCTCTATATTTTGAAATATCTTTTCTATTGACCTAACACTTGATCTGCTATTTGCAGAAGAACTAGAAAATGAGTGCCAGAAACAAAAGAAGTGATACTGACCCGGATATTGAAGCCCTATATACGAAATATAGAAATCTGGGTGGAAAGCCGTTCTCGGGCAAAGAATCTATTATGAGAACACAAGCATGGATTCGTTCGGCTGAGAAAATCTTTGAAGGATTAAAGTTGAAGGATGACCAGAAAAGATTACTGGCGTCCTGGGCACTCAAAGACGAAGCTTTGTTCTGGTGGGATTCAGTTATTAAGGATAATCCAGAAGGTGATATCACCTGGGATAGATTCAAAGTGATTTTCCTGGAAAGATTTACTCCTCCAGAAGCCATTGAATGGCTATGTGGTGAATTTTCTTATCTGATACAAGGAGATATGACCATTCCCGAATATCATAAGAAATTCAATGAACTTTCTCACTTTGCCCCTTATCTAATTGAAAATCTAAAGAGGAAGAATTTGAGATTTATCAATGGGCTTCAAAGAAAATATTAGAACAGTGTAATGAGGAACGTGAAGCTCCCCTTTTCTGAAATGATATAGATGGCTTACCAGTACGAAGATCTAGACAAGAAAGATATGTTACAGTACGATGAGGAAGTTAGCTCTAGTAATAAAATTGAGTCTGAAACTGATCGTCCTGAGGCCAGTACAATGTCTGAAGTCAGTAAGGAGCCCAAAGTCAATCGAAAAAGGGCCAGATCCTAAAAAGAGCCAGTAACGACAGCTATATGCAGTAACTACAATAGGCAAGGGCATCTCTCGGTAAGTTGCAGATCTCTAAAGAAACGAGTAAAGGATGATTCTAAATCTGGTAAGAAGTTCCAAGAGGATAGGAAGTGCAGTCAATGCCATCAGACCGGTCATCTTTCAAAGGCCTGCCCGCTATTCAGAAAACCTGAAGCAGTACATGTAAATGAAGTGGCAGAAGTGCCTGCATCTTCGTCTGCTCAGGAAAGGTCTGATGTTTTAGAAGGCACACTCAATGTTAAGAACATTCCAGTTAAAGTACTGTTTGATACAGGCGCGCCGTGAAGATTTATTGTAAAGAGTGCAGTCAAGAAGTTGGATTTGAAATTGAAGAAGCTCAAAGAACCAATGACTGTCCAAAATCCAGTTGGGGGTTCCATCAATATCAATTGGGGTTGTGGGGGTGCCGGTCTCTTTTTCCTGCTATAAATTCCCTACTATCTCTATCGTCATGAATTTTAATGAATTCGTTCTTATTTTGGGATTGGATTGGTTAACCAAATATGAGGCAGAGGTTTGATGTGCCGAGAGAGTTGTTAAAGCAAAGGCCCAATCAGGGAACTATATAACCATACCATGTGAAGGCCCGAATTCAAATAGAAAGGACTTCTGGGCAGCTTTGGATGTTTCTCCAGCTCAAATAGAAAATATCCCAGAAGTCACAGAGAATATTCCTGACCTCATCAAAGATATTCCTGTCATCAAAAATTACGCGGATGTGTTTGAAGAAGTTGTTCGCTTACCTCAGCAGAGAGAAATTGATTTCAAAATTGCTTTAATTCCGAATGCAAGTCCGGTAGTTCACGCTATTTGAAGAACGTCCTTGAAAGAGAAAGTGGAATTAGACAATCAAACACGACAGCTCGTATGGAAGGGTCTGATCAGGCCTAGTTTCTCTGATTGGGGAGCAGCAGTGGTGTTTGTCCCAAAATCTGACGGTACTCTACGGCTATGTGTGGATTATCGTGATTTGAACAAGCAGACAATACAGAACAAATATCCATTGCCGCGAATTGATGATTTATTGGATTGTCTGAATGGAGCACAAGTATTCTCAAGAATGGACCTAGCTACAGGCTTCCATCAACTTCGAATTGCCGAAGAGTGTGTTCCAATGACAGCATTCAGAGGTCCCGACTTATTTTACGAGTGGTTAGTAATGCCGTTCGGCTTATGTAACGCTCCAGCTTACTCCGTCGATTTGATGAATAGAGTGTTCAAAGGGGGTTTGAATAAATCTGTTCTGGTTTTTATTGATGATATTTTAATCTTCTCTAAATCAAAGGCCGAACATGAAAAACATTCGGAACAACATCTGGAAATCCTCAGAAGGAATGTATTAAAAGCCAAACTATCCAAATGTATATTCTGGCAAGAGGAAGTGAAATTTCTAGGCCACGTCGTATCGAAAGAAGGAATTGCTGTGGATCCAAGTAAAATCACAGCTATTCAAAACTGGAAATAGCCCAGTACCCCTACAGAAGTCCGCAGTTTTCTCGGATTGGCTAGTTATTACCGGAAGTTCGTTAAAAACTTTTCGAAGATATCTGGTCACTTAACGAAGCTTACAAAGAAGCACTCTAAATTCAAATGGACTCCAGAAAGTGAGGAGGCTTATGAAGAGCTAAAGTTAAGATTAACGACTGCTCCAGTGTTAACCATCATTGATGGAAATCAGGATTTGAAAGTCTGGACTGATGCTTCTAGAGAAGGCCTTGGCGCAGTGTTAATGCAAAGGGGCCAAGTGATTGCTTATGTTAGCCGTCAACTGAAGCGGCACGAGAAAAACTACGTCACTCATGATCTTGAGTTGTTGGCTATCGTATTCTCTTTGAAAATCTGGAGAAATTATCTTCTGGGTGAGAGATTCGAACTGTATACAGACCATCAGTCGTTTAAGTATCTGTTCACTCAGAAAGACCTGAATCTGAGGCAGCAACGTTGGCTGGAGTTCCTTGCAGCATATGATTTTGAGATTCTATACACTCCAGGATAAGCCAATGTCGTGGCCGATGCATTAAGCCGAAAGAATGAAATGATCACCAGTTTTATCATTGCGACTTCTTTGATTGACAAGATATCGGCTTTCCAAAAAGACGACCAATTTATTAAAGGAATGTGTCAGCGAATTCGTGAAGGCAATGCTTCGGATTTCCAGCTCGACAGCGAAGGGATTCTGAGGTTAGAAAGACGAATTTGTGTTCCAGAAATTCCTGAACTCAGAAGAGATGTGCTTGATGAATGCCACAAATCTAAGCTCAGTATCCATCCGGGTGTGAGTAAAATGTATAACGATATCAAGCGAACATTCTGGTGGAAGTCGTTAAAAAGAGACATCTCGATATATGTTAGTCGATGCCCTACTTGCCAGCTAGTCAAGAGAGACCAACAGAAACTGGCTGGATTGTTACAACTGCTAGATGTTCCAGGATGGAAGTGGGAACATATTTCCATGGACTTCATCGATGGTTTGCCCAGAACCAGAAAAGGAAATGATAGTATTTGGGTGATCGTAGATCGCTTCACGAAGACCGCCCATTTCATACCTGTCAGATCAAACAGAACTGCTCAGAGTCTGGCGCAGATATACTTCAAGGAAATAGTTAGACTACATGGAGTGCCGCTCAGTATAGTCAGTGATAGAGATACAATATTTACTAGTAAATTCTGGGAGGCGTTTCAAGTAGAACTGGGAACAAAGCTGAATCTAAGCACCGCTTATCATCCTCAGATAGATGGTCAAACTGAGAGGGTGAACCGTATACTAGAAGATCTATTGCGGGCTTGTGTTCTAGATTTCGGTGGATCATGGGAAGACCATCTACATTTGGCTAAATTCTCATATAACAACAGCTACCAGGCGAGCCTGACAATGTCGCCATTCAAAGCGTTGTATGGTAGACCGTGCCGATCTCCTGCTTGTTGGGTCGAACCCGGTAATAGACTTGTATTGGGACCCGATATGATCCGAGAAGCTGCCGACAAAGTCGATTTTATTAAGAAACGATTACTATCCGCTCAAAGCAGACAAAAGAGCTATTCCGATAGAAGAAGAAGAGATATATCGTTTGCAGTTGGCGATTATGTATATTTGAAAGTATCGCCGATGAGAGGAGTAATCCGGTTTGGTAAAACAGGGAAATTGGCGCCCAAATTCATTGGTCCGTTTCCTATTCTGGAACGGATCGGAACTCTCGCTTATAGGGTTAAATTGCCTGATTGGTTGCTTGGAGTTCATGACGTATTTCACATATCTCAACTTCGAAACAACGTTCATGATCCAGACTTGATCGTGGAAGAAGCAGCTCAACAGGATATTGAAATTACTCCAGAATTGGTTGTGAGAAGAGAGCCGCTGAAGATCATCGGCAAAGAGACCAAAGAACTGAGGAACAAGAAGGTTCACTTAGTCAAAGTGCAATGGAGTGGAGATCCGCGAGAATGTACTTGGGAAACTGAGGAGAGCATTCATAAAGCCTATCCTAGATGCCAAGTGGATATCTCAGATTGACTCCAATGCAAGGTACATTTACCGTACTTTGCATTATCAATTAGTTCTCTACTCTGTTGTTATTTTCTTTTCATGGATGTGCACTTTTAATTCTATAGTCTGAATGATTTTAAAAGAGTATAGGAATTGATTAGTATGATTTTGAAAAGTTAAAAACAATTTGATTGTTGTTTGTGTTTTGTGATAGTAAATTAGATTAATTAAAATTATTGAAACGATAGTTAATTTAATTAATAAGAGAATGAATGGTAGGATTTATTCGATTAACTCACACATTGAACTGATTAGAAAATAGATAGTATATACATGTGCATTATATATGTTTGAACAGGTAATTGGATAGCTGTTGAGTAAAGATTTTATTTGCGTGCCCGACAAATAGGTAAACCTTAATGAGTTGGATGCGAAATATTATTATATCAACTCCTGTGAATGCCATTGGATGCGCAGTGCTGGTTATTCTGTGTGTAAAAATAAAAGTCGCCATAGGATAGTTACAATTAATTTTGAACTACACTGCATGGCATACTTCTGAAGATAGGCATACTTCATCATATACCACATAAGCATTTGGAGCTTGTGTGACGAGGTGGAAGATTTACCATACGAGCGAGAGGCTTGTATGGCGATGACTATATTTTACAGGTTGAACTAATGACTGATATGGACTATTTAAATTGTAACGATAAAATTGCCAGATTAATTAAAACCCCACACGAGTCTGGAGTTGGCAATAATCACGTCTCACTAGTTACTAGATACGACACATGGACTATTTATTTCCCACACGGGACGAGGTTACGAGGATTTATCCTCTGGAGCATTTAAAATGCACACTCCCTCAGGCTTTGACAGGGTGACGAGAATTTATTCTCTGGAGTTATTATCTATACACGCTTCCCTGTAAACACCAGAATATATCACTATAAATATGTGTATGCTTATTAGGATTTATTGGGTATCTAATACGGCCCAATAAATTTCCAAACCTCTCTCCGTACAAAGGAGGTTATGGCGAAATTTTTCGAAAATTCCGGGTGTTAGCCAAATTTTTGAAGAATTTGAAAATTCTCAGAAACTGAAAAGTTGGAGAATGGAAGCCAGATTGAACATAGAGTTGATTAATCAAACCACTTTCGACTTTGTTCCTTTTCGGGGACGAAAAATTTTAAGTGGGGGAGATTGTAACGACCCAGAAAATCTGAACCAATTTAAATTTTTTAAATTGACTAAAATAATGGATTTTAAATATTTAAAATAAATATTTTAAATAATAGCAATGAAAAGTGAGTTTGAATCGACGTTTGAAAACGAATATAATTAATTCTACTTATAAACAAGGCCTGAAATGGCGCTGCAGTTTCAAAAAATTAAATTCAAACTTTGTCGGACTATACCAGGTGCAAAACAAAATGGATTTGAGTGAAACCAAAAATATTTAAATCTGTTAGTGAATATCTTTCTAATGAATCTGAAAAATCGAAGTTTCATAGCGGAAAGCAAAAGTTACGGCCAAATGAATTTTCAGAAAGGTCGCTATGGAATTTATATAGCCCGTGAAATTGGCCATTTTGCAAACGACCTCGGAATTCGACGAAACCACTTTTGTTGGATCCGGGATGTGAAGTTATTGCTAGGTTTCAAATTTCATAATTTTTGAAGCTAGTATGTGAGCGTGGCAAAGGAAAACGTGTTTTGGTCAATTGTAGTTAAATTGGATCGACCAGAAATGGGCCATTTTTCAAACGGTCTCATAATTCGACGAAACTAGTTTTGTTGGGACCGTATCATCAAAACATAGCTAGATTTATTTTTTTGGAATTTTTTTCGAATCAGTCTGTGGCCCTAGCAAATGGAAATGTACGTTCAAATCGAATATTGAATGTTTTATATTTTAATTTGAAGGAAAACTGACTGAAACTGTCGAATGGGCCAACGAAACATATCCCATTATGTTCGGAATGGGGGTAAAACGCTAGGGACAACAGTCGTTGGGTTGGAATTGGTGTTCGTATGTGACAAGGGGTATTTTCGGATTTTTAAAACTTTATAAATAAAAAAATCTATTGGTCCACGTCAGAAGAAACCCCCCACGCTATTCTCTCTCCCCCAAATCGACAGCGACGTCCCCTTTCTTCCTTCTCTCCTCTTTTCTTCCTCCATCTCGCAACAAAACACCTCGCTCCGATTGGGGAATTTATAGATCTTCTTCCGAGCTTTAAATCCATACTGGTTGGAGCATCTATCATTGAGTATATCCTTCGAATCACCCTCGAGAAGTTCGCCAGTTCGCGCATCGATTCCGCCGCCCAGGGACAACCTAGTTCGACCCCTCCCTGGCGCACGTGCGCCTCTCCTAGCCCGACAAGGTGGCGCTGGCCGATCGAAGCAACAATCAACGGATTTGAAGATAATCGAAAACCTAGTTTTAAAGAAATAAATAAAGGTATACGGCTGTTTAATTAAATCTGTTTTTAACAGTTTAAAACCGTTGCAAACTTTGTAAAATCATATCTTTTTCTTGTGTTGACGAAATTCAATGAAACAAGAGACAGTGGACTCGTGTGGACGTCTTCTACCTTCTAGAAGAGACCGCATATTTTTCCGAGCCTTCTGCTATTTTTGGTGGAGTGGAACCCAATGTGAGATTTCAAATTTATAAACGATATCGAAAATGATGATGTATAAATTATATAGTCGATGTATGAGTTATATAAGCGTTGTACACCTCTTGTATAAGCGTTGTATAAGTTGTAAGTTCGATGTATAAGTTGTATATGCGTTGTAAAAATTATATATGTTTTGAAATAAAAGTGAAATGCTATATATATATACACGCCCCTCGTCCACAAACCATGGACGATATTTATTGGTTGTGATTGGTGTGAAAATTGATTGATAGGAATGGTTGATTGGAATTGTTTGTGGTTGACATTGATTGATTGTGGTTGAAAAATACCCGTTTGTGGTTGAGAAATATTTGGTTGAAACCACATAGGATTAGTTTGTGGAAATGAAATAAATATACATGCCGCCTGCGTGCAAACTAGATGCATGATTCCCCATTGTCAAAAACCGCGAGGTTTTAAGGTAGAGCGAGGAGCCGTACTTGGGACGGTCCCGGTTTTAACTACCCTGCAGTTATGCTGCCGGAATTTTGAATAATATTCATGTGTTTGAATTATTTTCATTTGTTGAAACTATATTTATTCGTTGAATAGAAAACCTTCATGTGTTGAGTCGATATTCATTCGTTGGATAGAAATTCATGTGTTGAATGGTATTCGTGTTTTAAATATAAAAATCACATTTTTATCTATATATATAAACTATAGAAAACCTTCATGTGTTGAATCGATATTCATTCGTTGAATTGAAATTCATGTGTTGAATGGTATTCGTGTTTTAAATATAAAAATCACATTTTTATCTATATATATAAACTATAGAAAACCTTCATGTGTTGAATCTATATTCATTCGTTGAATTGAAATTCATGTGTTGAATGGTATTCGTGTTTTAAATATAAAAATCACATTTTTATCTATATATAGAAACTATAGAAAACCTTCATGTGTTGAATCGATATTCATTCATTGAATTGAAATTCATGTGTTGAATGGTATTCATGTTTTAAATATAAAAATCACCTTTTTATCTATATATATAAACTATAGAAAACCTTCATGTGTTGAATCGATATTCATTCGTTGAATTGAAATTCATGTGTTGAATGGTATTCATATTTTGAAATAAATTGTTTTATAATAAAAAACATATTTTTATCATCTATATGAACTATATAAAATAGTCGTGTTTTGAAATAAATTGTTTTATAATAAAAATCCCATTTTCATCATCAATATAACTATATAAAATAATCTGGTTTTGAAGTAAATTGTTTTACATTAAAAATCACATTTTTACTACATACATGAATTGTTAAAAATAGCGAAGTGTTGAAATAGAAGACAGTTGGATAAAAATATCATTTTTATCAAATGTATGAAAAGAATATAGTTTTGAAATCGAAGAATCGATATATATATAAATAGAATCGAAATATATCGAATAACGAAGCTGCAGTTCGTATTTTGAAACCGTGATTTCAAACGATTAGTATGGGAGATCCGACCATCGGATTTTCCTGAAATCGCAACCGTTGGGTTCTCTTTGGAAATATCTTTCCAATGGCACCAACTTTGTAAAAATCCAACGGTTGGATTGTCTGGAATGTTTAATTCAAATCTAAAGAAAAACAGCGCCAGAATCGATTATATTTATATATATATAAATGTAATTATATTTAATCGAATGACGACGCTGCAGTTCGTATTTTGAAATCGAAACTTCAAATTATTATACCGGGAGATCCGACCGTCGGATTTCCCGAAACTAGAACCGTTGGATTCGTTCTGAAAAGATCTTTCTAATGATGTAAATTTTGTGAAGATCCAACGGTTAGATTTTCAGATATGTGTAAATCAAATCTGAAGAAAAATAGCACCACGGCCGCGTTATGGCCTGAAGCGTCGTTTTGAATAAATTGGCTATTTTAAAATAAATAAAAATAGCTATAAATCGTTATAAAATATTACAAACTATATGGATGTGATTTAGAAATTAACATAAGGTTAGCTAAGTCGAATGGTTTCCTGGATTTTGATCTGATGTTGGTTTCGGACTTAGGGGTTAATATTTGGGAAATCGTTCTCTTACTGATTGACGGTTAGTGACTAATGAATTGAAATGATGCGTATGTATGCTAGTGTTGCACTTGTTTATTATATACGTGAGTTGCTCAGAAAGATCGGGTTTATCCCATTCTGAATAACTGAATCGACGATAAGAAATCGAAGATGAAGACGGTGGTCCAAGACCGGAGATCTTCACCTCGATTGGATGGTAACCGAGGTCCTGATTGGGAGGCATCCCAAAATATGGATAATGAGTGGTGATCGTCCAGACGTACGTGGTGATCGATGGGTTTGCGAGGTATTTAGTGCCTCCGGTTTCGTTCAGACCCAGAACGGACTTGCAAATGGACAGTGTGTCTGACATTGGAATTTATTCTGTGTGATTGATAGCCATCAGTTGCACGGTGTGAATTGCCTGTGTGGCATGCTAAGATGTAGTGATCAGGGCTTCTGTTGAATAGCAAAGTCTTGTGGTGATAATCAAAGCACCGCCTGTGTGGTGTAGCTTTGTGTATAACGTGAAATCGCGAGCCTCACACCCCGGTATGAACCAAAAACGGGAGAGGACCTCAGGAAGGACATGCGTTTCTTTCTAGTTAGAAGTGGCGTCAGTGGTTTTACACGCCCTGACGAGTTTGACTTATGTGGTTGTTGCTGTTGCGAGGCGCCTCGTTGATCAGACGATCCGGGTTCGATGGAGTCATTCGTTGGCTCATTTACGCCCCAAAGGGCGGGGAAACATATTGTTCAAGAATTTTATTCTACATCGGTGGACCGGCCCTGTCGCTCCTAGGGTCACTCGAGCTCTGATCCTGTGGCCCGGGCTAGAGAGTCGTGAAGTCGGTAAGGACTATCTTTTGCCTTGGTTCATGACGGAAATCCAATTTCCAAATACGTGACTGTGCGGTTGTGATTGTATACCTATATTTGGCGACATAGTGGCATGGGACGCTCATGTCGTCTATGATTGATATATGATTTGAAATTGTTTTCGAAACATATAAACACTAGTAGTAATATCAAACGCTTTTGTTTTATTCGTATCAAGCATATCTTGGCCATTATAAGGTAAAAACTCTATCCTCCGGTTTGCGTTGCATTGTGTGATGGGAACTGAGTCTTATAATGGCTTCAATTTTATAAAAAGAATTGCGATGTTTAAAAGAAAGATTTTTTTTTAAAGCACTGACAATCCAATGGAGTGAACCCGTTCCACGAAAGTGGCGTGGTCTTGTGATTAGCCATATATTAAATGTGTTGAGTAGATTTCTCATGCCAGTCCCATGACTGACTCGTAGTTTGTTTCACTTTCAACTCGGGTGTCCCTTTTCCTACACGGCCAGCCTTGTATTCAGGTTTAGCTGGCTCTTTCTAGATAGCTGGAGATGAAGATGGATTCTATTATTTATCTCTTTTTATGCTGTTCAGCTCCTATTGTACATATTTTGTTTGTTTTCGCTGTAGACATTTATGTATAGCTGAACTGTATTTGTACTAAGTATGATCCTGTATACTGTGTAACTCTGATGATTACGTTTATCCAGTGTATTCCATTGTACATTATCTGGTGTATTTATTTAATTCTGTTCTTCTATTATCTGTTTCTGTGTTATATTCCAAATATTACCCTTGTCTCCGTCTGTACGGGACATGAGGACGTCACAATACTGATAATGTCGCAATTCATTTTTGGGATTATTTTCTCGTCACTGAAGTAATTTCAGTGCTTAATCACTTTCAAAATCCATTAAAAGCATTCTTATTCAAAATTTCCTTTAAAACAATATCATATATCCTTTAAAATACTTCAAAAAAGTTTCTAAATATCAGTGATTTAAATCCACAATTCTGATCTGAATCAAATTCTTATTTAGCTTGTATTGTATATTCCATTCTCATAAAAATTCTACTTGGTTTCATATAACCATTTCAATATTATAATCTCATTTGATTATAATAAAAACCAACCAAATTAGTAATTCTGGTAAATTATTCCTTTTATATCAAAAATAGTTTTTAGGCAAAATTATTTCATTTACCCATTTTAAAACAATACTGTATCGAATTGCTTTATTCGAGAGTTTAGAAACACTTATCGATACAGTTGTACATACTGTATCTACCAGATTTCATAAACCACTCAACAAACTAATTAACATAATGTAAAACGATTTCATATAGAATCTATAAACATGCTCTCATATATATATACACACACACACTCAAACTCAATCCAGGTATTACTAACCCCATCTCTATTGAGTTACGCCACAGAGCCAAGGTTACTACCCAACCTTCAGCTCTGATAGCAAATGTAATGGCCCGAATTTCCATACACTTTGAGTTGACTAATTACACCACACGTCCAACCCAAATTGCATAGAAATAAAAATCATCAATAGAAAGAAGTTAGAGGATGAGAAGTAGAAAGATAGAAAAATAAGAATAGAAGAAAACGAAGATCACAAATCTCACAACGGAACGAATAAAATATATTAAATAACATAACTTTAGAAATGTAAATGGGTAACTGTATATACATATCATCATCAGAGCACAACAGCTATTTCTAGAACAGTTATAAACTCCTGTTTCCAGATACAACATAGTACACAGCAGAAAATATGATAGTATATGGCTAACTGATGAAGCCTCCTGCTTCAAGCTGCTCCAAGTATATCTGAAAAATCCCGACTACTTGGCTGCCCGTACAAATTTGGACACCCAAGAGTTTAGGGAAAACAAAACAAAATAAACTCTGGGTCAGTCATGGGACTGGTGTGAGTAAACTCCAACCATTTGTTTAACTTTCAAAAATCGTTTCAAAGAAATGATAATTGTAAGACCGATCCACACATAAACATAGATGGTTTTTACCTTACGATAACCAAAAATGTTTTTGATATCAAATCCAGTGATATTATAATAGTGTCTACATCAAATAAATAACAATCTAGCGGAACGCTTGCATCTCATGCTCCATAGACAATATAAAATAAAAAATCGCAGGGCGCTTGTTGGAGATTGGATTCCAACTAAGACAAGGGATGTAACCACCTTTCGATCAGTGTACTCTAAAAGGGATACATTGGTGTTTAATAAGAACATCTTGCAACCCGGCCACACATGGCTGACCACTCATTTAACTTGAGTATATCGATCATATTATCACCAACGGTTGTGATCAGTAAGAATTACCGAAAGCATACAACAGTGAATAAAATAAGAAGCAAATGGAATTTCTCTAGATCAGGTGATAATATCCCTAATGGGAATGACCCACATGGCCATGCTGCCTGCCCGATTTTTTCCATTTCCTGGTTGATGAGGCTTGAGTTCATGATTATCTTTCAAGAACATCTTGTCACTATTTACTTTGAATGCCTCATCATCAGATCCGTCCATATACGTTGTCATGTGATTGGACAATCCGAAGGCACCGTTCTATTAATCCATCTTGGGCAATTTCTACCTAAGATTAATAGAACAACCCTTGCACTTTACTCCGTCTTCGATCATCTTCAGCATAAGTTGATTCGTAATGCTTATGCCAATACGGAGTGGTTTTCAGATGATAAATCTGATCCCGGTCTCTCCGTATTGACAACGGAGGTATAAAATAAATTAAGACTTTGATAGTCGATGGTTTAACTATCAAAGAAAATATCCATACAACTAACGATCCTAATTTCAAATGGAAATTCTACCAATTAACCATCAAACAACATTGGCCCCTTTTAAATCGATTTCCTATTAAATTATCATTTCCCAGTTTTTGCATATCTTTCCAGATATTTCTCAAAATTAATTAGTCTCTTCCGATTCTTGTAAATCATTACCAATATCGTAAACTCTTTATTATTTTTCTATATTTCACAAAATATCTCTTATCAAGTTTGGAAAACATTTCCATATATTCACGAATCCCTATTTTCTGTATTTAGAAAATCTATGTTATTAATATCGGAAATATTTCCATTTTCCATTTCTTAATTCCTCATTAATTAAATCACTTCTGTTTCTATACATTGAAACCATTTCTGATTTTATTTGGAAAACGTCCCCAAATTCCGTTTATTCGAATTTAACTGATGTTATATAAAACATCGTTTTATATCTCAATTCACTAATTTTTCATTAACTAATTGTATCTTTAACCAATCTTTACCACCGAACCTTATCCATTTCTAAGTCAATTAAGTTGGGGTATAATTACCTCTCAGACCTTAATTGAACAACATTCTCAATTTTAAGATCACTACTTCAAACAAAACATCGCTTACGTGACTCTCAGATTCAATCTAAGAATCCACTTTACGGGAAAACATTGATTATAACGGTAGCGTTATGCTCGCTATTTCCAAATATTTGGTTTATAAAAAATAATTATAATGGTAGCGTTAAAATCGCTGTTTAGATTTATAAAACATTTATATAACGGCAACATTAAAATCACTGTTTAGATTTATAAAACATTTATTATAACAGTAGCGTTATAATCGTTGTTCCCAAATATTCGATATATAAAAATATAACATATACTTATTAATTTAAATTAATTAATTAATAAGTAAATAAATAAATGATTAAATTTGATTCAAACGGAAAGTAAAAAAATAACTTCCCTAAATTCGATATAATCGAATTCCAGTAAACAACTTTCTCTCGAATAATCTATATTCGATTTTTGTAACACCCCACATCCGTTAGTGTCACTCACAAAGGGAATGCACTAAGTTCTGTGGAGCATTTAGGGTAAAAGATGCAGATAAATTACAAGACAGACAAAAATTACAACAGCGGAAAATAAAACTTTGCTTTATTAATAAAATAGTTTGTACAATGATTTCTTTATAATATCAGAGTATCATCTGTCTTGCAAAATAAAGAAGCATAAAACAACATTTATATTTCCCAATGTAGCAAGAGCCAGCCATAGCATCTGAAAAGATAATCCAAGCAAAACTTCGACAAATCTTCAAAAAAGTGACAATCCAACTTAACCTGAGCTATACTATTCCCTTCTTTACTACTTGGGGTGGGGGGGGGGGGGGACGGAAGAAAAGAAGACGAAAGAAAAACAGAGTCAGACATAAAGCCAGAGTAAGTTCAGTAACTTCTAGCATGTGAACATGGAAAAACAAAATGACATGAATTAACTGAATACAAGATAACACCATGATGATAGGGTTGGCAAGATTAGATAAGATTAACACAAGATATGCTAAGATAAGATAAACTGGATATATTCTAATACTTTCGCCGCTTCGCTATTTCCTTGTTATACTGGTTTCTATATCTCTGCACCACCTAACTAGTGTCCCAACTAGTAACGATAACGTGATCCCAATCCCTGTAGTTTCCATTGCCTTTAGGCATACATTTATTATTTATTACCTAGATCTAATCTAGGGTTTTCTATCAAGTGCTTTCAAGATTCAACTAGAGTTTACGCTATCTGCTGAACGCTTCTCGGATTCAGGGTTTATGCCACCTAGTCCAACCAGGGATTATGCTACCTGTCGAACGATGCCCCCAAGTATAGGACACACTACCTAGAGTGGTATATGTTCCTATACTTCCCCACGCATGTATCGCGAATCGTTATCGCTTGTCTAGATGCACATGTCCTGTAATGTGCGGCCCGAGTCCTGTGGCAGGCCAAATCAAGAAACATAGAACTCGGTCGGGAGCTTTCAGATATCTGCCGATGCAGATGCTAAGGTATGTTTTTATTCCAGTGGTTATGGTCCCACTCGACCCCTCTCTCAACTAATGAAAGGCACACCTTGAAAAATGAGAACTATACGCAGGCCCCCTATGCCCCACTAACCTATGGCCATCCTCACCCATAACTAGATCGCAAGTATATGGTCTTTTGGAGTTCTCCGCCTTTCCACTTCACGTATCTCGATTGAGTCAAGATGGATGATAGACGACGAGTTGCTATCACAGGGCTACCGTTTCCTCGCCGAATCACGCTGGTCCATCCAAGTCTTTAGGTTACCGTATATTGCAACCAAGGCATACCCCTGGTTCTTCTTACGTAGACCTTAACCTCTGTGAGCCCAGGAGGATCATCTGCAGCCTCACAGAGGGATACCAAGAGTACCCTCACGTCCCCTCGAAGCCTCGGGCTTCGTAACCCAATTCGTTGGAGCCTTCTTTGTACTCAGACGGACATTCGCTCCTTCCCGTGTTATACTAAGAATTACTACTTAGTTTCGCTAACTAAGGTTCACCACTTAGTTTCCAGAATCGTTGTTTTCTTAACTAAGGTTTACTACTTATCTCCTTTTAACTATGGTTTACTACTTAGTTCTCTTTTCCGTCAATTTAGATTGGTTAAGTGTCATTAGTCAATTCAAGCTAACTTAACCCTCTTCATTTATTCTGTTAAACTGGTTAAGTGTTATCAATAATTCATGTTGACTTAACCCTACAACAAACCAAGTTATATTGGTTAAGTATTTCTTATTACTTAACCTTACCCATTCATCTTGTATTGGTTAAGTGTTCCTTTTTTACTTAACCTTGCCCGTCTGTTTTAACTAACATGTTATTAATGGTTAAGTATTATCCCTTCATGTTTTAAACTTAACCCTATTCCTTTATCACAATCTGATGGTTAAGTGTTCAAGTTTACTTCACCCTACGGTCTAGTCCAGCTAACATATCAAATTGGCTAAGTGTATTAAATTTTACTTAACCCCAACCTCTAGTCTAGTTAACATGTTAATTTGGCTAAGTGTATTAACTTTACTTAACCCCACCTTCTAGTCTAGTTAATTTGGCTAAGTGTTTTCTTAGTTACTTAACCTCTACAAATCTTGTCATGTTACCATGTTAAGTTGGTTAAGTGTCCCTATGGACTTAGCCCTCCCATTCTAGCTTAACTGTGTTAAGTTGGTTAAGTATTCCTATGGACTTAACCTTCCCATTCTAGCTTAACTGTGTTAAGTGTCTGTATGAACCTAACCCCACCCACCGGTCTGGTTATCATGTTGAATTGGTTAAGTGTCTTAGTTAAATTAACCCTACCATTCTTGTTCTAGCTTTAACTAAATAAATTAAAGCCGCGACCACTCACATTAGACAGGTATTGTTGCGATTACTGGATGTGCCGGTTGGTTCAGGCAGGTTTACATCGCAACTCAGTCTAACCTCGGGTTAGGCATATTCGTGTTTTCTAAGTTCAAAGGGTTTTGATTAATTTTCAAATCAGGTTTTGAAAGTAACCATCCCGTCCGTCGGATCAGTTAGGGATAGCCAGGGAGAGCAGGAAACTTGTATTTTCCAAACCCAAGCCTAGACACTATCCTCTCTGTCACCCTAGAACTTTCTGGTGTATTATTAAAAGAGATGTCGTTAATAAACCTTTAATTTGTCTAAATTTACATTTTCTCATTTAGGACAAATTCTATAAGTAAATCATTCCTAATTTGCTTATTTCTTAATTACTCTTTTAATGTAAATTATCAACATTTATTCTTATGGCCCATTTTCCCCTTTATATCATATTTATGCTTTTTGGTATGTAAACTATACCAAATTAAGTGTCACTAACCATGATTTTGCTAAACCTGACAAGTACTCCCAATTATGGCCAATTTCAAATTTATGCCAATATACTTATCATGCCAAATTAGCTAATCCAATTCTGATTTAACATTCTAATTACAGTTCGTGTCAAACTAGACTTATTATTCTAGTTCACAATTCATGTAAATGCTAGATTTACAAGTCAATACTAGATTCAAATTACACATCCTATAATTCATGTCAAATTTATCCAATTTGCATTTCTATGAACATGCCATAATACATGTTCCCAATTTATGCCAATTTCAAGTTTATAACTACGTTTTTAGTAAATTTCATATTTTGCCCAAATCGTATTCCCATCGTTCGTATAATCGTGATTCAATCTAGATTATAAATAAATCTACATTCGTAGAAAATAGAGAATGAACCAAAGATGCTATGAAAAAGATAGACATAATAACTGGCATAAAATGATAATTTACTAATTACAGACCTAACGAATTTCACTGAAATTGATCTAAAACATCGAAGGCCTATAGGTTTGAAAATCTTATGACATAAAAAGGGTCGAATAACGATGTAGGTTCAAGAACATGGGTAGACCTAACTTAATAGGTAAATTCCCAAGATCTAAAACCAAAGAAAACCAAGAATAGACAGAATAGATAATCAAGTTTAGACCCAATTTCACAGTCACAAAACTTAAGCAACACTTTCCTAGTCATGAATCATAGGTGTTTAATCACAGCTGTTCTTGTTATGTCATAGGCAATAGTTTATGTTTCCTTATCAAAGGCATAGGCTTGTGTTCATAGTCAAGGAAATAATTCTCATAGTCATGAGTCACAGTCATAGGAAGTGTTCATAGTCATAGGCAATGTTCATAGTCAAAGAGGCATACGGTTTTAAGGTCCATAGTTTCATAGTCACAGTCTTATTGGTCCTCGAATCATAATAGTTCTTAATTAAGTCCAAAGATATAAGCACTGATTCGAATAGAAAGATTTGGCATATTCTTTTATTCCATTAATTTCATGTCACGAATAGAGAAAACGTTCAAATCTAAAAAGTAACCGACTTACATTGATCGGTTTTTTTAGAAAATAATAGAAAGATAGCGTTGCTATGATGTTGCTTGAAGCCGTTGAATCTCTAGTTTAATCCTGACTTGATTTGAATCTCTCCTTGAAGAACTTGTGCAGCATAACCCCGTCTTTATTTTATTTTATTTTATTTTATTTTATTTTAATTAGAATTAGAGCAGAGTATAGGCATAGAGAAGTTGTGAGGAGAAAATATGAGGCCTAGGGGTGTTTTTATAGTGTAGAAGTCAACGAATCTGGTCAGAATGGCGTACGGATACAGAAAAACGAACCAGGCTGCAGATCTGGAAAAAGCAGGGAGGTCGACCCCCAGGTCGACACCCTGGTCGACCTGGGTACCCAGGTCGACCCCCAGGTCGACCCCCTGGTCGACCTGGGTCCTGGGCGGGAAATTTCCCGCCCAGCCCGCTTCTGAGTCTGTTTTGAAATTTGAACTTCGCTGAAACTTCCGGAGGCCATATCTTCCTCATACGGACTCCGATTTACGCCAACTCGGACTCGTTTTCATGTATAATTCCGAGACGAACGCAATGGCATAGCCCATTTCCCTTGATTTTGATTTTAAATTTTAATTCTGCCTTGATTTGTGAATCCTAGTGTTACAGAATTACGGGGTGTTACATTCTCCCCCACTTAAAAGGATTTCGTTCCCGAAATCTTCAAGTTAGGAAGAATGTGTCCTACCATCCAATCACCCATCTACTCAACCATTCAATCACAGGCATTCATTGTCCTTAAAAGATTTCTAATGCTTTCATGTTTATATGCATAGTGTGTGTATATGTCTTCCTCTAGTGCAAAATCAGGCGGTCTACTGATTCAATTGACCTCCTTAATGCAAATCATGTCAGTGCCATGCGTCCAATAATGTATGCGAGCATCCCTAGTTATGTAAATACTACATGTGTGCATAGCCATTCATCCATATGTAACATCCATATGATAACATATCAAGTTCAACTTACAAACAAATACATATCTGTAAATGCGATATGAAAGCGTCCGAACTGATCTAGTGCCTAATACGTATGTATATGCATTCACGAGCAACCATTAGCAACCACTCGCAACCATCAACCATAACATGTTTCAAATACATGTTTACATCCAAAAGAGTTTCAACCTAAGGATCGAAGATACGACCTAGAGGATATACTTTGGAAAGAGAGAAACAATTATGCATAAAGCTCCAAAAAAAAAAAAAAAGAAATCAAGGATGCACCCTTAAGGAAAAGGGTATGATGCTAGTATCTAGCCTTCTTGAGCTTTACTCCACTGTATCTTAACTAATTTAACTTCACGATTGTGAAGTTCCTGATATCCATTTCCAAAATAAACAGATGTCAATCATGACACCAAGTATATGTACTAAGATGATTAGAGGTCTCCCTCTTATCCGCCATGCCATAACTATAAGGGTCGAAAGGTTACTACGTGCTTTTTTTAGAGTGCCTGTCACAACTATTCATCTCTCATGCAAACCGTCCTAGTCGAACTCGACATTCCTCATGTACAAGCCCCAAAGGCCTAAACCAATATCAGACAAGCACCCAAGGAATATCTCCTCCGAATTTAGATGATCTACGTGAGATGATATAAGCAAACTTGATAGCTATTCTCAAATCCCTACTAACCAAAAATAAACAGGTCAGACCACCAATGGGATTTGATATTCTAGTGGGATCTTTCTACTATACAAGTACTATGGTACAAAGACTCAACTATGGAAGTGGATATGAACAAATGCGAAGCGCTAAAACCAACGGAAAGAGTACGAACAGCAAAACTAGACTCTTTCAACAGAACTTTACTACCTTTCTCCTAGGTACGCTTGGTGGCAAAAGTAGGTACTTGCCCTTCTGAAAATCTTGTTCCTCGTCCTTGCCCTTGTCCTTAATTATATGCCCTATCATACCCTAGTAAAGATACTTCCTCTTGTCTTAGGTTTTATAATTTCTTCCTCCTTCGTGAGCTAAATCTACATCCATGAATTCCTCATCCTAGGGTTGTGTTCCTTAGCCAAACTCCTCATCCCCTTCCGTGTGTAACCATGTTGACAAATCTCTCGAAAGCTGCTTCCATCGTACAGAAAACCCTATAAGCTTGAAAGAAAACTGGCCGTAGGTGAAACAACTATGGCTATGGATGGAAGCCGGGCACTACTTCGCCCTTCGATGAGGTTACCTCCCAGAAAGCCAGGAGTTCCAGAGGCTCAAGAAAGAAGGAGACAAGAATTCAAACAGAGGAAGAGAAGATAGTGCGTATGGCTTTGGGGAATACGCCTTTAAAACAAATCTTTTCATTTGAAAATGCTTCTTTTAAAACCGTTTGAAAATAATTTTTCAAATCTTTTATCTGATCTGGTAACCTTCAGCTTTGATACCACGTGTAACACCCCACATCCGTTAGTGTCACTCACAAAGGGAATGCACTAAGTTCTGTGGAGCATTTAGGGGAAAAGATGCAGATAAATTACAAGACAGACAAAAATTACAACAACGGAAAATAAAACTTTGCTTTATTAATAAAATAGTTTGTACAACGATTTCTTTATAATATCAGAGTATCATCTGTCTTACAAAATAAAGAAGCATAAAAGAACATTTATATTCCCCAATGTAGCAAGAGCCAGCCATAGCATCTGAAAAGAGAATCCAAGCAAAACTTCGACAAATCTTCAAAAAAGTGACAATCCAACTTAACCTGAGCTATACTATTCCCTTCTTTACTACCTTGGGGGGGGGGGGGGGACGGAAGAAAAGAAGACGAAAGAAAAACAGAGTCAGACATAAAGCCTGAGTAAGTTCAGTAACTTCTAGCATGTGAACATGGAAAAACAAAACGACATGAATTAACTGAATACAAGATAACACCATGATGATAGGGTTGGCAAGATTAGACAAGATTAACACAAGATATGCTAAGATAAGATAAACTGGATATGTTCTAATACTTTCGCCGCTTCGCTATTTCCTTGTTATACTGGTTTCTATATCTCTGCACCACCTAACTAGTGTCCCAACTAGTAACGATAACGTGATCCTAATCCCTGTAGTTTCCATTGCCTTTAGGCATACATTTATTATTTATTACCCAGATCTAATCTAGGGTTTTCTATCAAGTTCTTTCTAGATTCAACTAGAGTTTACGCTATCTGCTGAACGCTTCTCGGATTCAGGGTTTATGCCACCTAGTCCAACTAGGGATTATGCTACCTGTCGAACGATGCCCCCAAGTCTAGGACACACTACCTAGAGTGGTATATGTTCCTATACTTCCCCACACATGTATCGCGAATCGTTATCGCTTGTCTAGATGCACATGTCCTGTAATGTGCGGCCCGAGTCCTGTGGTAGGGCAAATCAAGAAACACAGAACTCGGTCGGGAGCTTTCAGATATCTGCCGATGCAGATGCTAAGGTCTGTTTTTATTCCAGTGGCTATGGTCCCACTTGACCCCTCCCTCAACTAATGAAAGGCACACCTTGAAAAATGAGAACTATACGCAGGCCCCCTATGCCCCACTAACCTATGGCCATCCTCACCCATAACTAGATAGCAAGTATATGGTCTTTTGGAGTTCTCCACCTTTCCGCTTCACATATCTCGACTGACTCAAGATGGATGGTAGACGACGAGTTGCTATCACAGGGCTACCGTTTCCTCGCCGAATCACGCTGGTCCATCCTAGTCTTTAGGTTGCCGTATATTGCAACCAAGGCATACCCCTGGTTCTTCTAACGCAGACCTTAACCTCTGTGAGCCCAGGAGGATCATCTGCAGCCTCACAGAGGGATACCAAGAGTACCCTCACGTCCCCTCGAAGCCTCGGGATTCGTAACCCAATTCGTTGGAGCCTTCTTTTTACTCAGACGGACATTCGCTCCTTCCCGTGTTATACTAAGAATTACTACTTAGTTTCGCTAACTAAGGTTTACCACTTAGTTTCCAGAATCGTTGCTTTCTTAACTAAGGTTTACTACTTAGCTCCTTTTAACTAAGGTTTACTACTTAGTTCTCTTTCCCGTCAATTTGGATTAGTTAAGTGTCATTAGTCAATTCAAGCTAACTTAACCCTCTTCATTTATCCTGTTAAACTGGTTAGGTGTTATCAGTAATTCATGTTGACTTAACCCTACCACAAACCAAGTTATATTGGTTAAGTATTTCTTATTACTTAACCTTACCCATTCATCTTGTATTGGTTAAGTGTTCCTTTTTAACTTAACCTTGCCCGTCTATTTTAACTAACATGTTATTAATGGTTAAGTATTATCCCTTCATGTTTTAAACTTAACCCTATTCCTTTATCACAATCTGATGGTTAAGTGCTCAAGTTTACTTAACCCTACGGTCTAGTCCAGCTAACATATCAAATTGGCAAAGTGTATTAAATTTTACTTAACCCCAACCTCTAGTCTAGTTAACATGTTAATTTGGCTAAGTGTATTAACTTTACTTAACCCCGCCTTCTAGTGTAGTTAATTTGGCTAAGTGTTTTCTTAGTTACTTAACCCCTACAAATCTTGTCCTGTTACCATGTTAAGTTGGTTAAGTGTCCCTATGGACTTAGCCCTCCCATTCTAGCTTAACTGTGTTAAGTTGGTTAAGTGTTCCTATGGACTTAACCCTCCCATTCTAGCTTAACTGTGTTAAGTGTCTGTATGAACCTAACCCCACCCACCGGTCTGGTTATCATGTTGAATTGGTTAAGTGTCTTAGTTAAATTAACCCTACCATTCTTGTTCTAGCTTTAACTAAATAAATTAAAGCCGCGACCACTCACATTAGACAGGTATTGTTGCGATTACTGGATGTGCCGGTTGGTTCCGGGCAGGTTTACATCGCAACTCAGTCTAACCTCGGGTTAGGCATATTCGTGTTTTCTAAGTTCAAAGGGTTTTGATTAATTTTCAAATCAGGTTTTGAAAGTAACCATCCCGTCCGTCGGATCAGTTAGGGATAGCCAGGGAGAGCAGGAAACTTGTATTTTCCAAACCCAAGCCTAGACACTATCCTCTCTGTCACCTTAGAACTTTCTGGTGTATTATTAAAAGAGATGTCGTTAATAAACCTTTAATTTGTCTAAATTTACATTTTCTCATTTAGGACAAATTCTATAAGTAAATCATTCCTAATTTACTTATTTCCTAATTACTCTTTTAATGTAAATTGTCAACATTTATTCTTATGGCCCATTTTCCCCTCTATATCATATTTATGCTTTTTGGTATGTAAACTATACCAAATTAAGTGTCACTAACCACGATTTTGCTAAACCTGACAAGTACTCCCAATTATGGCCAATTTCAAATTTATGCCAATATACTTATCATGCCAAATTAGCTAATCCAATTCTGATTTAACATTCTAATTACAGTTCGTGTCAAACTAGACTTATTATTCTAGTTCACAATTCATGTAAATGCTAGATTTACAAGTCAATACTAGATTCAAATTATACATCCTATAATTCATGTCAAATTTATCCAATTTGCATTTCTATGAACATGCCATAATACATGTTCCCAATTTATGCCAATTTCAAGTTTATAACTACATTTTTAGTAAATTTCATATTTTGCCCAAATCGTATTCCCACCGTTCGTATAATCGTGATTCAATTTAGATTATAGATAAATCTAGATTCGTAGAAAATAGGTAATGAATCAAAAATGCTATGAAAAAGATAGACATAACAACTGGCATAAAATGATAATTTACTAATTACAGACCTAACGAATTTCACTGAAATTGATCTAAAACATCGAAGGCCTATAGGTCTTAAAATCTTATGACATAAAAAGGGTTGAATAACGACGTAGGTTCAAGAACATGGGTAGACCTAACTTAATAGGTAAATTCCCAAGATCTAAAACCAAAGAAAACCAAGAATAGGCAGAATAGATAATCAGGTTTAGACCCAATTTCACAGTCACAAAACTTAAGCAACACTTTCCTAGTCATGAATCATAGGTGTTTAATCACAGCTGTTCTTGTTATGTCATAGGCAATAGTTTATGTTTCCTAATCAAAGGCATAGGCTTGTGTTCATAGTCAAGGAAATAATTCTCATAGTCATGAGTCACAGTCATAGGCAGTGTTCATAGTCATAGGCAATGTTCATAGTCAAAGAGGCATATGGTTTTAAGGTCCATAGTTTCATAGTCACAGTCTTATTGGTCCTCGAATCATAACAGTTCTTAATTAAGTCCAAAGATATAAGCACTGATTCGAATAGAAAGATTTGGCATATTCTTTTATTTCTTTAATTTCATGTCACGAATAGAGAAAACGTTCAAATCTAAAAAGTAACCGACTTACATTGATCGGTTTTTTTCAGAAAATAATAGAAAGATAGCGTTGCTATGATGTTGCTTGAAGCCGTTGAATCTCTAGTTGAATCCTGACTTGATTTGAATCTCTCCTTGAAGAACTTGTGCAGCATAACCCCGTCTTGATTTTATTTTATTTTATTTTAATTAGAATTAGAGCAGAGTATAGGCATAAAGAAGTTGTGAGGAGAAAATATGAGGCCTAGGGGTGTTTTTATAGTGTAGAAGTCAACGAATCTGGTCAGAATGGCGTCCGGATACAGAAAAACGAACCAGGCTGCAGATCTGAAAAAATCAGGGAGGTCGACCCCCAAGTCGACCTATGGGGGGAGGTCGACCCCCAGGTCGACCCCCTGGTCGACCCCCAGGTCGACCCCCTGGTCGACCCCCAGGTCGACCTGGTCCTGGGCGGGAAATTTCCCGCCAACCCGCTTCTGAGTCTGTTTTGAAATTTGAACTTCGCTGAAACTTCCGGAGGCCATATCTTCCTCATACGGACTCCGATTTACACAAACTCGGACTCGTTTTCATGCAGAATTCCGAGACGAACGCAATGGCGTAGCCCGTTTCCCTTGATTTTGAATTTAAATTTTAATTCTGTGTTGATTTGTGAATCCTAGTGTTACAGAATTACGGGGTGTTACGATTTTGTATTCCGAACTTCAGAATTTATCTACCATTTCAAGTTAATTCAAATTCCAAATTCACTTTTGAATTTATCTTTTCCAAATCATTACCAGATTCCTTTATAACCATTCCAGTCTACAAAACATTATCACACTTTATT
The DNA here is from genome assembly GCA_030737875.1 of Allium sativum. Classification (NCBI taxonomy): domain Eukaryota; kingdom Viridiplantae; phylum Streptophyta; class Magnoliopsida; order Asparagales; family Amaryllidaceae; genus Allium; species Allium sativum. The sequence continues at coordinate 1,037,615,495 of CM060913.1, read as the reverse complement.
TTATATTCTGAATTTTTGAATTAAACTTGTCGTTTTCTTTTAAAACAATTACCCATTTCCCTTTTCATTCGATTTCTAATTTGGATTCATATTTAAAATCTAAATTTCGTTTAGAGGTATTTCATTTTCAACATATTTTCTTTAAACCATTATTCACTTTAATCGTGAATATATTTCTCTTATATATATAGTCAAATCAGTTTACATTCGTACTTATAAATAATATCTTATACCTAAATTCTATTTATTACTTCTATTCCTAATTTTCCATACAAATCTCATTTTTTAGTCCAATCATTTAAACCTTGTTTATAATTTCCTTATAATTTACTAAGTTCAAATTTCTTTTCAAATATTGGTTTCAAAACCGATTTCCACTTCTATATAAATTCATATTTGAATTTATATTTCAACATATCCAATAGTAAATAATTCAATTAATCTATTCTCATTTATAAACAAATTCTTGATTCGTCCATTTGAACCGGTTTCTATTCTCAACTCCATTCAAAAATTAAATTTCTATTTTTGGAAATAATTTTCCTTTTTAAATCGCAAATTCCTTCTCTATATCTGAAAATATTTTACGATATTTAATGACACAACCCGAACTTTCCCGTGAAGGAAAGCACGGATTGAGTTGAGAACAAGACTAATTAGAACAAAAACAGAAGAACATTTCATTGCTTATTACAACAATTCCATCAGAATACAAGAATATACAGAGTATGAATAAATATTATACATCAGAGAAATATCAGAGATTCAATTTACATTACATAGCAGCGGAAAATAGTACAAAACACAACTGAAGGTGATATACGGGTACAAAGCTTTCCGGATATCGTTCCAGCTGTAAACTAGGATCTTCTGAATATAAATCTATAAAACAAAAACTACTAGCTGCCTGTGCGGAAAATAGGGGCACCCAGAGTTTAGGTTAAAACAATAAACTCCAGGTCAGTCATGTGACTGATGTGAGAACTAAAAAAGTTTTTTAAAACTTTACTTTAAACGAGAGTAATTCAAGGGACCACGCTGTATGACACGGAATGGGTTTCCTCCCAAGAATACTAGTGCATAGAATAAACAGCGCAATGCTTTTGGAAAAATGAAGCTATTATAAGACCCAGTCCCATCACATAATGCAACGCAAGCCGGAGGATAGGGTTTTCCTTTATAATAGCCAAACATGCTTGGTACATTTGAAACAAATTATTTGATACTATTATAAGTGTAAAATGTATGAAAACAACTTCAAATATAAATGTATCAATCATAGGCGGCATGGGTACCATCTATCATGTCGGCAATACTAGGCTCTACAATCAAAATCGAAATGTCACGTATTGGAAATTAAATTTCCGTCATGAGTCGAGGCCAGGGATGGCTCCTCACCGCTTCGAGACACTCTAGCAAATATCTTAGGACTACACACTCTGGGTAACCCTTGGATCTTCAGGGCCGGTCCTCCGTTACGTTTGAGGATTGGTTATTCCTGAACACACGTTTCCCGGTCCTATCGGACCTATATCCGAGGCGCCTCGCAATCCAACAGCCACATAGGTAAAATAGCAATGACGTCAGGGCAAGTAAAACGCTGACACCACCTATAGCTAGAAAGAAACGTCATGCACTCCCTACAGTCACGATCCTGTTTGAGGCTCGCGAATTAACGCCATACACAAAGCTACACTGTATTAAAGTCGTGCTTTGATCAACAACCACAAGACTCTTCTTTTCAACAAAAGCCTTGATCACTGCATCTCAGCATGCCACACAGGCAATTCATGCCATGCGACTGATATCTATCGATATATAACCTCTGAGCTGGTACATCTCAGGGAAGGGCGTTAAGCAAGAGAATAAATTCTCCGCCGCCAAACAGATATATATATCTAATAGAAAGCAATTAGCACAGAATAAAATTCAATGTCAGACACACAATCCATTTATAAGTCCATTCCGGGTCTGAACGAAACCGGAGGCACCTTATTCCACCCTCATATGTCCAATACAAGGGAGAGGTCCTCGTACATCCATCGATCTCCAAGTACATCTGGACGATCAACACTTATTACCTCGGCTTGGGTGTGTACAGCCCAATCAAGACATCAGCAATCATACAAACGATGTGAAGACCTCCGGTCTTCAACCACCGTCTTCATCGTCGACATATCCTTGAATCAGTTATTCAGAATGGGAATAAACCCGACCTTTCTAAATAACTCGCATATATAATAAACAAGTGCTATGAACCACAACATACGCCTCATTACAATTTTGAATATTCTTTTATTCATATATTCACATACTTTAGGAAAGGTTCCCATTAATTTTATCAAAGATAAATTCTTTAAAATTTATTCTTTAATCTTCCTTTCGATTTCAATTCAAACCGTATTCTGTCTTTAACTGCGTTAAAGAACCAATGTCATTTAAAACATGGTTCATGATAAACCCAAAATCACATTCCATTCCATCAGTCTCTAACCGTAAATTAGCAAATGAACAATCCCTTAAGTATTAACCCCGAAGGCCGAAACCAACATTAGATCAATACCCAAGAAACCATTCAACTTAACCAATCTCAAGTTAGTTTCTGATTTTCTTAACTCTATTGTTAATCGGGTTAATGAAATAGTGTTATTTAGAACACCGTTCACGATGAACCCAAAGATCAATTTCAATTCAATTCCAATTAAATATATTAAATTGGAAAACTTCACTTTGGAAAATTCCCATTAATCTTAATAAAAAGATTTATAAATTCCAAATCTCATTTCACTGTAAATCGGGTTAAAGAACGAATGTCATTGAAAACACAGTTCACAACAAACCTGTTGGCTAGCTTTTTGACCAAGCCACCAAGGTTCATATACGAGAGGAGAGTACAAAGCTTCATGCCTTTAATCCAGAGAAAACTCGATCGCGGTCATTCGCCAGCTTTCGGATCGCCACACCCCCATCGGATCGCCACGAGCTGGTGCGAACCGATCCGTCCACCTCATCGCGCCCCCATCGGATCGCCACAAGCTGGTGCGAACCGATCCGTCCACCTCATCGTGACCCGATCCGGTCTGAGCCCAGAAGACGCAACGGCTGCCACGAACTGGTCTTCAGTGATCCGAGATGTATGGATCTCGCGCCAGCTGTCCTCAACGGCTAATTTGACCGATTCTTCCTTATTGCTCAATCCGATCTGATATTCTCGGAATCTACGCCACGTGTGACCGCGATCCACCTGACAGAATCAGCTATAAATAGCCCAGAGATTGGCATTTTTCAGGATCTTTTGGCAGTATCGAGTGTTGATTCCACCATTACTGTCATACCACTATTTCCTATCAGTTTTATTTTGAGATTGCTGAGAGAAATCATAATTGTAAAAGTGAGCTTGAGAGAAATCATTGGTTGTACTAGTATTCAAAGTATAATCAATAGCATATAAATTGAACGTAGGCTCATTAACGCCGAACCACTATAAACCTTGTGTGTTCTCTGCTTTTTCCTCATTTTTCAGTTATAATTTTCTACGAATCAGAACTATTTGGGTGTTAGAGCCAAATTTTGATCTAACATTTTGGTGCTTTCACTGAGAATTGAACCTAGGATATTGGATTGTTTCTCCGTTGTTTGGATATTCAAGTCCGAAGAAAACAGTCCCGAAACCTCACTGTTCAGACCTTCGAAGATTTCAACAATACCTGATATCATGGCTGGAAAGAAGTCTAAGGAAGTGCGAGCTTTATAGGCGAGTGAAGCTGCGAATGAAGCGATTGAAGAAAGCGTGCATGAACAGGTCAACGAAAGACCCTCGGATCGCGGAACGGAGATGGCGAACCGAACCGTGGAGGGCGATCCGAACCGAACCGTTGGAGGGGTTGTCACCCGGTCCCATGATAACACCACGAACCCCCCTCCCAATGTTACCACGATCCGATCCCAGGGGGGTGCTGCGAGCCGCCGACACCGATCCACCACGATCCGAGGTGATGACCGGATTACAACTCGACCTGGAAAGGAGCCTATGGCTCGCTCTTCCTGTCCTGGTCCCTCTGTTCGACCTGGCTCAAGCTCTCTGTGCATAAGGGAAAATGTTGATGATCAGTATGACCCCTCTGCTCCAGTTACTGAAGGAGATCTCTCTCGCTTCATTGAAATGTGGGATAGGATGTTTGATGAAATAGCTGCTCAAAGGCAGGAAAACTCCATGCTGCAACAGAATTTGACTGCTATGGATAGACGTCTGGATGATCTTGTAAGGCAAAGAACACCTCCTCCAGTCCGTCCGCTCACCCCAGAATATTCTTCTTCATCGGAAGAATCGCCAAGACCTCCGCGTCGACCGTATGAGCGGACTGAAAACATAGAGCAGCTCTAATTTGGAACCTTGCCATCACGGGAGGAAGAGACACTTGGTGAGGGACCCTCAAACTGCAACTTGAATAATCGTGCCGCAACTCCTAGAGCTCGAGTTGTGAATAATCCTGTTGAGAATAGACCACCTCAGCTCCTTCGCCATGCAAATACTCATAGTAACAGGGGGCAGCGAAGCCCCATCTGAGCTCCGGACTTCGTGGATGTTCCTAGAAGAGAGATCGGAGAATTCCACCAAGCTATTCAGACCCGAGCCAAAACCAGAATTAACCTACCGCCAGGCCAACTGTCTAGCAAAAAGGAAAGGATCTTGTTATCAATACCATAATCGGAGGGCTTCACCTAGCCGGGCATAGTTTCAAGGCGATGGACCAGTACGTAAACGCAGCAAAGCATCATCTTGAGGCAGGAGAGTGCAACAACCCTGAGGACAATGTCCCGGCAAAACAACAAAAGACGATGTCAGATGACATCATTTTCCGCAACCGAGAGAGTATTGGAGTCCACGCTCCGACCGAAGATCCATTTGTAATCACAATTCCTATTGGCCCGGCCACTGTCCATAAAGTTTTAGTGGATAACGGGAGTTCAGTCAACATTCTATTCAACAAGACGTTCGATCTAATGAACCTTGAATTGAAAGATTTAAATCCATGTGAAGGATGGATCCGTGGATTTAATGGGGCATCAACTACTCCAATGGGATATGTAGAACTGCCAGTTACACTTGGGGAAGGAGAACGCTAGAGAGTGAGAATTCTTCCCTTTGTTGTAGAACTGCCAGTTACACTTGGGGAAGGAGAACGCCAGAGAGTGAGAATTCTTCCCTTTGTAGTTTTGGATATTGAATCTCCTTACAATGCCTTCTTGGGCCGACCGGCCCTAGCAAAGTTTAGAGCTTGTATAGCCCCTGGTGCTTGTTATTGAAGTTTCCTACAGAAGCTGGTGTTGGCATAGTCAGAGGAGATCAGGTTGCTGCACGTGCATGTTACATTGCAGAGCTAAAACTACTCCGTAAAGGAAAAGATATTGAGATTAAAGACGCTTCTTCCCCCACAAGGGAGGAGACGTCATAGCAATTAAAGAGAATCACTATAGGTGAGTCGCCCAGAGAACTGCCCGAGGATATAGATCCCAGAGAGGACGAAAAGACTGGGGGTAGAATGGCGGCTCCCAACGAAACGACTGTGGATGTACCAATCGATGATAGCGACCCAGAGAAGGTCCTGAAGATTGGATCCCAGTTGGACCTAGTTCGAGCTAAAGAACTGACGGATTTCCTAAAAGATAACTTAGATGTATTTGCTTGGACCCATGCGGACATGTGTGGGATATCTCCATCAATCATGATCCATTTGTTGAACATTAACCCAAAGCACCCCCGTGTAAAACAAAAAAGGCGAATGCTGGGCCCAGAGAGATCCGCAGCCTTGAAAGAAGAAGTTGAAAAGTTAAGAAGTAACGGGTTCATCAGAGATTCAACCTACCCAGATTGGATTTCAAATCCAGTTTTGGTAAAGAAAGCCAATGGAAAGTGGCGTACGTGTATTGATTTTTCGGATTTGAATAAAGCCTGCCCAAAAGATAGCTTTCCGTTACCCAGAATTGATCAGTTAGTAGATTCAACGGTAGGTCATGAGCTTCTCTCTTTCATGGATGCTTATTCAGGATATAACCAGATTCCTATGCATGTTCCAGATCAATAACACACTAGCTTCATTACTGATCTGGGATTATACTACTATGTGGTACTGCCTTTTGGTTTGAAGAACGCAGGTGCTACATATCAACGGTTAGTGAACAGAATGTTCTATAACCAGATTGGGAAAACGATGGAGGTGTATGTTGACGACATGTTGGTTAAGTCCAAACAATCGTCCGATCACACTATAAACTTGGCAGAGATGTTTGGCATTCTTCGAAAGTATGGGATGAAACTCAACCCAACAAAATGCTCATTTGGAGTTGCATCCGGGAAATTCTTGGGATTCATTGTCAGCTCGCGAGGGATTGAAATTAATTCAGACCAGATTGCAGCCATCAGAGACATTCAGGAGCCTAGACAAATCAAAGATGTGTAGAGCCTTGCGGGGAAAGTAGCGGCATTAAGTAGATTCATCTCTAGAGCGACAGATAAATGCATCCCGTTCTTTGAATTGATAAAGCGAGGAAAACGCAATTTTAAGTGGACCCCTGATTGCATTGAAGCATTCCAGAACCTGCTGAATCATCTGGAGAGACCTCCGATACTGTCTAAGCCGGTGGATCACGAGGATTTATTCATGTACTTAGAGGTGTCATCCCACGTGATCAGCTCAGCGTTAGTGAGAGAAGAAGACAAGATTCAAAGGCCAGTGTACTACGTGAGTAAAAAATTGGCGGTAGCTGAATGTAATTATCCAAGGATCGAAAAGCTGACGTACAGTTTATTGATTGCATCTAGGAAACTCCGACATTATTTCCAAGCTCATCCCATCACCGTGTACACCGATCATCAACTCAAGCAAGTTCTATAGAGACCAGAAGCTTCTGGAAGGTTGCTTAAGTGGAACATAGAACTAAGTCAATTTGATTTAAATTTTCAGCTCCGACGGTCGATACGGGGGCAAGTGCTGGCAGATTTCATAGCAGAATTTACTGCCTCGGGGGACGACACGGTAAACGAAGAGACTGACCCACCAAAGTTACTTCTCGATCCTAGTGCATGGAAATTGTATGTTGATGGTGCTAGAAATGATAAACGATCTGGTGCCGGAGGTGTTTGAAACTCCTGAGAAAAGACTGATATCTTATGCTATCCGGTTGGAATTTCACGCCACTAACAACGACTCCGAATATGAAGCCTTGATAGCCGGGTTGAGGATCGCAAAGGAATTAAAGATCGCGAAGCTGGACATATTTTGTGACTCCAAGTTGGTTGTAAATCAGGTTTCTGGAAAATTTCGAGCTAGGAGCCCAAGATTGATTTCGTATTTGGAGAAAGTAAAAGAGTTGCTGATAGGTTTTGATCACTACAGTATCTCTCATATTCCACGGTCAGAAAACCAACAGGCAGATAAGTTAGCCAACATGGCTAGTTCCGACGATCCTGAAGAGATCAGACTAGCCCCAGTTGGCTTCGGTCCCCTAGCATAGATCAGATGGAAATTGATCCGGTACTAGAAACTGAGCCAGAAAGGGAGTCATGGATGACCCCGCTAAATAATTTCCTAATGAATGGAACGCTTCCGACCAAGAAGAGCGAGAGGCGTAAGGTAATTCGTAAAGCTTCCCGATATGTTCTGCAAGACGGAGTCCTGTATAGACAGGGATTTTCGATGCCTCTCCTTCGGTGTATAGCCCATGACGACATCAAACGTGTACTGTAGGAAGTGCATGAGGGTGAATGTGGCGATCACACTGGAGGACAAGCTCTGGCAAAAAAGATGTTGCGGTATGGTTATTTCTGGCCTACCATAAACAAAGATGCAACAAAGTACGCGCAACGTTGCGATGCTTGCCAAAGATTTTTGAGGATTCCCAGGGCACCTCCTGGTCAGTTAAAAACAATGACAAGTCCGTGGCCTTTCGCTATGTGGGGAATTGATATCATTGGAACCCTCCCTATAGCAAAAGGCGGAGCAAAGTTCGCCTTTGTAGCTATAGACTACTTCACCAAGTGGGTTGAGGCCGAACCGTTGACTGCAATTACAACCATGCGAGTGATCAATTTCGTTGTTAGGAACATTATTTGCCGGCTCGGGATTCCGAAGATCGTCGTAACTGACAATGGAACCCAATTTGACAGCAGCGAATTCAGGAACTTCTGCCAGAAATACCACATTGAGAAACGATACACCTCTGTGGCGCATCCGCAGTCGAACGGACAGATCGAAGCAGCAAATAAAGTGATTAAGTCCATTATCAAAAGAAGATTGAAGCGGGCTAAAGCTATGTGGGTCGATGAGTTACCCTTGGGATTATGGGCCTATAGGACGACATATAAATCGGCAAAAGGCCATACCCCCTTCTCCCTTGCTTTTGGAGCGGAACCGGTCATCCCGGTTGAGCTAAAAGTACCATCTCACCGAGTTACTTATTACGATCCAATGACTAATAACGAGTTGCTCCTCGAATCCCTAGATTCAATAGAAGAGAAGAGGGATGAAGCAGACTTGCGTGCCTTGAGACACAAGCAACAGGTCGCTCGATACTACAACAAAAAGGTTCGAGCCCGAACATTTGAACCCAGAGACTTGGTTCTGAAGCGTCTCTTTCCACCCCCGACTCATATGGGTGCGAAGTGGGAAGCACCGTACTCCATTCTACGAAAGCTTGATAATGGAACCTTCAAGCTAGCTACAGTGGATGGAGAGGAAATCCCCAGAGTGTGGAATGCCCAACATTTGCGGCCTTATATGACATAAAGATGTCGGATTTATTCTTTTGTTTCATAGGACCATGTAAAAGGCACGACTTGCCTAGAATAGTCCTATTTTTTAAGCAAAATATTATAAAGTGGACGTAGGTTACGATTTGACCTAACCACTATAAAAATACCGTGTGTCGTTTACCTTTATTGCACTATTATTTATTCGCTTTTTTATCTTTATGAAATTTGTTGTGAACTATGCGGCAATCACAGGAACATGTGACTCCAGGTGCCTTCCATCAGGATGGAGAGCAATCCGCAGCTAGAACTTTGAAGGTACAATGGAATGAATCACATCATTGACAGAACTCTAACCTTGGCGACTGCCAGGAGAGTATAAAAGCGTCCATGATTGAGCGCTGAGAAAGAGCTCTTACCCCACTGAAGGATCGGTGGGCGACTGAACGGCCGAGCTCGAACTCTAACCTTGGCGACCGCCAGGAGAGTATAAAAGCGTCCATGATTGAGCGCTGAGAAAGATCTCTTACCCTGCTGAAGGATCGGGGGGTGATTGAACAGCCGAGCTCGAACTCTAACCTTGGCGACCGCCAGGAGAGTATAAAAACATCTGCAATTAAGCGCTGACAAGGATGCTGGAGACTCAGCGTCCCCAGAATTCCTGCCCCGTTAAAGGATCGGTGAGAAGATCATGATACAAGTTTGAACTTTAACCCGCTGATGGATCGGGAAAGTATAGAGGCACCGAAGATTCGGCGCCTCAAGGACTATAATTCTACTAAAAAAAATCCAAGTCCCCCGTATTCAAATATAGAGGGCAACATGCATAGAAATTGTTAAATTCTTTCCGTTGCTTGAATGATTTGTGATATAATTTTAGTTTGGTTGTAGCCAAATGACTTGTGACTAAATATGAAGAGTTTATTGACTGCAGGTACACGATGACGCAAAAGAAATAAACTTTCATTCATAAACTGTAAACCTACAAGATAAAGGGGAACCTAAACAAAAGTGAGGGCCATTCTCACAATTACATTTCATGGCCAATGGAAACCCTAAAAATCCTAAGGACAAAATATGAACTGATATCTACATCCTACTTATGTTGGGGGGAGGGGGCTATGTAGGCTTCTTGCTCTTTTTCTGCTTCCCTGACTCCTCCTTGTCAACATCCGAACGACCATCTTTTTTCCTCTTCCCCTTATCAACAAGAGGCTCCGGTGAAGAACTAGAGGATTGAGAGGCTAGTTGTGAAGTTATTGATCGGGAGGAAAATCTTACGACCAACCCAGTTTCGGGGTCGATCTCGGAAATAGGGAGCACATATACTGGAATCTGTCCCCCTCTCATAAGGAGCAACTGCTCCTCCTCTTCGGCCGGTTGTTCAGCCATGGTTTCCTCATCATCGCCTCTGCTCTCTTTGGTAATTGCGACTTCCTCTTCAACGCCGTCGTGGCGTCCATCCATGTCTTTCAAAGCCTCGATGGGTTCAGCATCTGGGGGGACATCGGCACCAACACTTGGCAGGATGTCAATCTTCTCTGCCTCTGCCTTCTTTTCAGCATCCTTGTCAACTGGCCCGCCACCTGTATCATGAAAAACAAATGTTATTTTGGGAGAAAATGCGGTTTGCTCAGTTGATTGTCCGACAAGACGACGACAAGTGACAATTGCTTTGGTAAGTTGCGGAGAAAATATAGAGATACCTTCCGCCGATCCTCCATCCAAGCTAGCACCAGAACCCCCGACAGCTGGAGGAGTTGGACCCAGAGGAATCAATGGATAATCTGGATTGTATTCCTCAATTTCGGAGGCCTTGGGCTCTGCAGCTGAGCTCGGGCCTTCTTCCATTTTTTCTTTGCCCTTCGCCTGAGTTTTCTCTTTTTCAATTTCTTCTTGGAGTAGGCGTCTGCCTTTCTCTAAATCCTCAGGTTCATTATCCCTAAGAATGGTATGCATCAACTCATTCTCATCAATCTCATCAACTCATAATCGCTGTTTCTCGCTCTCAATGATTGCATCCCATATGCTGGATAGAGTGACATGGTAGTCTGGGATCCAGGAGATGTTACGGGTCTTGATGACCTGACCAAGGAAGTCGAACAACATTTCTTCAAATCCTTCGATCTCCTTCTCTCTCTCGAGGAGCTTTTCATTAGAAACAGTAGCCATTTCAATGGCACTTTCCACATTATTTTCAGCAAGAATAGCGCGCTTCTCTGCACGTGCGAGTTGATCATTCAGAATTGCCTTCTCTTTTTCGGCCAGAGCTAAGCTATCTTTCAAACTTGCCTTTTCTTTCTCCCAAGCAGCTCTTTCGGCCTCGAAGTGATCCTGTGCTGTTTTCAGTTCGGTGTTGGCCATCCTGAGATCTTCCACCTCTTGCTTCAATAACGCTCGCTCTTTGCTATTAGAATCAAGCTCATTATGGAAACGTTGCCTGGCCTCCTCCAACTCTGTTTTGTAAGTTTTAGCATCTCGTCGAGCCAAGGCAAGCAAAGATTGTGCATCCTCTAAGTCCTTCTCCATTTTTGCCCTGGCCCTTTCATTGTTATCTATCTTCACTTTGGATCTATGCGCTTCCATCTCAAGCGTTCAGATGACGTCTGAACGATTGACAGCATGTTTCTTCATCGCCTCATACTGCTTGGCTACATGGCGAATGTGCCCGATGACTTCAGTATCCCAGTTCTTAGGGACTGGTTCCAAGGCTGGAACGAACATAATCCTTTCGAAGAAGATATCGGGGAATTGTTCTCGCAACTTTTCCAGCTTAGCCTGAGTCTCAGGACCATGGATATAATCTCGTGACCCGGGGGCAATCAAACCTTGTTGGCTGGAAGGGACAATGTCAATTTTCTCCTTCTTAGAATCCTTGTTTGGATCCTTGCTTTTATCCTTGGGCTCGTGGTGCCTTTTTGATGATCTGCTGTGAGAGGGTGCACTCTTCGGAGGGGTTAAGTCTTTGGGAAGTTGTTTTCCCCCTGTAGGAGGCACCGAATGACTGGGAGGTTTACCAGACGTTGGTTTTGATGGAGACCTGGATTGTGAAGAAGTAGGCTTATGAGAATGACCGCGAGCATGCTCAGGATTTGGATGAAGGCTAGGAGTGCCTTCACGGAGAGAGCGATAGGAATAAGATCGTCTGCGAGACATCTTTCCTGCAAAAGAAACAAGAACATATTAAAAACTTGAATACTGTTGATATAAAAGTGTGGGGTCAGGCAGTGCATGTGATTTGTGCATCCCATATAATTCCCCCTAACAAACTAGAGCCCGAAGTCAGGCTCATCTGAGTAGTCTCTCGTTCTCCAACTGGAATAGTTGTTTCCTCAGAAATAGGAAAAAATGGCTCCCCTTCGAAGTCTCCCTGTGTATATACATCATCAGGCAAAGGAATTTTGCTCAGTTCTTTAAATAGCTGCTCCTTTGTTAAATCATCGGGAGCAGCAGGTTCAACCGGTAGAGAGGCCCTTGAGGGGAAATCCCCCGGAGAGATTGGGATCTCCTTAGACTCGTCAGCACGGGCCTCATCTCCTCTATATACGTTTAGGTCTTCGTCGTCCTGGATGATTATCGGCGAAGGACTCTTACGAAATTTAGTTGTTTAAGCTGCCCGTGATGTTCCTTCTCCCTCAGTCGTGGGCACGTATTTGTAAGGTTTACCGCCCGCACCAAGTCCAAACCTTATATCCAGAAGGCGGTGCTTGTGAAGATTCTCGTCAGTAATGCATTTCTTGATCTTTAGGAAGTCGGATTTGCTTTGCAGAAGAAGGGACAGTCGATTATTGTACACCGAGCCTTCCGTCTTGGGAAAGGCGTGATCTGCTTAGAGAAAAGAAGCATGTTAGTGCTTCGATTTCTTAAACAAGTTATTCATTCAAAAGTTTAAAATTTACTTGATTTAAGCCATCTTCTTGAACACCCAGCCTGTCTCTTTATATAGAACCAATCGGCCTTGGGATCCCCTATGTTGCTGTACCCGTCAGACAAAACCTTCCTATTTGCTACCGATTCGAAGAAAGAAAAATTTGGGGTTGCCGAGGAGCGATGCTTGAAAAGGTAAAAGAATTTCAAATCTTTAAACGTGAGCTCAGTATGCAGAATTTCCGCGTATGCGATGTATAGGGTGTATAGGGCTGCGTAGGCATTGGGATGAAGCTGCATTGGAGCAATACCCAATCGTTTTAGGGTCTCAATGACGATTGGAGGAAACAGAGGAATAGCGCCTACCCAGCACATAAGTCGGCTAACTGTCATATACCCCTCCGGAGCCAAATGAGGTCTATCTTCGCTGCCAGGTGTCCTCACATCATCCCAGGGGATCCCGTGTCTCAAGCAAATTCTCTTAAGCTTTATGTCATCAAGTTTGGAAGTTATGGAGTCAGTGAATTTCTCTATTTCTATTGCACCAGGAATTTCGTCGGGCGCTCGGTCGTCTACTTCGGATTCCTCATCAAGCGAGGTACTCTTGGACGGATCCGATTCTGTTTCTACTGCATATTCGGATCCAGAATCTGCACCCTCTGGACTAATTGGAGGAACCTCGGGGTTGTGGTGCTCATACACCTCGGGATCCGTCTCTTATCAGATCTTGAAGGGGAACGATTATCCGACATTACTGTTTAGGCGAGTAAACATGAGAAATAAGAATATAATTACCCGTCCCCCGTGTGTGCAAGTGCAAGTGTGTGCCTGTGCTTGTCTTAAAGAAAAAGTATAAAGGTTATCAAGATCATCGAAGTATTAGTCGTCATATGCGGTCAAGTTATGCTTTCGTTCAGTCCAGGAAGTCCGTTTCCAAGGTTCTAGCCCAATTATCCATTGATGTACCGAAGTTAAGTTAGATTGCTCATTTTACAAGTTCGTTGGGTCATTCGCCATCTGGATCATGATACATCTCCGGATCGTGTGTGGTGGCATTCGGATCGCGGCATGAATCTGGATCGTGAAGCAAGTATGGATCCGCAGCGGGGGCGCTAGCCCATGAGAGTGTTCCGGATCGGGTCGCTATGAGCTCCACTACACCAAAATAGGTGATTGCCAACGAGTATAACTGTCGCAAACAATTTCCGCAACACTTATTAGTGTTGCTATGGAGGGGTGGCAATGTATTACCAATGCATATAAGCGTTGGCAAATATTCATTCCCAACGCTTATATGCGTTGGCAAATATTCAGTCACAACGCTTATATCCATTGGCAAATATTCATTCACAACGCTTATAAGCGTTGGCAATATTATATTCGCAACACTTATAAACGTTGGTAACATGCAACACTAATATTTGCATATAAGATAGCATAAGCTCTATTTAATATGCATTCATTCAGTTATGGTATTATCTCAACATAGCAACATGTAACCAAATCAACAAGAAATAAAAATCCATATTCATGGTAACAGCAAAGTATGAACTAACAAAAAAATTCAATACATAAAGATACTAAATTTAATATATATACAATATCCGATTCCATAGTAATAACAATACAGAATTAACATAATGCAAGATGTTTTTCATATTTGAAGTCTACAAGTACCAAACGCGAAACTCCAGCTATATAACGAACCTTACATCCAAAAATTTGCATAGCTTGTACCACCAATTTTTCTCATTTTCTCTGCTTCTTCTACTGCTTTCTACGTGCATTTAATGAAATAACATCAATTAAGTTTCAAATAGCAGTAAATGTTATAAGTTAAAAGTCATACCTTTCAATTTTGACACATCTTTTGTCTATTGAGCTCGATGAAATCTTGCAATTTAAGCTCCTTTTTAAGCCTTTTGTTTTCTTCAAGAACCTCCAATGCAAATTCCACACCACGGTCACATAATGGTTCGTCAATCCAGTGGATGAATCCACAATCTCTAAAAGTTCCAGTGTTTGCACAAATAAAATATCGGCGACCAACATTTTTATTCAAATAGCATGTTCTGAATATTGGTTCAATGTTGCAACGGCATAACAACCTTCGAGATTGTGCTTCTCCAACATAGTATGTTGGTAGGGGTGGCAATCTTGTAGGTGTTGTCGATCTGGTAGGCGATGCCATATCATTCTGAACACTTAATAATGCCAAATCTTTTTCTAAACTCAACTCTATTCTCACGTAGACGCTAAACGGAGTTGGTGTCTGAGATTCGGCTGAGCAAACAATTTGAGTAGGATCGCCCGAATCGTCTGAATAGGCCGATGGACAATACCGTTGGAAGTAGTCACAATTGAAACACCCCACCTCCGTTAGGGTCACTCTCAAAGGGAATGCCCTAATTTTGGTGGAGGTTTATAAGTATAAGTCACAGATATACAAGATAGATATAAGAACACATATTTGTAAACAACGGAAAATCAACAACTTTTATTTCATAAAAGCAAATACGTGCTACAACAACACCACCATAATTGTCTTACATCTTTTCCAAAACATAACATAACACTTTCATAATCTGTCTTGATTACATTATTTAAAGAAGCATAAATAAAACATAGATAAACTGCAAAGGCCCCATAGTGGTTGTCCAAAGCCATAGTTCAAGACGAAAAGGACTAAGCAATACATTTCTCCTCTTCAAGCTGGATGTTAGGACCGGTCAAGCTGCTGTGTTCCCTCCCTGTGGACCTGGGGGGGGGGGAACGAAAGAAAAGAAGACGAAAGAAAAGTAGAGTCAGACATAAAGCCTGAGTAAGTCTAGTACTATTCTGTCTATGAATAAAGAACTGGGTATGATAAGTATAAACAAGAAGTGGGAAAGCACTATAAACTTGGTTAAGTTGTCTAGGGTCGAATATACTATCGTACCCCATGTAAATCTCTGAACCCATATAAACTAGTTCCCAACTGGCACGCCATAATCAGGGTGATGTGATCCATTCTATGGTGATCGGCTCCTACTCGCATAGTTACATGTGTCTTACGGCCCCCGATGTTGTAGTTACCTATGCTGGTCCCACCATGGGGTGTATCAAGTCCCATGGTGGCGGCCCGACACGATCCTAGAATGCACAGGTATGCTACTGGTGTCCAGTGCCTTATTTTCTGCGCCGGAGTGTGTGCACGCCCGCACCCCATTAGAACCTACACTGCTACACCACCGCCGTCGATTTGACCTCTTACAATCAGCCCAGTAATCGTGCCCCACCCTGCCTAGTTTCAGGGTATCCTGATACACCTTCTAGGGTTACTGCTGAAAAGGGTCCCCCGTTACTAGGTTTTCTATCTCTAGCCAACATGCTAAGTTGGTTAAGTGTTTCCTAACCTAACCCCCACTAGTCCGTTTAGTTTAGCATGTTCCATTTTGATTAAGTCTTTAGTTCACTTAATCCTAACAATCCTGACTCAGCCTTAATTGTCTTATTAAAGCCTTGACCTCTCACATTAGACAGGTATTGTTGTGGCTGCCTGTTGCCGGTTGGTTCCGGGCAGTCTTACGCCATAACTCAGTCTAACCTCGGGTCCTTATTGGGCTCCATGTTTAACCTCCCACATTGGATAGGTATTGTTGTGACTACTGGACAGCCGGGCGGTTCCGGGCAGGTTTACATCACAACTCAATCCAACCTCGGGTTAAACACATCGTATGTTCTACATTTACATATTTTGTCTTTCTTCTTTATTTTCTTATATGTAAATATTTGCGGCCCATTATTAAGTTAATGGTGTAAAGGTTACACCAATCATGGGCCCAACCCATACTTGAATTTGGGCCCTTCTATTTTATATTTTCATTCATTAGTAATTTTAACCCAACGTTATTTTCCCCCGTTTTACACGTCCGTTTATTATATATATGTTGGGCTTAGCCTTTTTAAAGCCCAACTTAGCCATGCGAAAAGGGGAGGCTTAAAGCGTGATTACATACACAAAGAGGGGAATGTGAACGCATGAACTTGCAATATGACGTTGGAAATACAAAATAGAAACTGGTGTACTTGCATAGTAGTGACATATACTTTGGTCATAAAGCATAAGTGACATGAATCAAACCATGTAAACTTGTAGTTAAGTTAAGAATATTACTATCGACACATAGGCTTAACTACAACATAAACCTATATTTTTATTCAGGCATAATGTCAAACATAAGCAAATCATGTTCATAAGACTACTACATGTTTACCAAGGTGCCTACTTTTGTGACTAATACAAAAGTATAGTTAAATTTGTTCGCATAACCATGGCATAAATATTTCTAACATGAAATCATGATTTTTTACTTTAGTGATGCAAACTTGCAAAAAGGGATTTTGAATCTAACCTAGCTATGTACCACATATGTCATCATATAATTCTTGTAAACAATATAGACTTAACATGGATTTCAATTATGCCAAATATCAATCATAGCCTAGTCATATTCATAAGTTTGCAAATAGGTTTTCTAGTACAAAAGCATGTCTTAATACATAGATCATGATGCCAAATTTTCAACATAATTTCATATGGACTATGATAACCCAAACTTATTCCAATTACTTCACAAAAATGATGTTTGTATAAAAATACACATTATGATGGCATAGTAGCAAAACCCCAAACTTGCATGGATTTAAATTAATCAACCACATACATGTAGCTTCAACATGGATTACATAATTTGCGAATATTCCAAACGTATACTTGCATAAAACTACCGCATGTAGTTTTTCATAATGAATAACATAATTTGAGAATATCCAAACGTATACAATATTCCAAATCGATAAGAATCATAGTAACGCACAAATATGAATTACTTTATTGCCACAAATCAAGTATACAAACCAACACAATTATTTGTTCATACCAAAATAATACTCTACTTACAATGGTGTGGCGAATTCTCCAATTTAGGGATTTGGAGATACGATTCCTTTGTTGAATTGATTTGATTAAGTTGCTTTATGCTTTTAGAATTTGCCTCCTAATCCTCTCTCCAATTGGTGGCTACTCTTAGTCGTTCCTCAGCAACATGGCGACTTTGTTCTTATTTTTGAATGAATAGATTAGGGTTGAGTCTAGGGTTATTTTTATAGAGGTTATGAACTGATTAGGACCATTGATGTTGCTTGGATTGATCGTAGCCATTCATTCGATAGAGAGACCAATTAGAGCCTGCCACCTAGCCCTAATGACAAAGCAGACTGCAGAAAATCGGCCAACATAGAATAGGCCAGCCAGGTTGGGCTGGGTTCGACCTGGCTCTGGACCAGGTCGACATGCCTGTCGACAGCCCTGTCGACCTGGCTAGACCAGGTCGACAGCCCAGTCGACTTGGGCGCATTAGGCGGGACTTTTCCCGCCCTGGCCAATTGGGCCCGATTTTGGAATTTTTCTGAGCTGTTTTATTCTGTTCGAATTTTAAACTTAATTCAGAAACTTCCGAAGGCCATACCTTCTTCATACGGACTCCGTTTTTCGAAAACTCGGACTCTATTTCGCGTATTTTTCCGAGACGAACGCAATGGCATATCCCGTTTCCCTTAGTTCTTTGATTTCAAATTAATTATACTTTAATTTGTTAATTTCACAGTTATAGAATTCGCGGGGTGTTACATTCTCCCCCACTTAAAAGGATTTCGTCCCCGAAATCTTCAAGTTAGGAGGAACGTATATCCTAACATCCAATCATCCATCTACTCATCCATCAAACACGAGCATCCATTGTCCTTAAAAGACTTCTAATGCTTCATGATCATATGCGAAGTGTGTGTGTACATGTACTTATCTAATGCAAAATCAGGCGGTCTACTGATTCAGTTGACCTCCTTAATGTGAATTATGTAAGTGCCATGAATCCATTATGTATGCAAATTTTCCTATTCTTGATTCTACATGAGTGCATAATCATTCAATACAAATGCAACATCCACATGACAACACATAAGAATTCAACCATATACGAATGCAAACATATATGCATATGCAATATGAAGTGACTGAGCCGATCTAAAACCTAGATTGTGTGTGTATATGCAACCACGAGCAACCACTAGCAATCACTTGCAACCACTTGCAACCATCATCCATAACATGTTTCAATTACATGTTTCCATCCAAAGGGTTTCTACCTAAAAGATAAGGTCGAGGAAATATACCTAAAAAGATAGATAAAAGCGCAACTTAAGGAAAAGGAAAGATCAAGGATGTACCCTCGAACAGAAAAGGGTAGGCAGTGCGTATTCTAGCTTCAGTTTCCCAAGTCGCGTCTTCCTCGGCGTCGCTCCACTGAACTTTGACGAGCTTGACTTCACGGTTGCGTAGCTTCTTCACTTCCGTTCCTAATATGCAGGTTGGAACTTTTCTTATGGTTGCTTCGCGTTCCACTTCGGCCTCTTCGAGGATATTTGGCTCTACCACTTCAGCAGACTCATGTAGACATTTTCGGAGATGTGAAACGTGAAAAACGTTGTGGACTCCAGCCAACTTCTCGGGTAGTTCTAATCTATAGGCCATTTTCCCAATTTTCTCGATGATAGGGAATGGCCCTACTAACCTTGGTGCCAGTTTTCCTGTGGTTCCAAAACGAACAACGTTTCTTAGTGGTGATACCTTGAGAAAAACTCTGTCTCCAACCTCAAATTCAAGGTCGGTCCTTCTCTTGTCGGCATAGGACTTTTGTCTGTCTTGGGCCGTCTTCATCCTTCTTCGTATTAAGTCTACTTTCTCTGAAGTCTCTCGGATTATATCCAGTCCAAGTATGAGCTTATCAGTAGACTCCCACCAACAAGTGGGCGATCGGCACGGTCTTCCATATAAAGCTTCGAAGGGCGCCATTCCGATGGTTGCTTGATAGCTGTTGTTGTAGGCAAATTCCACCAAAGGAAGGTGGTCTTCCCATGTCCCTCCGAAGTCAAGGACGCATAGTCTTAAAAGGTCTTCCAAGACTCTGTTCACTCTCTCTGTTTGGCCGTCGGTTTGGGGATGATAGGCTGTGCTCAAGCATAACTGCGTTCCTACTGCTTCTTGCAGACTCCGCCAAAACTCACTGGTGAAGATGGGGTCTCGGTCACTAACAATGCTAGATGGTATTCCATGGAGTCGAACGATTTCGTTGAGGTAAAGTGATGCTAGGGATGAGGCAGTTCTTTTACTTTTGACAGGTAAAAAGTGGGCGCTTTTAGTAAGACTATCCACTATTACCCAAATGCTAGTGTTGCCTCTCCTAGACCTAGGCAGCCCATCGATGAAGTCCATTGAGATGCTATCCCACTTCCACTGCGGGACCTCCAGAGGATGTAGCAGTCCGCCAGGCTTTTTCTGTTCCGCCTTAACCTGTTGGCACACCATACACTTAGAAACGACCTCTGCCACGTCCTTTTTCATGCCGTTCCAGAAGAAAGTCCTTTTTATGTCTCTGTACATTTTATCCCCGCCTGGATGTATAGTCATCTTGGAGTGATGTGCTTCCTCGAGAACCTTCTTTATTAGATCTTTTTTCTATGGGACGCATAGTCTTCCGTCTCGCCTTAGCAAACCCTTATCGTCGATGGAGTATCTGTTGAGGTGACTTGAAGTCTCACCCCTAATTAGCCTATCAATTGTTTCCACAAGCTGAGGGTCTTCGCGTTGTGCTGTCCCTACTGAATCCACTAAAGTTGGGCGCACTTCGAGAGATACTAGCAAGCCTGGTACGAAATCGGAGGAGGGCCTAAAGTCGAAGCTGGCTATAAACTCTAGGCTTTGTCTTTCAAC
The DNA here is from genome assembly GCA_030737875.1 of Allium sativum. NCBI lineage: Eukaryota > Viridiplantae > Streptophyta > Magnoliopsida > Asparagales > Amaryllidaceae > Allium > Allium sativum. The sequence continues at coordinate 1,037,595,069 of CM060913.1, read as the reverse complement.
AAACAACGGGCTTAGGGTCAATTTCTTTCGGCTCAACGCGTCTGCCACTACGTTGCCTTTGCCCGGAGTGTAGGAGATTTCGAAATCGTACGAGGCAAGAAACTCCATCCATCTTTGTTGCCTCAAGTTAAGATCTTTCTACGAGAAAAGATATTTCAACGATTTATGGTCAGTGTAAAGTTCGAACTTCTCACCTAGGAGATAGTGTCGCCAAGACTTGAGTGCAAAGACGATGGCGGCTCACTCAAGATCGTGGGTTGGGTAGTTCTTTTCGTGCACTTTCAACTGCCTCCCGCCATAAGCTACTACCCTTCCTTCTTGCATTAAGACGGCGCCTAGCCCTGTCCCACATGCATCCGTATAAACAGTGAACATCTTGCTCCCATCTGGCAGCGTCAAAACTGGGGCTGTTGTAAGAGCCCTTTTCAGTCGTTGGAAAGCAAACTCGCAATCCAAATCCCAATTGAACACTAGATTCTTCTTGGTCAACTTCGTGAGCGGAGCTGAGATTTTCGCAAAATCCCTTATGAATTTTCGATAGAAACCTGCTAGTCCTAGAAAGCTTCGGACCTCAGTTGCATTCCTTGGTGTCTTCTAATCCTGTACCGCCACTACCTTAGCAGGGTCCACTGCTAACCCTTGTTTGGATACTATGTGCCCAAGGAACCTCACCTCTTCTCTCCAAAAGTGGCATTTGGAGAATTTGGCTTTTAGTTGATGGACTCGCAAAGTTTCCATGATTGCCCTTAAGTGCTGAGCATGTTCCTCTTCACTCTTTGAGAAGATAAGGATATCATCTACGAAGACCACTACGAATTTGTTGAGGAAATCTCTAAATACCCTACTCATCAGGTCCACGAAGTAAGCAGGTGCATTTGTCAAGCCGAAAGGCATGACAAGCCATTCAAAGAAGCCGTCTGGGGTTCTGAATGCCGTTTTATCGATGCTATCTTCAGCCACCCTTAGCTGATGAAAATCGGTTGCTAAATCGAGTTGGGAGAAAACAGACGCTCCTATAAGCTGGTCAAATAAATCGTCAATTCTAGGGAGAGGGTGCCTATTCTTTTTCGTTAGCTTGTTGAGCTCCCTATAGTCAACACATAGATGGAGTGAACCATCCGCCTTTGTAGCGAACACCACTGGAGCGCCCCATTCTGAAATGCTTCTCCTAATGAACCCCTTTTCTAGAAGCTCTTTAATCTGTTTACTGAGCTCTTTCCTTTCCCGTGGAGCCATGTGTCTAACGGGTAACGCAACGGGCTTTGCATTATCTACAAGATATATGCGGAAGTCTATTTCCCGCTTCGGAGGCAAGCCCTTCACCTCTTCGAAGACATCTGGATATTCCCGGACCACTCTAACTGATTGCAAATTTTCAACAGAGGCATCTAGCGATTCAAGATAACTAAGCATAACCGCATACGAGGGATTACAAGAAATTTCCAAAGTATTACCGAGCTGGGTTAGGAGCCTAACAACCCTTTTCTCACAATCAAGGATGGCCCCATTACTGGATAGCCAATCCATACCCAAAATCAAACCATAACCCGAAAAGCCCAAAACAAAGGCACTACATTGAAATTCTACACTTAGAATAGAAATTTTCAATCCCAAACAGATCATAGACAAATGAGCTGGGCCCCCAATTGGGTTTGAAACAATTAAGGGGTCCTCTACCATACTAGTTTTTAGGTGCAGAGATTCTACTAAAGCAGACGAGATAAAGGAGTGTGATGCGCCAGAATCAAATAAAGTGCGAACGGGGTGATCATAAAGATAAACTACACTTTCTACAGAAGTATTTATACCTCGCTGTTGCAGAGGTGGCACTTCCAGCACATGAACCTGTGCCCCTGGGGTGGATCCAGCCCTCTGCCCCTGTCCTCGTTTCTTTGGGCAGTCCTTAGCCCTGTGGCCTGTCTCACCGCAAGAAAAGCACCCACCATTCTCCTTGGCCTTCTTTTTCCGGCAGTCCTTTACTAAGTGCCCCACTTTGCCACAGAAATTGCACTTCCTCTTCTCTTTGTTGCCTTTCCCGCCTTTCTTAAAGTCTGTCTTCTTAGGCTGCAAACCTTCTTTCTTCCCTTGAGAGCTTTCTGCCTTTGTCTCTTTCCCTTATCCTCTTCATTCAGCAATGCCATTTGCACCAATCTTTCATACGTGGCTCCCATGGGTATATGGGTCATGGCCAAACTGTGTAATGGCTCATTCAACCCTTTGACGAAACGGAGAGCCTTCTTGTGCGGGGTGTTGACTAGGTCAAGCCCAAACCTAGCCAGCTCATCGAACTGATTCACATACTCTCTGACTGTCTTGTCCCCTTGCTTAAGAAATAAGAATTTTTCCAACTGCAAACTTCTTTCCGCATCTGAGAGAAATTTAGTCTCAAACCTTGCCCTAAAGTCCTCCCATGTCTCCACTGGTCTTTCAGCATTAGTGACTTCCCACCAGTAGGAAGCCTCGCCCTTCAATAGCCACACTGCCAATTGTACTTTTTGTCTATCCTCTACCTCAAAGATGATGAATAGGTCCTCAGTTTCTTTCAGCCAATTCCTAGCTGCCACGAAGGACTCAGTTCCATGGAAATCCTTTCCTCCCATAGCTTTAAAATCTTTACATATCTTAGCAAAAGTGTTTCCCCGAGGAGGAGGTGGAGGAAAAGGTGCCGCTGCAGCTGGCTGATTTCCGGCAGCTGGGGGAGGAGGAACGGTAGGACCTGGCTGAGTGGCTCTTGCTTCTAAGAACCGTCTAAACCAACCAGGTATTGGCACCTCTTCTGGCAAGTTAAGATCTTCGGACATGCTGAAACAAAAAGGATAGATTCAAAACGAAGGATAAGAGATAGTGCATATGGCTTTGGGGAGTGGACTTTGCCTTTTAAAATAAAATAATATTTCTTTTAAAAATGCTTCTTTAAATTTCCTTTTTGAAAATAATTTTTCAAAACTTTTTATCTTATCTGGTAAACCTATGCTCTGATACCAAGTGAAACACCCCACCTCCGTTAGGGTCACTCTCAAAGGGAATGCCCTAATTTTGGTGGAGGTTTATAAGTATAAGTCACAGGTATACAAGACAGATATAAGAACACATATTTGTAAACAGCGGAAAATCAACAACTTTTATTTCATAAAAGCAAATACGTGCTACAACAACACCACCATAATTGTCTTACATCTTTTCCAAAACATAACATAACACTTTCATAATCTGTCTTGATTACATTATTTAAAGAAGCATAAATAAAACATAGATAAACTGCAAAGGCCCCATAGTGGTTGTCCAAAGCCATAGTTCAAGACGAAAAGGACCAAGCAATACATTTCTCCTCTTCAAGCTGGATGTTAGGACCGGTCAAGCTGTTGTGTTCCCTCCCTGTGGACCTGGGGGGGGGGGGAACGGAAGAAAAGAAGACGAAATAAAAGTAGAGTCAGACATAAAGCCTGAGTAAGTCTAGTACTATTCTGTCTATGAATAAAGAACTGGGTATGATAAGTATAAACAAGAAGTGGGAAAGCACTATAAACTTGGTTAAGTTGTCTAGGGTCGAATATACTATCGTACCCCATGTAAATCTCTGAACCCATATAAACTAGTTCCCAACTGGCACCCCATAATCAGGGTGATGTGATCCATTCTATGATGATCGGCTCCTACTCGCATAGTTACATGTGTCTTACGGCCCCCGATGTTGTAGTTACCTATGCTGGTCCCACCATGGGGTGTATCAAGTCCCATGGTGGCGGCCCGACACGATCCTAGAATGCACAGGTATGCTACTGGTGTCCAGTGCCTTATTTTTCTGCGCCGGAGTGTGTGCACGCCCGCACCCCATTAGAACCTACACTGCTACACCACCGCCGTCGATTTGACCTCTTACAATCAGCCCAGTAATCGTGCCCCACCCTGCCTAGTTTCAGGGTATCCTGATACACCTTCTAGGGTTACTGCTGAAAAGGGTCCCCCGTTACTAGGTTTTCTATCTCTAGCCAACATGCTAAGTTGGTTAAGTGTTTCCTAACCTAACCCCCACTAGTCCGTTTAGTTTAGCATGTTCCATTTTGATTAAGTCTTTAGTTCACTTAATCCTAACAATCCTGACTCAGCCTTAATTGTCTTATTAAAGCCTTGACCTCTCACATTAGACAGGTATTGTTGTGGCTGCCTGTTGCCGGTTGGTTCCGGGCAGTCTTACGCCACAACTCAGTCTAACCTTGGGTCCTTATTGGGCTCCATGTTTAACCTCCCACATTGGATAGGTATTGTTGTGACTACTGGACAGCCGGGCGGTTCCGGGCAGGTTTACATCACAACTCAATCCAACCTCGGGTTAAACACATCGTATGTTCTACATTTACATATTTTGTCTTTCTTCTTTATTTTCTTATATGTAAATATTTGCGGCCCATTATTAAGTTAATGGTGTAAAGGTTACACCAATCATGGGCCCAACCCATACTTGAATTTGGGCCCTTCTATTTTATATTTTCATTCATTAGTAATTTTAACCCAACGTTATTTTCCCCCGTTTTACACGTCCGTTTATTATATATATGTTGGGCTTAGCCTTTTTAAAGCCCAACTTAGCCATGCGAAAAGGGGAGGCTTAAAGCGTGATTACATACACAAAGAGGGGAATGTGAACGCATGAACTTGCAATATGACGTTGGAAATACAAAATAGAAACTGGTGTACTTGCATAGTAGTGACATATACTTTGGTCATAAAGCATAAGTGACATGAATCAAACCATGTAAACTTGTAGTTAAGTTAAGAATATTACTATCGACACATAGGCTTAACTACAACATAAACCTATATTTTTATTCAGGCATAATGTCAAACATAAGCAAATAATGTTCATAAGACTACTACATGTTTACCAAGGTGCCTACTTTTGTGACTAATACAAAAGTATAGTTAAATTTGTTCGCATAACCATGGCATAAATATTTCTAACATGAAATCATGATTTTTACTTTAGTCATGCAAACTTGCAAAAAGGGATTTTGAATCTAACCTAGCTATGTACCACATATGTCATCATATAATTCTTGTAAACAATATAGACTTAACATGGATTTCAATTATGCCAAATATCAATCATAGCCTAGTCATATTCATAAGTTTGCAAATAGGTTTTCTAGTACAAAAGCATGTCTTAATACATAGATCATGATGCCAAATTTTCAACATAATTTCATATGGACTATGATAACCCAAACTTATTCCAATTATTTCACAAAAATGATGTTTGTATAAAAATACACATTATGATGGCATAGTAGCAAAACCCCAAACTTGCATGGATTTAAATTAATCAACCACATACATGTAGCTTCAACATGGATTACATAATTTGCGAATATTCCAAACGTATACTTGCATAAAACTACCGCATGTAGTTTTTCATAATGAATAACATAATTTGAGAATATCCAAACGTATACAATATTCCAAATCGATAAGAATCATAGTAACGCACAAATATGAATTACTTTATTGCCACAAATCAAGTATACAAACCAACACAATTATTTGTTCATACCAAAATAATACTCTACTTACAATGGTGTGGCGAATTCTCCAATTTAGGGATTTGGAGATACGATTCCTTTGTTGAATTGATTTGATTAAGTTGCTTTATGCTTTTAGAATTTGCCTCCTAATCCTCTCTCCAATTGGTGGCTACTCTTAGTCGTTCCTCAGCAACATGGCGGCTTTGTTCTTATTTTTGAATGAATAGATTAGGGTTGAGTCTAGGGTTATTTTTATAGAGGTTATGAACTGATTAGGACCATTGATGTTGCTTGGATTGATCGTAGCCATTCATTCGATAGAGAGACCAATTAGAGCCTGCCACCTAGCCCTAATGACAAAGCAGACTGCAGAAAATCGGCCAACATAGAATAGGCCAGCCAGGTTGGGCTGGGTTCGACCTGGCTCTGGACCAGGTCGACATGCCTGTCGACAGCCCTGTCGACCTGGCTAGACCAGGTCGACAGCCCAGTCGACTTGGGCGCATTAGGCGGGACTTTTCCCGCCCTGGCCAATTGGGCCCGATTTTGGAATTTTTCTGAGCTGTTTTATTCTGTTCGAATTTTAAACTTAATTCAGAAACTTCCGAAGGCCATACCTTCTTCATACGGACTCCGTTTTTCGAAAACTCGGACTCTATTTCGCGTATTTTTCCGAGACGAACGCAATGGCATATCCCGTTTCCCTTAGTTCTTTGATTTCAAATTAATTATACTTTAATTTGTTAATTTCACAGTTATAGAATTCGCGGGGTGTTACAACAATAATCAGTCGAAGGCCTTGAGTTGGAGGACATCTGTAGAAATTAAATAAACAACAGTCTCAAAATTTAAATCTAATTTTAAATCACATCAAATAAAACAGCATAGGAATTTAAATCTAATTTAAATCAGTCAGTGTAATTTAAAGCCAACAGAAGAGATATATTTAAAGCATTTATGAAAAGGAGATCCAGTTCAGTCAATGTTACCTTCCTTCGATTTCTCAAGAAAGCCAACAGAAGAGTGAGTCAGTCGATTCTTTCATTTTTATAGTTTAGGAATCAAGTGTCGTTATCAAGATTTATTGAATGTTCCATAAATCTCAAACTAACTTTGAAATGTGTATGACGAGTTTCAAAATATCACAATCATGAGTGATTCCACATACATTATACACAATATGCCTTGCACATGATTTGTATTCACTTTAACTATACAACCAGTTGGAATTGAAAAAGATGCGAGATTACATATATAGATGGTGAACCGATCAAACAAAGTTCTTTAAGTTACATTTATTAAGTAGAAAAAACAACCTTTTCAAGCAATAAATATAAATATTGCTGTTTTTAACATAATTTTGTAGAAAAAAGTAAAGCTCAAGGATATCGGTAGGAGAAACAAATGCATAAGAAAGAGGAACTTAACACAGAAAGAACAAATTCAGATACTGATGGGACTAATAAACCTGAAACTTGTATCAAGAGTACTAAGAATGTCCGATATTAGCATCAATCAACTACATTGGTGTGAGGAGAAAATGAGCAGAGTCAGAGTTTTTGATGGAAAACTACAAAGAGATACTAGCCCACTTTTCTTCCCTGTACACTGATATCTTTCATATTTTGTCAGCTTTGTTTTGTCAATCCATTATATAAATGTTTGCTGCTAGCATGTTATTGCAATCCATATGCCCATCACATACATGGTCCAAAACTTGGACACCAACAACACTGCAAAATGGCTAAGTATTACTGAGCCGATCAGCAAGGTATTACTGCGCCTTACGCTCAGTAATACCGAGCCTTTGTCGCAGTTTCGCTGCGCCTTAGCCTCAATAATACTGAGTCGTTCAGCTCAGTTTAACTGAGCCAAACGGCTCAATATTATTGAGTCTAAGGCGCCATGAAACTGTGCCAAACGGCTCAGTATTACTGAGCCGATTGGCGCAGTGTTACTGCGCCTTACAAAACACAAAAGAGAATCAAAATGCTTGCTAATAAAGTAAGAAAAACGAATCAAGTTTGCACATGAAATGTCAGGTTCGTATGTGTTGAAGACCAATGGGAAATGTTTCAAAATTATAGCAAACCACAAAAGTTTGCACATACCTCAATGATCACATGCATTCAGTTTTGAAACCCTCTGCTCATGATACTGTAAAAGTTCCTGCCAGATTAGCAAAATAGCATATGTTAGTAAAGTCCATCAATAAATGAATTGTGTTGCTTCAAAAAAAAGTTGTCTCTGCTCCACGCTCCAGTTATCTTCATTCTCCAGCACTACTTATTATATTGCAGTTTATATATCACTAAATCAGACTCATATGATAGCAGACAAAAACTTGATATATGCTAACTCTTATGACTGACCTGGAGTGCCAAGCTTTTGCTCTATGCGTTGTATCACCTCTGCTCTGTACGTTGTATCACCTCTCCAAACTGACACTTTTTCAATGCCTGTTAATAAAAACATAAACATATCATTTGAGAAGTTAAGGGGAATCGCTTCTCAGCCAAGAACGATTAGTGTCTACGATATCACTTCAGAATACTAGGTTTAGAAACTAACTATTCATGTTTATATTAACCACATATAAGCACATATAGGCACTTATAAGTAGTAGTTTACATTTAAAGTATAAGATCACCAACTGAGTAGCTAATCAAGTTATTAAGACCTAATATACAAAATTTGACGGCTGAACTGCATGGTTGCACTAAGCTTTGTCCATAGAGAATTGGACCCTAAATGAACAAAATAATATAAGTTGTCTAGCAAAAAATATATGAACTAAACCGTTTGAAAGTTTGGAAGTAATTGAAATAGAGTGACCTACTTTGAAGTAATTGAAGCAGTAGAATACAAATGAACTAACAGAAGATAGACACCATTGATAAATAAAAAATAGAGTCACTCTATTTCAAAGTAGTCACAATGCTTTTTTGGGACTTGATAAATAAAGATAGATTTTTCAGTGTTTAATTGATTTCTACATTTGTTTTTAGACTAAATTGTTTAATCAAATACATAAATTTTCGATCTCTATAGCAGTTGTTGAAGCTGCTGTTGCACAGCAGCTACAAGTTGCTGTTGAAATGACCCAGAAGTCTGAAGACCCCTTTTTATCCACATTTTGGACGACTAGCTTCAACCTCAAACTACTTTGAAAACTATTTACAAGGAAGAAATGACCCTGAAGTCTGAAGACCCCTTTTTTTAAATACTACACAAAGAAATCTCTATTTGGTTAAAATGTGCAATATATATACCGATTTTTTCCATCTTTTCTTTTCTTTTCTTTTTTCCTTTTTTGGTAACAGAAAAAATAAGTAACAATTTCATCAAGGCCATCGTCGTCATATATCATGCCTTTTATCTTTAAAAAGAAAAGAAGAAAAAAAAGATGCAACTTGAATGTTTGGACTTTTACCACTGCATCTTAACTAAAAACTTACTCAAATGCCCCCATTTAAAAACATAAGTGTGCACCTTTTATCATAAATAAATAAAATATAAATTGAAGCATCCATTCTTTAATATTGTTTACAATCAGCATATGTAGTTCACAATAAAAGTCAAGATTAACAAATGTTTATAGCCTTCGTATTTACTATTAACAGAGTTGAACTGAAAATAAAACTGTGAGTCAATGCAATAAATGCTTAGTATATATGCTTGTTTATCAAAATAATATATACTTGTATTATTATTTTAACAACAAGTAAGTCATTAAAATTTTCTCTACAACCATGATAATGTATTTACTACATCAAGGAAAATGTATCAGATTGAAGGAACAAAAGATGAATTTGATTTTTGGCTACCTGAAAAGGAGATTTAGAAAAAAAAGTAATTAATATTTATGTATCACTCATTTTTGGCAAGAAATCCAAATGATTTATTAGATTATTTGATATATTTATCAATATGAACCATGAAAGTTCAATACAAATGCATTATTGAAACCACTATGATGCTAGGATAATCGACAGTTGATATAAGTAAATTAGTGTACAATGAAACATTAAGTCATGTAGTTGGGACTGTGTCTTATTCCTCATATCTTTTAGAGCAAACAAGTCAATCTCTTCATGTACTATTGCAACAATTTTAATACCTGTTTCTGTATTTCAACAAATAGTTTCACTACATGAATATTGTACAAACTATAGTGATTATGGTGAATGAAAATTTAAAGGGGATAATTTGTAGCAGCTAACTTAATGATTCTGGTGAATGAAAATTTTGGTTCATTAGCTAATCAAGTAAGCTGCGTTAACTCCTTCGAATCCAATTAAGTTCAGCAGTTGTATATCAAACACCGATATGAACCAATTATATACTGAAAATTAATAGCTTTATGGACAAATTAAGAAAGCTTACCCTTAATTTCTTCGAGTAGCTTTCCTCCTGTGTAAATAGACAGTTAAAATAGGTCGAATTTCCCTGTAGACGAAGAGGAAGTAGGGTTTTGATTTTCTGAGAGGGGATAATCACATAAATTAATGCAGCTTTATCGTCGAATTAAGAAAGCCTACCTTTAATTTCTTCAAGTAGCCTTCCTCCTGTGTAAATCAACAGCTAAAATAGGATTGAATTTCTCTAAAATTGAATGAGATTTATACCTACGAGTTGAAAGCGAGTGAAGCCACCCCTAAAATCCGATTAGAGAGGAACCTTCATCTTCGCCTTCATCTTTGTCACGCTCAGATTTTCTTTTTCTTTTTTCCTCTGAGAATCGTGGGAGGTGAGATAATGATTTACGCGGCCGAAATGGGGAAAGCGTTGGAACAATGGAACGTAAAAGAGGAATTAGGGTTATGCTGGTTTGTTTACATTTTTACCCCCAGAATCTACCCTTAACAACCCAAATAAGTGTTGCCAATAATAAAGTTATTAATATGTATTTTTGGCAACACTTTTTTAATATAGCAACACATACTATTGTTACCACCTTACAACCCAAATAAGTGTTGCCAATTGAAAAATAAAAGGGTTGCCAATTGGCTATTATGGTGTAGTGCTCATAGTGATCCGTATCCTCGTTACATCGCCATGATCCGCTCCCTTGCCTCGAACACGATCCGATCCAATGCCAGACTCTACACCATAACTTCCCCTCTGACCCTCGCATCACCATGAACCGATGCCCCGATCCGATTGCCAATCAAACCCCATCGTCTCGCCTCACTCACGATCCGATTCGACCTGCTCCTTTCTTCTTCTTCCTCTTCCCTGCCTCACCTCCGATCTCGAACGACGAGATTCATGGCGCCTCGTCAGCCACCAGAGCCTCGAACGCCACACAATTTTACCATTTTCTCTTCTCAAATTGGCAGAAAACCTTGGAAAAATGAGAGAGAGATTGTACGAGAAGGTTTTTTATAAGATTACCTTTCTTAAATTGGAAAAAACAGATGGGTTTCAGGAGAAGTAAAAAACTAGGGTTTTTCTTTGGTAGAGTTGAAGGCGGCGGCGAAAAGAAGAAGAAAGAGATAGGAGGAAGAAGGCCTGGCTTATATAGAGAAGGCGGTGGCCATTCGCATTCCGTTTCTTGTTTTACTCAGTCCGAACGGGCCGCGATGGGAAGCCTAGTTCGCTTCGTGAGGAAGCCCAAGTATTTGCCAAAGCCCGAGGCGAACATCTTACCTTTCGGATCGTGAAAGGCTCGTGCGATCCGAATCGACCCAACAACGAACAAGAGCAAAGATTCAGAAATATTGATAAAAATCCAAAAGCTTACCTAGCAGATTACTGATAATTCACTCTGAAGATTCAGGGATGAAAAATTAATCAATGAATAGAGAAATGATTGAAGATTTATCCGATATTTATACAAATCGAAGGGAAGCAATTTTCCGAAGTGATACAACATTTCAGGAAGACACAACCATTGATTTACATCTCTTCATGATAAGATGTCTCTGCAATTTCGAAGCGTGTTCCATCCCCGATGAAACATACTTCGAGGGGGCAAAATGTTGGCTAGCTTTTTGACCAAGCCACCAAGGTTCATATACGATAGGAGAGTACAAAGCTTCATGCCTTTAATCCAGAGAAAACTCGATCGCGGTCATTCGCCAGCTTTCGGATCGCCACACCCCCATCGGATCGCCACGAGCTGGTGCGAACCGATCCGTCCACCTCATCGCGCCCCCATCGGATCGCCACAAGCTGGTGCGAACCGATCCGTCCACCTCATCGTGACCCGATCCGGTCTGAGCCCAGAAGACGCAACGGCTGCCACGAACTGGTCTTCAGTGATCCGAGATGTATGGATCTCGCGCCAGCTGTCCTCAACGGCTAATTTGACCGATTCTTCCTTATTGCTCAATCCGATCTGATATTCTCGGAATCTACGCCACGTGTGACCGCGATCCACCTGATAGAATCAGCTATAAATAGCCCAGAGATTGGCATTTTTCAGGATCTTTTGGCAGTATCGAGTGTTGATTCCACCATTACTGTCATACCACTATTTCCTATCAGTTTTATTTTGAGATTGCTGAGAGAAATCATAATTGTAAAAGTGAGCTTGAGAGAAATCATTGGTTGTACTAGTATTCAAAGTATAATCAATAGCATATAAATTGAACGTAGGCTCATTAACGCCGAACCACTATAAACCTGGTGTGTTCTCTGCTTTTTCCTCATTTTTCAGTTATAATTTTCTACGAATCAGAACTATTTGGGTGTTAGAGCCAAATTTTGATCTAACAAAACCCAAAATCCAATCAGTCTCTAATCGTAAATTAGTAAAAGAACAATTCCCTAAGCATTAACTCCAAAGGCCGAAACCAACATCAGATCAATACCCAGGAAACCATTCAACTTAACTAACCTCCAGTCAGTTTCTAATTTTATTCAAGAACAGTATTATTAAAGATACTGTTAGACCAAAAAATGGTCCTAACACCCAATTGATAATGTTTTGTAGAGAATAATGAGGAATCGTGAACGAAAAGCAAGAAAAATCAATCAACACACGAAATTTATAGTGGTTCGGCGTTAACAAGCCTACATCCACTTCATAGCTTCTCAATTCATTCAGAAATTACAAATACAATGAGTATTGACGCTCAAGCACTCAATTACAATGAATAATACTCTCCGAATTCATTGATTTTAGTAAAGAGGATGAAGGTTCTTCGTTGGTAGCCATGGCTGAAATAAATAGAGCTTCCTTCAGGCCCCAAAAGTCCCCTTCTATGATGTGTTGTATGTGTATTTATAGGTAGAAATTCGGTTAGGGTTGAGTGGCCACGTGGCAGCTTCAGAGTAAATCTCGGAAGTAGTGGAGAACATGGGGAAGTGGTTACCAGGTCGTGCTTTGCCAAGTGGAGTCCGATCCGCAATTGTAGGAGTCGGTTATGCCAAGAGAAGAGGTCAAACTCCGTGTGCAGAAACAGGTTCAGTCGGTTCGGATCGGATCCGAACCGAACCGGTTGTTCGAGCAGATTGCCAGCACGCACTTCTGTGCAGAATACTTCAGGAGGTTCGGGTAGAGGGTACTCCGATCCGATCCGGAGAGGGGGATCCGATCCGATCCGAAAGGAGGGATCCGATCCGATCCGGAGAGGGGGATCCGATCCGATCCGAAAGGAGGGATCCGATCCGGAGAGGGGGATCCGATCCGATCCGAAAGGAGGGATCCGATCCGATCCGAATGGGGGATCCGATCCGGTTACATTTGCATGTATAATTCAAATTTTCCATCTTTCTATCACTCCATCCAAGTGATCGCCAATCAATGTAAGTTCATACTCAAGTCCCTGGCTTTGGGTAGCCTGGTCACAAAGCAGGCTAACATTTTGCCCCCCAAAGTACATCTTATCGCAGATGAGATGTGCTTTGATTAAGTCGAGATAAATCTTTTTAGAACGCCATCCATCCATGAGGAGACTTTATCGAATTGTTGCACTACTTCCATGGGTGCTAGCTAGTACAAATTCTATGGAAGGAGTAGTCGAAATGATCGGGTAACCGTTTTAAACATCGTCGAATCAAGATGTTGATTTCCTTCATGATAAGTCATGTGGTATGTTTGGCTCCCGTGTGAGATCGTACATGTACAAGTTGATGCCAAACGACGCCATCTTCCTAAACAAGTCAAGTGCATTACTAAGCTAAGATTTCTTTAATGTATACAATAGTCGTCCAAGTCATAGTATGGTGTCAGAATCTTCGTATCTTGAGCTAGCATCTGGACCGTTCGGATAGAGTGCATCAGAGTCGGCATATGAATTTGTCATTTTTTGCTTGGATTCGGACTATCTCGATGTCAGGATATTAATCTAGGACTCCATGATTGCATCTAATCGTAATAATAGTGCATCCGGAAGCCATGATCACTTCAGATTGTTTTATAGTCCCGTGATCACATACGAGTCAGTACGAGATGTTGTTGAAAACGTGCAAGCCAATAGCTGGTAGGATTATCACCATTGTAAGGCAGCAGAGGAGTTCATCATACTCTCCATTTGATGCTGTTGCAGATCAAGTCTTTGAATTCTTGCTTGATCCGTAATTTCGCTCACTTGGATGGTCGGGATGAATCAAGTCATATTCTAAAGATATAATGTATATGTTCTGAATCATGCATTGAGTTAGGGTCATGTTTAAAGTCAATCTTCCGGTTGAAGTTGATGTTCCTAGCATTAGTGGAGGACGAGCGAAGTCAGTGCTTATGCCCCCAGCATTGTTGGGGGTTATGATAGGTCAATCGGACATCCATTCTTTTAGCCTTTATGCTTTTTTCTGCCGCATCGGGATAGATATGTAGGTTCAACAATCTTAGTCACCCTGTGTCGTTATGTGCACATTCCCAAGTCATCAAGGGTTGGAGTTGTATATGCGAATGATCGAATCACATTCGCGTTGGGGTCAACCCATCTGTTTAGCCAGATAGCAGTGATCGCCTCATTGAGTATATCAGCAAACTTAGATACTCTCCTCGCATCAGCTGCAGAGTTGAGTAAGCTCGTCAATCTTGCAAGTGAGCGAATGTCGTTAGTGAGTTATTCGAGCTCCTTCGTTCACGCTTTGGCATAATCCGAAATAGCTACCATAGTCTTGTTGAGTCTATCTCCCATGCTTGGTTCCATTAAGCTTGACAATCAAGACCGCGGGCCCGATTAATGACATTGGTCATTTCCAGAATTGTAAATTCCTGTTAGTCTTTCCTAGGGCTTTTCTTTTTCCTTTATTATTTCAAGAGTCAGATGGTGCTCCATTCTGTCGTGAAGACATTGAGATCATCCATTTCAACATTAGGACAATCTTATTGCATGAATCTGTCTGTCTCAGGATAGGCTTTTCCAACGTTTCTAGGAGAATCTCATGGTAGAGAGTACCGAGGTTTGTTTCAGAGGTGAATCCGCCAAGTCCTCTTGGTGGGTCTCGATGCAAAGAGATTTTGAAGTTTGAGATATCCAGAATACCGGATACTACAGCAATCAACGCTATATATGGTCCAGGTCGATTTACCGATGCCACTGCGGCGTTGAATCTTTCAAGGAATGCATGCAGGGTCTCGCCTGATCTCTGTTGAAGCATCAATTAATGTTGCCAATTTGGCCCTCATGTTTGAGAAGTTGTCGCTATGAAGTCTTAAATTGGGTGGAAGATGGTTTCTGGCTTCTTGGTTGTGCATATGTAATAGCAGTCAATTAGGCTTCTGTTTTTTAATTCTGGATGGTGATCCGCTACTTAGATGTATGCAGGTTGCTCTTGAGGAGCCATTCCTCTGCTTATAGTCTGGGTTATTGTGAAGCTCAGATAATCGTAAATGTGCCTAAAGCTGGCAGATAGTCAGATGATAATGTTCGAAGCTCTTATCTTGTACTCCCCATCCATGGGGATTTTACTAAACGGTGGTCATTAAATCCACGTATTCTCTGAATGCATACTCACTCATCGAGCTGTGAGTTAGAGTTTGATAGAAAATGATTTATTCGTGTCCAGCTCATATTAGTCCTTGGTCTCCCATCCAAGCTTTGAGGTTCGGAGTAGGATGGCAATGAAGTTAGACTATAGCTTTCTCGAATGCTCTCGTCTTCCCCCTACATGGGGAGCCTCATGTTGAGGTTGAGCTGGATTTTAAACATTCCTCCGAATTGGAGCAAAGGTTGGTTGGGCTTCGTTTAATTTTTCGGTGGCTCTTGCATATCCCTCGTTTTCATCCAAAATGCTATAGTCGGAAGTTGCATGCTACAAGTGCCTGGGAGGAGGTTGGTTGCATCTTGTTTTATTAAAGACGACTATGCCAACTTGTCCTAGGGTCCCATATGATCTGGACCATGGAGCAGGGAGTGTTTGAGCCAAGTTCGTTATCGCTTGAATTTCCATGGTGCTCGCTCCAGCGAGTAAGCCGTAGTTACTCGGCCTTCCATCTATCCAAGTAAAAAAGTTATCCACCATTTTCTGTTGTTTCCGGAGAAGTTCATCTCGCTGATCCATTTGAGTTCACAAATCAGTAAGGGTACCATCCATTTCATATCTAGCTTGACATGCTGAGGGATCATCACAAGAAGAAATCTGCTACCTTCCTTCGATCCTAGCGCCTTCTGTGCCAATATCCTCAGCACGGAAGAAATTTCTATCTTCCTTCTTCTTTGCTTTTGAGTCTGAGTGTCAGGCAATTCGCCTCCTCGCAAGTTAGGAATCAAAGCAATGACATCTCCCTTTACATGGGGTCTTTCAATTAGGAAGTCGGTCCGGACTAGCAAATGGACGTTCACTCTGCATCCATTTCGTGGTCCTCAAGCAGCCTGTCAAGATCGAGATATAAGTTAGTCATAGACATATAACATTTATGAATATTTTCAGCAGTGCGGCCCCAGTCCGGGGGTAATGGAGAAAGGTCGGTAGTTGTATCACATCCCTTTTAAATTTAGACGTGGATGCACGAAAGGGAGACATTGTTTTCAAAGCTTATGTGTTTGAGTTATCCAAGTGCTCGAGTTATCGCGTTTTCTATTCAATATATTTGCGAGGTAGCACTCGTCGTTGCACTTGGGCTATGGCCAGACACACATGGGTGTGTTTGTTGATTTGATATATCACTCTTAGGACCTCCTTTCGGTGATTGCATTGAGTCGTGTGGGAAGCTTAGCATTAGAAGTCGACGTCATTCCTTCAAACACGACCCCTTTGTTGTTGTACGCGAGTATCCCTTGTGTCTTTGCTTTGTATCTGTACATAATCTTGCAATTCGAAAAAGAATAGTCAGCTTAGTCTTGCAAGCTACTAAGTCAATCTTTAAGTCACAAGCAATTGTAGCTCGAAATGAAAACATGTTGAGTGCTAATCTATCTAGCATAGAATTATTAAATGTCAAAGTGTCAGGTGTCGTAGTTTGGAGGTATAGTGTCTGTAGCCTCCATTTAACTTTGAAACACGGGTCGCGTCCGAAGCGTGTTTGAAGTTAATTCAGAAATCTATGTCCGTGCCCCCAGCGTTGATGGGAGCCGGATTAAGTCATTCAGATGTCCGATCCGTAAGTCTTTTATAATCCTGTCCTCAGTCGGAGGGCAATGAAGATTGCATGCACGTCGCAGCATTGTCCTTTATACTCTCTCCCAAGTCATGAGAGTTAGAGTTATGGACGTCGCGGTTCGTCCTTTATACTCTCCCAAAGTCAGTTTGGGTTAGAGTTGTGGATTGAGTGGTCTTAAATCTTGGCGCGCCTGTCACACTCGTCCTAAGTTTATACTCATATCCAAGCTCTGAGGATTAGAGTTAGTCGGGCAAACAGTCGGGTCACATTTGCCTTGGCATTGTCCCTTTGCTCCCATGTCAAGGGCAAAGGTCGCCATCAGGGATGGTCGGTTCACGTCCCTGTTGATTTTATACTCCTCCCGTCGGAAGCATGGGAAAGAGTTAAAGATGTTGTTGGAGAGTGGTCGAGTCATACTCATCCTCGTCTTAACATTTCCCTTTTGCCCCCACATCGAAGGCAAAAGTTATGTCGTTCATGTGATCGTGCCCCTGTCATTTTTTCACTCTTCTCGTTGGATCAGGGGATGGAGTCATAGAACTGCTAAGTGGTTATGTCACACCCGAGTATATCTCTATGTCGTGTCTGGAAAATTAAAGGTTAGATGTTGAGGATGCCTCATTTGTATGCCTATGCATAGATATGTTGAAATTATGTGCATATATTCGCTTGCCCCCTACTTCAAGGGCAAAAGGTCCGTGAATGAATGGTCGAACTTCATTTATGTCAGGTTGTTGGCATCAGGAGGGAGAATAGTTGAATCACGTTCGTCAAAGCTTTACGTTCCTCCGACTAAACCATGGAAGGAGTAGTTGGCACCAAACTTCGGGTACCTGCATCATTCATATCGCATGAGTTAGTCATGTCCATAACTCAGGCAGCATGTAAAAGTAAATTGTATGATTGAAAAGTAAGCATATCAAGGGGCAGTGCTGCCTCCTTTAACGGATCGAGACATGTAGACGGTCGAACTGCATCCATCCGGAATCGGATTCCGACGTTGAACGTCAATGCACAATTATCTTGAGGTCTTCCACGTGTGAGCCAATGAATGAATGGTCACCTCGGATCCATCCTAAGCTATACAACTTCTCTCAGGTGAAGGACGTGGCTCTGTAAACGAGCAGTTCAATCGGGCTCGTTACGGCAATGCTCCATAATTATTCCTGTAGGTGCTCAAAGTTTGATCGGTACCAGATTCGGGGTACCTACATCATCCATATATAAATTCATCTGAGTTAGTTACATCAACAACTCATAAAGCATGGAAATATAAGAGTCATGGTTAAAAAGTAATCCTGTTAAAGGAATGGATATCATTCTGTGCGAAGATGGCATTGCACGCTCTTTGCAGGTCCATTTTTCCTCACTACATCTCTGTCAGGGGATGGCTGTCAAAATCTTTAACTGGAGATGAACGTCTTTTCAAATCGTTGTGGGGTGGCGGTCCTAAGAATGAACAAACCTTGATTAAGGACTTGGAGTGACAAAGGCAACTAGGTAAATACTATAAGCGAATGACGAGGTCGCATCTTATTTGAATCGCCTTCTTGCCCCCATGCTAAGGGCAAGGATTGAGTATAAGGGAGTCATGGCTGCTAGGGGGATAGTTATATCTCATCCATCCGCAGATATGCCTTTAGTCCCACGTTGGGAATAAGATCTAATGCACAGATAATCAACCAGCACCCAGGCTTAAGTGCTCTAAACCTTTTAACTTGCCACCTCTATCGAGTAGCATCTCCTAATTAGCTAAATAGCAGGCTCTTCCAGTAACATGGTCGCCATGGACCATTCCCATTTCATCTTTCATTAGGAATTTTAGCAATAGATACTAGGGTGCAATGTAAGCTCTAATCGCCGCTAGAGCTGGTCAGTTTAGACCTTAGTCAGATAAACTTGACTACAATAGCATGGCTTCCAAGGCTTGAAGTAATGTTCACGTTTTCTATCACAATTTATGTATGAAGTCGAGAGCTAACGGTCGATTCATATTTGTTTTGATCTCGAACTCTCATCTCTTGACAAAGGTCATATGGTGACTGGTGAGCAGTCAAGTTGCTATCATCCGAGCAAAGATTCATATGTCCAATCATGGCCTGCAAGGGTTCAGCTGTTACCAATCATTGGGAACCAAAGTATGTTGACCTAACCCTTATTCGATGGAAATCAGTCTTCCTCTATGCGATTGACAGCAAATAGCCATTGCAAAGGTTAGCTATGTTCTTCGGGAGGTGAGACGCTGGACATTTTATTCATCACATCATACAATTGAAGTGTAGCTTTGGGATGTTGGGATCTTTAGCTGCTTTCTGGTATCCCACTATTGACAATCATGGTCACTAAGATCATATGAATCATCTTTGAAGTAGTGTTCGAACTGTTCTATATAACTGTCATTCGATGCTCCGCCGATTGGACAAGTTTAAGTCATATAAATGGGATGGTCACTACTCATTAGGGAACAACATCAGTTGCATTATTGAAATCTACACTATCGGTGTTCCAGAAGATGAGGCTACTATTAGACAATCATTATCTCGTATACTGTCGTTGTTAGCAAGCTGAATCTGATTGACAGCTCCTCCCATTGAATGGCATCGGCAAATAGAGGCTATGGCTTCTGGAGGAATCCTAGTCCTTGCCATTTGGTTGTCATATTCTTTGACTATCCACCTTATCTTCATTAACAAACTTTGATGACTACTGTTGGTCAAAATATACGTCGAGCCGAAGGCGAGACGTGATCCGAGCCGAAGGCGAGGCCGTCAGCGGGTACGGGCGCAGCGCCGGCGGGGGTCCGATCGATTTTTTCGATTTTGGAAGATGGAGCCTTTTCTGAAATGATCTTAAAAATGTATTTTTTCCAAAAATAGCTGTTTTGGGTCGGATCGGATCATGCCTTCAAATTTGCGGTTCGGAGATTGTCTTCAGGTCGGGTCGGATCGGACTAGTTCCTCCGAGCCGGATCGGAGACGTCATTAGCTAGTCGGTTCGGTATATATGAAAGAGCCGGTTCGGATCTCCTCCTCCTGTTCGGATCGGTTTTCCCTACCCTGCATCTCCACTTTCCTGCGGTTCGGGTCGTGGCACCCTCTTCGGTTCGGTTCGGAGATGCATCATTTGGTCGGGTTGGGGTATCAACAGCAGTTGGATTCGAGTCCTGCTCAACAAGTCGGGTCGGAGCACTGTCCCCGGGTCGGTTCGTGGTGCCACTCCTTTATGGCTCGGGTCGGGGGTACACATCCGATCCGAGGATAAATCTTGCCAGGAACTTGAAGTACTTGGCTCTCTTTCGAGGTGATAGGGGATCGGGTCAGATTGAGGTGTCAGTATCGGGTCGGTTCGGGTCCGATCCGACCCGGGCACACTTGAACCAGTGACTGGAATGAAACTTGCAGCCTTCTTGTCATCTTGTTCTGTACTCAATTCATTTCTGCGAGAAGCCCATCGCTTTTTATCTTTTCTTGTAGGCATGGAAAACGTGGATTTTCTCTTCGGATTTGGTGATCCAAACAATAGAATAATAATCCAGAAAGCTGAGGATTCAATCTTCTCAGTGAAAGCACCAAAATGTTAGACCAAAAAATGGTCCTAACACCCAATTGATAATGTTTTGTAGAGAATAATGAGGAATCGTGAACGAAAAGCAAGAAAAATCAATCAACACACGGAATTTATAGTGGTTCGGCGTTAACAAGCCTACATCCACTTCATAGCTTCTCAATTCATTCAGAAATTACAAATACAATGAGTATTGACGCTCAAGCACTCAATTACAATGAATAATACTCTCCGAATTCATTGATTTTATTAAAGAGGATGAAGGTTCTTCGTTGGTAGCCATGGCTGAAATAAATAGAGCTTCCTTCAGGCCCCAAAAGTCCCCTTCTATGATGTGTTGTATGTGTATTTATAGGTAGAAATTCGGTTAGGGTTGAGTGGCCACGTGGCAGCTTCAGAGTAAATCTCGGAAGTAGTGGAGAACATGGGGAAGTGGTTACCAGGTCGTGCTTTGCCAAGTGGAGTCCGATCCGCAATTGTAGGAGTCGGTTATGCCAAGAGAAGAGGTCAAACTCCGTGTGCAGAAACAGGTTCAGTCGGTTCGGATCGGATCCGAACCGAACCGGTTGTTCGAGCAGATTGCCAGCACGCACTTCTGTGCAGAATACTTCAGGAGGTTCGGGTAGAGGGTACTCCGATCCGATCCGGAGAGGGGGATCCGATCCGATCCGAAAGGAGGGATCCGATCCGATCCGAATGGGGGATCCGATCCGGTTACATTTGCATGTATAATTCAAATTTTCCATCTTTCTATCACTCCATCCAAGTGATCGCCAATCAATGTAAGTTCATACTCAAGTCCCTGGCTTTGGGTAGCCTGGTCACAAAGCAGGCTAACAGATACCATTCACGAAAAACCCAAAAATCCAATTTGATATTAAATACAAGGCTCTAAATAGAAATTATTTCCGCTTATATTCAATATCAAATTCTGAAACCAACAAATATCGTATTGGAATAACGATATATATATCTTCCAAATTCCTCCACAATATTCGTATAATCACGAAATCCAATATCGAAATATTCCAAGCATAATTTTGATTCAAATCCATTCCAATTCATATATTGGAAATCCCGGTTATTTTTAAAACCATTTCAAATGCAATTTATTTATTTAAAAAAATATTGGATTTATTATTCTATTTCGAAACTAGTTCATTTCGATAAAAATATATATTTATCTTTTCAAATATAGAATTTTTCATCTCAATTCTTTTCAAATCATTTATTATGATTTTACGCAAATTATTGATATTTTTAATAATTTTATCAAGGCCCATACAGTCGATTTCCATAAACGGCCATCGAACTGCATTTACAACGACCTTTTCCAAATTTGATTTGGACATAATTCCAAATCCAACCGTTAGATTTCAAAATTCTCATATTCGTTAGAAAGATCTTTTCGATACGAACCGAACAGTTCTAGTTTTAGGAGAATCCGACGGTTGGATCTCCCATAATGTCCGTTCAAAGACAATGGTCGAAATTCGCGAACTACCGCAGCGCGGCGCGTTCATTCAGACCATTATATATATATTATATATATATATATTTTGTCGATTACCATTTAAACATATTTTATAAATCGTTTTAAATTCATTTTCAAAACAGTTTCAACTTCATATTCAATTCCAAATGAAATCAAAATTTTCCATTATAAATTCATTTTAAATTCATTTCAAATTGATTTCAATTCAATTTCTATTCGTTTTGAATTCACTTTAAATTGATTTCAATTCAATTTCAATTTCAATTCGTTTTGAATTCACCTTAAATCGATTTCAATTCAATTTCAATTCCAATTCAATTTCAATTCAATATCAATTCCAATTCAATTTCAATTCAATATCAATTCCAATTCAATTTCAATTCAATATTGAATATTCTATATCACTTCAATAATTTCAAAACATCGGATTTTAAAATCACTTTTCGATATTCATTATAAAACGAATAAAACTGACCAAATTCCCGTTCATGTTAAAATGGCATTTACTACTTAACACGGCTTCACATTCCAATATTCACTGAATATCATTTTAAAATATTCATTAAATCTGAACTGGAATTAGACTCAATCAATTACCATATAATTTTGGTCATATGGATTTCATCCAATACATGTATACAACAATGACGATAAACTATCATTAAAAATTCAAACAACATCCAGAGTGCATTTTACAACCGTATAAGCATTAAAATAAATATTCAATGCTCATACAGCCTATCAATCAATCGATCGACATACGGCTAATTATTGGGACTAGTGTATGTCATATATCATCCCAATACCCGTTTGGGGTTTCAATCAACAAATAACGAATTTTATTTGTGTAGTTGGGCGATGTGTAAAATTTATTGTCCTAATCAATATCAGTCAAATGTGTGTACATAAACAAACTGTCTGGTTTGTAAATGAATATTTATGTCAGCTTATGAATATTTCAATCAGTTCATATATACAATAAAATGAATTTTATTATTTAAATATTTTATTCAACTTGAATATTTTATTTACTTCATATACACAATAAAAATGTGATTTTTATTGTTCAAACTATTTATTCACTTATGAATATTTTTAACACTTCATTCCACATCACAAAATCAATTTTCAGAATACATCAATCAAACAAACAAGTCATCCATGGTCTGTGGACGACGAGTGTTGGGTGCTGCTAAGCACCGTCCGCATCCGTAATGACCCGCATTGGCAAAGGTATTATAATTAATTTATTTAATTATTTAAATGGTGATTAAAAGGATTTCATGGTCGTTGAATTAAATAATGATGAATATTTAATTAAAATAATAAATTAAATAATATATTTAATTTTGAAATAATCAGAATTGGCTGAAATGGCGATATGGTGTGAACTGGATCATCCGTGACATTCAATTCAGTTTAGAATTGAATTAAAATAATAAATATATTATTTGAACGACAGTTTGAACGTATAATTATATTATAATTAAAATCAAGCTTGAAATGGCGCTGCAGTTCGCCATTTGGCAATTTGAACTTCAACTGAATGTATAGGGTTCGTTTTAAGCCGTATTTCTGTGAAACAAGAAAGTGTGGAGCTGGTGGAGTATATCTTTCTAGTGGAAGAGAAAAATCTGGATTTCATTGGGTAGATTTTGATTTACGTCCAAATCAAAATTTAGAAAAGTCGCTGTGGAAATCCTTTATAATTTATAAAGGAATTATTTGTATTTTAAAAAGGAAATTCAATATAAATCAAATATCGAGTTGACCCAGATTGAAGTATCGAGTTAGAAATCTATATAGGATTTTTCTGAGCTGTATGGTATTCCTCTATGAATATAGACAATGATATTTATTTTTAAATATTAAATTTAGTTATACTTAAATATATTTATATATTTAAATAGGTTATTTATAGCATTAAAAATAGCCACTTTAGCAAACGAAGTCGGAATTCGACGAAACTAATTTTGTTGGATCCGCAATGTCAAATTATTGTTAGATTCCAAGTTTCGTGATTTTTAGAGTCAGTTTGTGGCCGTACGGATTTTTAGAGTGAAAAATAGTCAGTATTCTTACGGTTAAAAATACGCTGTGTGAGCATACGAAGTCGGAATTCGACGAAACCAATTTTGTTGGGACCGTAATGTCGAATTGAAGGTGTAAGTCCAGTTTGGTGGTTTTTAGGTATCGTATGTAATCATGGTGATTTTTAGAAAGCGAATGATCGAATAAAAGAATAAAGAAAATAGAAAATAAAAATATCCCAATTAAATTCTATGATCAAAAGGAGTCCACGCTGCCTTGTCTTCCTATCCACACACTCAAAAGGATTCCACGTTGTATTTTTGGATTTATGGCGAAATAAACTGTTTGATTCAAATCAAACAACAGTTAATCGTTCTTTAACGATGAACTGCCAAAGTGAGTAAATCTCACCAACTCTGAACAGTTTATAAATTCATGTTGCATTTTTAGAACTGTTAAATATTGGTTGATTGACTGTGTGTTGACTATTTGATTGAACTGCTAGTCAGTTAGTTGAATTTCTATATCGATTCTGTTTAACAGAATATATCATATGGAACTGAAAGTGATGTTGATTTTATTATATAACATCTGTGGATGCAGGGAAACAGGTTGGAGGAATCCGACTGGATTCCTTAACAGTTATTTTATTGTTTTTCATATATTTTGATATATGATGCGATATGTAATCTGTTGTCGATTATATATGTTTGAACGATATTGGTCATCGTGATTTGATGTGTTAAATACCATAGCATACCGGAAAGGTGAAAAGGGAATTTTCAAAATGAATATTGAAAATAGATTATTTATAAAATCAAGGGATTTTATAAAAGAGATAATATTTATAACAATCAAAGGAGATTTTATAAAAAGGAAATATTTAGAAAATAAATAGAGTTATAAAAAGGAAATTTGTTTATAACCGAATAGGATGTTATAAAAAGGAAAACGTTACTAAAAGGGAAATCATTTGTAAAGTGAAGAACTGTTACTAAAAGTAAATTGTAATAACCCGGAAATTCTGAGCCAATTTAAAAAATTTATTTTGGCAATTTTAGCGAATTTTGAATATTTAAAATAGATTATTTTAAATAATATCGATGAGAAATTTATTTTGAATATAATTCGAACGTATATATTATATAGATCGTCGTTAGAATATAAATAATTATATATAATTATAAAAGGAATTGAAAATGGCCCTGCAGTTCGATAATTCGATTTCAAATTTCAATTGAATGTACCGGGTGCAAAATAAACCGGATTTTAGCGAAACTGAAAATATTAGGATCTAATTGGGAATATCTTTCCAACGAATCCGAAAAATCGAAATTTCATAGCGGGGGTCAAAAGATATTTCCAGTTGAAAATTCTGAATAGTCGCTATGGAATTCAGGCCCTTAAAAATAGCTATTTTGCAAACGATCTCGGATTTCGACGAAACCACTTTTGTTGCATCCGTGACGTCAAATTATTGCTAGATTCCAATTTTCATAATTTTTAGAATCAATATGTGAGCGTGGCAAAGAAAAACGCGTTTGACCAGTTTCGGTTGATTTTAATCGACTGGAAAATGACCATTTTTCAAACGGTCTCAGAATTCGACGAAATTAGTTTTGTTAGGACCGTATCGTCAATACGAAGCTAGAAAATATTTTTTCGGGAATTTTTCGAGTTAGTATGTGACCCCAGTGAATTGGAATGCACGTTCAAATTCAATATATAGAGTTATATGTTGATTTTGACGAAAACTGATCGAAACGATCGATTCATCTTACGATGCATATCTCACTGGGTTCGGAATGGGGGTAATTAGCTATGGACGACAGGCGGTGGGCCTCGTTTTGAGGTCGAAATAAAAAGTCACCTTTTTGAAATTAAATAAATAAATAAATATCTCCTTCCTCCTTTATACTATCAGCCCCCCCTCCTTTCATTCATTGGCAGATCGAAGAAAAAAATGAAAAAACCCTAAACTAATCGCGCCGCGCCCCTCCATCAGCGACGCCACCGCGTTGATCGCCCCTCCTCCCTCCGCCGCGTCAGCCTGCCCTCAACCTCAGCCTCCCTCTTGTCTTCCCGCTCCTTCCTTCCTCCTCTCCCCCTCTGCTATAAACCGTGACCGCCCCTCTTTCACGCTGCAATCGACGAAGCCCTCTACCTCTTCTTCCTCTGAGATCAAACCCGACGCCAGTCCCTCCAGCAACCCTAAACCGACCTCCGCACCACCCGACGAACCTCCAGCAGCCATCCCGACGTGCTGCGCCGCCCTCAGCCGACTCCGATGATGAAAAACCCCTTTTCTCCAATGCTGTAAGTTTTTAATTATATTTTTATTTATAAAATCAGTTTTTTTATATGAATTAGCATTTATAAAATCTGAAAATAAAGTATATATGAAGATAGGATTTTGTATATCTAAACAAAATAGAAGTTTGACTTTTTATATATAGGAAAGACTAGATTTTTGAAAACAAAAAGGTTAGATTTTTAACTAAGTAAAAAGGAGATGTTTTTAACATATAAAAGATACAATTTTTAACAAATAAAAATTCGATTTTTAATTTATAGAAGGTATAAAGATATAATTTTTATATGACGTAAAGATTAAAAATATAATTTTTATTTATGTAGAGTAATAAAAATATAATTTTTAATTAAGTAGTGAAGTAAAAATATGATTTTTACTTCGATAAAAATAGGATTTTCATTGATGTAGAAGAATAAAAATATGATTTTTATATTACAGATATATCAAAAATATGATTTTTACTTGTGTAGAGTATTAAAAATATGACCTTTATATAGTAGAAGATATAAAAATACTATTTTTATATAAGTAGTATATTGAAAATAAAATTTCTATATAATAGAGAATATAAAAATATAATCTTTATATTTGAAAAGGCGAAATCTTTATATAGAGAATAGCGATGTAAAAATAGAATTTTTATCTATATAGCAACAATATAAAAATGTGATTTTTATATACATAGCAACAATATAAAAATGTGATTTTTATATATTGAATAGCGAAGTAAAAATTCGATTTTTATATATTGAATAGAGAAGTAAAAATTCGATTTTTATATATTGAATAGTGAAGTAAAAATTCAATTTTTATATATTGAATAGCAAAGTAAAAATTCGATTTTTATATATGTAGTGAATACGGATGACGAAAGTGACGAAAGAAGAAACGGCGGAGACTTTCTACATATGAAGAGTCGAGACGTTTGGATTAGCTAGCTGGTGAGAACTTCTCACCTTTTAAATTCCTTTTTCTAGTTATATTATAGTATGTGCTAGGATGCAGACGGTGTTTAGTAGCACCCGACACCCGTCATCCACAGACCATGGATGGCTTGTTTGTTTGATTGATGCGTTGTGAAAATTGATTGTGTGATGTGGAATAAAATAAAATATTTTTATAGTTAAAATATTTTATCGTTAAAAATATAAATCAATAAATATTTATAAACAAATCGGCTGATTTGTTTATATACACTGATTTGACTGATATTGATTGGGACGATAAGTTTTACACATCACCCAACTGCACAAATAAAATCTGTGTTTGATTGTTTGAAACCTCACACGGGTATTGGGATAAAATACGGCATACACCAATCGCAATAATTAGTTGTATATCGATCGATGGATCGACAGGCTGTTATAAGCGTTAGATATCTATATTTGATGCTTATACAGTGTAGTGCACTTTGGATGATGGTTGATTATTTATCGTTGCTATTATATACATGTGTTGTATGGAATCCATATAATTAACTTTATATTGTAATTGATTGGGCCTCATTCCAATTTAGAAAATAAAGAATATTATAAAATAAAGGTTCATGTGTTGACAGTACTCATCCGTTGAGATTTGTCGTGTGTTGAACGAAATATTTTAACAATCAAATTTACATCTTTATCATATATAAAATTAGAAATTAACTGGAAAATGGATGAGAGGTCCCCTGGATATTGATCTGATGTTGGTTTCGGCCTTCGGGGTTAATATTTAGGGAATCGTTCTCTTACTAATTTACGGTTGGAGTCTGATTTAAATCAAACGATAGATACCATGATTTTTATAAAATATAGATTCACGTATTGAACATGATAAATATTCATTTGTTGAATAGAATAACGGAATTATTGAAATATATAAAGCCGTGTTGATTAGAGATGCGCTATTTTGACGCAAACGATATTTATATCGATTATATTTGTTTTTATAATTTGATTTGAATAGAAAATGAATTGAATTTGATTTGAATAGAAAACGAATTGAATTTGATTTGAATAGAAAACGAATTTGAATTGAATAGAAATTGAATTGAATTTGATTTGAATAGAAAACGAATTGAATTTGATTCGAATAGAAAACGAATTTGAATTGAAAAGAAAATGAATTGAATTTGATTTGAATAGAAAACAAATTGAATTTGATTTGAAAACGAATTGAATTTGATTCGAATAGAAAACGAATTTGAATTGAATCGAATAGAAAATGAATTCGAATTGGAATTGAATAGAATCGAATTTGAATTGAAATCAATTTGAAATGAATTTAAAACGAATTTATATTGGGGAAAATTCAATTTTGATTTGAATCTGAAATGAAGTTGAAATTGTTTTTGAAACGAATTTAAAACTATTTATAAAATTCGTTTTAAATAGAAATCGACGAAATATATATATATATATATATATATATATATATAATGGCCTAAATAGAACGCGCCGCGCCGCGGCAGTTCGCGAATTTCGACCATTGACTTCGAACGGACATTATGGGAGATCTGACCGTCGGATTCTCCTAAAACTGGAACCGTTGGGTTTGTATCGAAAAGAGCTTTCTAACGGATATTAGATATTTGAAATCTAACGGTTGGATTTGGAGATACGTCAAAATCAAATTTGGAAAAGGTCGCTGTAAGTGCAGTTCGATGGCCGTTGTTGGAAATCGACTGTACGGGCCTTGATAAAATTATTAAAAATAGTAATAATTTGTGTAAAATCATAAGAAATGATTTGGGAAAAATTGGAATGAAAAATATCCCATATTTGAAAAGATAAAAATAGATTTTTATCGAAATGAACTAGTTTTGAACTAATATTAAAACCCATTTATTTTTAAATAAATAAATTTGATTTGAAATGGGTTTTAAATAGAATTGATTTGTGGGTTTATCGTGAAGGGTGTTTTAAATAACACTTGTTCTTTAACCCGATAATAAATAGATTGTGATTTGGGTTTATCATGAAATGTGTTTTAATTAACATTAGTTCTTTGACCCAGTAAAAGGAGTTTTAATGAATCTGTAATTAGATTGAAATGTGAATTTATAATTTAAATTATCAAATTTGGAAAATGAGCGAGAATGGAGTATCACCAGTTTTGCTCTAGGCGATAGTTAAATCTTTAATTAGATTTGAACGTGAAGTGGTAATTAATTTTACCGATAACACCATGGTGTTAGATATGGAGTATTACCAGTTTTGCTTCATGGGATGAATGGGTTGGGATTGGGAAATAAAATAAATAATTACTTCGGTGTGGTTCGCTAATCCCGACTAGTTTGGAAAACCATAATTTGGTTTGAAGTGACATCCAAAGGAAGATTAAAGAATAAATTTAAAGAATTTATCTTGGATAAAATTAATGGGAACTTTCCCCTAAGAATGTGAAATTTAGAAACTAGCTGTAGGTTAGTTAAGAAGAATGGTTTCCTGGGTATTGATCTGATGTTGGTTTCGGCCTTCGGGGTTAATATTTGGGGAATTGCTCTCTTACTGATATACGGTTAGTGACTAATGAATTGGAATGAGGCGTATGTTGTGTTTGTGTAACATTTGTTTTTAATATACGCGGGTTGTTCGGAAAGGCCGGGTTTATACCCATTCTGAATAACCGATTCGACGATAAGTCGAAGATGATGACGACGGTCGAAGACCGGAAGTCTTCACATTGTTTGGATAATTACTGATGATCCTGATTGGGATGTACACCCAAGAGGATGGAAATAGTCAGTGGTCGTCCAGACGTACTTGGAGATCAATGGATATGCGAGGAAAGTGCCTCCGGTTTCGTTCAGACCCAGAACGAACTTGTAAATGGATCGCGTGTTTGACATTGGATTTTATTCTGTGTTGATTGATCTCTATTAAATATATATCTGTTTGGCGGCGGAGAATTTATTCTCTTACTTAACGCCCTTCTCTGAGACGTACGAGCTTAGAGGTTATATATCGATAGATATCAATTGCATGGCATGAATTGCCTGTGTGGCACGCGGAGTTGCATGGATCAAGGCTTCTGTTGAAAAGCAAAGTCTTATGGTGGATGATCAAAGCACGGACTACGTGGCAGCTTTGTGTATAGCGTGGATTCGCGAGCCTCACACCTCGGTATGAGTCAAAAACGGGATACGGACCATTGGGAGAACACGACGTTTCTTTCTAGCTTTGGTGGTGTCAGTGACTTACCAGCCCTGACATATATATACTTTTCACCTTTGTGGTTGTTGGAATGAGGCGCCTCGATTATAGGTCTGTAAGGACTGGGAAACATGTGTTCAGGAATTGCCAATCCTCAAACGTAAGAGAGGACCGGCCCAACCGATCCAAGTGGCTGCCCAGAGTGTGTAGTCCTGAGCATTTGCTAGAGTGTCTCGAAGCGGAGAGGAGCTTGCCCCTTGCCTCGACTCATGACGGAAATCCAATTTCCAATACGAGATATTTCGGTTTTATTTGTAGAGCCTAGTATAGCGACATAGTAGCATGGGATGCTATGCCGTCTATGATTGATATTTATGATTGAAATTGTTTTGACACTATACACTTATAATAGTATCAAATGATTTGTTTTAAATGTACCAAGCATGTTTGCCTATTATAAGGGAAAACCCTATCTTCCGGCTTGCGTTGCATTGTGTGATGGGACCTGGGTCTTATAATAGTTTCATTTTTCGAAAAAGCATTGCGTTGTTTATTGATATGCACTGGTATTCTTTGGAGGAAACCCGTTATTCGAATAGAGTTAAATCGAATATGGTATTCGAAGGGGGTCAATCGAATAAGGTATTCGAAAGTTAGTAAATCGAATATGTTATTCGAAAAGGGGTTAGTCGAGTCGAGTTAGCTGAATAGAGTTAATCGAATAAGAGTAAATTAGGTAGAATTAATCGAATAGAGTTAAATTGAGTTAATCGAATATAAGTTATTCGAAGAAGAGTTAAATAGTGTTAATCCTAAGGAGTTAATCAAATATAGTTTATTCAAATAGAATAAAGGAGTTAATCGAATATAGTTTATTCGAACAGAGTAAAAGGAGTTAATCGAATATATAGTTTATTCAAATAGAATTAAAAGAGTTATCGAATATAGTTTATTCGATAGGAGCTAAGTGAATAGAGTTAGAGTTAAATCAAAAGAGTTAAGTGAATAGGAAAATTGAATAGAGTTATCGAATATACCTTATCGAAGGAAAGAATTATCGAATAGAAAAGATTTGAAAGAGAGTTACGTAAGGAAGTTTGTTAAAGAATTAGAAGGGTGAACTTTGTCTATTTCAAGGTTTGAAACGCTGTTTAGTTAAGGTCTGAGAGGTAGTATTACGCCAACTAGATTGACTTCATTTTTAACTAAGGAATCGTTAAGGTTCGATAGTAAAGGATGGTTAAGTGAATTTAGTAATTAAAGGAAATGGTTTGAGTTGGCATCGCGATGGTTTGTTTAAACATCTGTCTAAGTCCAATGAAGAAGCTTTGGAAATGTTTTCCAAATAAGAAACCAGAAATGTTTTCTAATAAAGAAAACAAGAAATGGAAATGTTTTCCATTGTTAATAACATATATTTTCCAAATTTAGAAAATAAGAAATATTGAATATAGGGAAACAGGAGATAAGTAAATTAATGAAATAAAGAGATAAATGTTGAATGATGTTTGATCGATATAAATTTCCATTTGGAAATAATATCGTTGTTTGCACACCTGTTTTTCTTCGATAGTTAAATCACAGACTATCGAAGTTTTGAATATTTTAACGTTGTTAATATGGAGAGACCAGTTGGATTATTATCCAAAGAACCACTCTGTATTGGCATAAGCGTTGCGAATCATATATGCCAAAGGAAATTGAAGACAGAGTTATGCAAGGGCTATCCTGTTTAAAGAATAGTGCCTTCGGTTCATCCTGTTCCTGGATGACTTGTATGGACGGATGTCTGATAGATTATTTCCAGACGATCACGTATATTGATTTCTCCAACCGTATCAAGAGTGGAAGTGGAGAAGGAAACTTCTTTAGCTAACACATAATGTATGGTTGAGGACTTCAATCGGTGATTTGATGGATTCGATGATGTGGCATTCAAAGTGAATCTGGTGTGATGATAAAGCGTAGCTTCTAGCCTCACATCCGGTAAATGACAGAAATCGGGCAGGCAGCATGGCTAAGTCGGTCGCTCCAAAGTAGGGTGTATAATCACCTGATCTAGAGTTTCATTTACTTCTAAAAATCTATTGTTGATGCTGTCCCATTCGGGAAACGGTTGCTGATCCCAACCATTGGTGATATACATTCGATACACTCAAGCGAAATGAGTGGTCGGTCATGCGTGGCCGGGTTGCAAGATGTTCTTGTTGAACCCAGTGTATTCCTCTCTAGAGGTACATTAGCGAAAGGTGGTTCCATACCTTGTCATAGTTGGAAATCTATTACCCAATACGTGATTGCGGTTTCGATTGTATACTATATATGTAGAACGTGAGATGAAAGCGTTTCTGCTAGATGATTATTATATTGTGGTTGATAGACATTATTATAATATCAAAAGATTTTTGATATAAAGATAATTTGGATTCTCATAAGGGAAAAACCCGTTCCGTTATACGGCGTGGTCTTATGAGATATCGTTTACTTGTTCAAACTGTTTTAAATTGTTTTACTCATACCAGTCCCATGACTGACCCGGAGTTTATTTTGTTTTGTTTTCCCTAAACTCTTGGGTGCCTAAATTTGTACGGGCAGTCAAGTAGTCGGGATTTACAAATATACTGGAAGAGCTTGGAGCAGGAGGCTTCAGGATCATATAGCTATAGTTATTTCCACTGTGTTGTAAGTGTTGTACTTTGATAATGATGTATATTCAAGTACAGATGTATATTTCAAGTTATGTTATATATATTATATGTTATTCGTTCCGCTGTGAGGTTCGTGTTACTCTGATGTTGTGTTCTTCTTCTTCTTCTATTCTAAGTTTCTATCTTATCTATCCTCAC
Source organism: Allium sativum (assembly GCA_030737875.1). Classification (NCBI taxonomy): domain Eukaryota; kingdom Viridiplantae; phylum Streptophyta; class Magnoliopsida; order Asparagales; family Amaryllidaceae; genus Allium; species Allium sativum. The sequence goes on along the minus strand of CM060913.1, from coordinate 1,037,561,664 downwards.
CCTCTAATTTCTTTCATTAATGACCGGTATTTTTCGACGTTTGGTTAGTCATTATTGAGTTTATGGCGATAACCAAAGTCGACAAAATCCCGGGTCATTAGAGTTGGTATCAGAGCTTAAGTTAAGTGAATTGCCTTGGCTCTGTGGCGTGACTCAGTAGAGATAGGGTTAGTAATACCCTAGATTGAGTTGAGTGTATATATATGAGTGAACGTATTTGTTATTGATATAAAGTGGTTTTATATTGTGGAGATTCATTGGTTGAGTTGTTTATGAGCTCTGGTCGATCAGTTTGATCCACTGTATCGGTAGGAGTTACTAAACACTCGAATATGATGGGTCGACACGATATGTTTTGAAAAGTGGGTAAATTAAAATAAGTTTACCCAAGGTATATCTTGATATAGGGAAGATATATATATATCAAAATTATAATATAATGGATATATTGGTTGTTATTATAATCGAGTAAGATTATAAATTAAATGGTTATGTAAATAACCAATCAGAATTCATATAAGTGAAATACGCGAAATCAGATGAGTTAAATCAGAAATTTAAACCAGAAATTGAATTAAAATTCTGGAAAAGTGGATAAGTGTTTGTAAATGGATTTGGATTAAAAATAAGGAAATTTTAAGATCTTGGGAGATTTTAAATTGTTTTACAAGCAGTGTGAATTATATTTTGAAATGAATTTCAAAGTAGAAATGTTTAAAAATGGTTTTATAGTATTGAACTTACTTCGATTGCTGGAAAATAGATTCTGATGATGACAGCTGCATCATCAGTATTCATCTTCGAGTTGTAAGTAACGAATTACTACCAGAGATACTATTTTGAATTTGTTTTGGGAAAGACAAGTTGTGTTGAATTTCAAAATGGGATTTATAATAAAGAATGAATAAAGAAAGTTTGAAATAGAAATTGAATATAGAAATTCAAAGGGAATTTGAATATATAAAATTCAATGGAAGTGATATAGAAATTGAATATAGAAATTCAAAGGGAGTTTGAATATATGAAATTCAATGGAAGTGATATAGAATTTGAATATAGAAATTCAAATGGGGTTTGAATATAGAAATTCAAATGGAATTCAAATATAAAATTTGAATATAGAAAATATAAAGGAATTCAAATATAGGATTTGAATATAGAAAGTGAAATGGAATTTTAATATAGAGTTCAAAAGGGATTCTAATATAGAATTTGAATATATGAAATTTTAATATATGGAATTTGAATATAGAAATTCAAATGGGATTTATAATATAAAATTTGAATAGAAATTGAATAAAATTAACTAAGTCGAAAAGGAATTAGTTAATCGAGTTTTGAATTTGAAGTTGAACTTTGAAAGGTGAATTGGATTTGTAAATGGATATTCGAAATCGAATATAGAACTTAAATTTGAAATTTGGATTCAAATTAGTTAATAAGCAAGTTAAAATATATTTGAACATGTCATGTTCAAATATAAAAGTGAAATAGACTAAAGAGTTAATTAACAAATTAATTAACGAATTGAGTTAAAACGATCAGGTATAGTTAAAATAGATTGGGTAGGTATAAATATACATGAGATAGGTATGGATAAGGTATGAAGGTATATAAATAGAATGCTTGACGAAAAGGTATGTATTTAATTCATATATGAGATTTTATGCGCCGTATCGGCTAGCCGCTTCGCTTTTTCTTTTTCTTTTGGATTGGTGAGGGCCATGGGAGGCTATTTGAAATATCCCGATGCTCCTAGTACAAAGGAGGTTATGGCGAATTTTTCCGGGAATTTAAGGAGTTAGAATATTTTCAAGATAATTTGATAGTTAGAAATCAACGTATATATATATATATATATATATATATATATATATATAAGTCGATAAGGAAACGGACTTAGAAATAGAATAGTAAAATCAAAAAGGAAGATTAAGAATAAAATCTAGTAAGAATAGAAAGAGGAAGCGTATACGTGTTTAAAAGTGAATAAGTAGTTGTATGGTATAGATTATTCGAGTAAGTAGTCATATCTGTTTTGATGTTATAAATGTTATTCAGTCAAGGTCTGAGGGGTAGTTATACCCCAACTTGGTTGATTTCATTATTAACAAATAAGTAGTAAGATTTCAGGCTCGAAGATCAATGTTGAATAAGAGTTAGTTGAATACAGAATTTGGGTTGTCGTAACGATGTTTTACACAACATCCGTTTTAACCCAAATAAGTGTAAGCTTGGAAATAGAATAAAGAATATTTCCTAAGTACAGAAATAAACGAGATCGGAAAAGAGATAAGTAATTGGAATATTTTCCAATTATAAATAGCATATATTTTCTATAGTTTAGAAAATAAAGGAAGGCGATATTCGGAAATGTTTTCCAAATAACATAAAAGGCCAATATGGTTATTGAAAATATTTGGTTAACAAATATAGATAAAGAAATAGAGAAGTGATTTAAGTAATGGAATGTTAATTAAGGGCTCAGTGACATGTTCAAAAGGAAAATTTGATTTTTGAAAAGAGTAAACTATTTAAAAACTCCTAGGGAAAGACTGTTTGAATTAAAAACAAATTTAACAGAAATTTGTGAAAGAAAAATCAAATTAAAGTAAAGCCAGTAAAGTGGTAACTGAGATTGAAATAGAATGATATCAAGACAAATTGGATTGTGAGATTCAAATTTGAAGCGTAATGTGATAATCAAGTTAAGAGTTGGGAATCGAGAAGAAACTTGAGTTTGAAACGATATTTGGCTCGGATATAAGCGAATGGTTGTGTTGTGGATAAAAATAGATTGGAATTTGATTAGGATGACCCTTGTATCCGCTGAATTGATAACAGGTGGAAAGGATATAATGATATGCCGACAAAAGGTACAAGTTTATATTTCTATTGGATATAAGATTTATGAGCCGAATTGGCAAGCCGCTTGGCTGTTTAATTTTCTTTTGGGATGGAGATGGACCTAGAGAGGCGAGTGGTGGTTTGACCAATTGACCAGTACAAAGGAGGTGCTGGCGAAATTTTTCGAAAAGTTAAGGAGTTAGAAAATTTTCAGGATTTTTGAAAATTTTCAATAATAAGAATGAATAAATAATTTAATTAAATTAAATTGGTCCAGTGGGAAACTGAAGTTAAGAGGTGAACAAATATGTTCTAACCAGTCGATAGGGTCGTCTTCTAGCTTTAGTAATTTCGAGGACGAAATTATTTTAAGTGGGGAAGAATGTAGTGACCCGCATTGGCAGAGGTATTATAATTAATTTATTTAATTATTTAAATGGTGATTAAAAGGATTTCATGGTCGTTGAATTAAATACTGATGAATATTTAATTAAAATAATAAATTAAATAATATATTTAATTCTGAAGTAATCAGAATTGGCTGAAATGGCGATATGGTGTGAACTGGATCATCCGTGACATTCAGTTCAGTTTATAATTGAATTAAAATAACGAATATATTATTTAAACGACAGTTTGAACGTATAATTATATTATAATTAAAATCGAGCTTGAAATGGTGCTGCAGTTCGCCATTTGGCGATTTGAACTTCATCTGAATGTACAGGGTTCGTTTTAAGCCGGATTTCTGTGAAACAAGAAATGTGTGGAGCTGGTGGAGTATATCTTTCTAGTGGAAGAGAAAAATCTGGATTTCGTCAGGTAGATTTTGATTTATTTCCAAATAAAATTTAAGAAAAGTCGTTGTGGAATTCCTTTATAATTTATAAAGGAATTATTTATATTTTAAAAAGGAAATTCAATATAAATCAAATATCGGGTTGACCCAGATTGAAGTATCGAGTTAGAAATCTATATAGGATTTTTCTGAGCTGTATGGTATTCCTCTGTGAATATAGACAATGATATTTATTTTTCAGTATTAAATTTAGTTATATTAAAATATATTTATATATTTAAATAGGCTATTTAGAGCTTTAAAAATAGCCACATTTGCAACGAAGTCGGAATTCGACGAAACTAATTTTGTTGGATCCGCAATGTCAAATTATTGTTAGATTCCAAGTTTCGTGATTTTTAGAGTCACTGTGTGGCCGTACGAATTTTTAGAGTGAAAAACAGTCAGTATTCTAATGGTTAAAAATACGCTGTGTGAGCATACGAAGTCGGAATTCAACGAAACCAATTTCGTTGGGACCGTAATGTCGAAATGAAGGTGTATGTCCAAATTGGTGATTTTTAGGTATCGTATGTAATCATGGTGATTTTTAGAAAGCAAATGATCGAATAAAAGAATAAAGAAAATAAAAATATCCTAATTAAATTCTATGATCAAAAGGAGTCCACACTGCCTTGTCTTCCTATCCACACACTCAAATGATGTATAACGCAAGCACAGTTCTCGTTCAACCACAAATCAAAACGCATAAAAAAAGAATGAGAAAAGAAAATCCAAAGAATTCAAAATAAATTCCTTAAATCTTCAAACTATTTTATTTGAGATCCCCAAAGCACGCTCTTCGATCTGAGGTGATTCTCAAGGGGTTCGACTCTCTCTTTTATCGTTGGGTTTTTGTCTTGAGAACTAGGTTTAGAAATCCTGGAAGTTTGGTGCAATGATTCATGAAACAGATGCTGTATTTGGATCTAGCAGATGAAATCACATCTACGTGATGTCTTTTGTGGATATCGGTGTAGATAGTGTTCGGCGGAATCAGTGGTGGGAATGCGTCACTGGACTGAGTCGGTCTTCGAGGAAGGTGTTCGAAGGTGAAGTTATGGTGACGATGTCAGAGAGGAGGAGTAGAGGTGAATGATGGTGGTATTGTTGAGTTGTTCGGTTGAGTGATGGAAGGGGGATTGGCTTTGAAAGTTGCGGTAATGGCAAAGTAAGGAGGAGCGGTTATTGGAGTTGTTCGTGAGAGAAGAAGAGGATGGCGGGCCTGGGTTCTAAGGGTGTCGGGCCAAGGAATTAAAGGTGAAGGCCCATTTAGAAATTTAATCTCAGTTTTAATTCGTTTAAATGTGTATCAACTTCTAATTGTCATAACTTGGTCATACGAAAATGCAATTAAGCGAAACTGGTCGCGTTAGGATCGTATGGACGGGAACAACACAATGACACTGACCGGGAGTGGATCTGAACTCGTTTGGATTTATGGCAAAATAAACTGTTTGATTCAAATCAAACAACAGTTTATCGTTCTTTAACGATGAACTGCCAAAGTGAGTAAATCTCACCAACTCTGAACAGTTTATAAATTCATGTTGTATTTTTAGAACAGTTAAATATTGGCTGATTTACTGTGTGTTGACTATCTGATTGAACTGCTAGTCAGTTAGTTGAATTTCTATATTGATTCTGTTTAACAGAATATATCATATGGAACTGAAAGTGATGTTGATTTTATTATATAACATCTGTGGATGCAGGGAAATAGGTTGGAGGAATCCGACTGGATTCCTCAACAGTTATTTTATTGTTTTTCATATATTTTGATATATGATGCGATATGTAATCTATTGTCGATTATATGTGTTCGAACGATATTGGTCATCGTGATTTGATGTGTTAAATACCATAACATACCGGAATGGTGAAAAGGGAATTTTCAAAATGAATATTGAAAGTAGATTATTTGTAAAATCAAGGGATTTTATAAAAGAGATAATATTTATAACAATCAAAGGAGATTTTATAAAAAGGAAATGTTTAGAAAATAAATAGAGTTATAAAAAGGAAATTTGTTTATAACCGAATAGGATGTTATAAAAAGGAAAACGTTATAAAAAGGAAAACGTTACTAAAAGGGAAATCATTTGTAAAGTGAAGAACCGTTACTAAAAGTAAATCTTTATAAATGAATAGTTTATTCGAAAAGGAGTTAATCAAATTTAGTTATACGAATAGAGTTAAATCGAATATGGTATTCGAAGGGGGTCAATCGAATAAGGTATTCGAAAGTTAGTTAATTGAATATGTTATTCGAAAAGGGGTTAGTCGAATCGAGTTAGCTGAATAGAGTTAATCGAATAAGAGTAAACTAGTTAGAATTATTCGAATAGAGTTAAATTGAGTTAATTGAATATCAGTTATTCGAAGAAGAGTTAAATAGTATTAATCCAAAGGAGTTAATCGAATATAGTTTATTCAAATAGAATAAAGGAGTTAATCGAATATAGTTTATTCAAATAGAGTAAAAGGAGTTAATCGAATATAGTTGGAAATCTATTACCCAATACGTGATTGCGGTTTCGATTGTATACTATATATGTAGAACGTGAGATGAAAGCGTTTCTGCTAGATGATTATTATATTGTGATTGATAGACACTATTATAATATCAAAAGATTTTTGATATAAAGATAATTTGGATTCTCATAAGAGAAAAACCCGTTCCGTTATACGGCGTGGTCTTATGAGATATTGTTTACTTGTTCAAACTATTTTACTCATACCAGTCCCATGACTGATCCGGAGTTTATTTTGTTTTGTTTTCCCTAAACTCTAGGGTGCATAAATTTGTACGGGCAGTCAAGTAGTCGGGATTTACAGATATACTGGAAGAGCTTGGAGCAGGAGGCTTCAGGATTATATAGCTATAGTTATTTCCGCTGTGTTGTAAGTGTTGTACTTTGATAATGATGTATATTCAAGTACAAATGTATATTTCAAGTTATGTTATATATATTATATGTTATTCGTTCCGATGTGAGGTTCGTGTTACTCTGATGTTGTGTTCTTCTTCTTCTTCTATTCTAAGTTTCTATCTTATCTATCCTCACCCTCTAATTTCTTTCATTAATGACCGGTATTTTTCGACATTTGGTTAGTCATCATTGAGTTTATGGCGATAACCAAAGTCGACAAAATCTCGGGTCATTACAGTATCCTAGTGTATATTTTAACTAGAAAATAAAATAAAAGTGAGAAGTTCTCACCTTTGGGTTCCACTCCTCCATTCCTTATATCTAAACAGTTCGGATTTGGATTTGATTCTCGTCGTTTCCATCGCAATCTGTTTCACACGATTTTTATATTAAAAATCACATTTCTATTTCACCACTACATATATGAAAATCATATTTTTATAATGTTGTCTATAATATAAAAATCATATTTTAATCACTACTTCATATATATAAAAATCGAATTTTTATTATGTTGTCATAAATATAAAAATCAAATTTTTATCTTCCCAAAAATAATTCTATGATATGACTACTTCATTCTTGACATTCATACAATAAAAATCATATTTTTATCCACTAAAAATCGTATTTTACATGACTAAAAATCATATTTCTAATTCACTATTATACATATGAAAATCGAATCTTTTTAATATATGAAAATCAAATCTTTTTGAATATAAAAATCTATTATTTTTCATTGTCAAAATATAATCCTTTTAATTATAAAAATCTAAACCTTTATAAACTAAAAATCTAATCTTTTATAAACAAAAAATCGCATTTTTCTTTCTAACATAAAAATCCTATTTTTCTATGAATAAAGATCATATTTTTATAGATACTAAACTCATTTAAATCAAAAAACTTACCTGGGTTTATTGTTTCGATTCACTGTGCAGGGAGGGCGAGATAGAGGGAGAAGGCGACGCTCGCAGTTTCGACAGGAGGTGGTGCTGGGGAATTGGGATCGTGGTTTTCGATTTGGGAGAGAATAGGGGGTTGCGTCTGTTTGGAGGAGAGGGGTTGCCGGAGAGGGTGGCTGACACGGGGGAAGGTGGCGCTCGGGCATCGGAGGTGGCGGTGGCCTCTTGGAGCAGCGGCGGCTGACCTGGGTGGGGGCAACATCGATCTGTGATGCTTCTTATTTTTTTATTTATTTAAGTTAATCGGGTTTGACTGGTAAGAAAGGGGAAAGGGGGTGAGGTTAAGGGAAAAGGGTTTAGATTTTATTATTATTTTATTATTTATTTTCCTCAAAGAGTTGACTTTTATTCCGAATTCCGATTCAAACCCGACGACTGTCGTCCCTAGCTAATTACCCCCATTCCGAACGCAATGGGATACCGCAAGCCAATCCGAACGTTTCGAACTGTTTCCGTTAAATTTTAATTTCACCACCACATATATGAAAATCATATTTTTATAACGTTGTTTATAATATAAAAATCATATTTAAATCACTACTTCATATATATAAAAATCAAATTTTTATTATGTTGTCATGAATATAAAAATCAAACTTTTATCTTCCTAAAAATAATTCTATAATATGACTACTTCATTCTTGACATTCCTGTAATAAAAATCATATTTTTATCCACTAAAAATCATATTTTTACATAACTAAAAATCATATTTTTAATTCACTATTATACATATGAAAATCAAATCTTTTTAATGTATGAAAATCAAATCCTTTTGAATATAAAAATCTATTATTTTTCATTGTCAAAATATGATCTTTTTCTTTATAAAAATCTAATCCTTTGTAAACTAAAAATCTAATCTTTTATAAACAAAAAATCACGTTTTTCTTTCTAACATAAAAATCCTATTTTTCTATGAATAAAGATCATATTTTTATAGATACTAAACTCATTTAAATCAAAAAAACTTACTGGGGTTTATTGTTTCGATTCACTGTGCGGGGAGGGCGAGATAGAGGGAGAAGGCAACGCTCGCAGTTTCGATAGGAGGTGGCGCTGGGGAAATGGGATCATGGTTTTCGATTTGGGAGAGAATAGGGGGGTTGCGTCTGTTTGGCGGAGCGGGGCTGCCGGAGAGGGTGGCTGACACGGGGGAAGGTGGCGCTCGGGCTTCGGAGGTGGCGGTGGCCTCTTGGAGCAACGACGGCTGACCTGGGTCTGGGCGACATCGATCTGCAATTCTTCTTCTTTTTTATTTATTTAAGTTAATCGGGTTTGACTGGTAAGAAAGGGGAAAGGGGGTGAGGTTAAGGGAAAAGGGTTTAAATTTTATTATTATTTTATTATTTATTTTCCTCAAAGAGTTGACTTTTATTTCGAATTCCGATTCAAACCCGACGACTGTCGTCCCTAGCTAATTACCACCATTCTGAATGCAATGGGATATGTCCCGCAAGCCTATTCAAACGTTTCGATCTGTTTCCGTTAAATTTAAAATATAAATCAGTATATTGAATTTAAACGCACATTTTGATTTACCGAGGCCACATACGGACCCCAAAAATTCCCGAAAAATATTTTCTAGCTTCGTATTGACGATACGGTTCTAACGAAACTAATTTCATCAAATTTGGAGACCATTTGAAAAATGGCCATTTTCTGGTCGATCCAAATTGACTGAAACTATCAAAACACGTTTTCCTTTGCCACGCTCACATAATAATTCCAAAAATTATGAAGTTTGGAATCTAGAAATAATCTGACATCCCGGATCCAACAAAAGTGGTTTCGTCGAAAACGGAGGTTGTTTGCAAAATTCCCATTTTTAAGGGCTAAAATTCCATAGCGAATATTCTGAATTTTCAACTGGGCATAACTTTTTATCCCCGCTATGAAATTTCAATTTTTCAGATTCGTTGGAAAGATATTCTAAAATCGATTCTAATATTTTTGGTTTCGCTAAAATCCGGTTTATTTTGAATTTTGTACATTCATTTGAAATTTGAAATCGAATTTTCAAACTACCGCGCCATTTCCAATTCCTTTTATAATTAAAAATAAATATTTATATTCTAACATCGATTCAAATAAATATTTACGTTCTAATTCTATTCAATAAAAATTTCTCGTCGTCATTATTTAAAACAAATCATTTTAATTATTCAAAATTCATTAAAATTGCCAAATAAAATTTTTAAATTGGTTCAAATTTCCCGGGTTGTTACACTCTCCCCCACTTAAAATCTTTTCCTCCTCGAAAAGGAACGAAGTCGAAAGTTGTATTAAAAACCAACTCAACTTTCATTATTTTCATTATGGCTTAAGTTCTTCGACTTTTCGGTTTCTAAGAACTTTTCAAATTTTCAAAAATTTGGCTAACATCCTAAATTTTCATAAAATTTCGCCATAACCCCCTACGTACGGGAGCACCGTGAAAATCCCGAAATCGCCATACAGGCCTCTCCAATCCAAAAAGAAAAAGAAACAACCAAGCGGTTAGCCAATCGGCTCATAAAATCATCCAAAACCCAAGAAATACAATAAACATGTACCTATTTGTCAAGCAAACAATTTTATTCCTCTGCTCTAGCCTCCTTGCTATGACCTGTTCAATGGATACACATGTATATGCATGCGATTTCAAACAATTTTCAATACAGTTCAATATTTGATACAATTTGGCCTAAATTTATTGTTCTTTCATATGCTGGTTTAAATAAATAACCACACAACATAACCATCAATCAATTAGTGAGTTAACGTTTCAAAATCATAATTTTGATACATATACAGAAAATCATGTTTTTGATGCCAATTCACAATAAGTAACCCTATCTAGTTTTGGTTCTCACACCAATCAATTGGAAATATATAGACATCCTACTTTCGAAACTCGAAAATAAATACTGGCGATGGTATACTTCATCATCAGGATCATGTCTAGGCGACTTGAGTGCGATCCTATATCTATCCAGTATATTAAAACTTCGAATACACATTTGCAAGGCGCATATGCAAAATCTTTATATATTGGATTGTCCAAATTCAATACAAATAAATATTCAAATACCTATAATACAATTTAAATTTTAAAAACAAACTTTGTTTTCATTTTTTAAAAATATACTCTTCACACTCTTTCTAGGACACTACCGATCCCGTCTTTAACGAGTCATTCTCATCGGATATTACTAATCCAATCTCTGATGAATTCTTTCGTTCGGTTCTAATGTGTCTTGTTCTCGAGCTCTGTAAACCAAAGCTCTGATACCAAAATGACACGACCCGAACTTCCCCATGAAGGAAAGCACAGATTGATTTGAGAACAGGACTAATCAGAACAAAAACAGAAGAACATTTCATTGCTTATTACAACAATTCCATTAGAATACAAGAATATATAGAGTACGAATAAATATTATACATCAGAAAAATATCAGAGATTCAATTTACATTACATAGTAGCGGAAAATAGTACAAAACACAATTGAAGGTGATATACGGATACAGAGCTTTTTGGATATCGTTCCAGCTGTAAACCAGGATCTTGTGAATGTAAATCTGCAAAACCAAAACTACTAGCTGCCTTTGTGGAAAATAGGGGCACCCAGAGTTTAGGTTAAAACAATAAACTCCAGGTCGTCATGTGACTAGTATGAGAACTAAAACAGTTATTTAAAACTTTACTTTAAACAAGAGTAATTCAAGGGACCAGCCGTATGACACGGAACGGGTTTCCTCCCAAGAATACTAGTGCATAGAATAAACAACGCAGTGTTTTTTGGAAAAATGAAGCTATTATAAAACCCAGGTCCCATCACACAATGCAACGCAGCCGGAGGATAGGGTATTCCCTTATAATAGCCAAACATTCTTGGTACGTTTAAAACAAACTATTTGATACTATTATAAGTGTAAAGTGTATGAAAACAACTTCAAATATAAATGTATCAATCATAGGCGGCATGGGTACCATCTATCATGTCGCCAATACTAGGCTCTACAATCAAAACCAAAATGTCACGTATTGGAAATTGGATTTCCGTCATGAGTCAAGGCCAGGGATGGCTCCTCACCGCTTCGAGACACTCTAGCAAATATCTCAGGACTACACACTCTGGGTAACCCTTGGATCTTCAGGGCTAGCCCTCCGTTACGTTTAAGGATTGGTTATTCCTGAACATACGTTTCCCGGTCCTATCGGACCTATATCCGAGGCGCCTCGCAATCCAACATCCACATAGGTAAAATAACAACAATGTCAGGGCGAGTAAAACGCTGACACCACCCATAGCTAGAAAGAAACATCGTGCACTCCCTACAGTCACGATCCCGTTTTTGACTCATACCGAGGTGTGAGGCTCGCAAATTAACGCTATACATAAAGCTATGCTATATTAAAGCTGTGCTTTGATAATCAACCACAAGACTCTGCTTTTCAACAAAAACCTTGATCACTGCATCTCAGAATGCCACACTGGCAATTCATGCCATGCGACTGATATTTATCGATATATAACCTCTGTGCACGTACATCTCAAAGAAGGGCGTTAAGCAAGAGAATAAATTCTCCGCTGCTAGACAGATATATATTTAATAAAAATCAATCAATACAGAATAAAATCCAATGTCAAACACACAATCCATTTATAAATCCATTCTGGGTCTGAACGAAACCGAAGGCACCTTATTCCCCCCCATATGTCCAATACAGGGGAGAGGTCCTCGCATATCCATCGATCTCCAAGTACGTTTGGACGATCACCACTTATTACCTCGGCTTGGGTGTACAACCCAATCAAGACATCAGTAATCTTCCAAATGATGTGAAGACCTCTGGTCTTCAACCACCGTCTTCATCGTCGACATATCGTCAAATCAGTTATTCAGAATGGGCATAAACCCGGCCTTTTCGAATAACTCGCGTATATAATAAACAAGTGTTATAAACCACAACATATGCCTCATTCCAATTCTGAATATTCTTTTATTCAAATGTTCACATACTTTGGGAAAGGTTCCCATTAATTTTAGCAAAGATAAATTCTTTAAAATTTATTCATTAATCTTCCTTTGGATTTCAATTCAAACCGTATTCTGTCTTTAACTGTGTTAAAGAACCAATGTCATTTAAAACACGGTTCATGATAAACCCAAAATCACATTCCATTCCATCAGCCTCTAATCGTAAATTAGCAAATGAATAATCCCCTAAGTATTAACCCCGAAGGCCGAAACCAACATCAGATCAATACCCAAGAAACCATTCAACTTAACCAATCTCCAGTTAGTTTCTGATTTTCTTAACTCTATTGTTAATCGGGTTAAAGAAATAGTGTTACTTAAAACACCATTCACGATAAACCCAAAGACCAATTTCAATTCAATTCCAATTAAATATATTAAATTGGAAAACTTCACTTTGGAAAATTCCCGTTAAATCTTAATAAAAAGATTTATAAATTCCAAATCTCATTTCATTGTAAATCGGGTTAAAGAACGAATGTCGTTGAAAATACAGTTCACAACAAACCCAAAATCCAATCAGTCTCTAACCGTAAATTAGTAAGAGAACAATTCCCTAAGTATTAACCCCGAAGGCCAAACCAACATCAGATCAATAACCAGGAAACCAATCAACTTAACTAACCTCCATTCAGTTTCTAATTTTCTTAACTACATCCGGTTCAAGAATAGTATTATTAAAGATACCATTCACGACAAACCCAAAATCCAATTTGATATTAAATACAAGGCTCTGAATAGAAACTATATCGGCTTATATTCAATATCAAATTCTGAAACCAACAAGTATTGTATTGGAATAACGATATATATATATATATATATCTTACAAATTCCTCCACAATATTCGTATAATCACGAAATCCAATATCGAAATATTCTGAGTGTAATTTTGATTCAAATCCATTCCAATTCGTATATTGGAAAACCCGGTTATTTTTAAAACCATTTCAAATCCAATTTATTTATTAAAAAAAATATTGGATTTATTATTCTATTTCAAAACTAGTTCATTTCGATAAAATATATTTTTATCTTTTCAAATATGGAATTTTTCATCCTAATTCTTTCTAAATCATTTATTATGATTTTACACAAATTATTGATATTTTTAATAATTTTATCAAGGCCCATACAATCGATTTCCATAAACGGCCATCGAACTGCATTTTACAACGACCTTTTCCATATTTGATTTGGACATAATTCCAAATCCAACCGTTAGATTTCAAAATTTTCATATTCATTAGAAAGCTCTTTTCGATACGAACCCAACGGGTTCTAGATTTAGGAGAATCCGATGGTCGGATCTCCCATAATGTCCGTTCAAAGTCAATGGTCGAAATTCGCGAACTGCCGCAGTGCGGCGCGTTCTATTCAGGCCATTATATATAATATATATATATTATATATATTTCCTCGATTTCCATTTAAAATATATTTTGTAAATCGTTTTAAATTTGTTTTCAAAACAGTTTCAACTTCATATTCAATTCCAAATGAAATCAAAATTTTCCATTATAAATTCATTTTAAATTCATTTCAAATTGATTTCAATTCAACTTCAATTCGCTTTCAATTCGTTTTGAATTCACTTTAAATCGATCTCAATACAATTTAAATTTCAATTCAATTTCAATTCGTTTTGAATTCACTTTAAATCGATTTTAATTCAGTTTCAATTTCATTTCAATTTCAATTCCAATTCAATTTCAATTCAATATCAATTCCAATTCAATTTCAATTTAATATTGAATATTCTATATCACTTCAATATTTTCAAAACATCAGATTTTGAAATCACTTTTCGACATTCATTATAAAATGAATAAAATCGACCAAATTCCCGTTCGTGTTAAAATGGCGTTTACTACTTAACACAGCTTCACATCCCAATATTCACTGAATATCATTTTAAAATATTCGTTAATTCTGAACTGGAATTAGACTCAACCAATTACCATATAATTTCAGTTATATGGATTTCAACCAATACATGTATACAGCAGCGGCGATAAACAATCATTAAAAATTCAAATAATATCCAGAGTGCATTCTACAACCGTATAAGCATTAAAATAAATATTCAACGCTCATGCAGCCTGTCAATCAATCGATCGACATACAACTAATTATTGAGGCAAGTGTATGTCATATATTATCCCAATACCCGTGTGGGGTTTCAATTAGCAAATAACGATTTTATTTGTGCAGTTGGGCGATGTGTAAAATTTATCGTCCCAATCAATATTAGTCAAATGTGTGTACATAAACAAACCGTCTGGTTTGTAAATGAATATTTATCTCAACTTATGAATATTTCATTTAGTCCATATATACAATAAAATGATATTTTTTTATTTAAATATTTTATTCAACTTGAATATTTTATTTACTTCGTAAACACAATAAAAATGTGATTTTTATTGTTCAAGCTATTTATTCACTTATGAATATTTTAACACTTCATTCCACATCACAAAATCAATTTTCACAACACATCAATCAAACAAACAAGTTATCCATGGTCTGTGGACGACGGGTGTCGGGTGCTGCTAAGCACCGTCTGCATCCTAGAATATATTTTAACTAGAAAATAAAATAAAAGTGAGAAGTTCTCACCTTTGGGTTCCACTCCTCCATTACTTATATCTAGACGGTTCGGATTTGAATTTGATTCCTGTCGGTTCCATCGCAAACTGTTTCACACGATTTTTATATTAAAAAATCACATTTCTATTTCAACACTACATATATAAAAATCATATTTTTATAACGATGTTTATAATATAAAAATCATATTTTTATCGCTACTTCATATATATAAAAATCAAATTTTTACTATGCTGTCATAAATATAAAAATCAAATTTTTATCTTCGTAAAAATAATTCTATAATATGACTACTTCATTCTTGACATTCATACGATAAAAATCATATTTTTATCCACTAAAAATCGTATCTTTACATAACTAAAAATTGTATTTTTAATTCACTATACATATAAAAATCGCATCTTTTTAATGTATAAGAATCAAATCTTTTTGAATATAAAAATCTATTCTTTTTCATTGTCAAAATATAATCTTTTTCATTATAAAAATCTAATCCTTTATAAACTAAAAATCTAATCTTTTATAAACAAAAAATCACATTTTCTTTCTAACATAAAAATCCTATTTTCCTATGAATAAAGATCATATTTTTATAGATACTAAACTCATTTAAATCAGAAAAAACTTATCGGGATTTATTGTTTCGATTCGCGGTGCGGGGAGGGCGAGGTAGAGGGAGAAGGCGACGCTCGCGGTTTCGGCAGGAGGTGGCGCTGGGGAATCGGGCTCGCGGTTTTCGATTTGGGAGAGAATGGGGGGTCGCGTCTGTTTGGAGGAGCGGGGCTGCCGGAGAGGGTGGCTGACACGAGGGAAGGTGGCGCTCAGTTTTCGGAGGTGGCGGTGGCCTCTTGGAGCAGCGGCGGCTGAGATGGGTGGGGGCGACATCGATCTGCAATGCTTCTTTTTTTATTTAAGTTACTCTAGTTTGAATGGTAAGAAAGGGGAAAGGGGGTGAGGTTAAGGGAAAAGGGTTTAAATTTTATTATTATTTATTTTCCTCAAAGAGTTGACTTTTATTCCGAACTCCGATTCAAACCTGATGACTGTCGTCCCTAGCTAATTACTCTTATTCCGAATGCAATGGGATATGTCCCGCAAGCCAATTCGACCATTTCGATCTGTTTCCGTTAAATTTAAAATATAAATCAATATATTGAATTTGAACGCACATTTCAATTTACCGGGGCCACATACGGACCCCAAAAATTCTCAAAAAATATTTTCTAGTTTTGTATTGACGATACGGTTCTAAAAAAACTAATTTTGTCAAATTTGGAGACCATTTAAAAAATGGCCATTTTCTGGTCGATCCAAATTGACTGAAACTGTCAATACACGTTTTCCTTCGCCACGCTCACATAATAATCCCAAAAATTATGATTTTTGGAATCTAGCAATAATTTGACATCTTGGATCAACAAAAGCGGTTTCGTCGAAAATGGAGGTCGTCTGCAAAATTCCCATTTTTAAGGGCCAAAATTCCATAGCGACGATTCTGAATTTTCAACTGGACATAACTTTTTATTCCTGTTATGAAATTTCAAATTTTCAAATTCATTGGAAAGATATTCTCAAATAGATTCTAATATTTTTGGTTTTGCTAAAATCTGGTTCATTTTGAATCCTGTACGTTCATTTGAAATTTGAAATTGAATTTTCAAACTACCGCACCATTTCCAGTTCCTTTTATAATTTAAAATAAATATTTATATTCTAACATCGATTCAATACATACATTCTAATTCTATTCGCTATAAATTTCTCGTCGTCATTATTTAAAATAAATCATTTTAAATATTCAAAATTCATTAAAATTGCCAAAATAAAAAATTTAAATTGGCTCGGATTTTCCGGGTTGTTACAATTAAATATCAAAATTCTAGGGCCAGTGATTTTTAAACACAACAAGATCAATCACAGTTAATATATCATAGCATATGTCATGATCAATGCAAACACAATAATATAAATGTTGAGGAATCCAGTTGGATCCCTCCAACATGTTTCCCTGCATCCACAGATGTTAATCAACATATATAACCTCAATAATATTAATTTCACACAAATATGAAATATCATGGTGAACAGAATTAATAATCGATCAACTATATACTATATCAACCAATTCAACCAATTTTATCAACCATTCATCCAAACAACCATCACACAATATAAAATTACTATAAATAAATTTGAAAAATTCGTTTATATGTAAGAATATAAATGAGCCAGAGTTAGTGAGTTTGCTCACCTTATTTGTAACAACCCGCACCTCCGTTCTCGCAAGATATTGTCCCCAACATAGCCACCATATAGGTGTGGGGTTTTGTTCCTCAAAAGGCCTCGGCATTAGTAAGAGATGATCTCTGCTATATAAGTATCCACTTCACACAGGCGTCCACAATGTGGGACTTAGGGGGTGTTACATTGTTTGTAGTTGACGGTTCTGCTTTTATTTCGTTTAAAAACAAATGAACGTTTTATTTTTTTTACGGAATTCCAGTTGCTCCATTCTTAACCATGCTAATCACATAACATAGATGTTATTGCTATGATTCCAATGTTTTCGGATTCGTCCAATTCTGTTCAAGGATGAATAGGTTATGGATACATCAAATTATAAATTATATTAAATACTTAACTATAGTAATTAAATTATAATTACCATCTTTAACTCCATGACCACACATCAGCCTAATTGGTTCGTTAATACTTCTTCTTCATGGCCCAAAAATGAAACTCGCTCTCCAGCTCCTTTATTCACATCACCACTGAGATTAAACGATATAACCCTTGAATAGTAATGAATTATCCTGAACCATATCGTTAGACCGCTAATTTACTTTCCATAATATGGCTTCTCCTTCTCGTATTAAAGCCATGCTTTTGTTTTTACATCCGATTAAACTTTTACAGTATCAAATAAAATCCTTAATCAACGTAATTCTCCACAACCATTGCTAGAGTTCACCGAAGACTGCTTCCCTTCAACTTTTCTATTGCTGAAGCCATTTGAAATGACAAAGTAGCAGCAGCTCAACGTTATTCCTCCCTTCCCTTATTGTGACGACCCGATTTCCCGTTCACACGGAAACAAGGTTATCTTTGGAATATAACACAGAAACAGATAATAGCAGAACAGAATTAAATAAATACACCAGAATGAACAACAAAATATACTGGATAAAAGTAATCATCAGAGTTACACAGTATACAGGATCTTACTTAGTACAAATAGAGTTCAGCTATACATAAATGTCTACAGCGGAAATAAACAAAATATGTACAATAGGCGCTGAACAGCATAAAAAGAGATAAATGATAGAATCCATCTTCAGCTCCAGCTATCCAGAAAGAACCAGCTAAACCTGAATACAAGGCTGCCCGTGTAGAAAAAGGGGCACCCGAGTTTGAAAGTGAAACAAACTACGAGTCAGTCATGGGACTGGTATGAGAAATCCACTCAACACATATATAATTGGCTAATCACAGGACCACGCCACTTTCGTGGAACGGGTTTACTCCATTGGATCGCCAGTGCTTTAAAACAAATCTTTCTTTTAAACGTCGCTATGCTTTTTATAAAAATGAAGCCGTTATAAGACTCAGTTCCCATCACACAATGCAACGCAAACCGGAGGATAGAGTTTTACCTTATAATGGCCAAAATATGATTGATACGAATAAAACAAAGGCAATTGATATTATTGCTAGTGTCTATATGTTTTGAAAACACTTTCAAATCATAACTATCAATCATAGACGGCATGGGTACCATATATCATGTCGCCATATATATATACAATCAAAACCGCACGATGTCGTATTTGGAAATTGGATTTCCGTCATGAACCAAGGCAAAAGATAGTCGTTACCAAATTCGAGACAATCTAGCCTACCATGTCTCAGGAACAGCCGCAACTGCCCCCTGGATCGTCAGGGCCGGTCCACCGATGTGGATTATTATACCTGAACAATACGTCTCCCCGTCCTTTGGGGCGCAAACGAGCCAACGAATGACTCCATCGGACCCGGATCGTCCGATCAAACCGAGGCGCCTCGCAACAGCAACAACCACATAGGTGAAAAGTATATAAATGTCAGGGCTGGTAGGTCACTGACACCACCCTAGCTAGAAAGAAACGCATGCCCTCCCTGATGTCCTCTCCCGTTTTAGGTTCATACCGAGGTGTGAGGCTCTCGAATTCACGTTATACACAAAGCTACGCCACACAGGCGGTGCTTTGATCATCACTACAAGACCTTGCTTTTCAACAGAAGCCCTGATCACTGCATCTTAGCATGCCACATAGGCAATTCACGCCATGCGACTGATGTCCATCGATATACAACCTCTGAGCTCGTGCGTCTCAGAGAAGGGCGTTAAGCAAAAGAATAAATTCTCCGCCGCCAAACAGATGTATATTTAACAGAAATCAATCAACACAGAATAAATTCCAATGTCAGACACACAGTCCATTTACAAGTCCGTTCTGGGTCTGAACGAAACCGGAGGCACTAAATACCTCGCAAACCCTTCGATCAACACGTACGTCTGAACGATCACCACTCATTATCCATATTTCGGGATGCCTCCCAATCAGGACCTCGGTTACCATCCAAACGAGGTGAAGATCTCCGGTCTTCGACCATCGTCTTCGTCTTCGACTTTCAATCGTCGGTCAATTATTCGAAATGAGAATTAACTCGGGCTTTTCAAATAATTCACGTATATTTAGAATTTCAAATCGATTTATTTCAATGGTTAAATTATTTGACAACATCACGTTTGTTCTTTAATGTAATTTTCACACCAAACACATTCAACCATCAAATATCACATAAATCAAGCAAATTCAGTTTATTTCCATTCCATATCGCCTATGATATTTTATAACTATTTATCGCTATTTTTAATTATTTTAAAATAGTCATTTTATTCAAAACGATGCTTCGGGCCATAAGGCGGCCGTGGCGCTGTTTTTCTTCAGATTTGATTTACACATATATGAAAATCTAACCGTTGGATCTTCACAAAATTTACATCATTAGAAAGGTCTTTTCAAAACGAATCCAACGGTTCCAGTTTTGGGAAAATCCGACGGTCGGATCTCCCGGTACAATCGTTTGAAGTTTCGATTTCAAAATACGAACTGCAGCGTCGTTATTCGATTAAATATAATTATATTTATATATATAAATAAATATAATCGTTTCTGGCGCTGTTTTTCTTCAGATTTGAATTAAACATTCCAGACAATCCAACCGTTGGATTTCTACAAAGTTGGTGCCGTTGGGAAGATATTTCCACGGCGAACCCGACGGTTGAGGTTTCGGGAAAATCCAATGGTCGGATTTCCCGCACTAGTCGTTTGAAATCACGGTTTCAAAATACGAACTGCACGGCTTCGTTTCATTTTAATTTTATTTATATTTATATATTTATATAAATATAGTTCATTCAACAATTTCAATATCGTTTTCACTTCAAATATTTTTCTAACACCTTAAATTTTGGAAAAATTTCGCTATAACCTCCCCTGCACCGGGAGCATCGGGAAATCGCAAATAGCGTCCCCGGTCCTTCTAATCTCAGAAAGAAAAAGAAAAAGCCAAGCGGCTAGCCAACAGGCTCAAAATCATCACCCAAACAAATCAGTAAATGTGTACCTATTTGTCGGGCACAAAATTTTATTCCTCTTCTCTAGCCCCTTTGCTATAACCTGTTCAATGAATATTGCATGTACATATATATACAGTTCTTATCGTTTATCAATTTCTATTCGACTTCATATTTGATTTCTATTTGGTTTAAAAACTCCATTCATTCTAATGTTACATAAATAGGTGCAAATCATTTCATTAGCTAATTAATGAATATTTCAACTCATATATGTTTATTTTGAACAAGTGGCTATTTTTAACACTTCACATTTCAACGATTTATGCATACAATAAAAATGTGATTTTTATTGTAAAACAATTCATTTCAAAACACTACTTTTCTATATAGTTCATATAGTCGATAAAAGGTGATTTTTATTATCAAACAATTTATTTAAAAATATGAATACCATTCAACACATGAATTTCTAATCAACGAATGAATATCAATTCAACACATGAATGTTTTCTATAGTTTCTATATATAGATAAAAATGTGATTTTTATTATCGAACAATTTATTTCAAAATATGAATACCATTCAACACATGAATTTCTAATCAACGAATGAATATCAATTCAACACATGAATGTTTTCTATACAATGAATAAATATAGTTTAAGCATATGAAAATAATTCAAACACACGAATATTATTCAAAATTTCGGCAGCATAACGGCAGGGTAGTTACACCGGCACCGTCCCTAGTACGGCTCCTCGCTCTACCTTAAAACCTCGCGGTTTTTGACAATGGGGATTATGCATCTAGTTCGCATGCAGGCGGCATGTATATATTTATTTCATTTCCACAAACTAATCCTATGTGGTTTCAACCAAATATTTCACAACCACAAATGGGTATTTTTCAACCTCAAACAACCAATATGAATCACAAACAATCCCAAACAATCATTCGTTATCAACCAATTATCACAACCATTTCAATCAATAAATATCGTCCATGGTTTGTGGACGAGGGGCGTATATATATATATATATATATATATAGATATATATTTATATATAGCTATTCACTTTCATTTCACACATATATAATATTTTTAAAACAGAAATCTCACCAATAGCTATCCAACACTACGATTCTTCCTTAGGGAAATCTTCGCCTTTCTGTCGCTTTCGCCCGTATTCTCTACATATGTAAAAATCGAATTTTTACTATGTTATTCAATATATAAAAATCGAATTTCAAAAATATAGATTCTGCCTTTTCAAAAATAAAGATTATATTTTTGACATTCCTATGATGTAAAAATTATATTTTTATTACTTCTTCTACTTAATAAAAATCCCGTCTTTTCTATTTTGAAAATATGATCTTTATTTTTGAAAGTTCAAATCTTTTCCTATTCGAAGTTCAAATCTTTTTCTATTAAAAAGATTAAACCTTTTTCTCTTTTTTTTATAAAAATTAAATCATTTCAAAATCAGTTTTTAATGTTTTTTTTTTTACAAAAATCAGTTTTTTTTATACTTTTAAACATTCAGTTTTATACTTTTAAAAATTCAGTTTTATACTTTTAAAAATTCAGTTTTATTTACTTTTTAAAAATTCAGTTTTATTTACTTTTAAAAATTCAGTTTTATTTACTTCTTAAAAATTCAGTTTTTAGTTTCTTAAACAAATCAGTTTTATATATCTTAAAAAAAAATCAGTTTTAACATCTTTTAAAAAAAAACAGTTTTAACATCTTTTAAAAATCATTTTACTTTCTTAAAAAAAAAAAAAAAAACAGGTTTAAATTATTAAACTAAAATAACAAAATACTTACAGAGGGGGGGGGGGTTTGGAGACATCGGCGGCAGCTTCGAGGTGGCAGGATCTCCGCGAGGGGGGAGGCTCGATTTGATTCGACGGGGGGGGGGGGGGGTGGGGGGGTTTGGAGACGTCGGCGGCAGCTTCGAGGTGGCGGCGCTCGAGGTTCGAACGGGGAGGCGATGGCTTCGGGGCGTCGATCGATTTAGATTTTAGGGTTTTCTCTTTTTTTTTTTTTTCTGTATAAATGAAATCGGTAATGAACGGGGGGGGGGGCAGGGTATAGGAGGGAATTGAGAGATTTTTTTTTATTATTTAATTATTTAATTTTGCAAATAGGTTGACTTTTACATACGACCTCGAAACGAGGCCCACCGCCTGTCGCCCATAGCGTTTTACCCCCATTCCGAACACAATGGGATATGTATCGCAAGCTGATTCGATTGTTACAATCAGTTTCCTTTTGAATTTTCATTTAAATCACTATATTGAATTTTAAACGTACATTTCAAATTACCGGGGCCACATACTAACTAGAAAAATTCTCGAAAAATATTTTCTAGCTTTGTATTGACGATACGGTCCTAACAAAACTAGTTTCGTCGAATTCTGAGACCGTTTGAAAAATGGCCAATTTCCATTCGATTAAAATCAACAGAAACTGGTCAAATGCGTTTTCCTTTGCCACGCTCACATATTGATTCGAAAAATTATGAAATTTAAACCTAGCAATAACCTGACACTGCGGATCTAACAAAAGTGGTTTCGTCGAAATCCGAGGTCATTTGCAAAATGTCCATTTTCGAGGGTCTGAATTCCATAGCGACTATTCAGAATTTTCAACTGGACATACCTTTTGATTCCCGCTATCAAATTTCGATTGGTCGGATTCGTTAGAAAGATATTATCAATTAGATCCTAATGTTTTTGGTTTCACTAAATTCCGGATTGTTTTGCACCCGGTATATTCAATTGAAGTTTGAAATCGAATTATCGAACTACCGCGCCATTTTCAATTCTATATATAATTATAATTAATTATATTCGTTTTCAAATGTCGATTCAAACTCTGTTTTCATTCCCATTATCTAAAATATTTATTTTAAATATTTAAAATCCATTATTTTAGCCAATTTAAAATTTTTAAATTGGTTCAGATTTTCTGGGTCGTTACAATCTCCCCCACTTAAAACTTTTCGTCCCCGAAAAGGAATAAAGTCGAAAGTGGTTTGATAAATCTACGATCACACAACACTACAACCAATCTAATTGTTTTTAACCTTTCAAAGCCATACAAATCAATTCCTATTTTTTTCTTCTAAAATCATTCAAACAATTATAATAGAATAGAGAATTAAATGGTGAGGTAAAGTATGGTAAATATACCTTGCACCGGAGTCAATCAGAGATATCCACTCGGCATCTAGGATAAGCTTTCTGAATGCTCTCCTCAGTTTCCCAAGTACAATCTCGCGGATCTCCACTCCATTGCACTTTGACTAAGCGAACCTTCTTGTTCCTCAGTTCTTTGGTTTCTTTGCCGATAATCTTTAGCGGCTCTCGCCTCACGGCTAATTCTGGCGTAATTTCAATATCCTGCTGAGCTGCTTCTTCCACGATCAAGTCTGGATCATGAACGTGCTTTCGAAGTTGAGATATATGAAATACATCATGCACTCCAGGCAACCAATCAGGAAGTTTGACCCTGTAAGCGAGAGTTCCAATCCGTTCTAGAATAGGAAACGGACCTATAAATTTGGGTGCTAACTTTCCAGTTTTACCGAACCGGATAACTCCTCTCATCGGCGATACTTTCAAATATACATAGTCGCCAACTTCAAAGGATATATCTCTTCTTCTTCTATCGGCATAGCTCTTTTGTCGGCTTTGAGCGGCGAGTAATCGCTTCTTAATAAAATCGACTTTGTCGGCCGCTTCTCGAATCATATCGGGACCCAACACAAGTCTATTTCCAGGCTCGACCCAACAAGCAGGAGATCGGCACGGTCTACCATATAATGCTTCGAATGGCGACATTGTCAGGCTCGCCTGGTAGCTGTTGTTATAAGAGAATTCAGCCAAATGCAGATGGTCTTCCCATGATCCACCGAAATCTATAACACAAGCCCGCAATAGATCTTCTAAAATAAGATTCACCCTCTCAGTCTGACCGTCTGTCTGAGGATGATATGCGGTGCTCAAGTTTAACTTTGTTCCCAGCTCGACTTGAAATGCTTCCCAGAATTTGCTAGTGAATATTGTATCCCTATCACTTACTATACTGAGCGGCACTCCATGCAGTCTAACTATTTCCCTGACGTATATCTGCGCCAGACCCTGAGCGGTTCTGTTTGATCTGACAGGTATAAAATGGGCGGTCTTCGTGAAGCGATCTACGATCACCCAAATACTGTCATTTCCTTTTCTTGTACTGGGCAAACCATCAATGAAATCCATAGAAATATGCTCCCACTTCCAACCAGGAACTTCCAGCGGTTGTAATAATCCAGCCAATTTCTGTTGGTCACTTTTGACTAGTTGGCAAGTAGGGCACCGGCTAACATATAAGGAAATGTCTCTCTTCATTGACTTCCACCAGAAAGTGCGTTTGATGTCATTATACATTTTTCTTACTCCCGGATGGATACTGAGTTTTGACTTGTGGCATTCATCCAATACTTCCTTTCGAAGTTCAGGAATGTTAGGGACACAGATTCGACCTTTGAGCCTTAAAATCCCATCATTGTCTACTTGAATACTCGAGGGTTCGCCTTGTTGAATTATCCCCCTGATCTTCTGAATGAAGTGATCATCCTCCTGAAGAGCAGATATCTTATCTATTAATGAAGTCGTGATAATAAAACTGGCGACCATTACATTCTTTCTGCTTAACGCATCGGCCACGACATTGGCTTTTCCTGGAGTATATATAATTTCAAAGTCATATGCCGCAAGAAACTCCAGCCAACGTTGCTGCCTCAAATTTAAGTCCTTCTGAGTGAACAGATACTTTAACGACTGGTGATCTGTAAACAGTTCAAATCTCTCACCCAGAAGATAATGTCTCCAGATTTTCAAAGAGAATATCATAGCCAATAACTCAAGATCATGAGTTACGTAGTTCTTCTCATGTGGCTTCAGTTGACGGCTAGCATAAGCAATTACTTGGCCTCTTTGCATTAACACTGCGCCAAGGCCTTCTCTAGAAGCATCAGTCCATACTTTTAAATCCTGGTTGCCATCGATGATGGTTAAAACTGGAGCTGTCGTTAGTCTTAACTTTAGCTCTTCGAAAGCCTCCTCACTCTCTTGAGTCCATTTGAATTTAGAATGCTTCTTTGTAAGCTTCGTTAAGTGACCAGATATCTTCGAAAAGTCTTTAACGAACTTCCGGTAATAGCTAGCCAATCCGAGAAAACTGCGGACTTCAGTGGGAGTACTGGGCTGTTTCCAATTCTGAATAGCTGTGATTTTGCTTGGATCCACAGCGATTCCATCTTTCGATACGACATGGCCCAGAAATTTTACTTCATCTTGCCAGAATATACATTTGGAAAACTTGGCTTTTAATACATTCCGTCTGAGAATTTCTAACACTTGTTCCAGATGCTTTTCATGTTCGGCCTTTGATTTAGAGAAGATTAAAATATCATCAATAAAAACCAGAACAAATTTATTCAATACTCCTCTGAACACTCTGTTCATCAGATCGACGAAGTAAGCTGGAGCGTTACATAAGCCGGACGGCATTACTAACCACTCGTAGAATAGGTCGGGGCCTCTGAACGCTGTCGTTGGAACACACTCTTCGGCTATTCGAAGTTGATGGAATCCTGTAGCTAGGTCCATTCGTGAGAATACTTGTGCTCCATTTAATCGATCCAACAAATCATCTATTCGCGGCAATGGATATTTGTTCTTTATTGTCTGTTTGTTCAGATCACGATAATCCACGCATAGCCGTAGAGTACCGTCAGATTTTGGGAGAAACACCACTGCTGCACCCCAATCAGAGAAACTAGGCCTGATCAGACCTTTCCATACCAGTTGTCGTGTTTGATTGTCTAATTCCTCCTTCTCTTTCAAGGACATTCTTCGAATAGCGTGAACTACCGGCCTTGCATTCGGAATTAAAGCAATTTTGAAATCAGTTTTTAATGTTTTTTTTTTTTTACAAAAATCGGTTTTTTTTATACTTTTAAACATTCAGTTTTATACTTTTAAAAATTCAGTTTTATACTTTTAAAAATTCAGTTTTATTTACTTTTTAAAAACTCAGTTTTATTTACTTTTAAAAATTCAGTTTTATTTACTTCTTAAAAATTCAGTTTTTAGTTTCTTAAACAAATCAGTTTTATATATCTTAAAAAAAAATCAGTTTTAACATCTTTTAAAAAAAACAGTTTTAACATCTTTTAAAAATCATTTTACTTTCTTAAAAAAAAAAAAACAGGTTTAAATTATTAAACTAAAATAACAAAATACTTACAGAGGGGGGGGGGGTTTGGAGACATCGGCGGCAGCTTCGAGGTGGCAGGATGCTCCGCGAGGGGGGAGGCTCGATTTGATTCGACGGGGGGGGGGGGGGGAGGGGGGTTTGGAGACGTCGGCGGCAGCTTCGAGGTGGCGGCGCTCGGGGTTCGAACGGGGAGGCGATGGCTTCGGGGCGTCGATCGATTTAGATTATAGGGTTTTCTCTTTTTTCTTTTTATTTCTGTATAAATGAAATCGGTAATGAACGGGGGGGGGGGGGGGGGGGGGCAGGGTATAGGAGGGAATTGAGAGATTTTTTTTATTATTTAATTATTTAATTTTGCAAATAGGTTGACTTTTACATACGACCTCGAAACGAGGCCCACCGCCTGTCGCCCATAGCGTTTTACCCCCATTCCGAACACAATGGGATATGTATCGCAAGCTGATTCGATTGTTACAATCAGTTTCCTTTTGAATTTTCATTTAAATCACTATATTGAATTTTAAACGTACATTTCAAATTACCGGGGCCACATACTAACTAGAAAAATTCTCGAAAAATATTTTCTAGCTTTGTATTGACGATACGGTCCTAACAAAACTAGTTTCGTCGAATTCTGAGACCGTTTGAAAAATGGCCAATTTCCATTCGATTAAAATCAACAGAAACTGGTCAAACGCATTTTCCTTTGCCACGCTCACATATTGATTCGAAAAATTATGAAATTTGAAACCTAGCAATAACCTGACACTGCGGATCTAACAAAAGTGGTTTCGTCAAAATCCGAGGTCATTTGCAAAATGTCCATTTTCGAGGGTCTGAATTCCATAGCGACTATTCAGAATTTTCAACTGGACATACCTTTTGATTCCCGCTATCAAATTTCGATTGGTCGGATTCGTTAGAAAGATATTATCAATTAGATCCTAATGTTTTTGGTTTCACTAAATTCCGGATTGTTTTGCACCCGGTATATTCAATTGAAGTTTGAAATCGAATTATCGAACTACCGCGCCATTTTCAATTCTATATATAATTATAATTAATTATATTCGTTTTCAAATGTCGATTCAAACTCAGTTTTCATTGCCATTATCTAAAATATTTATTTTAAATATTTAAAATCCATTATTTTAGCCAATTTAAAAATTTTAAATTGGTTCAGATTTTCTGGGTCGTTACACTTATTCTCCTTTGCCCTACAGCAAACTTAAAAAAAACCTTGAATTCCCATCGAATTTCCTGCTTACTAAATTCACCGCCCAACCTTTGGACCGCAGGGTCAAACCACCCATCAACTCTTCTATCCATTCGAACACTGCTGCTTTAACCCTTCGCCGGCGCCAACCCTGTACGCCGAACATCCACCAGACCCCATCGCTTTGACCACCGCCGCCTCCACTTCCTCCTCCGATGAACTCGAGATACCCAGTAGCCTGTAGACCCGAACGTATCTAGCCTCATCGAAAATTTGTTTCGATGTTTTAGCATTCAGAAAAAACTGGCATAGTGAATGCTAAAGCTTTGGGTATGAATCATTTCGTTTTCTTTTATATATAGATTTCGAATGGGATATCATCAGAAGGAGGAGGAACAAACAGTGCGGGTTTTGTTTCACTCCAACAAACAACGAGCTGCTATGTATATTTATAGTGGGGAAGAAAGACGATAGGAACAACGTCTTTCATTGGTACATGCTAAGATATTAGGGTGTTCAGTTTTCACAAGTAGTTACTATGTTTGCAGATGCTTATTAATTTGATTTAAACTTGGCAAAGACTTTGTACAGCTTTGGACAGAGTAGGCGTTGATTATTAGAATGTGAATAGGTCTGCGTGGATAATTTATCATATGCCTTTAATTTTTGCTCACTAGGTATGTGGTGATCTGAGCATAACAGGGTGGCATGCGTGAATTTATATATTTTAAGTTTTCCTTGAACTATTGTGCAAGCTAGTCGACCATTTCAATCAAGCGGGTTAAACATCGGGAGACAAACCAATGTATACTGACTGTTCGTATTTGGTTGCCTAAAGTTATAGGCTTGTTTACACATGTTGCGTTAATATCTATTTACAAATGTCGAAACTGTACAGGTTGATGAAGTCTTCCCTCTTTTTTTGTGACCTTAATATAATTGTAATATGAATCCATTTATACTTCGACTGCTATAGACTAAAATAAAAATACCGTCATGCTAGTGTTACAATTCCAAAAATATAATAAAATAGACTAGTTAGCTTATTTTGTAGAAACCCAAAATGCTATTATAGGGTGCAAAATACTCCAAAAAAAAGTTGCTTATTTTACAAAATAAAAATAACAGAAATTTTTTATAAATTAAATTATAACTACGTCTCAAAGAACTTCTCTAAATTCGAAATCAATATTTGATTATATTAAATAGATCGTTATGCCTTATACACGACTTCACAGCGACATTACGAAAATTTGGTTTGGACATAACATGCAATCTATAAGACGGAATCTCGATTTCTCACCACCATTAGAAAGATATAGTTTAATGGATTCAAACGTTTTTTGTTTCAAAGAATTCCGAGTTATATTGGATCCTGTATATCCATTCTTAGTTTAAATCGTAAATTACGAACTACCGCGACTATTTCGAGCTCGTTTTAAATTTAATAAAATTTAACACGTTCACCATTCTTTTAATAATTAAATTAGCTATTATTATCCATTATATTATTCTTTTTCAACATTTAATACAATTTAAATGTTCTGAATTTAATGTCTAAAAATCTGGGTGTTACAATTTATCATTTCTATTACCTTTCTAAAAGCTTTCTATGCCTTAATATAATTATATTTATTAGAAAAATTATTCATTAACGATTAATAAGCTGGTCCAACCACTATATTCAAATCAGCTTTAATAAATGCATGATCTTCATAACAAGAAAATTAGATGTGTTTTTCTTGTTATTGAGTTAATTATTGGCTCGGCTCGACATAGCAATATTGGCTAGATATTTTCTAATCACCTACCATTACGATTGAGATTTCAATGAGGCTTTTACATGAATTCTGCAAGTACAATTGTTATCAACATTGCAAACGCCAGTGTGCTTCGTTCTTTTTAACTTAGTTGGGTTATATAAAAGTATAAGTAGGTTAACCATTCGCTTGATTACTATAGGAATTTTAGTGCGGCCACAAATACCATCCTAACTTGAAACCAATTCTAAACCCTGGAAGATGTAAATAATTCACCATTAAATTTAAATTCACAACAACAAAAAAGTAATCATTTGTTCAATATAAAGATCGTCATCCAAATCCGCTTTCATCTTTGGTCCATCCTTTTCTCCTTGGTGATCTTCTTTAACTGCAAAACTGTAACTGGGATATTCATTATTTACTTGCATATTAATGACAGAAGATCTATCATTCCTTGGCCTAATAACAACCATCATGCTACCAAGTTATAATGACCCGCAATGAAATAAAATTAACTAAGAAACAAAATTTCAATCAATATGTGAACTGGGTTAACTAAATTAACTAAGAAATAAAATTTCAAGCAATGGGCGAACTGGATTTCATATTTATACAAGCATTGCAAAAGTCTTTCATTGATGATGAATTAGGTATACAATTTGATGGGTTTGGATATAATGGTTTGCAAAGCAGAGCTATTATAATGTTTGAATAGAGTAAGCAACCATGTTTAAACCAAACAGTTGCATAAAATTAAACTTTCCTTAATGTTATATATAATATCTTAAGAAACCCTAGAAGGAAGTGGTCACATTAATATTCATATTATAATCACGAAAAAATTGGATGACTACAATAAAATTTCATTCTCAAATCAACTAATATTTTGTCATTCTCTTTCGAATACAAGTGTGAACCCATGCTACGCACACGAATTTCGCGATATGGTTTTGACAGTTCATTTTCTGAATTTTAAGTTGTATGAGACTAAAAATACATGTTTATAGATTGTAAATTTTTTTTGATTAATTTTTTCTTAAAGACAACCGACAAAGGTTTTTTCTTAAATTTTCTTAAATAATCTAAAATCATATCAATAGAAAATCAATGGTTTGAGGCCAATAGTTTATACAATGGCCAACAATATCAAAAATCAATTGTTTCTAACTTGATAAATATTACATTACCTAAGAATGCACACTTATTAATTTCCAAATATAAGCGATTTGATTCATTATAATTTTATCTTATGTTTAATATAAATATAAGCACATATATAACTTGTTTTAAATGGTGTTCTAAACCTAAACACGGAAATTATATTCAAATTTTAACATTGTGAAAATTAGTTTTAAAGAAATTGCATCCATCCTTTGCATTACTACATTTTTTTTTGATATTATGCATGATACTAAATTTGAGAAAATTTTATAGTAGATTCTATGGAGTTAAATCCCCATAAATCACATTTATGGTGCAAAATGCTCTTGGACCGCTATGCTTTTGAATTCGGCTCCAATAAGTAGCAAATCCACTTTAATCCTTCTATTTTCCATAATAAAACGGTAAATTCTATGACATACACATATTTATAAAACCATTTAGCTTTCTATAAGAAAAATAAAGATAACTATTTCCATAGATCCAAAAAATTCAAATTAAGCCACAAATTTGACATTAGAACTAAAAATTATAGTGAAAGCTACAAATTTTGCGTCATATTAACTAATCAAGAAATAACAAAGTAGTGCAACCTTTTCATCAAGATTGATCAAATCACTAGTATGTTTTTTTTGGAGTCCTTCATATTATTTTTCCATAAAAACCGTAATAGTGAAAGCATAAAGTTGGAAAACAATCACTTCATAATATTAGTAAAGTCTTAAATGATTTAAGATGAATATGAAGTGAAAAAATTTAATAAATTCAATCAAATACTAAATATGTTGAAAATTTTGAAGTGCATGACTAAATTATTATTTTTTGGAAAAATTTTCAATTTTATTTAGACTAAGAATAGAATTATTTTTGAACCATACCATACATATGAAATAAAAAGGGGAGGAACAATATTATGAGAAAATGAGATGGAAGTTGAGGATTAACGGACAATAAATGCCTTCATATACGTAAATAATAATGAAATAATGAATGCATTATTGTTATATATGGAGATAAGAATTAAAAAAATTCTAAATTTTTGTGTAATTATCTTTATTAATAATTGTCTTGGAAACACAAACTTTTAGTCCGACCATGATCTTCCAAAATTGCCTTTCATATGCAGTTTTCTAAACATTTAACATCCCAAAAAGTAACATCTAAATGAAAGAGCACTAATTTTTATAAATGCTAACATTGCTTAAAATTAGGATCTAATGTTTTTTCTATAACATCAAAATGTTTTTTTTTTTACATATATAGCCAAATTTAATATCACTTAAAAATATGATCTTACAAATAAACTGCATATTCATCTTTATTAATAGTTGTCTTGAAAGTACAAATTTTTGGTCCGACCGTGAACCTACAAAAATTCCCTCATAAATTTTTATGTTTATAAGTCACTTAAAAATTGGGTCTAACAAATTAACATTTTTATAAATTCAAATTGCATTTTTATAAATGTTAACAAATTTTAATATCACCTAAAAATAGAATCTAACAAATAAACATTCTTTACAACATTGTTGTATGATAATTAACACCAGATATAAAATTAAAGCTAATAAAAATAATTAGACATTGCAACTTAAAAATAAATTTTCAAACTGAAACGGAAAGTTCTTCAGATGAATATTGAGTTTTCATATAATATAGTGGATAAATATCATTATATATACTGCTTATTAATTAGATATGAGTACCATGTATTACCAAGTAAGCTCGCACATGCACGTGGGTGAATAGGTGCAGGTGGTGCTTAATGTTAAAGAATGCGGAATGGATCGTTAAGGCAAAACTAACACTAGATGGGGGTGAATAATGTTTTCAAGGAATTAAAGAAAATCTACAACTAATATGATCTATTATATGAATAATACATCACAGAGATGATCACAGACGTAGAATAAAACATAAATACAGAAATAAACAAAAATAAAATGCAGAAAAGGAAAGAACACACCGGATTTTATACTGGTTTGAAATTGCTTCTACGTCCAGTCCCATGCAAATCTTGATTGCGCAGAATTTTGTACTATATAAATATCCAAGTACAATCTCCTTGATTTCATGACCACAAGATGACCACCGACTCCAAACTCCAAACACCCTTGATTAAGTATATTTCCCTTGGTTTCTCTGGCTACAAGGTTACCACGATTCCTTGCCTTGATTTCAAGGCTACAAGGAACACATCTTATTCCGAACACTTCTCAAACGATTACAATAGCCTTAAAACTCTTCAATAGTACTTTGATGAAGAGAGTAGTGAGAACATATATAAATAGAATTGAATTCGGCAGAGTGTAAGTAGAGAAATCATAAAAATATGAAATATTAATGGTGTAAAGAAAGGAGATGAAGATGGAGAAGAAGAATAATAAAAAATTGAAATCAACCCATATTTATAAGATTTGAAAGGTTGTAACGCTTCTGGAACATTACGAATGGTGAAAAGACACTTCCTTTCAATATCAAAAATGTGACAGTTATATGTCAACATAGAAAACGATGTATGTCAACATATCCTAGTGCAAATTTGAAGTTTGAGTATTTTTCAAGCGTTTTCATATATATATAATTCTGAAAATTCTTGAATTAAAACATAGTGTTATAAAGTAGAAAATCATATGAAATCATAAATATAACTTATATAAACATATTTATAAAATTATAAAGTTTAAAACTATATAAATATAAAGTATATAAGAGTATATAACTATGTAAATATATAAAAAAAATTATAGACTTGAAAACTTGAGTAAAAAATCAAAAGTAAGATATAAAAATTAATTAGAATTAGAATAGAATTTGAAAATGGAATTCGGAATTTGAAAATCAGAATAGAATTTGAAATTGAACCTGGAGTGTTGTTCAGAGTCTTATATAAACTAGACTCTATTACTATATTTATCTTGAACTCTTGAAATATTGAAATCTTGATTACTCATGAGTCTTGAATCTTCTCTAAATTTTGAATATATGAAAGCTCTTAAACTGTACAGTCTTCAATATTAATTCCTGTATACAAATCCTGCATATGTATATATATACTCTATATAAAGGTGTTAGTATATATTGTTTAGTCAATTAATATTGAAATAAGATTGTTGTCATTAAAACTCCATTCTCCAACAATCCCCCCTTTTTGATAATGACAACATTAGTTTATAAAATATCGTACATGTACATACCTATTGATGATGATCCTTCTAATACTCCGCCTGTCTATATGAATCCTACATATTCAACATAAACTAAGTCTATATTTTATAATTTCTTCCCTTTGGCATTATCAAAAAGAAATGGTAAAACTACTCTCCCTAAATCTTACAACTATCTAAATAATTCCTATACTAAATTAAAGTACTCACCCTTAAATCTAAATATATAATAATAAAATACTCCCCCTAAATTTATGATTATACAATAATCAATACTAAGTATATAAACAAACCAATCCAAGTATCATATTTACATATCTTTTAAGTCATATATACAAATCAATCCAAGCACACCACACCAAGTAATAATTTACATATGTTAATGTACATGTTTTAAGTAATTCAAATTTAAACAAATTCAAATCATATCAAAAAATCAAACATTTCTTAGGACTTCTACCCAACCGTCTTCTCCAAAGATAGGATACTTCTTGATGACCGCCCAGTCTTCATCCTCTTTTGTTGGTGGTGCCTTAGCGAGATTATTATCTTTATCTCTGAAAAGAGAGGAGATTAGCCACTGAATGGCATCAAAAATGCTTCTCTTGTTGTTTAAACATCTTTATTTGATTTTACTTTAGATGACGCTGGTTTCGTAGTATTATAGAGAGGATGTTCTTGAAGGAATTCAATGTTTCTTCAAGATTTTCACTTAGATTATGAATTGGATTTGCCATAGTTTTGGTAAGAAATGAATAAGAAGAAAGAGAAATCGTATAATGAAGTTTTATGGAAGAAATAGGCTTTAATAGGGTCTGGTATTCATTGGATTTTGAATGGACATGAGTTAGTTATTTAATTTTAAATTTAGAAAAGTTTTGAAAATCTGGCAGTTATATGTCGACATATCAATGTATGTATGTCGACATAACTATTGAATTTTTTGAAAATTTTCAAATTTTGAATCTTTTGATCTAACATTATATTATATCTAATTTTAAAGTTTTTACATATACTTAAAGATGATTTTGATAATAAAACTCCATTCATTACTTCTTAAAAGCAAATACATCCAACTAATTAAGACACACTAAATACGACATTCAAAAGCAAATACAAGCAAATAAAGATAAGTTAAACTAGATAGACTAGTTTTCAGCGGATGATGACGAAGAAGATGAAATTCCAAGCTTTCTTCCTATCTTGACCATTAACTTAGTCATTTTGGAAAAGTTATTTTTGAGCTTCTTTTGATTGTTGACAATTTTTACTCGATTTTGAACAGTCATCACTCTAGAAATGGTTCTAGTGTTCATTGGACACTCAACACTTTCTAAAGAAGTTTCTTATTCTTCAACTTTCATAGGTGCCTGTTCTTGTTGCATTCGAGCTTATTTGTTTTCGAATGTCTTATAGGGTTTGAAAGTGACTGGAATTTGCATAAGGTGTATGTTTGTGGAACCAAACACCTCTCTTGGTACAAATTCTTCTTCATGAAAGTTAACTCCAAAGTATTTGAAAATGCGGGTGAGATAAACTTGTAAAGACCCGCAACTTCCCCGTAAAGGAAAGCGTCGGATAGTCCGAGAACAAACCACAACAGAACGCATACAGAAGAACGTTTCATTGTATATTACAACAATGCATCAGAATACAAGAATATACAGAGTATAAATGAATATTACACAGAAATATCAGAGATTTAAATTACATTTAAATACATCGCAGCGGAAAATAATACAATACACAACTAGAAGTGATATACGGATACAAAGCTTTCCGGATATCGTTCCAGCTGTAAACCAGGATCCTGTGAATATAAATCTGCAAAACCAAAACTACTAGCTGCCCGTGTCAAAATAAGGGCACCCAGAGTTTAGGTTAAAACAATAAACTCCAGGTCAGTCATGTGACTGGTGTGAGAACTAAAACAGTTAATCTTTACTTTTAAAGTTCGGTAAATCAAGGGACCACGCCGTATAACACGGAACGGGTTTCCTCCCAAGAATACCAGTGCATAAAACAAAAGCGCAATGCTAAATAAAGAAAAATGAAGCTGTTATAAGACCCAGGTCCCATCACACAATGCAACGCAGCCGAGGATAGGGTTTTCCCTTATAACAGCAAAAAAATGCTTGATACGTTTAAAACAAATCGTTTGATACTATTATAAGTGCATAGTGTATAAAACAATTTCAAATCATAAGTATCAATCATAGGCGGCATGAGCGTCCCATGCCACTATGTCGCCATGTATAGGTTTACAAATAAAAACCGCAAATGTCACGTATTTGGAAATTGGATTTCCGTCTATGAACCGAGGCAAAAGATAGTCCCCAACCGATTCGTGACTCTCTAGCCCGAGCCACCGGAACAGCCGCAACTGCCCCTTCGATCGCCAGGGCCGGTCCACCGATGTGGATTATAGTGCCTGAACAATACGTTTCCCCGCCCTTTGGGGCGTAAACGAGCCAACTAAATGACTCCATCGGTTCGAGAACGACCGATCAATCCGAGGCGCCTCGCAACAGCAACAACCACATAAGTCAAACTCGTCAGGGCGTGTAAAACCACTGACGCCACTTCTAGCTAGAAAGAAACGTAAGTCCTCCCTGATGTCCTCTCCCGTTTTTGGTTCATACCGGGTGTGAAACACGCGAGGTAAACGTTACACAAAGCTACGCCACAAAGGCCTTGCTTTGATCATCACCACAAGACTTTGCTTTTCAACAGAAGCCTCGATCAATTGCCACTTAGGCATGCCACACAGGCAATTCACTCCATGCGTTTGATATCCATCAATATATAACCCCTAAGCTCGTACGTCTCAGAGAAGGGCGTTAAGCAAGAGAATAAATTCTCCGCCGCCAAACAGATATATATTTAATAGAAATCAATCACACAGACTAAAATCCAATGTCAGACACACAGTCCATTTACAAGTCCGTTCTGGGTCTGAACGAAACCGGAGGCACCTAGTACCCCGCATATCCATCGATCTCCAAGTACGTCTGGACGATCACCAACTGTTTCCATCTTCTTGGGTGTACAGCCCAATCAAGATCATCAGTTATCACCCAAACGACGTGAAGACCTCCGGTCTTCGACCATCGTCTTCATCTTCGACTTATCGTCG
This sequence comes from Allium sativum, assembly GCA_030737875.1. Taxonomy (NCBI): domain Eukaryota; kingdom Viridiplantae; phylum Streptophyta; class Magnoliopsida; order Asparagales; family Amaryllidaceae; genus Allium; species Allium sativum. The sequence continues at coordinate 1,037,524,093 of CM060913.1, read as the reverse complement.
TATCAGTTATTCAGAATGGGATAAACCCGGTCTTCCCGAATAACTCGCGTATATTTTAAATAAGTGTTACACAAACACAACATACGCCTCATTCCAATTCATCAGTCACTAACCGTAAATTAATCAAGAGAATAATTCCCCAAATATTAACCCCGAAGGCCGAAACCAACATCAGATCAATATCCAGAAAACCATTCTGCTTAGCTAACCGACAGTTAGTTTCTGAATTTCACATTCATAGGGAAAGGTTCCCATTAATTTTATCAAAGATAAATTCTTGAATTTATTCTTTAATCTATTTTTGAATATCAATTCAAACTAGTCGGGATTAGCGAACCTTACCGAAGTAATCATTTGTTTTAATTTCCCAATCCCAACCTATTCATCCCATGAAGTAAAACTGGTAATACTTCATATCTAACACCACGGTGTTATCGGTAAATTTAATTACCATTTCACGTTCAAATCTAATTAAAGATTTGACTATCGCCTGGAGCAAAACTGGTGATACTCCATTCTCGACCATTTCAATCTAATTAAAGATTCATTAAAACTCCACTTAGTTTTAATCGTTAACTGGGTTAAAGAATCAGTGTCATTTAAAAACACGGTTCACGATAAACCCAAAATCACATTCATTAATTATCGGGTTAAAGAACAAGTGTTATTTAAAACACTGTCCACAATAAACCCAAAAATCAATATCAATTCAATTCCAATTAAATATTATTTAATTGGTACACTTCATTAAATCTAAATAAAACGATTTAATCTTTCCTCAACTGGGTTCAAGAACAGTGTTAGTGAAGACACCATTCACGACAAACCCAAATCACATTTGTTATTCAATACAAGGCTCTGGATAGAAAATATCCCGGCTTATATTCAATATCAAATTCTACGACTAACAAATATCGCATTGGAAATAACGATATATATATATATATATATATCTTTCAAATTTCCATAACAACATTTGTATAATCACGAAATTCAACATCGAAATATTCCGAAGACAATTTCGATTCAAATCCATTCCAACGCAACCATTGAGAATTTTGGTTAACTTCAAAACCATTTCAGATTCAATTTATTTATTTAAAAATAAATAGAATTAAAATTTCTAGTTCAAAACTAGTTCATTTCGATAAAAATCTATTTTTATCTTTTCAAATATGGAGTTTTTCATCCCAAATCTTCACAAATCATTTCTTATGATTTTACACAAATTATTACTATTTTTAATAATTTTATCAAGGCCCGTACAGTCGATTTCCAACAACGGCCATCGAACTGCACTTACAGCGACCTTTTTCAAATTTGATTTGGACGTATCTCCAAATCCAACCGTTAGATTTCAAATTTCTAATATTCATTAGAAAGCTCTTTTCGATACGAACCCAACGGTTCCGGTTTTAGGAGAATCCGACGGTCGGATCTCCCGTAATGTTCGTTTGAAATAAATGGTCGAAATTCGCGAACTGCCGCGGCGCGGCGCGTTCTATTCAGGCCATTATATTATATATGTAATATATATAATATATATATCGTCGATTTCCATTTAAAACGAATTATATAAATAGTTTTAAATTCGTTTCAAAAGCAATTTCAACTTCCATTTCAATTCAAATCGAAATTGAATTCTTCTTTATAAATTCGTTTCAAAATTCATTTCTATTCAATTCAAATTTCAATTCAATTTGAATTCATTTCAATTCGCTTTCAATTCAATTTGAATTCGTTTTCAATTCATTTCGAAATCTTTTCCAATTCAATTCAATTCATTTCGAAATCGTTTTCAATTCAATTCATTTCGAAATCGTTTTCAATTCAATTCATTTCGAAATCGTTTTCAATTCAATTCATTTCGAAATCGTTTTCAATTCAATTCATTTCGAAATCGTTTTCAATTCAATTCATTTCGAAATCGTTTTCAATTCAATTCATTTCGAAATCGTTTTCAATTCAATTCATTTCGAAATCGTTTTCAATTCAATTCATTTCGAAATCGTTTTCAATTCAATTCATTTCGAAATCGTCGATTTCCATTTCACTTTTTAATATTCATTTTTAAAATGAATAAAGTCGATAAAAATATCGTTCACATCAAAATGGCGTCAATCTAATCAACACGGCTTCATAAATTTCTATTTTCAATTCTTCTTTATTATTCAAATTGGAATGAGGCCCAATCAATTACCATATAAACTTAATTATATGGATTTCCATACAACACATGTATATAATAGCATTGAAAAATAATCAACCATCAACCAAAGTGCACTACACTGTATAAGCATCAAATATAGATATTCAACGCTTATAATAGCCTGTCAATCAATCGATCGAAATATTTAATCAATCAGGATGAGTGAAATTCATATTTCATCCCAACACCCGTGTGGGGTTTCAAACAATCAAACACAGATTTTAGTTGTGCAGTTGGGCGATGTGTAAAATTTATCGTCCCAATCAATGTCATTCAAATAAGTGTACATAAACAAACCGTCTGGTTTGTAAATGAATATTTATTTATTCACATTCACGTTAAAAATTATATCTTTAACGATAAAACATTTTATTCCAACATATGAACTTCTATTCAATTCATTTATTCAATAAAAATGATATTTTTATTTTTCTAACATATTTTAGAAAATTTCGGCGGCATAACGGCACGATACTAGAAACGGGACAAGGCCTAGCCTTATCCCCGGTCTAGTGAAGGCCCACGCCATTCACACATCAATCAAATCCATTCATTTCACCACACAATTAAAGCCAAATAATCTAACTAATTTTCAACCAAACAAACAAGTCCATGGTCTGTGGACGATTGTGTCGGGTGCTATTAAGCACCGTCTGCATCCTAATATATATATATATATATATATATATATAACTAGAAAATAAAATTGAAAGGTGAGAAATTCTCACATATAGCTATCCTAGCTCCACGGCTCTTCATTTGCAGAAGTCTTCGTCGTTTCGTTTTTTTGTCACCTTCGTTGCTGCTTTCACTACATACGTAAAAATCACATTTTTACTTCGCTATTCAATATATATAAAAATCGAATTTTTACTTCGATGTTCAATATATAAAAATCATATTCTTCTATCGAAGTTCAATATATAAAAATCCTATTTTCCTATCGAAGTTCAATATATAAAAATTCTATTTTTCTATCGAAGTTCAATATATAAAAATTCTATTTTTCTATCGAAGTTCAATATATAAAAATTCTATTTTTCTATCGAAGTTCAATACATAAAAATTCTATTTTTCTATCGAAGTTCAATATATAAAAATCCTATTTTTCTATCGAAGTTCAATATATAAAAATCCTATTTTTCTAGCGAAGTTCAATACATAAAAATCATATTTTTCTATCGAAGTTCAATATATAAAAATTCTATTTTTCTATCGAAGTTCAATATATAAAAATCCTATTTTTCTATCGAAGTTCAATACATAAAAATTCTATTTTTCTATCGAAGTTCAATATATAAAAATCCTATTTTTCTATCGAAGTTCAATACATAAAAATCATATTCTAAAAACAAAGATTATATTTTTAATATTCCTACGATGTAAAAATTATATTTTTATTACTTTAAAAAATATAAGAATCACGTCTTCATTCTTCTACTTAACAAATTCCGTCTTTTCTATTTTTAAGAATATGCTCTTTATTTTTGCAAGTTCAAATCTTTTTCCTTTAAAAGATTAAACCTTTTCTATTTCAAAGTTTAAACCCCTTTTTAAACCTTAAAATAAAATCAGTTTTTGCTTTCTTTCTAAATCATTTTTTATAATTCTTAAAAATTCAGTTTTTAGTTTCTTAAACAAATCAGTTTTATATATTTTTAACAAAAAAACACTGTTTTTATATCTTTTAAAAAAAATACAGTTTTTAAATTAATTAAAATAAAACAGTTTTTAAATTAAATAAAAATAAAACAAATAAATAAAAAACGACTTACAGGGGGGAACTGTGCTGGTGGCGTCCCGCCGGAGGTGGATCGGCGGTGCCCTCGAGGTGGCGCAGGCTCGGGGTGGCGCTAGGGTTAGGGGAATCGGACGGGGAAATAAGAAAAGGGGGAGGGTGGCTGCGGTTCTTCACATCGAGCAGGGGGCTGTCGCGAGGTGAACTGGAGGAGGCGGGGTCAGGGGGAGCGTCGTTGGCTGGGGGCGTGACAGGGTTCGGAGGGGGTTCGGAGGTGGGTGATCGCCAGGAGGCGGCGACGGAGCGGGTTGATTTGGGGATGGTCTGGGTATCGGGGTCAACGGGGTCTTTTGTTTTTCTTTTTTTCTTTTTTTTTCTCGTTTCTGAAATGATACAGGGGGGGCCAGAGAGGATGTAGGAGAAGGGATTTTTTTTTTATTTAATTAATTTAATTTTCCACCCAAAAAGCAACTTTTATTTTTGACCCCCAAACGAGACCCACCGCCTGTCGTCCATAGCTAATTACCCCCATTCCGAACACAATGGGATATGTATCGCAAGCTGATATGATCTTTTGAATTAGTTTCCGTTGAATTTACATTTAAATCACTATATTGAATTTTAAACGTACATTTCAAATTACCGGGGTCACATACTAACTCTATAAATCTCAGAAAAATATTTTCTAGCTTCGTATTGACGATACGGTCCTAACAAAACTAGTTTCGTCGAATTCTGAGACCGTTGGAAAAATGGCCAATTTTCAGTCGATTAAAATCAACTGAAACTGGTCAAACGCGTTTTCCTTTGCCACGCTCACATATTGATTCGAAAAATTATGAAATTTGGAATCTAGCAATAACTTAACATCACGGACCCAACAAAACTGGTTTCGTCGAAATCCGAGGTCGTTTGCAAAATGACCATTTTTAAGGGCCTGAATTCCATAGCGACTATTCAGAGTTTTCAACTGGACATATCTTTTGATTCTCGCTACGAACTTTTGATTTTTCGGATTCGTTGGAAAGATATTCACTATTAGATTCCATTATTTTTGGTTTCATTAAAATCCGGATTGTTTTGCACCCGGTACATTCAATTGAAGTTTGAAATCGAATTATCGAACTACCGCGCCATTTTCAATTCTATTTATAATTATATATAAATATTTATATTCTAACGACGACGTATATAATATATACGTCGATTTATATTCAAAATAAATTTCTCGTCGATATTATTCAAAATAATCTATTTTAAATATTCAAAATTTGCTAAAATTGCCAAAATAAAAATTTTAAACTGGCCCAGATTTTCGGGTTGTTACAATCTCCCCCACTTAAAACTTTTCGTCCCCGAAAAGGAACAAAGTCGAAAGTGGTTTGATTAATCAACTCTACGTTCGATCTGGCTTCCATTCTCCAAATCTTTAGTTTCTGAGAATTTTCAAAATTTCAAAAATTTGGCTAACACCCTAAATTTTCGAAAAATTTCGCCATAACCTCCCCTGCACCGGGAGCATCGGGGAATTTCAAATAGCTTCCCCGGTCCTTCAGATCTCAAAAAGAAAAAGAAAAAGCCAAGCGGCTAGCCAATAGGCTCATAAAATCATCATCACCCAAACGAAACAGGAAATTATGTAGTAAACATGTACCTATTTGTCGGGCAAACAAATTTTATTCTCTGCTCTAGCCTCCTTGCTATGACCTGTTCAATGATATATATGTATATGCAAGCAAATGCAACCAATTTTCAATACAATTCAATATTTGATCAAATTAGGCATAATGGTTCAAAATTATCAAACAAATAAACAAACAACACAAACATCAATCAATTAGTGAATTATCATTTCAAATTCATAATTTTTGATACATATAAAGAAAATCATGTTTTTGATGCCAATTCACAACAATAGGCCCTATCTAATTTTTGGTTCTCACACCAGTCTAATGGAAATATATAGATATCACACCTTCGTCACACGAATATAAATTCTGACGATGAGTACTCAACCATCAGAATCCTCTTCGGGCCACTAGAGTATGATTCTATATCTATCCAATATATTAAAACTTCGAATACACGCGGATCAGACGTATACGCAAAATCTTTATATACTGGACTGTCCAACTCAATATAAATAGATAATCAGATACGAATAATTGATTTAAATTTTCAAAACAAAAATTGTTTTCATTTGAAAAATATACTCTTCACACTCGTTCTAGGATACTACTGATCCTATCTCTAACGAGTCATTCCCCTTGGATATTACTAATCCAATATCTGATGAATTCTTTCGTATGGTTCTAATGTGCCTTGTTCTCTGCTTTGTAAACCAAAGCTCTGATACCACGTGTAAAGACCCGCAACTTGCCCGTAAAGGAAAGCGTCGGATAGTCCGAGAACAAACCACAACAGAACGCATACAGAAGAACGTTTCATTGTATATTACAACAATTCATCAGAATACAAGAATATACAGAGTATAAATGAATATTACACAGAAATATCAAAGATTTAAATTACATTAAAATACATCGCAGCGGAAAATAATACAATACACAACTAGAAGAGATATACGGATACAAAGCTTTCCAGATATCGTTCCAGCTGTAAACCAGGATCCTGTGAATATAAATCTGCAAAACCAAAACTACTAGCTGCCCGTGTCAAAATAAGGGCACCCAGAGTTTAGGTTAAAACAATAAACTCCAGGTCAGTCATGTGACTGGTGTGAGAACTAAAACAGTTAATCTTTACTTTTAAAGTTCGGTAAATCAAGGGACCACGCCGTATAACACGGAACGGGTTTCCTCCCAAGAATACCAGTGCATAAAACAAAAGCGCAATGCTAAATAAAGAAAAATGAAGCTGTTATAAGACCCAGGTCCCATCACACAATGCAACGCAGCCGAGGATAGGGTTTTCCCTTATAACAGCAAAAAAATGCTTGATACGTTTAAAACAAATCGTTTGATACTATTATAAGTGCATAGTGTATAAAACAATTTCAAATCATAAGTATCAATCATAGGCGGCATGAGCGTCCCATGCCACTATGTCGCCATGTATAGGTTTACAAATAAAAACCGCAAATGTCACGTATTTGGAAATTGGATTTCCGTCTATGAACCGAGGCAAAAGATAGTCCCCAACCGATTCGTGACTCTCTAGCCCGAGCCACCGGAACAGCCGCAACTGCCCCTTCGATCGTCAGGGCCGGTCCACCGATGTGGATTATAGTGCCTGAACAATACGTTTCCCTGCCCTTTGGGGCGTAAACGAGCCAACTAAATGACTCCATCGGTTCGAGAACGACCGATCAATCCGAGGCGCCTCGCAACAGCAACAACCACATAAGTCAAACTCGTCAGGGCGTGTAAAACCACTGACGCCACTTCTAGCTAGAAAGAAACGTAAGTCCTCCCTGATGTCCTCTCCCGTTTTTGGTTCATACCGGGTGTGAAACACGCGAGGTAAACGTTACACAAAGCTACGCCACAAAGGCCTTGCTTTGATCATCACCACAAGACTTTGCTTTTCAACAGAAGCCTCGATCAATTGCCACTTAGGCATGCCACACAGGCAATTCACTCCATGCGTTTGATATCCATCAATATATAACCCCTAAGCTCGTACGTCTCAGAGAAGGGCGTTAAGCAAGAGAATAAATTCTCCGCCGCCAAACAGATATATATTTAATAGAAATCAATCACACAGACTAAAATCCAATGTCAGACACACAGTCCATTTACAAGTCCGTTCTGGGTCTGAACGAAACCGGAGGCACCTAGTACCCCGCATATCCATCGATCTCCAAGTACGTCTGGACGATCACCAACTGTTTCCATCTTCTTGGGTGTATAGCCCAATCAAGATCATCAGTTATCACCCAAACGACGTGAAGACCTCCGGTCTTCGACCATCGTCTTCATCTTCGACTTATCGTCGTATCAGTTATTCAGAATGGGATAAACCCGGTCTTCCCGAATAACTCGCGTATATTTTAAATAAGTGTTACACAAACACAACATACGCCTCATTCCAATTCATCAGTCACTAACCGTAAATTAATCAAGAGAATAATTCCCCAAATATTAACCCCGAAGGCCGAAACCAACATCAGATCAATATCCAGAAAACCATTCTGCTTAGCTAACCGACAGTTAGTTTCTGAATTTCACATTCATAGGGAAAGGTTCCCATTAATTTTATCAAAGATAAATTCTTGAATTTATTCTTTAATCTATTTTTGAATATCAATTCAAACTAGTCGGGATTAGCGAACCTTACCGAAGTAATCATTTGTTTTAATTTCCCAATCCCAACCTATTCATCCCATGAAGTAAAACTGGTAATACTTCATATCTAACACCACGGTGTTATCGGTAAATTTAATTACCATTTCACGTTCAAATCTAATTAAAGATTTGACTATCGCCTGGAGCAAAACTGGTGATACTCCATTCTCGACCATTTCAATCTAATTAAAGATTCATTAAAACTCCACTTAGTTTTAATCGTTAACTGGGTTAAAGAATCAGTGTCATTTAAAAACACGGTTCACGATAAACCCAAAATCACATTCATTAATTATCGGGTTAAAGAACAAGTGTTATTTAAAACACTGTCCACGATAAACCCAAAATTCAATATCAATTCAATTCCAATTAAATATTATTTAATTGGTACACTTCATTAAATCTAAATAAAAAGATTTAATCTTTCCTCAACTGGGTTCAAGAACAGTGTTAGTGAAGACACCATTCACGACAAACCCAAATCACATTTGATATTCAATACAAGGCTCTGGATAGAAAATATCCCGGCTTATATTCAATATCAAATTCTACGACTAACAAATATCGCATTGGAAATAACGATATATATATATATCTTTCAAATTTCCATAACAACATTTGTATAATCACGAAATTCAACATCGAAATATTCTGAAGACAATTTCGATTCAAATCCATTCCAATGCAACCATTGGGAATTTTGGTTAACTTCAAAACCATTTCAGATTCAATTTATTTATTTAAAAATAAATAGAATTAAAATTTCTAGTTCAAAACTAGTTCATTTCGATAAAAATCTATTTTTATCTTTTCAAATATGGAGTTTTTCATCCCAAATCTTCACAAATCATTTCTTATGATTTTACACAAATTATTACTATTTTTAATAATTTTATCAAGGCCCGTACAGTCGATTTCCAACAACGGCCATCGAATTGCACTTACAGCGACCTTTTTCAAATTTGATTTGGACGTATCTCCAAATCCAACCGTTAGATTTCAAATTTATAATATTCATTAGAAAGCTCTTTTCGATACGAACCCAACGGTTCCGGTTTTAGGAGAATCCGACGGTCGGATCTCCCGTAATGTTCGTTTGAAATAAATGGTCGAAATTCGCGAACTGCCGCGGCGCGGCGCGTTCTATTCAGGCCATTATATTATATATATAATATATATAATATATATATCGTCGATTTCCATTTAAAACGAATTATATAAATAGTTTTAAATTCGTTTCAAAAGCAATTTCAACTTCCATTTCAATTCAAATCGAAATTGAATTCTTCTTTATAAATTCGTTTCAAAATTCATTTCTATTCAATTCAAATTTCAATTCAATTTGAATTCATTTCAATCCGCTTTCAATTCAATTTGAATTCGTTTTCAATTCATTTCGAAATCTTTTCCAATTCAATTCAATTCATTTCGAAATTGTTTTCAATTCAATTCATTTCGAAATCGTTTTCAATTCAATTCATTTCGAAATCGTTTTCAATTCAATTCATTTCGAAATCGTTTTCAATTCAATTCATTTCGAAATCGTTTTCAATTCAATTCATTTTGAAATCATTTTCAATTCAATTCATTTCGAAATCGTTTTCAATTCAATTCATTTCGAAATCGTCGATTTCCATTTCACTTTTCAATATTCATTTTTAAAATGAATAAAGTCGATAAAAATATCGTTCACATCAAAATGGCGTCAATCTAATCAACACGGCTTCATAAATTTCTATTTTCAATTCTTCTTTATTTTTCAAATTGGAATGAGGCCCAATCAATTACCATATAAACTTAATTATATGGATTTCCATACAACACATGTATATAATAGCATTGAAAAATAATCAACCATCAACCAAAGTGCACTACACTGTATAAGCATCAAATATAGATATTCAACGCTTATAACAGCCTGTCAATCAATCGATCGACATATTTAATCAATCAGGATGAGTGAAATTCATATTTCATCCCAACACCCGTGTGGGGTTTCAAACAATCAAACACAGATTTTAGTTGTGCAGTTGGGCGATGTGTAAAATTTATCGTCCCAATCAATGTCATTCAAATAAGTGTACATAAACAAACCGTCTGGTTTGTAAATGAATATTTATTTATTCACATTCACGTTAAAAATTATATTTTTAACGATAAAACATTTTATTCCAACATATGAACTTCTATTCAATTCATTTATTCAATAAAAATGATATTTTTATTTTTCTAACATATTTTAGAAAATTTCGGCGGCATAACGGCACGATACTAGAAACGGGACAAGGCCTAGCCTTATCCCCGGTCTAGTGAAGGCCCACGCCATTCACACATCAATCAAATCCATTCATTTCACCACACAATTAAAGCCAAATAATCTAACTAATTTTCAACCAAACAAACAAGTCCATGGTCTGTGGACGATTGTGTCGGGTGCTACTAAGCACCATCTGCATCCTAATATATATATATATATAACTAGAAAATAAAATTGAAAGGTGAGAAATTCTCACATATAGCTATCCTAGCTCCACGGCTCTTCATTTGCAGAATTCTTCGTCGTTTCGTTTTTTTGTCACCTTCGTTGCTGCTTTCACTACATACGTAAAAATCACATTTTTACTTCGCTATTCAATATATATAAAAATCGAATTTTTACTTCGATGTTCAATATATAAAAATCATATTCTTCTATCGAAGTTCAATATATAAAAATCCTATTTTCCTATCGAAGTTCAATATATAAAAATTCTATTTTTCTATCGAAGTTCAATATATAAAAATTCTATTTTTCTATCGAAGTTCAATATATAAAAATTCTATTTTTCTATCGAAGTTCAATACATAAAAATTCTATTTTTCTATCGAAGTTCAATATATAAAAATCCTATTTTTCTATCGAAGTTCAATATATAAAAATCCTATTTTTCTATCGAAGTTCAATACATAAAAATCATATTTTTCTATCGAAGTTCAATATATAAAAATTCTATTTTTCTATCGAATTTCAATATATAAAAATCCTATTTTTCTATCGAAGTTCAATACATAAAAATTCTATTTTTCTATCGAAGTTCAATATATAAAAATCCTATTTTTCTATCGAAGTTCAATACATAAAAATCATATTCTAAAAACAAAGATTATATTTTTAATATTCCTACGATGTAAAAATTATATTTTTATTACTTTAAAAAATATAAGAATCACGTCTTCCTTCTTCTACTTAACAAATTCCGTCTTTTCTATTTTTAAGAATATGCTCTTTATTTTTGCAAGTTCAAATCTTTTTCCTTTAAAAGATTAAACCTTTTCTATTTCAAAGTTTAAACCCCTTTTTAAACCATAAAATAAAATCAGTTTTTGCTTTCTTTCTAAATCAGTTTTTATAATTCTTAAAAATTCAGTTTTTAGTTTCTTAAACAAATCAGTTTTATATATTTTTAACAAAAAAACACTGTTTTTATATCTTTTAAAAAAAATACAGTTTTTAAATTAATTAAAATAAAACAGTTTTAAAATTAAATAAAAATAAAACAAATAAATAAAAAACGACTTACAGGGGGGAACTGTGCTGGTGGCGTCTCGCCGGAGGTGGATCGGCGGTGCCCTCGAGGTGGCGCAGGCTCGGGGTGGCGCCAGGGTTAGGGGAATCGGACGGGGAAATAAGAAAAGGGGGAGGGTGGCTGCGGTTCTTCACGTCGAGGAGGGGGCTGTCGCGAGGTGAACTGGAGGAGGCGGGGTCAGGGGGGAGCGTCGTTGGCTGGGGGGCGTGACAGGGTTCGGAGGGGGTTCGGAGGTGGGTGATCGCCAGGAGGCGGCGACGGAGCGGGTTGATTTGGGGATGGTCTGGGTATCGGGGTCAACGGGGTCTTTTGTTTTTCTTTTTTTCTTTTTTTTTTCTCGTTTCTGAAATGATACAGGGGGGGCCAGAGAGGATGTAGGAGAAGGGATTTTTTTTTATTTAATTAATTTAAATTTCCACCCAAAAAGCAACTTTTATTTTTGACCCCCAAACGAGACCCACCGCCTGTCGTCCATAGCTAATTACCCCCATTCCGAACACAATGGGATATGTATCGCAAGCTGATATGATCGTTTGAATTAGTTTCCGTTGAATTTACATTTAAATCACTATATTGAATTTTAAACGTACATTTCAAATTACCGGGGTCACATACTAACTCTATAAATCTCAGAAAAATATTTTCTAGCTTCGTATTGACGATACGGTCCTAACAAAACTAGTTTCGTCGAATTCTGAGACCGTTGGAAAAATGGCCAATTTTCAGTCGATTAAAATCAACTGAAACTGGTCAAACGCGTTTTCCTTTGCCACGCTCACATATTGATTCGAAAAATTATGAAATTTGGAATCTAGCAATAACTTAACATCACGGACCCAACAAAACTGGTTTCGTCGAAATCCGAGGTCGTTTGCAAAATGACCATTTTTAAGGGCCTGAATTCCATAGCGACTATTCAGAGTTTTCAACTGGACATATCTTTTGATTCTCGCTACGAACTTTTGATTTTTCGGATTCGTTGGAAAGATATTCACTATTAGATTCCATTATTTTTGGTTTCATTAAAATCCGGATTGTTTTGCACCCGGTACATTCAATTGAAGTTTGAAATCGAATTATCGAACTACCGCGCCATTTTCAATTCTATTTATAATTATATATAAATATTTATATTCTAACGACGACGTATATAATATATACGTCGATTTATATTCAAAATAAATTTCTCGTCGATATTATTCAAAATAATCTATTTTAAATATTCAAAATTCGCTAAAATTGCCAAAATAAAAATTTTAAACTGGCCCAGATTTTCGGGTTGTTGCAATCTCCCCCACTTAAAACTTTTCTTCCCCGAAAAGGAACAAAGTCGAAAGTGATTTGATTAATCAACTCTACGTTCGATCTGGCTTCCATTCTCCAACTCTTTAGTTTCTGAGAATTTTCAAAATTTCAAAAATTTGGCTAACACCCTAAATTTTCGAAAAATTTCGCCATAACCTCCCCTGCACCGGGAGCATCGGGGAATTTCAAATAGCTTCCCCGGTCCTTCAGATCTCAAAAAGAAAAAGAAAAAGCCAAGCGGCTAGCCAATAGGCTCATAAAATCATCATCACCCAAACGAAACAGGAAATTATGTAGTAAACATGTACCTATTTGTCGGGCAAACAAATTTTATTCTCTGCTCTAGCCTCCTTGCTATGACCTGTTCAATGATATATATGTATATGCAAGCAAATGCAACCAATTTTCAATACAATTCAATATTTGATCAAATTAGGCATAATGGTTCAAAATTATCAAACAAATAAACAAACAACACAAACATCAATCAATTAGTGAATTATCATTTCAAATTCATAATTTTTGATACATATAAAGAAAATCATGTTTTTGATGCCAATTCACAACAATAGGCCCTATCTAATTTTTGGTTCTCACACCAGTCTAATGGAAATATATAGATATCACACCTTCGTCACACGAATATAAATTCTGACGATGAGTACTCAACCATCAGAATCCTCTTCGGGCCACTAGAGTATGATTCTATATCTATCCAATATATTAAAACTTCGAATACACGCGGATCAGACGTATACGCAAAATCTTTATATACTGGACTGTCCAACTCAATATAAATAGATAATCAGATACGAATAATTGATTTAAATTTTCAAAACAAAAATTGTTTTCATTTGAAAAATATACTCTTCACACTCGTTCTAGGATACTACTGATCCTATCTCTAACGAGTCATTCCCCTTGGATATTACTAATCCAATATCTGATGAATTCTTTCGTATGGTTCTAATGTGCCTTGTTCTCTGCTTTGTAAACCAAAGCTCTGATACCACGTGTAAAGACCCGCAACTTGCCCGTAAAGGAAAGCGTCGGATAGTCCGAGAACAAACCACAACAGAACGCATACAGAAGAACGTTTCATTGTATATTACAACAATTCATCAGAATACAAGAATATACAGAGTATAAATGAATACTACACAGAAATATCAAAGATTTAAATTACATTAAAATACATCGCAGCGGAAAATAATACAATACACAACTAGAAGAGATATACGGATACAAAGCTTTCCGGATATCGTTCCAGCTGTAAACCAGGATCCTGTGAATATAAATCTGCAAAACCAAAACTACTAGCTGCCCGTGTCAAAATAAGGGCACCCAAAGTTTAGGTTAAAACAATAAACTCCAGGTCAGTCATGTGACTGGTGTGAGAACTAAAACAGTTAATCTTTACTTTTAAAGTTCAGTAAATCAAGGGACCACGCCGTATAACACGGAACGGGTTTCCTCCCAAGAATACCAGTGCATAAAACAAAAGCGCAATGCTAAATAAAGAAAAATGAAGCTGTTATAAGACCCAGGTCCCATCACACAATGCAACGCAGCCGAGGATAGGGTTTTCCCTTATAACAGCAAAAAAATGCTTGATACGTTTAAAACAAATCGTTTGATACTATTATAAGTGCATAGTGTATAAAACAATTTCAAATCATAAGTATCAATCATAGGCGGCATGAGCGTCCCATGCCACTATGTCGCCATGTATAGGTTTACAAATAAAAACCGCAAATGTCACGTATTTGGAAATTGGATTTCCGTCTATGAACCGAGGCAAAAGATAGTCCCCAACCGATTCGTGACTCTCTAGCCCGAGCCACCGGAACAGCCGCAACTGCCCCTTCGATCGTCAGGGCCGGTCCACCGATGTGGATTATAGTGCCTGAACAA
The DNA here is from genome assembly GCA_030737875.1 of Allium sativum. Lineage (NCBI taxonomy): Eukaryota > Viridiplantae > Streptophyta > Magnoliopsida > Asparagales > Amaryllidaceae > Allium > Allium sativum. The sequence continues at coordinate 1,037,509,054 of CM060913.1, read as the reverse complement.
TACGTTTCCCCGCCCTTTGGGGCGTAAACGAGCCAACTAAATGACTCCATCGGTTCGAGAACGACCGATCAATCCGAGGCGCCTCGCAACAGCAACAACCACATAAGTCAAACTCGTCAGGGCGTGTAAAACCACTGACGCCACTTCTAGCTAGAAAGAAACGTAAGTCCTCCCTGATGTCCTCTCCCGTTTTTGGTTCATACCGGGTGTGAAACACGCGAGGTAAACGTTACACAAAGCTACGCCACAAAGGCCTTGCTTTGATCATCACCACAAGACTTTGATTTTCAACAGAAGCCTCGATCAATTGCCACTTAGGCATGCCACACAGGCAATTCACTCCATGCGTTTGATATCCATCAATATATAACCCCTAAGCTCGTACGTCTCAGAGAAGGGCGTAAAGCAAGAGAATAAATTCTCCACCGCCAAACAGATATATATTTAATAGAAATCAATCACACAGACTAAAATCCAATGTCAGACACACAGTCCATTTACAAGTCCGTTCTGGGTCTGAACGAAACCGGAGGCACCTAGTACCCCGCATATCCATCGATCTCCAAGTACGTCTGGACGATCACCAACTGTTTCCATGTTCTTGGGTGTACAGCCCAATCAAGATCATCAGTTATCACCCAAACGACGTGAAGACCTCCGGTCTTCGACCATCATCTTCATCTTCGACTTATCGTCGTATCAGTTATTCAGAATGGGATAAACCCGGTCTTCCCGAATAACTCGCGTATATTTTAAATAAGTGTTACACAAACACAACATACGCCTCATTCCAATTCATCAGTCACTAACCGTAAATTAATCAAGAGAATAATTCCCCAAATATTAACCCCGAAGGCCGAAACCAACATCAGATCAATATCCAGAAAACCATTCTGCTTAGCTAACCGACAGTTAGTTTCTGAATTTCACATTCATAGGGAAAGGTTCCCATTAATTTTATCAAAGATAAATTCTTGAATTTATTCTTTAATCTATTTTTGAATATCAATTCAAACTAGTCGGGATTAGCGAACCTTACCGAAGTAATCATTTGTTTTAATTTCCCAATCCCAACCTATTCATCCCATGAACTAAAACTGGTAATACTTCATATCTAACACCACGGTGTTATCGGTAAATTTAATTACCATTTTACGTTCAAATCTAATTAAAGATTTGACTATCGCCTGGAGCAAAACTGGTGATACTCCATTCTCGACCATTTCAATCTAATTAAAGATTCATTAAAACTCCACTTAGTTTTAATCGTTAACTGGGTTAAAGAATCAGTGTCATTTAAAAACACGGTTCACGATAAACCCAAAATCACATTCATTAATTATCGGGTTAAAGAACAAGTGTTATTTAAAACACTGTCCACGATAAACCCAAAATTCAATATCAATTCAATTCCAATTAAATATTATTTAATTGGTACACTTCATTAAATCTAAATAAAAAGATTTAATCTTTCCTCAACTGGGTTCAAGAACAGTGTTAGTGAAGACACCATTCACGACAAACCCAAATCACATTTGATATTCAATACAAGGCTCTGGATAGAAAATATCCCGGCTTATATTCAATATCAAATTCTACGACTAACAAATATCGCATTGGAAATAACGATATATATATATATCTTTCAAATTTCCATAACAACATTTGTATAATCACGAAATTCAACATCGAAATATTCCGAAGACAATTTCGATTCAAATCCATTCCAATGCAACCATTGGGAATTTTGGTTAACTTCAAAACCATTTCAGATTCAATTTATTTATTTAAAAATAACTAGAATAAAATTTCTAGTTCAAAACTAGTTCATTTCGATAAAAATCTATTTTTATCTTTTCAAATATGGAGTTTTTCATCCCAAATCTTCACAAATCATTTCTTATGATTTTACACAAATTATTACTATTTTTAATAATTTTATCAAGGCCCGTACAGTCGATTTCCAACAACGGCCATCGAATTGCACTTACAGCGACCTTTTTCAAATTTGATTTGGACGTATCTCCAAATCCAACCGTTAGATTTCAAATTTCTAATATTCATTAGAAAGCTCTTTTTGATACGAACCCAACGGTTCCGGTTTTAGGAGAATCCGACGGTCGGATCTCCCGTAATGTTCGTTTGAAATAAATGGTCGAAATTCGCGAACTGCCGCGGCGCGGCGCGTTCTATTCAGGCCATTATATTATATATATAATATATATAATATATATATCGTCGATTTCCATTTAAAACGAATTATATAAATAGTTTTAAATTCGTTTCAAAAGCAATTTCAACTTCCATTTCAATTCAAATCGAAATTGAATTCTTCTTTATAAATTCGTTTCAAAATTCATTTCTATTCAATTCAAATTTCAATTCAATTTGAATTCATTTCAATCCGCTTTCAATTCAATTTGAATTCATTTTCAATTCATTTCGAAATCTTTTCCAATTCAATTCAATTCATTTCGAAATCGTTTTCAATTCAATTCATTTCGAAATCGTTTTCAATTCAATTCATTTCGAAATCGTTTTCAATTCAATTCATTTCGAAATCGTTTTCAATTCAATTCATTTCGAAATCGTTTTCAATTCAATTCATTTCGAAATCGTCGGTTTCCATTTCACTTTTCAATATTCATTTTTAAAATGAATAAAGTCGATAAAAATATCGTTCACATCAAAATGGCGTCAATCTAATCAACACGGCTTCATAAATTTCTATTTTCAATTCTTCTTTATTTTTCAAATTGGAATGAGGCCCAATCAATTACCATATAAACTTAATTATATGGATTTCCATACAACACATGTATATAATAGCATTGAAAAATAATCAACCATCAACCAAAGTGCACTACACTGTATAAGCATCAAATATAGATATTCAACGCTTATAACAGCCTGTCAATCAATCGATCGACATATTTAATCAATCAGGATGAGTGAAATTCATATTTCATCCCAACACCCGTGTGGGGTTTCAAACAATCAAACACAGATTTTAGTTGTGCAGTTGGGCGATGTGTAAAATTTATCGTCCCAATCAATGTCATTCAAATAAGTGTACATAAACAAACCGTCTGGTTTGTAAATGAATATTTATTTATTCACATTCACGTTAAAAATTATATTTTTAACGATAAAACATTTTATTCCAACATATGAACTTCTATTCAATTCATTTATTCAATAAAAATGATATTTTTATTTTTCTAACATATTTTAGAAAATTTCGGCGGCATAACGGCACGATACTAGAAACGGGACAAGGCCTAGCCTTATCCCCGGTCTAGTGAAGGCCCACGCCATTCACACATCAATCAAATCCATTCATTTCACCACACAATTCAAGCCAAATAATCTAACTAATTTTCAACCAAACAAACAAGTCCATGGTCTGTGGACGATTGTGTCGGGTGCTACTAAGCACCGTCTGCATCCTAATATATATATATATAACTAGAAAATAAAATTGAAAGGTGAGAAATTCTCACATATAGCTATCCTAGCTCCACGGCTCTTCATTTGCAGAAGTCTTCGTCGTTTCGTTTTTTTGTCACCTTCGTTGCTGCTTTCACTACATACGTAAAAATCACATTTTTACTTCGCTATTCAATATATATAAAAATCGAATTTTTACTTCGATGTTCAATATATAAAAATCATATTCTTCTATCGAAGTTCAATATATAAAAATCCTATTTTCCTATCGAAGTTCAATATATAAAAATTCTATTTTTCTATCGAAGTTCAATATATAAAAATTCTATTTTTCTATCGAAGTTCAATATATAAAAATTCTAATTTTCTATCGAAGTTCAATACATAAAAATTCTATTTTTCTATCGAAGTTCAATATATAAAAATCCTATTTTTCTATCGAAGTTCAATATATAAAAATCCTATTTTTCTATCGAAGTTCAATACATAAAAATCATATTTTTCTATCGAAGTTCAATATATAAAAATTCTATTTTTCTATCGAATTTCAATATATAAAAATCCTATTTTTCTATCGAAGTTCAATACATAAAAATTCTATTTTTCTATCGAAGTTCAATATATAAAAATCCTATTTTTCTATCGAAGTTCAATACATAAAAATCATATTCTAAAAACAAAGATTATATTTTTAATATTCCTACGATGTAAAAATTATATTTTTATTACTTTAAAAAATATAAGAATCACGTCTTCCTTCTTCTACTTAACAAATTCCGTCTTTTCTATTTTTAAAAATATGCTCTTTATTTTTGCAAGTTCAAATCTTTTTCCTTTAAAAGATTAAACCTTTTCTATTTCAAAGTTTAAACCCCTTTTTAAACCTTAAAATAAAATCAGTTTTTGCTTTCTTTCTAAATCAGTTTTTATAATTCTTAAAAATTCAGTTTTTAGTTTCTTAAACAAATCAGTTTTATATATTTTTAACAAAAAAACAGTGTTTTTATATCTTTTAAAAAAAAACACAGTTTTTAAATTAATTAAAATAAAACAGTTTTTAAATTAAATAAAAATAAAACAAATAAATAAAAAACGACTTACCGGGGGGAACTGTGCTGGTGGCGTCTCGCCGGAGGTGGATCGGCGGTGCCCTCGAGGTGGCGCAGGCTCGGGGTAGCGCTAGGGTTAGGGGAATCGGACGGGGAAATAAGAAAAGGGGGAGGGTGGCTGCGGTTCTTCACATCGAGGAGGGGGCTGTCGCGAGGTGAACTGGAGGAGGCGGGGTCAGGGGGGAGCGTCGTTGGCTGGGGGGCGTGACAGGGTTCGGAGGGGGTTCGGAGGTGGGTGATCGCCAGGAGGCGGCGACGGAGCGGGTTGATTTGGGGATGGTCTGGGTATCGGGGTCAACGGGGTCTTTTTTTTTTTTCTCGTTTCTGAAATGATACAGGGGGGGCCAGAGAGGATGTAGGAGAAGGGATCATTTTTTTTTTTGTTTAATTAATTTAATTTTCCACCCAAAAAGCAACTTTTATTTTTGACCCCCAAACGAGACCCACCGCCTGTCGTCCATAGCTAATTACCCCCATTCCGAACACAATGGGATATGTATCGCAAGCTGATATGATCGTTTGAATTAGTTTCTGTTGAATTTACATTTAAATCACTATATTGAATTTTAAACGTACATTTCAAATTACCGGGGTCACATACTAACTCTATAAATCTCAGAAAAATATTTTCTAGCTTCGTATTGACGATACGGTCCTAACAAAACTAGTTTCGTCGAATTCTGAGACCGTTGGAAAAATGGCCAATTTTCAGTCGATTAAAATCAACTGAAACTGGTCAAACGCGTTTTCCTTTGCCACGCTCACATATTGATTCGAAAAATTATGAAATTTGGAATCTAGCAATGACTTAACATCACGGACCCAACAAAACTGGTTTTGTCGAAATCCGAGGTCGTTTGCAAAATGACCATTTTTAAGGGCCTGAATTCCATAGCGACTATTCAGAGTTTTCAACTGGACATATCTTTTGATTCTCGCTACGAACTTTTGATTTTTCAGATTCGTTGGAAAGATATTCACTATTAGATTCCATTATTTTTGTTTCATTAAAATCCGGATTGTTTTGCACCCGGTACATTCAATTGAAGTTTGAAATCGAATTATCGAACTACCGCGCCATTTTCAATTCTATTTATAATTATATATAAATATTTATATTCTAACGACGACGTATATAATATATATGTCGATTTATATTCAAAATAAATTTCTCGTCGATATTATTCAAAATAATCTATTTTAAATATTCAAAATTCGCTAAAATTGCCAAAATAAAAATTTTAAACTGGCCCAGATTTTCGGGTTGTTACAAAACTCCATAGTAAAGAGTGATCTCTCTTGATGAAGTTTCTATGGGCTTGAACTCTCTTAAGATCATGTCGGCCCAATTGATTTTATAGTCACCAATAATAGAAAAGAGGACTTTTTGGACTTTGAGAGTTGGATTATTAAAGTTTCTAGAACGAGGATGATGGTATGTTGGAGGAGAAGATTTACAATTCTTGTTTTTGGATGGAAAAAGTGATTCTTGAATTCCATTTGAGCATTGCTTTCAAATATGTCGTGATAAGTTATTAAATCGGTTTCATCGATTTTTGAATACGAAAAATCCGAGCCCATGCTTCTACAATTTAAGATATTGCCCAAGATTTTGGAATCTAGGACGATTTGCTTGCCTTTGACGCTACCTCAAATTTTCTCTTCGTTGCCTTCATAAGAATAAAACATCCTGATGATCATAGGATAACACACATCGTCGTTATCCCGAGAGTAAATTAAATTCAAGACTTCATTGTGATTGAAGAGAGAGATAAGATCATAGGAAGGAAAGTCTCCGAAGACGGCGAAAGCACCTGTATTGACTTTAGCATTTGCTAAATAGTCAACATAGGTTTTCATAGCATCTCTATCATTATGAAGATAACATTTGATGGTATGGGTTAACTTTAATTTCTGAGATGAACTTGAGGAAGCCATTGGAGTGATTGTTTTGAAGAGTATAGAAGCAAAGAATATAGTTTGAAATGTGAATAAAAGGTAGAGAGAATAGATGTATATATAGAAATTGAATGGATATGAATTGAATAGGCACAATTTTTCATAAATCAATGACACCTTTTCAGACCTTAAGAGTTGGTGAAATGTTGGAGGAAAGTTTGTGTAATAACCCGGAAATTCTGGGCCAGTTTAAAATTTTTATTTTGGCTATTTTAGCGAATTTTGATTATTTAAAATGAATTATTTCAAATAATATCGACGAAAACTTATTTTCGAATATAATTCGAACGTATATATTATACGCGTCGTCGATAGAATATAAATATTTATATATAATTATAAATAGAATTGAAAATGGCGCGGTAGTTCGATGATTCGATTTCAAACTTCAATTGAATGTACCGGGTGCAAAATAATCCGGATTTTAGTGAAACCAAAAATAATGGGATCTAATTGTGAATATCTTTCCAACGAATCCGAAAAATTGAGATTTCATATCGGGAATCAAAAGATATGTCCAGTTGAAAATTCTGAATAGTCGCTATGGAATTCAGGCCCTTAAAAATGGACATTTTGCAAACGACCTCGGATTTCGACGAAACCAGTTTTGTTGGATCCGCAGTGTCAAGTTATTGCTAGGTTTCAAATTTCATAATTTTTCGAATCAATATGTGAGCGTGGCAAAGGAAAATGCGTTTGACCATTTTCAGTGGATTTTAATCGACTGGAAATTGGCCATTTTTCCAACGGTCTCAGAATTCGACGAAACTAGTTTTGTTAGGACCGTATCGTCAATACGAAGCTAGAAAATATTTTTCTGGAATTTTTCTAGTTAGTATGTGGCCCCGGTAATTTGAAATGTACGTTTAAAAATTCAATATAGTGATTTAAATGCAAATTTAACGGAAACTGATTGAAACGATTGAATCAGCTTGCGGTACATATCCCATTGTGTTCGGAATGGGGGTAAAACGCTATGGACGACTGGCGGTGGGTTCGATTCTGAAATCGACAGAAAAAGTTACTTTATGAGTATATAAATTTAATAATTAAATAAATAAAATAAATAAATAAATAATATCTCTTCCCTTCTATCTCCTTTCCGTCAGTTCCAGATCTAAAAAAAAAGGGAAAAAAAAGTGAAAAGAGGTGCGGCGGAGCCCCTTCCCCATCGCGACCCACGTCGCCCCATCCCCAAGCGCGCCGCCTGCCCCATCGTACACCCCCTCTCCTCCTCTCACCACCGCTCCCGTCTCTTCTCCGATCCCACGAGGTCCCCAGGCCCCAAATCGAGTAGCCTTCAGCCCTAGACCCGCTTCCAACTCCTAGGGTCCACCGCAGCAGCTGCACCCCTCCACTGGCCCACCCCGATCCGCAATCACCCTCCCTCCTTGACCGCGACGCCACCTCCACCGCGCAGCAGCGCCCCTCCCCTCCGCCTCAGGCCGACCAGTGGACCCTCCTTCGTGAAGCAGTAAGCCTTTAATTTTTAATCATAGAAAAACTGATTTTTTTTGAAATTATAAACTGATTTTTTTAAGAAATTATAAACTGATTTTTATGAATTTTTTAAAACTGATTTTTAGGAATTTTAAAAACTGATTTAAAAAGAATTTTAAAAACTGATTTGATAAAGATATTAAAACTGATTTGTTTAGAATATAAAAACTGATTTTTTAAGAATTTAAAAACTGATTTGTTTGAGATATAAAAACTGAATTTTTAAAGATGCAAAAACTGATTTGAAAAAGAATTTTAAAACTGGATTTTTTAAAGTATGAAAGATCGAATTTTTAAAATATAAAAGGGCGAATTTTTAAAATATGAAAGATTAGATTTTTCATAGTGAAGAGGTGATTTTTATATGTTATAACATAGAGAAAAATATGATTTTCATCATATAAAAGGATATTTTCAGTTGTGTAATAATACGATATTTGCGGTTATGAAAAGATACGATTTTTCCTTATGTAAAGAAGCGATTTTTTTTAAATAGATAAAGATATGATTTTTATATAGTAGCGATAATAGAAATATGTTTTTATATAGTAGAAGTTATAAAAATATCATCTTTATATGATGTGAAGAATAAAAATATAATTTTTATATACTAGAGAATATAAAAATGTGATTTTTATATATGTAGTGAATACGGGCAACGAAAGTGACAAAAAGGCGAAACGACGAAGACTTCTGCAAATGAAGAGCCGTGGAGCTAGGATAGCTATATGTGAGAATTTCTCACCTTTCAATTTCTTTTTTTCTAGTTATATATATATATATATATATATATATATATGCTAGGATGCAGACGGTGCTTAGTAGCACCCGACACAATCGTCCACAGACCATGGACTTGTTTGTTTGGCTGTGTTGTTAGTTAGATTGTTTGAGTTGATTTGAATTGTTTGGTGAAATGAATGGATTGATTGATATGTGAATGGCGTGGGCCTTCACTAGACCGGGGATAAGGCTAGGCCTTGTCCCGTTTCTAGTATCGTGCCGTTATGCCGCCGAAATTTTCTAAAATATGTTAGAAAATAAAAATATCATTTTATTGTGTAAATGAATTGAATAGAAATTCATAGGTTGAAATAAAATGTTTTATCGTTAAAAATATAATTTTAACGTGAAGTGAATAAAATAGAATATTCATTTACAAACCAGACGGTTTGTTTATGTACACCTATTTGAATGACATTGATTGGGACGATAAATTTTACACATCGCCCAACAGCACAAATAAAATATGCGTTTGATTGTTTGAAACCCCACACGGGTGTTGGGATGAAATTTGAAGTTCACTCATCCTGATTGATTAAATATGTCGATCGATTGATTGACAGGCTGTTATAAGCGTTGAATATCTATATTTGATGCTTTTACAGTGTAGTGCACTTTGGTTGATGGTTGATTATTTTCAATGTTATTATATACATGTGTTGTATGAAAATCCATATAATTAACTTTATATGGTAATTGATTGGGCCTCATTCCAATTTGAAAATTAAAGAATATTATAAAATAAAAGTTCATGTGTTGACAGTACTCATCCATTGAGATTGGTCATGTGTTGAACGAAATATTTTGAAAAGAAATATTTGAAAAAGAAATATTTGAAATAGAATATTTGAAAATAGGAATATATGAAGCCGTATTGATTAGATTGACGCCATTTTGACGTGAACGATATTTATATCGATTTTATTCATTTCGAAATGAATTGAATTGAAAACGATTTCGAAATGAATTGAATTGAAAACGATTTCGAAATGAATTGAATATATAACGATTTCAAAATGAATTGAATTGAAAACAATTTCGAAATGAATTGAATTGAAAACGAATTCGAAATGAATTGAATTGAAAGCGAATTGAAATGAATTCAAATTGAATTGAAATTTGAATTGAATAGAAATAAATTTAAAACGAATTTATAAATCAAAATTCAATTTTGATTTGAGTTGAAGTGGAAGTTGAAATAGATTTTGAAACGAATTTTAAAACTATTTATATAATTCATTTTAAATAGAAATCGACGAAATATATATTATATATATTATATATATAATATAATGGCCTGAATAGAACGCGCCGCGCGGCGGCAGTTCGTGAATTTCGACCATTCATTTCAAACGGACATTGCGGGAGATCCGACCGTCGGATTCTCCTAAAACCGGAACCGTTGGGTTCGTATCGAAAAGAGCTTTCTAACGAATGTTAGAAATTAGAAATCTAACGGTTGGATTTGGAATTATGTCCAAATCAAATTTGAAAAAGGTCGCTGTAAGTGCAGTTCGATGACCGTTGATGGAAATCGACTGTACGGGCCTTGATAAAATTATTAAAAATAGTAATAATTTGTGTAAAATCATAAGAAATGATTCGTGAAGGATTGGGATGAAAAACTCCATATTTGAAAGGATAAAAATAGATTTTTATCGAAATGAACTAGTTTTGAACTAGAATTATAATTCTATTTATTTTTAAATAAATAAATTGAATTTGAAAAGGGTTTTGAAAATAACCAAAATTTCCAATGATTGCATTGGAGTGGATTTGAATCGAAATTGTCTTCGGAATATTTCGATGTTGGAATTCGTGATTATACAGATGTTGTTATGGAAATTTGAAAGATATATATTTATATCGTTATTTCCAATACGACATTTGTTAGTCGTAGAATTTGATATTGAATATAAGCCGATATATTTTCTATTCAGAGCCTTGTATTGAATATCAAATGTGATTTGGGTTTGTCGCGAATGGTGTCTTCACTAACACTGTTCTTGAACCCAGTTGTGAAAAGATTAAATCTTTTTATTTAGATTTAATGAAGTGTACCAATTAAACGATATTTAATTGGAATTGAATTGATATTGATTTTTGGGTTTATCGTGAACAGTGTTTTAAATAACACTCGTTCTTTAACCCGATAATTAATGAATGTGATTTTGGGTTTATCGTGAACCGTGTTTTAAATGACACTGATTCTTTAACCCAGTTAAAGATTAAAACTAAGTGGAGTTTTAATGAATCTTTAATTAGATTGAAAAGATCGAGAATGGAGTATCACCAGTTCTTGTTGCAGTCGTGATGGGGGGTTCTCGCTTCGCAGTTTGGTGGCGAACGGGAGACTCTTACCCCCACATGTCCCTTGTGGTGGGGGTTGGTTCGCCAGTGGGCGCGGGACTCGAGAGGGTTGCCGTAAAACAAGTAACTGGGGGACCATGTGAGAGCCACGGTGGGTTTTACCTGCTGCTTGGGGGATGAAGGGATGGTTGCAAAGCCTACCGGAGTTCGTCGGCTATCTTACAGTTGGTATCAGAGCTTTGGTTTACAAAGCTCAGAGAACAAGACCCATTAGAACCATACAAAAGAATTCATCAGATATTGGATTAGCAATATCCAATGAGGGTGACTCGTTAGAGATGGGATCAGTAGTATCCTAGAACGAGTGTGAAGAGTATATTTTTCAAAGGAAAACAATTTTTGTTTTGAAAATCTAAATCAACTATTCGTATTTGATTATTTATTTAGATTGATGTGGACAATCCAGTATATATAGATTTTGCGTTTACGTCTGATCCGCGTGTATTCGAAATTTTAATATACTGGATAGATATAGAGTCACACTCTAGTCGCCCGGACATGATTCTGATGATGGCGCGCCATCACCAGTATTTATTTTCGTGTTTCGAAGGTGTGATTTCTATATGTTTCCATTAGACTGGTGTGAGAACCAAAATTAGATAGGGCCTATTGTTGTGATTTGGCATCAAAAACCTGATTTTTGATTATGTATCAAAGTTATCAATTTGAAACTCTAATCCACAAATTGATTGATGTTTGTGTTGTTTGTTTATTTGTTTGCTAATTTTTAGCCATTTAGCCTAATTGAAACAAATATTGAATTGTATTGAAAATTGGTTGCATTTGCTTGCATATACATATATATCATTGAACAGGTCATAGCAAGGAGGCTAGAGCCAGAGAATAAAATTTGTTTGCCCGACAAATAGGTACATGTTTACTACATAATTTACTGTTTCGTTTGGGTGAAGATGATTTTATGAGCCTATTGGCTAGCCGCTTGGCTTTTTCTTTTTCTTTTTGAGATCTGAAGGACCGGGGAAGCTATTTGAAATTCCCCGATGCTCCCGGTGCAGGGGAGGTTATGGCGAAATTTTTCGAAAATTTAGGGTGTTAGCCAAATTTTTGAAATTTTGGAAAATTCTCAGAAACTGAAAAGTTGGAGAATGGAAGCCAAATTGAAAGTAGAGCTGAATAATCAAACCACTTTCGACTTTGTTCCTTTTCGGGGACGAAAAGTTTTAAGTGGGGGAGATTGTAATAACCCGGAAATTCTGGGCCAGTTTAAAATTTTTATTTTGGCTATTTTAGCGAATTTTGATTATTTAAAATGAATTATTTTAAATAATATCGACGAAAACTTATTTTCGAATATAATTCGAACGTATATATTATACGCGTCGTCGTTAGAATATAAATATTTATATATAATTATAAATAGAATTGAAAATGGCGCGGTAGTTCGATAATTCGATTTCAAACTTCAATTGAATGTACCGGGTGCAAAATAATCCGGATTTTAGTGAAACCAAAAATAATGGGATCTAATTGTGAATATCTTTCCAACGAATCCGAAAAATTGAGATTTCATATCGGGAATCAAAAGATATGTCCAGTTGAAAATTCTGAATAGTCGCTATGGAATTCAGGCCCTTAAAAATGGACATTTTGCAAACGACCTCGGATTTCGACGAAACCAGTTTTGTTGGATCCGCAGTGTCAAGTTATTGCTAGGTTTCAAATTTCATAATTTTTCGAATCAATATGTGAGCGTGGCAAAGGAAAATGCGTTTGACCATTTTTAGTGGATTTTAATCGACAGGAAATTGGCCATTTTTCCAACGGTCTCAGAATTCGACGAAACTAGTTTTGTTAGGACCGTATCGTCAATACGAAGCTAGAAAATATTTTTCTGGAATTTTTCTAGTTAGTATGTGGCCCCGGTAATTTGAAATGTACGTTTAAAAATTCAATATAGTGATTTAAATGTAAATTTAACGGAAACTGATTGAAACGATTGAATCAGCTTGCGGTACATATCCCATTGTGTTCGGAATGGGGGTAAAACGCTATGGACGACTGGCGGTGGGTTCGATTCTGAAATCGACAGAAAAAGTTACTTTATGAGTATATAAATTTAATAATTAAATAAATAAAAAAAATAAATAAATAATATCTCTTCCCTTCTATCTCCTTTCCGTCAGTTCCAGATCTAAAAAAAAAAGAGAAAAAAAGGGAAAAGAGGTGCGGCGGAGCCCCTTCCCCATCGCGACCCACGTCGCCCCATCCCCAAGCGCGCCGCCTGCCCCTTCGTACACCCCCTCTCCTCCTCTCACCACCGCTCCCGTCTCTTCTCCGATCCCATGAGGTCCCCAAGCCCCAAATCGAGTAGCCTTCAGCCCTAGACCCGCTTCCAACTCCTAGGGTCCACCGCAGCAGCTGCACCCCTCCACTGGCCCACCCCGATCCGCAATCACCCTCCCTCCTTGACCGCGACGCCACCTCCACCGCGCAGCAGCGCCCCTCCCCTCCGCCTCAGGCCGACCAGTGGACCCTCCTTCGTGAAGCAGTAAGCCTTTAATTTTTAATCATAGAAAAACTGATTTTTTTTGAAATTATAAACTGATTTTTTTTAAGAAATTATAAACTGATTTTTATGAATTTTTTAAAACTGATTTTTAGGAATTTTAAAAACTGATTTAAAAAGAATTTTAAAAACTGATTTGATAAAGATATTAAAACTGATTTGTTTAGAATATAAAAACTGATTTTTTAAGAATTTAAAAACTGATTTGTTTGAGATATAAAAACTGAATTTTTAAAGATGCAAAAACTGATTTGAAAAAGAATTTTAAAACTGGATTTTTTAAAGTATGAAAGATCGAATTTTTAAAATATAAAAGGACGAATTTTTAAAATATGAAAGATTAGATTTTTCATAGTGAAGAGGTGATTTTTATATGTTATAACATAGAGAAAAATATGATTTTCATCATATAAAAGGATATTTTCAGTTGTGTAATAATACGATATTTGCGGTTATGAAAAGATATGATTTTTCCTTATGTAAAGAAGCGATTTTTTTTAAATAGATAAAGATATTATTTTTATATAGTAGCGATAATAGAAATATGTTTTTATATAGTAGAAGTTATAAAAATATCATCTTTATATGATGTGAAGAATAAAAATATAATTTTTATATACTAGAGAATATAAAAATGTGATTTTTATATATGTAGTGAATACGGGCAACGAAAGTGACAAAAAGGCGAAACGACGAAGACTTCTGCAAATGAAGAGCCGTGGAGCTAGGATAGCTATATGTGAGAATTTCTCACCTTTCAATTTCTTTTTTTCTAGTTATATATATATTTGCTAGGATGCAGACGGTGCTTAGTAGCACCCGACACAATCGTCCACAGACCATGGACTTGTTTGTTTGGCTGTGTTGTTAGTTAGATTGTTTGAGTTGATTTGAATTGTTTGGTGAAATGAATGGATTGATTGATATGTGAATGGCGTGGGCCTTCACTAGACCGGGGATAAGGCTAGGCCTTGTCCCGTTTCTAGTATCGTGTCGTTATGCCGCCGAAATTTTCTAAAATATGTTAGAAAATAAAAATATCATTTTATTGTGTAAATGAATTGAATAGAAATTCATAGGTTGAAATAAAATGTTTTATCGTTAAAAATATAATTTTAACGTGAAGTGAATAAAATAGAATATTCATTTACAAACCAGACGGTTTGTTTATGTACACCTATTTGAATGACATTGATTGGGACGATAAATTTTACACATCGCCCAACAGCACAAATAAAATATGTGTTTGATTGTTTGAAACCCCACACGGGTGTTGGGATGAAATTTGAAGTTCACTCATCCTGATTGATTAAATATGTCGATCGATTGATTGACAGGCTGTTATAAGCGTTGAATATCTATATTTGATGCTTTTATAGTGTAGTGCACTTTGGTTGATGGTTGATTATTTTCAATGTTATTATATACATGTGTTGTATGAAAATCCATACAATTAACTTTATATGGTAATTGATTGGGCCTCATTCCAATTTGAAAAATAAAGAATATTATAAAATAAAAGTTCATGTGTTGACAGTACTCATCCATTGAGATTGGTCATGTGTTGAACGAAATATTTTGAAAAGAAATATTTGAAAAAGAAATATTTGAAATAGAATATTTGAAAATAGGAATATATGAAGCCGTATTGATTAGATTGACGCCATTTTGACGTGAACGATATTTATATCGATTTTATTCATTTCGAAATGAATTGAATTGAAAACGATTTCGAAATGAATTGAATTGAAAACGATTTCGAAATGAATTGAATATATAACGATTTCGAAATGAATTGAATTGAAAACAATTTCGAAATGAAATGAATTGAAAACGAATTCGAAATGAATTGAATTGAAAGAGAATTGAAATGAATTCAAATTGAATTGAAATTTGAATTGAATAGAAATAAATTTAAAACGAATTTATAAATCAAAATTCAATTTTGATTTGAGTTGAAATGGAAGTTGAAATAGATTTTGAAACGAATTTTAAAACTATTTATATAATTCATTTTAAATAGAAATCGACGAAATATGTATTATATATATTATATATATAATATAATGGCCTGAATAGAACGCGCCGCGCCGCGGCAGTTCGTGAATTTCGACCATTCATTTCAAACGGACATTGCGGGAGATCCGACCGTCGGATTCTCCTAAAACCGGAACCGTTAGGTTCGTATCGAAAAGAGCTTTCTAAAGAATGTTAGAAATTCGAAATCTAATGGTTGGATTTGGAATTATGTCCAAATCAAATTTGAAAAAGGTCGCTGTAAGTGCAGTTCGATGACCGTTGATGGAAATCGACTGTACGGGCCTTGATAAAATTATTAAAAATAGTAATAATTTGTGTAAAATCATAAGAAATGATTCGTGAAGGATTGGGATGAAAAACTCCATATTTGAAAGGATAAAAATAGATTTTTATCGAAATGAACTAGTTTTGAACTAGAATTATAATTCTTTTTATTTTTAAATAAATAAATTGAATTTGAAAAGGGTTTTGAAAATAACCAAAATTTCCAATGATTGCATTGGAGTGGATTTGAATCGAAATTGTCTTCGGAATATTTCGATGTTGGAATTCGTGATTATACAGATGTTGTTATGGAAATTTGAAAGATATATATTTATATCGTTATTTCCAATACGACATTTGTTAGTCGTAGAATTTGATATTGAATATAAGCCGATATATTTTCTATTCAGAGCCTTGTATTGAATATCAAATGTGATTTGGGTTTGTCGCGAATGGTGTCTTCACTAACACTGTTCTTGAACCCAGTTGTGAAAAGATTAAATCTTTTTATTTAGATTTAATGAAGTGTACCAATTAAACGATATTTAATTGGAATTGAATTGATATTGATTTTTGGGTTTATCGTGAACAGTGTTTTAAATAACACTCGTTCTTTAACCCGATAATTAATGAATGTGATTTTGGGTTTATCGTGAACCGTGTTTTAAATGACACTGATTCTTTAACCCAGTTAAAGATTAAAACTAAGTGGAGTTTTAATGAATCTTTAATTAGATTGAAAAGATCGAGAATGGAGTATCACCAGTTTTACTCCAGGCGATAGTTAAATCTTTAATTAGATTTGAACGTGAAATGGTAATTGAATTTACCGATAACACTGTGGTGTTAGATATGAAGTATTACCAGTTTTACTTCATGGGATGAATAGGTTGGGATTGGGAAATAAAATAAATGATTACTTCGGTGTGGTTCGCTAATCCCGACTAGTTTGAATTGATATTCAAAGGAGATTAAAGAATAAATTTAAAGAATTTATCTTGGATAAAATTAATGGGAACTTTTCCCAAAGTATAGGAATATTCGAATAAAAGAATATTCTGAATTGGAATGAGGCGTATGTTGTGTTTGTGTAACACTTTTATAATATATACGCGAGTTATTCAGGAAGACCGGGTTTATCCCATTCTGAATAACTGATTTGACGTGGTGTCGAAGATGAAGACGGTGGTCGAAGACCGGAAGTCTTCACGTCGTTTGGGTGATAACTGATGATCTTGATTGGGCTGTACACCCAAGAAGATGGAAACAGTTGGTGATCGTCCAGACGTACTTGGAGATCGATGGATATGCGAGGTACTAGGTGCCTCCGGTTTCGTTCAGCCCCAGAACGGACTTGTAAATGGACTGTGTGTCTGACATTGGATTTTAGTCCGTGTGATTGATCTCTATTAAATATATATCTGTTTGGCGGCGGAGAATTTATTCTCTTGCTTAACGCCCTTCTCTGAGACGTACGAGCTCAGGGGTTATATATTGATGGATATCAAACGCATGGAGTGAATTGCCTGTGTGGCATGCCTAAGTGGTAATTAATCGAGGCTTCTGTTGAAAAGCAAAGTCTTGTGGTGATGATCAAAGCACAGCCTGTGTGGCGCAGCTTTGTGTAACGTTTACTTCGCGAGTTTCACACCCGGTATGAACCAAAAACGGGAGAGGACCTCAGGGAGGACATGCGTTTTTTTCTAGTTAGAAGTGGCGTCAGTGGTTTTACATGCCCTGACGAGTTTGACTTATGTGGTTGTTGCTGTTGCGAGGCGCCTCGGATTGATCGGTCGTTCTCGAACCGATGGAGTCATTTAGTTGGCTCGTTTACGCCCCAAAGGGCGGGGAAACGTATTGTTCAGGCACTATAATCCACATCGGTGGACCGGCCCTGTCGCTCCATGGGGCAGTTGCGGCTGTTCCTATGGCTCGGGCTAGAGAGTCAAGAATCGGTTGAGGACTGTCTTTTGCCTCGGTTCATAGACGGAAATCCAATTTCCAAATACGTGACTTTGCGGTTTTATTTGTAAACCTATATATGGCGACATAGTGGCATGGGACGCTCATGCCGCCTATGATTGATACTTATGATTTGAAGTTGTTTTATACACTATGCACTTATAATAGTATCAAACGATTTGTTTTAACCGTATCAAGCATTCTTTGGCTGTTATAAGGGAAAACCCTATCCTCGGCTGCGTTGCATTGTGTGATGGGACCTGGGTCTTATAACAGCTTCATTTTTCTTTATTTAGCATTGCGTTGTTTGTTTTATGCACTGGGATTCTTCGGAGGAAACCCGTTCCGTGTTATACGGCGTGGTCCCTTGATTTACCTAGCTTTAAAAATAAAGATTAACTGTTTTCGTTCTCACACCAGTCCCATGACTGACCTGGAGTTTATTGTTTTGACCTAAACTCTGGGTGCCCCTATTTTGACACGGGC
This sequence comes from Allium sativum, assembly GCA_030737875.1. Classification (NCBI taxonomy): domain Eukaryota; kingdom Viridiplantae; phylum Streptophyta; class Magnoliopsida; order Asparagales; family Amaryllidaceae; genus Allium; species Allium sativum. Next base: position 1,037,490,604 of record CM060913.1, on the reverse strand, counting down.
AGCTAGTAGTTTTGGTTATGCAGATTTATATTCACAGGATCCTGTTTTACAGCTGGAACGATATCCGGAAAGCTTTGTATCCGTATATCTACTTCTAGTTGTGTATTGTATTATTTTCCGCTGCTATGTATTTAAATGTAATTTAAATCTCTGATATTTCTGTGTAATATTCATTTATACTCTGTATATTCTTGTAATCTGATGCATTGTTGTAATATGCAATGAAATGTTCTTTTATATGCGTTCTGATTTGTCGTGTTCTCAAACGATAGGGCGTTTCGAACGGCCTGGATCGGTTTTGCGACTGGTTCGGACCAAGCGAAATTCCTTGCCGTCACAGTTTGAAAGTTTAAACCTTTGAAATTCAAAATTTGAATTTCAAATTACAGGCTGATATGTCGACATATGGACATATATATGTCAACATTTGTGTTCATTTTCAAAAAAAAAATTAGTTTATGTGACATTTAAATTATCGATTTATATTTCAGGTTTCACGATTTCCTGAAATAATTCTAATTCTAGAAAACATCCAAAAAAATATTTTATTTCATTAATTATTATTTTATTTTTAATATTTTGAATTTCAAAATTCAAAATTTGAATTTGAATTTTAAATCTCAAGTTTGAATTTTAAAATCTAAACTTCAAAAGCTAAACAAAGCAAACAATCAAATCAACCATTCAACCAATGGAAAACTAAAAATTAATTAAGGCATACCCGAATTTTAGATTTTTTTTTTTGAAATTATCTCAATTCTGAATTGCTGTGAAGCACATATTTGAGTTTCTAGTTTCGGGCTCTTCATCACTTGACGATGAATCTGAATCGTCTAACATTGCTACGTATGCTTTCTTTCTCTTCTTTGATGAATTGTTGTTGTCCACTTGTTGAGTCGATTTATCTAGATATGAACACATTCTCTTTATATGGCCTGGTTTATTGTAGTTATAACACCTACCATAATTTCTTCCTGATCGTCCTTGATTATTATTTAAAAATAATTTTCCCTTCTATATCTCATAGATTTTCTAGAATGTCTTGTCATTAGGGATGTTACTTCATCTTTTCACTACTTGGATTAGAATCATTTGTTGTTGCTTTAAATGCGATAGATTTCTTTTCAGTTGGCTTGTTTTCCTTTCTTTTCTGTAATTGAACTTCAAAAGACATCAAATTTCCTATTAACTCCTCAATCCTCATTTCACTGATATTGTGAGCTTCTTCAATCACCAAAATTTTCTGATCCCATTCTGAAGTTAATGAACTCAATATTTTTCTAATTTGGTCTTCTTCAGAATAAATTTTTCCATGTGCTTTTAATGAATGCGCTATCTCTTGAAATCTGCAATACATATCAGAGATGGGCTCATTCTCATTCATTTTAAATAACTCAAACTGATTAACTAACATTGATATCTTAGTTTGTTTAACTTTACTAGTTCCTTCATGAGTAACTTGTAAAGTTCTCAAATCTCATAAGTAGTTTTACATACTGACGCTCTATTAAACTCATTCCTATTTAATGTACAAAACTACATTTTCATGGCTTTAGAATTGCTTTGTGCAACATCCTTTTATTCATTTGTTCATTGTGCAAAATTGGTTCTGGGTTCTACATATTCAATTTGTGTGATATTCCATGTGTTTAATCCTACTAATTGTAAATAAATTTTCATTCTACATGCCCAATATGAATAATTACTACAATTAAAAAGTGGTGGTCTAACAGTGGATTGACCCTCTACAAAAGAACTATTATTATTACCAGTGTTGGTTTCCATTACTATTAAAATTCAAAAGTCAGATTATGAACTTTTTGAAAGGACAGGCTCTGATACCAATTGTTAAGGAATGCAGAATGGATCGTTAAGGCAAAACTAATACTAGAGGGGGGTGAATAGTGTTTTCAAGGAATTTAAGAAAATCTAAAACTAATATGATCTAATATATGAATAACACATCACAGAGATGATCACAAACACATAATCAAACACAAATACAGAAATAAACAAAAATAAAATGCAGAAAAGGAAAGAACGCACTGGATTTTATACTGGTTCGGAATTGCTCCTACGTCCAGTCCCATGCAAAGCTGGATTGCAAAGAGTTTTATTACTATATCAATATCCAAGTACAATCTCCTTGATTTCACGGCCATAAGATGGCCACCGACTCCATACTCCAAAAACCCTTGATCAAGTATATTTCCCTTGATTTCCCCGGCTACAAGGTTATCGCGATTCCTTTCCTTCATTTCAAGGCTACAAGGAACACACCTTATTCCAACCACTTCCCAAACGATTACAACAGCCTGTATAACTCTTCAATGGTACTTTAATTTAGAGAGTAATGAATAGAGAGTGAGAGAAGAAGAAGTTATATATGAATAGAATAGAATTCGGCAGAGTATAAGTAGAGATATCATAAATATATGACATATTAATGATGTAAAGAAAGGAGATGAAGATGGATAAGAAGAATAATAAAAAAATCGAAATCAGCCCATATTTATAAGATTTGAAAGGTTGCAACACTTCTGAAACATTACAAACAGTGAAAAGACACTTCCTTTCAAAATAAAAAATGTGACAGTTATATGTCGACATAGAGAACTATGTATGTTGACATATCCTAGTGCAAATTTGAAGTTTGAGTATTTTTCAAATGTTTGATATATATATATATATATATATATATATATATATAATTCTGGAAATTCTTGAATTAAAACATAGTGTTATAAATAAGTATTATAAAGTAGAAAATCATATGAAATCATAAATATAACTTATATAAACATATTTATAAAATTATAAAGTTTAAAACTATATAAATATACAAAAATCTTATAAACTTAAAAACTTGAGTTAAAAATCAAAAGCAAGATAGAAAAATTAATTAGAATTAGAATAGAATTTGAAAATGGAATTTGGAATTTGAAAATCAGAATAGAATCTGAAATTGAACCTGGAGTGCTATTCAGAGTCTTACATAAACTAGACTCTATAACTATATTTATCTTGAAATCTTGATTATTCATGAGTCTTTAATCTTCTTTGAATTCTAAATCTCTAAAAGCTCTTAGACTCTACAGTCTTCAGTATTAATTCCTGTATACAAATCCTACATATGTATATATATACTCTAGATAAAGGTGTTAGTATATATTTTATAATCAATTAATATCGAAAAAAGGTTGTTGTCATCAAAACTTCTAATGACACACTTGGAACTTAACACTTAGCACTACATTACAATTAAATGAGTTTGGTTCTCCATTACTCTTCCATTTCTATTTTTTCATTTTCTTTTATTTCAAATCTCAAAACTGAAAAGATAAATACTTTTATCTACTTATGTGCTATATTTGTGATTAATATAATTTATTAATATATTAAAGAATTATCTCTTCGTTGTTTAGTCTGTTCAAGTTTCTTGCCTCTTGAGTTCCCAAAAGAAGTGTCTAACTTCACTCATATTTATTTCTATTGCTTTGGTGGAAAGAGATATGAAAAAAAAAATTATCTTCTTTAGAATGTTCAAAATTCCTGAGTAGTTATCTTCCTAAACTTCTCCAAACTCTTCAACCTTGAGTACACAAGTTTGAGGTATGTTTGTGAACCGTGGGTAGCGAATGATAACCAACAATTGCACTTTTGTCGTACTTGAATTCGCTTTCCAGACTGTGGCATGTCTATGACACAACCTCTCTTTTTACTCTTTATTAAGTATCTTTTCCAACAATTTGTAAGAGAATTCTCATAGCAAAGAGTAATGGTCCTTCCAATTGATACATTCTTCTCGACTCTTCTATATTTAAAGCATTATAGGAACTAACTATAAATGTTGATCTCAAAATTATTTATCTTATTCGAATTGATTATGTCATTTACACTGAACTCCAATCAAGATTTCAAAAATTATTAATTATAGCCACAACTGAAACTGCACAACAAATCACCTCAGAATGTTAAAGCATTTTTTAAAAAGACAATAAGTTAGGTAATAAATACATGTTAACATATATGTCAAACAAATTGTTTGATATGTTTGTTAATCAGAAATCAGTAAAAATCATTTAGGAAATGTTGGAGATGAAGCATGAACCAGATGACGTTAGAAGAAGAAAAAAAGTACATGTTATGTAAATCATTGTAATTTCGAGTGATCAACAACAAGTTAACTACACAACAAATTCATGGGTATGAAAAACTATTATATGACATAATCAATGAAAGAATGAAGATATGAGATATATTGCAAGCCAATGTATTGCAAGAAAAAAATCCCACCATCTTGTAGTGATTATAGTAAGACTGCTTGATTTTGAATTCGATAAATTTCCGCATAGATATCATTCAAAAAACCTTTTTCATATGATTGAGCTAAAAGAAACCATACATCATAATTGCTAAACCAAGTTTAGTTAGTTGTGCATCAAGATCTGAGTTTTTACCACAGATATGTAGTCAAAATTGCACATTTTCTATGATTTTAGAACTAACCCATATCTTTAGCAAATCATAATTCTTTCCTACGAAGTTGAATAAGTTAGGTCTTCAAGGAAAAATGATAATTTTGATCGATTATTACTAAGCCATCAACTATCATAAAACATATTATTATTTTCAAAATAGGATGTTGATCCATTATCGAAGCAAGAAAAGAGCAAATCCCCCTTTCGATGGATGGGTACCGAACTGAATGTGCATCGTGGTATCAATCTATGTAATTGTCTCCAAACTTGATCATTTCCTTTGCCACTCATCTTTGACCTATTTCAACCTCTTGATTGATTCCTTCATCATTATATAGACAATTTTGTAATGACCCAACTTTTCAAATTTTATATGTTGGCACTAAATACATTTACAGTATTCACGTACTGAAAATCCAAGTGCTAGAAAGTCAAATTGTTGGGTAAAAATAAAAAAGGATAATAGAACTAGGAAAGAAGGACACAATATCAGAATTTTATAGTGGGACAATAATATATAAAACCAAATGATCAATGCAAAGGGTTACTATGAATACAGAAATTTCATAGCTACAAAACCTAAGTACTATAATTAGTTGGCCAGTTATAACCCTATTACCTTAAAATGTTGATATGTACATGAATAATGCAGTACAACAGAAAAAGAAAATATAGATAGATATTATAAGCTTCCAGCTCCCCTACCAAACTCTAAAGCATACAAAAGTGAATTCTGCCTTGCTCATCCTACTCAAAAGAATATGTGATGATTTTAGGATCAAACAAAACCAATTGTCATACAGAAGTCCGATATAAGAAACTCAAGATACAAGTAGCATGTAATAGCAAAGGATGATACCATATGGATCACTGTATGTGTTTTACCCTTAAAAGGAATCAATAATTCATCAAGTTTATTATAAATATATAATAGATAATATCTAGAGTATAAAATATAAGCCATATTAAGTAACTAGGATAGTTACATTCAACAACATATTATGGTATATTAAAAACCATAAGATTCATTTGCATTTGGACTTTCCATTGTAGACATCCTCAGAACAACCGAGGGTCGCGTCCTAGTAAGGGTTTAGAAACTACCTTCGAACATTGTATATCTCTAGATAAAATATACCATAAGATAAACGTAGCTGGTACATGCACAAACACGCGTTATCCCAAATTTCAGTAGCTTGCTCTACCAAAATTGAAAAGCATCTCTAGATATGGAGTTGATATAACCCATAAGTTAGCTAAACCTTGTTGACAGTGCTCTTATTCTAATGTTTTCTATTTACAATGTTGAGGCTATTTTTGCGTCCTTCGTACGAGTCTTCATTATTTGAACAGAACATGAATCCCAAAATGAATTTCACTTCTCAAACAGATCACGAACCACTATATGGGTTTGGGAATCTCGAGAGGATCTCGAATTTCCACATAGGTTCTTCTTCATAACAAGTTCCAAAACATGGAACTTGTGTACAAGTTATAAAGTGGCATTCCATAAGTAGAACACTTACTGATCTAATCATTCTCTTCCAAACCAATCAATGATTTCCCAATTAACTCGATTTTGGTTCTTTTAAAAGTAAGTGAAAGCTAAGGACGTTTCATACCAACACCCCTCTTAGGGTTTCTCATTAGCATGAAATCACGCAACTTTTTGATACTTCTTAAGTTAAGTTTAGTCAAGTGCAGTAGTCGTTGGATCAACCATCGAATCCTAAGAATTTGGTTATGGAGATCAAGATTCTTACACTTAACACTTTTAAATCTTCCAGTTTAACTATTCCTCGATTGAGAGGGAGGTCAGTAGGTTAGAGCTCTATTGCTTCACCCCTAATTAATCTTGACTCTTACAAATAGAGAAACCTTCGTTGGTTTTTTTATAGTATTACACATAATAATACTAACATTTTATATTCAATCAAACCATGGTAAATCAATATTGCTACTTATCAACCTTTTTTATAAAGAAACTGTATTTTAAATTAGGTTAAGAAATAAAAGTAAATAAAAAGGTTCTTACTTCAATAAAAGAGATACTATTTTATAAAAATATATATGAACAAAATAACTTAATAGTATTTATAAATAAAATATAATTCGTATTATAGAATATTACTTTTGAAATAGTGACTTAGTACTTGTTTGGAAGTTTTAACTATTTTAGCCTTTTAGACTAAGTTTGTAAATAACATTTATTTTAATCTTCACAATAAATGTTAAATATATATTTAAACTTCAAATACCTTCTAATTAAATTATATATCTTTTATAAAACAATTTAAAAAGTATTTTTTTTATAGAAATGTGTAAGTAAATGTCTTTTTAAATGTTAACAAAAGCTTATTTATTTCAAACTTCGTTTATAGCGGTTATTGCTATACTGACCATAACTTTCCTAATTTTGTTCTATAAGTAAATTTTCGATTGAACGTCATTTATAGCTATCTTTTGTACTAGTGAAGGTATATATAATATTTGTTGAAAATAAATAAAATATGAGTCTTAGACTCTAAAAAAATGGATTAGAAGAGGGAATTCAAAGTTCCTTACATCGACTACCACTATATGGACAATTCCGTATTTTCTTTCTAATTTTATTACCATTCAATTTTATGAATATGCATGATCACCATATTCAATTCACATAATAACAAAGCATATATTAACTTTTATGTCATGTCAAAATCTAGTATTTTACTTTCCAATTAGATGTACTTAACTAAGAACTATAAATCAAAATAGCATATATTAACTTTTATGTCATGTCAAAATCTAGTATTTTACTTTCCAATTAGATGTACTTAATTAAGAACTATAAATCAAAATTTTCAAGCTATACTTCTTAAATAAATTACATGCCTTTCAAAACACATAACTTCAAGTTATAACTTTATGTAGTTAGGGTCAAGCATTATAAATAGCAAGCAACTAGTATGATTTTTTTTAAACGAAATAGTATGTTACTAGTATTTTCATTTAATAGTGAGATAACTCAATTTAAACCCAAATTCAAGATAGCCCCTTTTGCGACGACCCGTATTTTTGATAGTCAAATATTTTATTTAATTTATTATTTTAAATATTTTATTTGGAATATTAATGGATTTTAATATTTTATTCACTATTCAAAACGAAGTTTGAATGTTCTATATTTATATATTTATAAATCGAGCTCGAAATAGTGTTGCAGTTCGTAATATGGAGTTTTGAACTTCAACTAAACGTATAAAGTTCGATATTAGTTAGGTTTCTATGAAACAAGAAATGTTGGAATTGCGTTGATGATAATTTTCATATGGAAGAGAAAAATCCATATTTTGCGTTATAGATTGTTAGTTATGGCTAAATGAAATTTTGAAATAGTCGCTATGGAAATCGTTATTTAATTATATCCCTTTAAAATAACGATTTTTGCAAACAGACTCGATTTTCGATGAAATCAGTTTCATTGGAACTGTATCATTAACTTATTGTAATAAAATCAAATTGCGTGGCAAACCGATGTTGTATGTGGCCACAGCAACCGTAAACGATGTTTTTATTTCTATATCGTGTAATTAATGGAATAAATGGATATTTGAGTGTAACTTGAACATACGATCGAATTAGGCCACGAAACCAGTTCCTTTGAGTTCGAATCGACGATTAGAGTAAGGACAGGTATATAGTTCGTTATTTTTGGAGACCGGGTAATTTGGTGTCCAAAATGGCATTGCAGTGCATGTAAAAATAGCGTGCCGGGAAACAGTCTCAGAATGCAATAAAACTGGTGCCGTTGGATTCGTATTAATTAATTATTGTAGAATTTTCAATTTTCATGTCAATTGGACTTGCCGTGTGATCGTGGCAGCGATAAACGCCTTAATCAATTATATTATTTTGGTTAATTCAGATTGGAGTAACTTTAAACGAATAAACAACGGACCAAATAAACCCTGATTCGGATGAAATAAATTTCATTGGATCCGTAAGGAAGAGGTCTACTAAATTGTCAAGACCTCATATTTATTGGATTTCTTTTATAATTATAGGGATTTTTAACGCTTGATTTTTCATCAATAATTATAAAGGACTTTTCACAAACGACCTCGGATTTCGACGAAATCTGCCCTGTTGGATCGGAAATATTTTTTTATGCTAGGATTAAGCATTTGCATCTAGATTGAAGGTCGTACGTGAGTGTTACAGCACGATACTTAACGATGAAGTTTCGATATAATAAATAATATTAAAAAAATCATTCTGTCTCTCTATATAAGCAAAGGCGTAACCCTTTTCTGTGCAACACTAGTCAACATGGTCAACACTTGTGCCTCCACCTACAAATTTATGGCTGAAAACTTTCGATCCTTTCTCACTTCTTTTTACAAGATACATTGATGAAATCCAACACCACCCAACAACAAAAATTTCACGCTCATTGAGGTCTTCAAATCGGTGTAACTGATGATCGGTTCTTCTTCAATATACTTGCTGAAATCGAGGCAGAAGTGTGCGATTGTCGAGAGTATAACCATTGATTGGGCTCACCAAATCATGAACCGTTTGTGCCAGAGTTGGAGAGCGATGAGGCGCACCCATTGGTGCTCTTTGACCGGTGCCAGGGCAGTGGAAAAGGGGGCGGGAATGTGCTACCGAGGTGGAGTGTGGTCTGTTTTGTGAGGATGCAGCTTAAAATATATGAAAAACGAGAGAAGTGGATGATCAAAGAGAAGGATCGGTGGAGACAGCGGCTCTAACAAGAAGAAGAGGATTATCACCGCCTAACTAAACGAAGACAACGGCTTGGATATGGAAATGAAGATCAGGGCCAAAAACTTTTAGTAAGTTTCACTAATTAGATTTCAAAACGTAGAGAGGAAAATTCGGATGTTCCTTTTGGATTGAAATGGCCTGCTTGGTAATCAAAGAATATGGGTTGATCTGGTAATAACGATACCTAACTAAATTTAAATCATGATTAAGAACCGTTATTTTTTAACTAAATTGAGGTCAGCGTTCAATTTAGGAATTTAATGGCCTGTTTATGTTTCAGGCAGAACGAAGGGCACCAAAAATATCAACCTGGCACTGGGAATCTAAAAACAATGTTGGACCTGAGTTTTACAAATGTGATTTGTTGGCCTATACTGGTTAACTAATGTGATTGGTTAAATAATAAGTTAATTAAGAAGTAGTTTAATCTAATTAAATTGTATAATTAAATCAGTTTTTACTTGATGCAGAAGTCAATAAGGGCAGGGAAGAAAAGTCGGCTATTCTGGTTCAGAAGTGGTTTAGTTAAATCAAAAGTAATAAATTTAATTATTTATTTATTTAGGGGTTTAATTATGTCAATTAAAATTGTATACAGAAATATCTGTAACTTGTGTACATATTACCATAACTTGATGAAACAAGAAACATTGGACTCTTGTTGATGAGCACTACGATGTGAAATGGAACTGGACGAAATTGGAATCAATAGCGATTTTTAATTAAATTAAGAACTCGTTTAATTTAATTAAAACCAACTGTCTAAACAAAGGTATCAATGCAAGGTGAGTTAAACTCACTCAGTTCTCTCCATTTATATTTCATGTAAATTGGGTTTTTATTTTGTTTGCTCTGCTTGCCAATGGTTGACTGTTTTGCTAGTTTTATATTTGTTAGTTGATTTAACTGATGAAATTAAACCATTGTTTAATTTTAATGAAAACCAAATTGTTATTTCAATAATTGGATCTAATAGAGGTAACTTACCTTATTGGTCACGTTTATTTATAAATGTGTTTAATTGTTCGAATTTTTTGAATTGTTTTGTTGATTGATTGATGTTAAATGGTCGATATTGGCTGTTATAGAAATTATCAGTTAAAAGGAATTGAATAATCTGATTTGAAATATCCAGTTTGATACAGGAAGAATAGGTTGGAGGGATCCAATGGGATTCCTCAAATATATTATTTATTTTCATATTATCATACATGAACTGTCATAATTGGATGATTAATTTGATTAGTGGTCATTGACTGAAAATTCAACCTGTGTTCTGTTTTAACCAATAGGCAATATTGGTTGAGTAATCGGCAGTAAATGGCCTAAGAATAAATTGATTTGTTTATATTGATTTACCATCAGGTGGATCGATAGAATTGAAGTTATAAATTTTTTATTTTATAACTGGGAATAGATTTTCAACATATCATTTTAAATAAAAGTTTGTTAAAAGAAAAAAAATTATTTATTATTTAAATATTTGAATTTATAATAAATTATCCATTAATTTTATAGAATTAATTCTGATGTTAATCAAATTCATAAATATGAGAATAGGGAATTAACCCAACAGTTAAATTTGGATAATTGTTTTGTTAAGAAATTGTTAAATCGAATTATTTAATTAATTAATTTAAAGGGAGAACGAATTGGAATCAGTTAATGTGATAATCGTGTTTTGAGTTGATTATGTCAGTCGTTTATAATTGGGATTAAATTAGTGCATTTTGAATAGAATGGTTTAGTGAATATTGTTTCAATTTTGATAAGATATTTAAAAAGGGATTTACTATTTATTTTAGTTAATTAAGGAATTAACTGTTTTACACCAGTTAATGATCGAAGTAAATTATTATATTAATTAATAATAATTTAGAAAATTACTTTTTAATTGAAAATCATTTGAAAAGTAATCGAAGGGGAAACGAACTCTAATGGAATGGTGAAAGGAGTTATGAACATATTTTATTTTAAACATGAGCTTTATAAAGAAGTTATTAAAGGGAAATTTAAGCGATAGCATAAAACAAATGTGACTTAAATATTCGAATTAAGAAAAAAGGGAATTGTGAACAAAAAGGGTTAGATCAAACCAGAATTTATTTAAAACAAGGGTTATAAAAGCATTGAGGTGTTATATCGTTAAATATAAATTAACGTTACTAAATAAAGAGGGTTAAGTAAAATTGGGGAGATTGAAATAAGAATTTAAAGGGGATAATGATTGAATGGATTTGAGAAGGAGTTAGAAAAAATAATTTGATAAAAGAAGTGTTTCGTAGGGTTTGAAAAAAAATTCCAAATTATAAATGAGTTTGGTTAAAGAGGCAGAGTTAAGAATGGTGTTACTTAAGTATTGAATTAGGAAAGAATGGCGTATTCAAGAATGAGATTTTCCAAATGATAAGAAGGTTGTATGAAACTGTATTTTGAATGGAATGGTTAAATGGAATTTGAATTTATATTAGAATGAAATATTGGTTTTTGGGATTTCTACTTGTATTTATCTCCAGATATGAATATCGTTGATCAAGGTCTGAGAGGTAATTAAAATACCCCAACTTGAACGACATCAGGATTATCTGCGGATGATATTAGTTGAAATGGTAAAAGAGGTTAATAAATATGTATTATTTCCATTAGAGAAGTAATAGTGCAACGACTAATGGAAATGTGGGAAATATATAACGAGGGTTCCAAAGTAAAGGGGGAATAAAAAGGGGTTGCCAAATATATAATGATATGTTCGAGTTAGAAAGGAAATGTAAAGTTGAGTTTTATTTTATAAGAATAAGCATGGGTACTGTCAAGAAATGAATAAAAGATATTTGTTATTTTTATGAATAAATAAATTGAATTGATTTGCCCAATAGTAGATAATAATGCGACTGATGTTTTGAAAGTGAAAATAGGAAACTGAATATATAAAGATGAATTTGTTTAAAGAAAAATATTATATTTAATGAGAAGCGTAAAACTATATTCATAATATCAAAATATTTAATAGTTTTGAAATTTCATTTGTTTTAATAAAAAGGCCAAGTGATGCTGAATACTGAACCAGTGAACTCATTGGATGTTCATGATTGAATCACTGTTATTTTGATAGTTAAATCACCTACTATCAAAATCTGTCCAATACGATTGTTGGTATGGAAAGACCGGGAACATATTTATATTCGCAAACCATTTCGACCAACAAACACACGAAGATATCGGAAGATGATAGAGATGGAGCATTGAAGACCATCGATCTTCATAAGCGGAAGAACCACTAGTTGAATTTCTGTTTTTTAGCGGCCATAGATATTTCAGCAGTGATTCTGTCGTGGTTGGAATCCACGGATATCTATAGAGTGATTCCTTGGATGTGGCAGGAGGGTGCCTTTGGTTCATCCTGTTCCTAGATGACTTGTATGGACGGATGTCTGACAGAGTATTTCCAAAGGAATTACGTACGATGATTTCTTCAAACATACCATAGTTGATGGCGGAGAAATGTTTTTTCTCTAGCCAAATAACTAGAGTATTTTTGTGGACGTCAGTTAGTGATATATGATGGCTCTGACGATGTGGCATTCAAAGTGAATGATGATCAGGTGTTCCAAAGTAAAATTCTAGCCTCAAGCCTCATCAACCGGGAAATGACATAAATCGGGCAGGCAACATGGCTATGTGGGTCGCTCCTATTAGGGTGTATAATCACCTATCTAGAGAAATTTCTTTTGCTTCTTTAATCTATTTCGATGTTGTCCCTTTTCGGGAAACGGTGGTTTGAGCCCAACCGTTGGTGATATACATTCGATACACTCAAGCGAAATGAGTGGTCGATCATGTGTGGGCCGGGTTGCAAGACGTTCTTGTTGAACCCAGTGTATTCGCTTCTAGAGATATACTATCGGTAGGTGGTCCCATACCTTGTCATAGTGGGAATCCAATCTCTAATAAGCGCCCACGGTTTTGATTGTATACTATGCATGTGGAGCGTGAGATGCAAGCGTTCCGCTAGATTGATATTTACTTGTACTTAGACACTTGTATAATATCAGAAAAGATATTGATTTCAAAAATGTTTGGGTTATCGTAAGGTAAAAACCGTTCGTATTTATGTGTGGATTTGGTCTTACGATTATCTTTTTCTTTCGAAAATATTTTTGAACTTAAAATCAAGTTGAATGATCTCCCTTAATACTGTGCGGGTTTTTCTCACTCTGGTTCACCAGACTGACCCAGTGTTTTGTAAATGCTCGGGTTAGACCAGGTTGTACATGTTTAGGTTATCGGATGCTGCGATGTCCAGAGATGGGCTAGAGATGTGCAGACGTATTGTATATATAGTATTTATTCTGCTGTGTGATTGTATATGAGGACAGGTTATGATCACTGTCCAGACGTGTGACGTACTCTGATATTGTAAGTATTTTTAAAGCTCTCAATAAAGATTTATTTCTGTATTATATTTTGTTCCGCTGCGATGTGAGACTCTGTGTTGTGTTGTTTCTTCTTCTTCTATTCTAATATTTCTTTCTTTCTTATCTCACCCTCTAATTTCTTTCTAATAACGTTCTAGTATTTTCGGTGTTTGGAAGTTCGGCATGAGTTATGGTAAAGGTAATTATGTCGATTTTCGGGGCCGAAAATCCTAGGTTGTTACAGTGGTGTTAGAGCTATTGGTTTAGTAATAACCTTGGATCTGTGGTATATCTCGATAGAGATTGGGTTAGTAATACCCTAGATCGAGACTGAGTGTATATATATGAGAGCGTATTTGTAAATTTTATATACAAATGTTTTGTATTGTGTTTGTTGATCGGTTCAAGTATTGAGAAGCATTGAATTGGCAATGGATACAGTATTATTTTGAAAAGAGGGTAAATGATATAATTTTACCCAAATTATATTTTATATAGAAAAGAAATAGTTTTATCAAATTATTGAGATATTAGTGTATTCTATTGAATTAAATGGGATTCAAAATTGGATTGAAAAAATTAATTGAAACTTAACTTTGTTAAGCGAAATTAAATTAAGGATGATATCGAAATTAAACAAAACAGAGTTGGAAATTGGAAATTTTATGAATAAATAGTAATCAAATAGAAATCGTTCGAATATCAATCGATTAATGTTCAAATATGGGAAATCAAATTAAAATATAATACTGATTGTAAATTCAGTTGATTTGTTTGTATATTGGTTGTTGATTGTGAACTGTGTGTTATTGGATGATAGTTTGTTTGAATGGTGTAATAAACAATTTAATAGAGCTAGATATAAACTAAAGAATAAATTCTGGTATAATTAAACTAGAATGAAACTGCATATGAATGGGATTAATGATTTAACCCTGTATTTGATAATGTATTGATGCTATGTGTTTGATTTTAGAATTAGTGTAGTTATACCAGTTTATTAGTGAAATATTATCTCAGAATTTCATATATTTGGTCCTGATATGTAAATTGAGTTTAGTACAGGTGCCTGATGGCTAGGCTGATTGATGTTGGTTGAGTAAACCGCATATACGTTAAGAAAGCATGCTCAATAGCGCTCGAAAAGGTACGCCTACGCGAAAATATAAAATTTTGGGGTTTTGATTTTTGTTTTCCAACTGTGTGGGTCGATGTATATATATTATTTGTCCCTGCGATATCGCAGATGTCACTCCATGCAGGGAAGACTATGCCGAATTTTTATGGAAATTTGAAATGTTGGAAATTTTTTGACATTTTTGAAAATATTTATATACGGTATTGAATTGGTTTTTGATTTAAAATAAATTGGATTTGGAAATTAATGGGTTTGTAACATTCTTTCCTATCTTAGCAATTTCGAGGAAGAAATTATTATAAGGGGGGAAAAAATGTATCGACCCGTATTTTTGATAGTCAAATATTTTATTTAATTTATTATTTTAAATATTTTATTTGGAATATTAATGGATTTTAATATTTTATTCGTTATTCAAAACGAAGTTTGAACGTTATTTATTTATAAATCGAGCTCGAAATTGAGACGACCCGAAATCCCGTTCTAACGGAAACAAGGGTTATCTTTGGAATATAACACAGAAACAGATAATAGCAGAACAGAATTAAATAAATACACCAGATAATGAACAATAGAATATACTAGATAAAAGTAATTATCAGAGTTACACAGTATACAGGATCTTACTTAGTACAAATACAGTTCAGCTATACATAAAAGTCTACAGCGGAAATAAACAAAATATGTACAATAGGAGCTGAACAGCATAAAAAGAAATAAATGATAGAATCCATCTTCAGCTCCAGCTATCCAGAAAGAACCAGCTAAACCTGAATACAAGGCTGCCCGTGTAGAAAAAGGGGCACCCGAGTTTGAAAGTGAAACAAACTACGAGTCAGTCATGGGACTGGTATGAGAAATCTACTCAACACATATATAATTGGCTAATCACAGGACCACGCCACTTTCGTGGAACGGGTTTACTCCATTGGATTGCCAGTGCATTAAAACAAATCTTTCTTTTAAACATCGCTATGCTTTTTGTAAAAATGAAGCCGTTATAAGACTCAGTTCCCATCACACAATGCAACGCAAACCGGAGGATAGAGTTTTTACCTTATAACGGCCAAATATGCTTGATACGAATAAGACAAAGGCATTTGATATTATTGCTAGTGTTTATATGTTTTGAAAACAATTTCAAATCATAACTATCAATCATAGACGGCATTAATGCCCCATACCACTATGTCGCCAAATATAGGTACACAATCAAAACCGCACGATGTCGTATTTGGAAATTGGATTTCCGTCATGAACCAAGGCAAAAGATAGTCCTTACCGAATTCGTGGCTCTCTAGCCCGAGCCACAGGATCAGAGCTCGAGTGACCCTAGGAGCGACAGGGCCAGTCCACCGATGTGGATTAAAATGCCTGAACAATACGTTTCCCCGCCCTTTGGGGCGTAAACGAGCCAACGAATGACTCCATCGGACCCGGATCGTCCGATCAAACCGAGGCGCCTCGCAACAGCAACAACCACATAGGTGAAAAGTATATAAATGTCAGGGCTGGTAGGTCACTGACACCACCCTAGCTAGAAAGAAACGCATGTCCTCCTTGAGGTCCTTTCTCCCGTTTCTGGTTCATACCGGGGTGTGAGGCCCGCGAATTCGCGTTATACACAAAGCTACGCCACACAGGCGGTGCTTTGATCATCACCACAAGACTTTGCTTTTCAAAAGAAGCCCTGATCACTGCATCTTAGCATGCCACACCAAATAAAATCCAATGTCAGACACACAGTCCATTTACAAGTCCGTTCTGGGTCTGAACGAAACCGGAGGCACTAAATACCTCGCAAACCCATCGATCACCACGTACGTCTGGACGATCACCACTCATTATCCATATTTCGGGATGCCTCCCAATCAGGACCTCGGTTACCATCCAAACGAGGTGAAGATCTCCGGTCTTCGACCACCGTCTTTATCTTCGACTTTCAATCGTCGGTCAATTATTTGAAATGAGAATTAACTCGGCCTTCTCAAAAAATTCACGTATATTTAGAATTTCAATTCAATTTATTTCAATGGTTAAATTATTCGACAACACCAATTTTGTTCTTTAATGTAATTTTCACACCAAACACATTCAACCATCAAATATCACATAAATCAAGCAAATTCAGCTTATTTCCATTCCATAACGTTTCCAATATTTTATAACGATTTATCGCTATTTTTATTTATTTTAAAATAGATGATTTATTCAAAACGACGCTTCGGGCCATAAAGCGGCCGTGGCGCTGTTTTTCTTCAGATTTGATTTACACATATCTAAAAATCTAATCGTTGGATCTTCGCAAAATTTACATCATTAGAAAGGTCTTTTCAAAACGAATCCAACGGTTCCAGTTTCGGGAAAATCCGACGGTCGGATCTCCCGGTACAATCGTTTGAAATTTCGATTTCAAAATACGAACTGCAGCATCGTTATTCGATTAAATATATAATTATATTTATATATATATAAATATAATCGCTTCTGGCGCTGTTTTTCTTCAGATTTGAATTAAACATTCCAGACAATCCAACCGTTGGATTTTTACAAGGTTGGTGCCATTGGAAAGATTATTCCGAGGCGAACCCGACAGTTGAGGTTTCGGGAAAATCCAATGGTCGGATTTCCCGCATTAGTTGTTTGAAATCACGGTTTCAAAATACGAACTGCACGGCCTCGTTTCGTTTTAATTTTATTTATATTTATATATTTATATAAATATAGTTCATTCAACAATTTCAATATCATTTTCACTTCAAATATTTCACTAACGCCTTAAAATTTTGGAAAATTTTGCCATAACCTCCCCTGCACCGGGAGCATCGGGAAATCGCAAATAGCTTTCCCAGTCCTTCTAATCTCAAAAAGAAAAAGAAAAGGCTAAGCGGCTAGCCAACAGGCTCATAAAATCATCACCCAAACAAAACAGTAAATGTGTACCTATTTGTCGGGCACAAAATTTTATTCCTCTTCTCTAGCCCCTTTGCTATAACCTGTTCAATGAATATGCATGTACACATATATATAGTTCTTACCATTTATCATTTTCTATTCGACTTCATATTTGATTTCTATTTGGTTTAAAAACACCATTCATTCTAATGTTACATACATAGGTGCAAATCATTTCATTAGCTAATTAATGAATATTTCAACTCATATATGTTTATTTTGAACAAGTGGCTATTTTTAACACTTCACATTTCAACGATTCATGCATACAATAAAAATGTGATTTTTATTGTAAAACAATTCATTTCAAAACACTATTATTCTATATATTTCATATTGGTGATAAAAGGTGATTTTTTATTATCAAACAATTTATTTCAAAATATGAATACCATTCAACACATGAACTTCAATTCAACGAATGAATATCGATTCAACACATGAAGGTTTTCTATAGTTTCTATATGCAGATAGAAATGTGATTTTTGTATTTTAAACGCGAATACCATTCAACACATGAATTTCAATTCAACGAATGAATATTGATTCAACACATGAAGGTTTTCTATAGTTTCTATATGTAGATAGAAATGTGATTTTTATATTTTAAACGCGAATACCATTCAACACATGAATTTCAATTCAACGAATGAATATTAATTCAACACATGAAGGTTTTCTATAGTTTCTATATATAGATAAAAATGTGATTTTTTATATTTAAAACGCGAATAACATTCAACACATGAATTTCAATTCAACGAATGAATATTAATTCAACACATGAAGGTTTTCTATAGTTTCTATATATAGATAAAAATGTGATTTTTTATATTTAAAACGCGAATACCATTCAACACATGAATTTCAATTCAACGAATGAATATTAATTCAACACATGAAGGTTTTCTATAGTTTCTACATATAGATAAAAATGTGATTTTTTTATATTTAAAACGCGAATACCATTCAACACATGAATTTCAATTCAACGAATGAATATTAATTCAACACATGAAGGTTTTCTATAGTTTCTATATATAGATAAAAATGTGATTTTTTATATTTAAAACGCGAATACCATTCAACACATGAATTTCAATTCAACGAATGAATATTAATTCAACACATGAAGGTTTTCTATTCAATGAATAAATATAGTTTAAGCAGATGAAAATAATTCAAACACTCGAATATTATTCAAAATTTCGGCAGCATAACGGCAGGGTAGTTAAAACCGGGACCGTCCCTAGTACGGCTCCTCGCTCTACCTTAAAACCTCGCGGTTTTTGACAATGGGGATCATGCATCTAGTTCGCACGTAGGCGGCATGTATATATTTATTTCATGTCCACAAAACTAATCCTATGTGGTTTCAACCAAATATTTCTCAACCACAAATGGGTATTTTTCAACCCCAATCAATCCATATCAACCACAAACAATCCCAAACAATCATTCGCTATCAATCAATTTTCACAACAATTTCAATCAATAAATATCGTCCATGGTTTGTGGACGAGGGGCGTATATATATATATATATATATATATATATATATATTTATTTATTTATATATAGCAATCCACTTTTATTTCAACACACATATATATAGCAAGAAAAAGAAATTGAAGAGTGAGAAATTCTCACCAATAGCTATCCAATACTACGACTCTTCCTTTATAGAAATCTTCGCCAATCTCGCCTTTTGTCGCTTTCGTTGCCCGTATTCTCTACATATGTAAAAATCGAATTTTTACTTCGTTATTCCATATATAAAAAAACATATTTTTATTATGCTTCGATGTTCAATATATAAAAATCATATCTTACATCTTCTACTTAATAAAAATTCCGTCTTTTCTATTTTAAAGATCTGATCTATTCTATTCTAAAAATCTGATCTTTCTATCCCAGTTCAAATCTTTTCTTTTTAAAGTTCTAATCTTTTTCTTTTTAAAGTTTTAATCTTTTTCTTTTTAAAGTTCTAATCTTTTTCTTTTTAAAGTTTAAATCTTTTTCTTTTTAAAGTTTAAACCTTTTTCTTTTTAAAGTTTAAAATAAAATCAGTTTTAAACCTTTTTAAAAATCAGAATTAAACTTTTCAAAAAATCAGTTTTAAACCTTTTAAAAATCAGAATTAAACCTTTCAAAAATCAGTTTTAAACCTTTTAAAAATCAGAATTAAACTTTTCAAAAATCAGTTTTAAACCTTTTTTAAAAATCAGAATTAAACTAAAATAAAAACAACTTACTATTTCTGCGAAGAAGGGGGGGTCATCAGGGCGGAGCTGGCCAGCGGTCGGAGGTCGTCAGGGCGGTGGCTTCAGCGGTCTCGGACTGGGGGGCTCGCGAATCGGGCGTCGCGATGGCTTCAGGGGGGGCGGAATAGGTCAGGGAGGGGGGGGGGTTCGCGATAGCCGTTAGGAGGGGACGAGAGCAAGGAAGAGGGGGGGCAGTTGGCACGGGGGAGAGGGCGCCTGCCTTAGGCGGCGGCGTCGAGGTCGACAAAGGGGGGGGCCGTCGATCCTTTTTTTTTTATTATTCGTCTAAGCGAAAATAAGGAGAGAAAGGGGGGTGAGGGTTTTTTAAAAGAAAATATATATATTATTTTATTTATTAAATTAATTCTAAAAAGCAACTTTTATTTTCGACCACGAAACCCACCGCCTGTCGTCTATAGCGTATTACCCCCATTCCGAACACAATGGGATATGTATCGCAAGCTGATTTGATCGTTACAATCAGTTCCCGTTGAATTTACATTTAAATCACTATATTGAATTTTAAACGTACATTTCAAATTACCGGGGTCACATACTAACTAGAAAAATTCCAGAAAAATATTTTCTAGCTTCGTATTGATGATACGGTCCTAACAAAACTAGTTTCGTCGAATTCTGAGACCGTTTGAAAAATGGCCAATTTCCCGTCGATTAAAATCAACTGAAACTGGTCAAACGCGTTTTCCTTTGCCACGCTCATATATTGATTCGAAAAATTATGAAATTTGAAACCTAGCAATAACTTCACATCCCGGACCCAACAAAAGTAGTTTCGTTGAAATCCGAGGTCGTTTGCAAAATGTCCATTTTTAAGGGCCTGAATTCCATAGCGACTATTCAGAATTTTCAACTAGACATATCTTTTGATTCCCGCTATCAAATTTCGATTTTTCAGATTCGTTGGAAAGGTATTCACTAACAGATTTAAATATTTTTGGTTTCACTAAAATCCGGATTGTTTTGCACCCGGTACAGTCCGACAAAGTTTGAATTCAATTTTTGAAACTGCCACGCCATTTCAGGCCTTGTTTATAATTATAATTAATTATATTCGTTTTCAATTGTCGATTCAAACTCAGTTTTCATCGCCATTATTTAAAATATTTATTTTAAATATTTAAAATCCATTATTTTAGCTAATTTAAAAATTTTAAATTGGTTCAGATTTTCTGGGTCGTTACAGAAATAGCGTTGTAGTTCGTAATATGGAATTTTGAACTTCAACTGAACGTACAGAGTCCGATATTAGTCGGATTTCTATGAAACAAGAAATGTTAGATTGGCGTTGATGATAATTTTCATATGGAAGAGAAAAATCCAGATTTCGCGTTATAGATTGTTAGCTATGGCTAAATCAAATTTTGAAATAGTCGCTATGGAAATCATTATTTAATTATAGGCCTTTAAAATAGGGATTTTTGCAAACAGACTCTGTTTTCGATGAAATCAGTTTCATTGGAACCGTATCGTTAAATTATTGTAAGAAAATCCAATTGTGTGGCAAACCGATGTTGTATGTGGCCACGACAACCGTAAATGCCCTTTTTATTTCTATATCGCGTAATTAATGGAATAGAGGGATATTTGAGTGTAACTTGAACATACGATCGAATTAGGCCATGATACCAGTTCCGTTGAGTTCATATCAACGATTAGAGTAAGGATAGGTATATAGTTTGTTATTTTTGGAAACCGGGTAATTTGGTGTCCAAAATGGCATTGTAGTGCGTGTAAAAATAGCGTACCAGGAAACAGTCTCAGAATGCAACGAAACTGGTGCCGTTGGATTCGTATTAATTAATTATTGTAGAATTTTCAATCTTCATGTCAATTAGACTTGCCGTGTGATCGTGGCAGTGGTAAACGCCTTAATCAATTATATTATTTTGGTTAATTCAGATTGGAGTAACTTTAAACGAATAAACGACGGACCAAATGAACCTTGATTTGGATGAAATAAATTTTACTGGATCCGTAAGGAAGTGGTCTACTAAATTGTCAAGGCCTCATATTTATTGGATTTTTATGTAATTATAGGAATTTTTAACGCTTGATTTTTCATCAATAATTATAAAGGACTTTTCACAAACGACCTCGGATTTCGACGAAACCTTTCCCATTGGGTCCGGAATATTTTTTTATGCTAGATTAAGCATTTGCATCTGGATTGAAGGTCGTACGTGAGTGTTGCAGCACGATAATTAACGACGAAGTTTCGACATAATAAATAATATTAAAAAAATCATTCCCTCTCTCTGTATAAGTAAAGGCGTAACCCTTTTCTGTGTAACCCTAGTCAACATGGTGAACACTTGCGCCTCCACCTACAAATTTATGGCTTAAAACTTTCGACCCTTTCTCACTTCTTTTTACAAGATTCACTGATTAAATCCAACACCACCCAACAACAAAAATATCGTGCTCATTGAGGTCTTCAAATCAGTGTAATTGATGATCGGTTCTTCTACAGTATACTTGCTGAAATCGAGGCAGAAGGGGGCGATTGTTGAGAGTATCACCATTGATTGGGTTCACCGAATCACGAACCGTTTGTGCAAGAGTTGGAGAGCGATGAGGCGCACCTATTGGTGCTCTTTGATTGGCGCCAAGGCAATAGAAAAGGGGGCAGGAATGTGCTACCGAGGTGGAGCGTGGTCTGTTTTGTGAGGACACAGCTTAAAATATATGAAAAACGAGAGAAGTAGATGATCAAAGAGAAGGATCGGTGGAGACAGCGGCTCTAACAAGAAGAAGAGTATTATAGATGCCTAACTAAACGAAGACAACGGCTAGGATCTGGAAATGAAGTTCAGTGCCAAAACCTTTCAGTATAGTTTGACTAATCAGATTTGAAAACGTGGAGAGGAAAATTCGGATGTTCCTTTTGGATCGAAATGGCCTGCTTGGTAATCAAAGAATATGGGTTGATCTAGTAATATCGATACCTAACTAAATTTATATCATGATTAAGGACCGTTATTTTTTTAACTAAATTGAGGTCAGCGTTTAATTTGGGAATTTAATGGTCTGTTTATGTTTCAAGCAGAACGAAGGGCACCAAAAATATCATCCTGGCACCGAGAATCTGAAAACAATGTTGGACCTGAGTTTTACAAATGTGATTTCTTGGACTATACTGGTTAACTAATGTGATTGGTTAAATAATAAGTTAATTAAGAAGTAGTTTAATCTAATTAAATTATATAATTGAATCAGTTTTTACTTGATGTAGAAGTCAACAAGGACAGGGAAGAAAAGTCGGCTATTCTGGTTCAGACAATGGTTTAGTTAAATCAAAAGTGATAAATGTAATTATTTATTTATTTAGGGGTTTAATTATGTCAATTAAAATCGTATATGGAAATAACTGTAACTTGTGTACATATTACCAGAACTTGACAAAATAAGGAACATTGGACTCTTGTTAACGAGCACTACGACATGAAATGGAACTGGACGAAATTGGAATCAACAGTGATTTTTAATTAAATAAAACACTCGTTTAATTTAATTAAAACCAACCGTCTAAACAACGGTATCAATGCAAGGTGAGTTAAACTCACTTAGTTCTCCCCGTTTATATTTTGTATAAATCGGGTTTTTATTTTGTTTGCTCTGCTTGCCAATGGTTGACTGTTTTGCTAGTTATATATTTATTAACTGATTTAACTGATGAAATTAAACCATTGTTTAATTTCAGTGAAATACCAAATCGTTATTTTAATGATTGGATCTAATAGAGGTAACTTACCTTATTGGTCACGTTTATGCATAAATGTGTTTAATTGTCCGAATTATTTGAATTTTTTTGTTGATTGATGTTAAATTGTCGATATTTGCTGTTATAGAAACTATCAGTTAAAAGGAATTGAATAATCTGATTTGAGATGTCCAGTTTGATACAGGGAAGAACAGGTTGGAGGGATCCAACGGGATTCCTCAAATATATTATTTATTTTCATATTATCATATATGAACTATCATAATTGGATGATTAATTTGATTAGTGATCATTGACTGAAAATTCAACCTGTGTTTTGGTTTAACCAATGGGAAATATTGGTTGAGTAATTGGCAGTAAATGGCCCAAGAATAAATTGATTTGTTTATATTGTTTTACCATCAGGTGGATCGATAGAACTGAAGTTATAAAAAATTTATTTTATAACTAGGAATAGATTTTCAACATATCATTTTAAGTAAAAGTTTGTTAAAAGAAAATAAATATTTATTATTTAAATATTTTAATTCATAATAAATTATCCATTAATTTTATAGAGTTAATTCTTATGTTAATCAGATTCATAAATATGAGAATAGGGAATTGACCCAACAGTTAAATTTGGATAATTGTTTTGTTAAAAAATACTTAAATCGAATTATCTAAATTAATTATATTATTAATTAATTTAAAGGGAGAGCGAATTGGAATCGGTCAATAGGATAATCGTGTTTTGAGTTGATTATATCAACCATTTATAATTGGTATTAAATTAGTGCATTTTGAATAGAATGGTTTAATGAATATTGTTTCAATTTTGATAAGATATTTAAAAAGGGATTTACTATTTATTTTAGTTAATTAAGGAATTAACTGTTTTTACAGTAGTTAATGATCGAAATAAATTATTATATTAATTAATAATAATTTAGAAAGTTACTTTTTAATTCAAAATCATTCGAAAATTAATCGAAGGGGAAATGAACTCTAATGGAATGGTGAAAGGAGTTAAGAACATATTATATTTTAAACATGAGCTTTTTAACGAAGTTACAAAAGGGAAACCTAAGCGAAAGCATAAAACAAATGTGACTTAAATATTCGAATTAAGAAAAAGGGGAATTGTGAACAAAAAGGGTTAGATCAAACCAGAATTTATTTAAAACAAGGGTTATAAAAGCATTGAGGTGTTATATCGTTAATTATAAATTAACGTTACTAAATAAAGAGGGTTAAGTAAAATTGGGGAGATTGAAATAAGAATTTAATGGGGATAATGATTGAATGGATTTGAGAAGGAGTTAGAAAAAATAATTTGATAAAAGAAGTGTTTCGTAGGGTTTGAAAAAAAATTCCAAATTATAAATGAGTTTGGTTAAAGAGGCAGAGTTAAGAATGGTGTTACTTAAGTATTGAATTAGGAAAGAACGGCGTATTCAAGAATGAGATTTTCCAAATGATAAGAAGGTTGTATGAAACTGTATTTTGAATGGAATGGTTAAATGGAATTTGAATTTATATTAGAATGAAATATTGGTTTTTGGGATTTCTACTTGTATTTATCTCCAGATATGAATATTGTTGATCAAGGTCTGAGAGGTAATTAAAATAACCCAACTTGAACGACATCAGGATTATCTGCGGATGATATTAGTTGAAATGGTAAAAGAGGTTAGTAAATATGTATTATTTCCATTAGAGAAGTAATAGTGCAACGACTAATGGAAATGTGGGAAATATATAACGAGAGTTCCAAAGTAAAAGGGGAATAAAAAGAGGTTGTCGAAAATATAATGATATGTTCGAGTTAGAAAGGAAATGTAAAGTTGAGTTTTATTTTATAAGAATAAGCATGGGTACTGTCAAGAAATGAATAAAAGATATTTGTTATTTTTATGAATAAATAAATTGAATTGATTTGCCCAATAGTAGATAATAACGTGGCTAATGTTTTGAAAGTGAAAATAGGAAACTGAATATATAAAGATGAGGTTGTTTAAAGAAAAATATTATATTTAATGAGAAGCGTAAAACTATATTCGTAATATCAAAATATTTTAGAGTTTTGAAATTTCATTTGTTTTAATTAAAAGGCCAAGTGATGCTGAATACTGAACCAGTGAACTCATTGGATGTTCGTGATTGAATCATTGTTATTTTGATGGTTAAATCACCGACTATCAAAATCTGCCTAATACGATTGTTGTTTTGGAAAGACCGAGATCGAATTTATATTCAGAAACTATTCCGACCAAAAAACACGTGAAGATATCGGAAGATGGTAGAGATGGAGCATTAAAGACCATCGATCTTCATAAGCGGAAGAACCACTTGTTGAATTTCTCTGGTTCAGTAGACAAAGATATTTCAGCAGTGATTCTGTCGTGGTTGGAATCTACGGATTGCAAGGACTACTCTCTACTAATCTATAGGGCGATTCCTTGGATGTGGTAGGAGGGTGCCTTCAGTTCATCCTGTTCCTGCATGTAACGATCTCAAAATTTTGTAAATAATAATAAGGAAAGAAAAATATATATAAAAGAAAAAAATTATATATATAATTTAATAAAATGAAATGATAAATTAAAATTTAATGTTTAAAATATTACAGTGTTTTGTTTTAGTGTTGATCGGCTAAAGCGTACATTCGACAGATTATATAAGTAACGTATGTGAACAGAACATCGTCCGTCAACGCAGATGTGCAGTGTCCGTTGGTAAT
Organism: Allium sativum; assembly: GCA_030737875.1. NCBI lineage: Eukaryota > Viridiplantae > Streptophyta > Magnoliopsida > Asparagales > Amaryllidaceae > Allium > Allium sativum. Next base: position 1,037,464,117 of record CM060913.1, on the reverse strand, counting down.
TAGCGTTGATACAGTAGGGTTACGGTCGTTAAACCGGTTAACGAAAGAAAAAAAAATTGATGAGCGTTGCACCGGGAAAAATTATATATATATATATATATATATATATAGCATGCAGTCGGTAAAGCGGTTAATGGTCGATACCGATATTGGAACGAAGCGGGGTGTTCGAATGGGTGAAGGACTAGAACGCATGGCATGCAACATGCATTGAAATTGAACGTGTCCTCTCCCCTTTCTTTGTGCGTGGCCTTCTCCTATGCATGCATACATGCAAAAGTCCACCTGTCCCTTTTGTAATGCACGTGTCCCCTTTTGATGCCACTTCTTCTTTTCTCTCTTACTCTTTTTCTTTTCTCTTGTGTCCTCATTTCATTGTTTGTTCGACCATCCTCTTTTCATTTTGCAAACAACTGAATGCATCCATCCCTTTCCTTTTAGCATTTCACGTCCCAAGCCTCACGTCCAAAAGGAGCACCGAAACACCCATTTCCCATTCCACCCCAACGTCAGTTCTTGAAGGCCGAACACCATCTCCTCCGAAGTACCCCACGTCCAGCCTTGAAGAATCCAAAGCCATCACGTCCCTGTTAGTCCGCAAGCTCCTTTGCGCAAGAGGATAACGTTCAAAGGTCAAGTCTGCTTTGTTTTGGCCGTGAGTCTCATGCTTCTTTTCCTATTTTTTTTTTTTTTGTTTAGTCTAACCTGCACTATATATATGTATGTGAGATATACAAACTACATGAAGGTAAAAATCCATGATATGAGTCTAGGGTCCCCTTTCTTCTTGGCGTAAATCCGTTATATGGTCCGCTTTCCTTGTTTTACTTGCATCGGTATCCATACAAGAGTTGTACGATTTCTTGTTTGCCATTAGCAGTGCATGCATGCACAGAAGCTCACTTATATGGGTCACTTAGTTAAGTACCGTGTGCGTGAACATCTGTTGTGTGTGTCCGTTTCCGTGTTCAAAAGCTTGAATGACTATATGTCTTCTTGCATTCAAGAAAATATATATATTTATTTACATAAAAGTCGAACTCAGTCCGCAACTACTGTGTATCGTGCAAAGGGATGATAAATCCTTGATTTGTGTATTCACATCACAAATTCTTCTTTTAGCGGTGCATGTACACTACGCAGTCGGTGAAATTATATGCGCTCGTCGGTACATGCACAGTTCAAAGCTGAATTAACTGCGGACTTGAGTCAATAAAAAAAAAAAATTCTTCGCATGAAAATTTGGTTCGCTTTTCTGAATCAAAAAAATCGCGCTTTGTTCTAGGTAGCGCAAACTCCTCCGAATAGCGGTTAGCATCGTTCTTCTCAGAGCGTATCTTCTCGTTCGCTACGAAAGGTGAGTATCAACTCACGCTTGACTAATATTATTTATTTAAGTAAATTTAACTGTTGAACCGACATGCGAAATGTTAAAACTGTTTAGAAATGTTGATTGCACTGTTATGACTATACACCGATGACACGCATGCATGCCACATATGACACAAATTTGATCAAACGACTTGTTTAACATATGCTGACATTCTGTGATCTATTTTATTCGACATCACTGCAAGTTCACTTAGTACTAGGAACCATTGCGGGTTGAAATGATACATACCCGGACTGTTATATTCGAACCAGTTTGGGATTCGGGTTGAAATGATACATACCCGGGGTTCGAATAATTTACGGACGGATTGAAATGATAAACATCCGAATCACTTGACCATGGGGTAGAGAATTGTATACAGACACCGTGGTTAATATAAATTAATTATTTTAAATTATATTATCGACTTTTTGAAAGATGTAACGTATGAAGTCCCGCATGACGGAAAAGAAATGTTTGGAAATTATGAAGCGAAATGCATAAAATTTGTTTTTAAAGACAAATGGAAATTTAGAAATGATTTTTCAGAATAAACTCTCCTTTTAAACTCGGTATTTCATATAATTAAATAAAATAGTATGGAGTTTTACAAACATTCTTTTATATAAAATATATTATTTCAAGTTGTTTTTAAATTATAAAATTTCCAATTATATATAAATATATATATATTTTTCATATACATTAATTTCTTTAATACTCATACATTGTTTTCAAAAAAAAAAATCCACCTTTCTAAATATATTTTTAAATCAATAAAGTTTTAAATTCCAATCCAGTTTGGGAAACCAAAAGAAAAAAATGAAAATTTCTGAGAATAACGACATTTCATTTGACAGAAATGGTAATTACCGATTTTGCAAAATAAATCAAACTGATGATTAATGGTTGGAGTAATCGTTTTGAGAACAAAGCAATTTCGATATTTGGAAATACGATTTCAAAGTTAATGGCCACGGTGTGAAAAATGTAAACGTTCGGTTGTTAGAGAGACCGGAGTCGGTAAGCGACATACTCTCTGTCAGTGCCGACACCACTTTGACAACTGTGTACGCGGTGAAGTTCCAGAACCGGAGTAGGATGGAATGGAGGCGATTACTGGATTTGAAGGAAGAGAACGCTGATGGATTGACTTTGACCTTCGGGTCATAATTAAAATGACTAAAACAGGAGCCATGCTCGGATTAAGTGAGGTAGCCCCTCCGATCGAACACGCTTCTTCGAAACCAATTCTATTACTATGTGACTGATTTGGGGTACCCCTTTGATTGGGAGTGTCGTTCGAGGTGGGCGGTAGTCGCAGCTATGCGTTACCACCGATCCGAGAGCCGCAATTACGGTAGAATCCTACCGTGGGTATTTCCTCAGTGCCTTGTCATATTATCCTGATCGAGCCTGTACGATTTGATTTTAACTTTGTCGTATCACGGCGCATCCCTATCCACCGACGTACTAGTGTGTTATATGCAAACTGTACGGCAATGTGTAAACGACGTAAGGGTAACATGATGATCCCGCTTACGTTAATTTTTATATTATATTTACCGTAGACATTAAAATAATAACGTATGATTATTGGTATAATTTCACGGATCCTTAAAGAATGGAATCCCAACATTCTTTAAGTTATAGTGCATTTCTGTGAACGATTCAATTTGAGTAAATTCACTTAAATGAGAATATTAGTCCTGATCCGGGTATTTTGTTTCTTTGCTTAATTCTCGGGTCAGCCTGAAGATCACAGCAGTTCGTGACGCGCTTTGGGAGCTTGGTGTTTCATTTTGGAGCTCTATCATCTTCTGTTATTTTGGGTTCAGCTTGTCAGTTTAGTTTATGTCTAGTATGTGGTTATGTCTAATGTATATGTATCTTATGGTCTGTATGAGCTATGACTCTTTTTGTGTACATATGTGTATGACATATTTTGGGTTGTGACTATGTACTGTTTACTTCCGCTGTTAGTACTCTGTTTTTCTGTGTCTGTATTGAATAATGCACTTTTGTCCTCTCTTGTCCCTTTAATAAAATGATGATTACTTTAGTTAATTTGCTTTGGAATTTGGTTATTTAATGCTTGCAAATGTATAATTTGATAACATGCTAATGTAAAGATCTTTATACAACTTTTATGTATCAAAAAAGTTGATTTTAACAAAACATTTTTCAATCATATTTTAAATATTTAATCAAACTACATATTTTTCTAAATATGTTTCAAAACTTTATTTTCTATCATTAGTTAATACTTCAAAATGTATAAACAAGGTTGTAAACTCATATTTTTAGCACTTAATAATATTTCAATAAGATTCGATATTTAAAGTTTAAGTGCTCGAAGTTTCTGGCCACAATGTATTCTATCTTAGTATTGCTTCATCAAATACTAGGTAACCTTTACCCTTCAGTGTACGCTTCTATACACAAATAGCACATTTGAGCTAAGGCAACTAACAAAGGCCAAATTTTTAGATACCTTTTCATCACTCAAATCAATTTTATGGACATTTGCATCATCACTAAGAATGTTGAGGAATTCATTCAAACAACAATCAACTTATGTCTTTTTTGTAGATATTAATTTTGAACTCCTTTTCCAAAATCTTCAATTTTCGTTTAAAATATTTGATAGTTGTTCTATTTTTTTATTAATTAAATTCCATCGTTCTTTCCTTTTTTTACCGGTCAGTACTAACTCGAATTGATCAATATGTAAAGACCCGCAACTTCCCCGTAAAGGAAAGCGTCGGATAGTTCGAGAACAAACCACAGCAGAACGCATACAGAAGAACGTTTCACTATATATTACAACAGTGCATCAGATTACAAGAATATACAGAGTATAAATGAATATTACACAGAAATATCAGAGATTTAAATTACATTTAAATACATAGCAGCGGAAAATAATACAATACACAACTAGAATGAGATATACGGATACAAAGCTTTCCGGATATCGTTCCAGCTGTAAACCAGGATCCTGTGAATATAAATCTGCAAAACCGAAACTACTAGCTGCCCGTGTCAAAAATAGGGGCACCCAGAGTTTAGGTTAAAACAATAAACTCCAGGTCAGTCATGTGACTGGTGTGAGAACTAAAACAGTTATTAATCTTTATTTTAAATCATTAGGTAAATCAAGGGACCACGCCGTATAACACGGAACGGGTTTCCTCCCAAGAATACCAGTGCATAAAACAAACAGCGCAATGCTTAATAAAGAAAAATGAAGCTGTTATAAGACCCAGGTCCTATCACACAATGCAACGCAAGCCGGGGGATAGGGTTTTTACCTTATAACAGCCAAAGAATGCTTGATACGTTTAAAACAAATCATTTGATGCTATAATAAGTGCATAGTGTACAAAACAACTTCAAATCATAAGTATCAATCATAGGCGGCATGAGCGCCCCATCCCACTATGTCGCCATATATAGGATTACAACTAAAACCGCAAATGTCACGTATTTGGAAATTGGATTTCCGTCTATGAACCGAGGCAAAAGATAGTCCTCAACCGTTTTCGTGACTGCCTAGCCCGAGCCACAGGGTCAGAGCGCATCGACCCTTGGATCGTCAGGGCCGGTCCACACGGAGTGGATTAAAATGCCTGAACATGCATTTCCCCGCCCTATGGGGCGTAAACGAGCCAACTAAATGACTCCATCGGTTCGAGAACGACCGATCAATCCGAGGCGCCTCGCAACAGCAACAACCACATAAGTCAAACTCGTCAGGGCGTGTAAAACCACTGACGCCACTTCTAGCTAGGAAGAAACGCATGCCCTCCCTGACGTCCTCTCCCGTTTTTGGTTCATACCGGGTGTGAAACTCGCGAATCAACGTTACACAAAGCTATGCCACAAAGGCCTTGCTTTGATCATCACCACAAGACTTTGCTTTTCAACAGAAGCCTTGATCATTTGCATCTTAGCATGCCACACAGGCAAACCATCCTATGCAACCGATATCAGTCACACAGAATGAAATCCGATGTCAGACACACAGTCCATTTACAAGTCCGTTCTGGGTCTGAACGAAACCGGAGGCACCTAGTACCCCGCATATCCATCGATCTCCAAGTACGTCTGGACGATCACCAACTGTTTCCATCTTCTTGGGTGTACAGCCCAATCAAGATCATCAGTTATCACCCAAACGACGTGAAGACCTCCGGTCTTCGACCATCGTCTTCATCTTCGACTTATCGTCGTATCAGTTATTCAGAATGGGATAAACCCGGTCTTTCCGAATAACTCGCGTATATTTTATAAAAGTGTTACACAAACACAACATACGCCTCATTCCAATTCATTAGTCACTAACCGTAAATTAATCAAGAGAATAATTCCCCAAATATTAACCCCGAAGGCCGAAACCAACATCAGATCAATATCCAGAAAACCATCCTGCTTGGCTAACCGACAGTTAGTTTCTAAATTTCACGTTCAAATCTAATTAAAGATTTATCTATCGCCTGGAGCAAAACTGGTGATACTCCATTCTCGATCTTTTCAATCTAATTAAAGATTCATTAAAACTCCACTTAGTTTTAATCATTATCTGGGTTAAAGAATCAGTGTCATTTAAAACACGATTCACGATAAACCCAAAATCACATTCCATTAATTATCGGGTTAAAGAACAAGTGTTATTTAAAACACTGTTCACGATAAACCCAAAAATCAATACCAATTCAATTCCAATTAAATATCATTTAATTGGTACACTTCATTAAATCTAAATAAAAAGATTTAATCTTTTCTCAACTGGGTTCAAGAACAGTGTTAGTGAAGACACCATTCACGACAAACCCAAATCACATTCATTAATTATCGGGTTAAAGAACAAGTGTTATTTAAAACACTGTTCACGATAAACCCAAAAATCAATATCAATTCAATTCCAATTAAATATTATTTAATTGGTGCACTTCATTAAATCTAAATCAAAAGATTTAATCTTTTCTCAACTGGGTTCAAGAACAGTGTTAGTGAAGACACCATTCACGACAAACCCAAATCACATTCGATATTCAATACAAGGCTCTGAATAGAAAATATATCGGCTTATATTCAATATCGAATTCTACGACTCACAAATGTCGTATTGGAAATAACGATATCAATATATATCTTTCAAATTTCCATAACAACACCTGTATAATCACGAATTCCAACATCGAAATATTCCGAAGACAATTTCGATTCAAATCCACTCCAATGCAATCATTGGAAATTTTGGTTATTTTTAAAACCCTTTTCGAATTCAATTTATTTATTTAAAAATAAATAGAATTATAATTCTAGTTCAAAACTAGTTCATTTCGATAAAAATCTATTTTTATCTTTTCAAATATGGAGTTTTTTCATCCCAATTCTTTCTAAATCATTTCTTATGATTTTACACGAATTATTACTATTTTTAATAATTTTATCAAGGCCCGTACAGTCGATTTCCAACAATGGCCATCGAACTGCACTTACAGCGACCTTTTTCGAATTTGATTTGGACGTAACTCCAAATCCAACCGTTAGATTTCAAATTTCTAACATTCATTAGAAAGCTCTTTTCGATACGAACCCAACGGTTCCGGTTTTAGGAGAATCCGACGGTCGGATCTCCCGCAATGTCCGTTTGAAATAAATGGTCGAAATTCACGAACTGCCGCGGCGCGGCGCGTTCTATTCAGGCCATTATATTATATATATAATATATATAATATATATTTCGTCGATTTCTATTTAAAACGAATTATATAAATAGTTTTAAATTCGTTTCAAAAGCAATTTCAATTTCCATTTCAATTCAAATCAAAATTGAATTCTTCTTTATAAATTCGTTTTAAAATTCATTTCTATTCAATTCAAATTTCAATTCAATTTGAATTCATTTCAATTCGCTTTCAATTCAATTCGAAATCGTTTTCAATTCAATTCGTTTCGAAATCGTTTTCAATTCAATTCATTTCGAAATCGTTTTCAATTCAATTCATTTCGAAATCGTTTTCAATTCAATTCATTTCGAAATCGTTTTCAATTCAATTCATTTCGAAATCGTTTTCAGTTCAATTCATTTCGAAATCGTTTTCAGTTCAATTCATTTCAAAATATTCGATTTCGAAATCACTTTTCAATATTCATTTTAAAATGAATAAAATCGATATAAATATCGTTCACGTCAAAATGGCGTCAATCTAATCCTCACGGCTTCACATATTTCTATTTTCAAATATTCTATTTCAAATATTTCTATTTCAAATATTTCTATTTCAAATATTTCTTTTTCGAAACTGGAATGAGGCCCAATCAATTACCATATAATGTTAATTATATGGATTTTCTACAACACATGTATATATCAACAACGATGAATAATCAATCATCAACCAAAGTGCACTACACTGTATAAGCATCAAATATAGACATTTAACGCTTATAGCAGCTTGTCAATCAATCGATCGACATATTTAATCAATCAGGATGAGTGAACTTCAAATTTCATCCTAACACCCGTGTGGGGTTTCAAACAATCAAACACATATTTTATTTGTGCAGTTAGGCGATGTGTAAAATTTATCGACCCAATCAACGTCATTCAAATAGGTGTACATAAACAAACCGTCTGGTTTGTAAATGAATATTTATTTATTCACATTCACGTTAAAAATTATATTTTTAACGATAACACATTTTATTTCAACATATGAATTTCTATTCAATTCATTTACACAATAAAATGATATTTTTATTTTCTAACATATTTTAGAAAATTTCTGCGGCATAACGGCACGATACTAGAAACGGGACGAGGCCTAGCCTTATCCCCGGACTAGTGAAGGCCCACGCCATTCACTCATCAATCAAATCAATTTCATTTTGCAAACCACAAAACTTGGAGTAAGGGTCTAACCTAGCCTTACTCCTTCGCCTTATAACGGCGCACGTCTAATCCTAACCAATTTATCGATTCGATTTTTCACACCACAAATCACATTCAAACCAATATCGCAATCAATCACCAAACAGTCAAACAAACAAGTCCATGGTCTGTGGACGGGTGTCGGGTGCTACTAAGCACCGTCTGCATCCTAGTATATATATATAACTAGAAATAAAATAGAAAGGTGAGAAATTCTCACTTATTAGCTATCCTAGCTCCACGGCACTTCATTTGCAGAAGTCTTCGTCGTTTCGCCTTTTTGTCACCTTCGTTGCTGCTTTCACTACATACGTAAAAATCACATTTTTACTTCGTTATTCAATATATAAAAATCGAATTTTTAGTTCGCTATTCAATATATAAAAATCGAATTTTTAGTTCGCTATTCAATATATAAAAATCGAATTTTTAGTTCGCTATTCAATATATAAAAATCGAATTTTTAGTTCGCTATTCAATATATAAAAATCGAATTTTTAGTTCGCTATTCAATATATAAAAATCGAATTTTTAGTTCGCTATTCAATATATAAAAATCGAATTTTTATTTCAAAGTTCAATATATAAAAATCGATTTTTTAGTTCAAAGTTCAATATATAAAAATCGAATTTTTATTTCAAAGTTCAATATATAAAAATCGAATTTTTATTTCAAAGTTCAATATATAAAAATCGAATTTTTATTTCAAAAAGTTCAAATCCTTTCCTTTTTAAAATCTAAATCTTTCACTTTTAAAGTTTAAATCTTTTCACCTTTAAAGTTTAAAATAACTTTTTCAAATCAAAGTTTTTAAAATTCCTAAAATCAGTTTTATTCTTTTATTTTAAAATCAGTTTTAACCTTTTATTTTAAAATCAGTTTTAACCTTTTATTTTCAGCTTTATACTTTATAAAAATTTCAGTTTTACTTTAAATAAAATTTCAGTTTTACTTTAAATAAAATTTCAATTTTACTTTAAATAAAATTTCAGTTTTTAACTTCCTAAAAATTCAGTTTTTAAAATCAACAAAATTTTACAGTTTAAATGAAAATAAGTAAATAAAAAAAACCAAAACTTACAGGGGCTCGTCGAGCGGTCGGGGGGGCTTCATCGAGGCTTGCAGATCGGAGGGGGGCTCGACTTCATCGGCGGCGCTAGGGTTCGGGGGGCGCTCGCTGTCCTCGCGTGGAGGAGGGAGGAGGAAAGAGTCGCGAGGGGGAGGAGGCCGAAGAGGGGACAGGGGCTTCAACTGAGTGGCGGGCGATTGGAGGAGGAGGCCGACGCGGGGGTGGCGGCTCCGACGAGGGAAAGGGGCGATTTCGATTTCGTTTCCCTTTTTTTTTTCTTTTTTAGTTTTCTGTAAAAGGAAATCGGGGGGGGGGCCTGGGTAGTAAAGGGGGAGATAATATTCTTTTTTTTTTTTTTTTTTTATTTAATTAATAAATTTTATCCTAAAGAGTTGACTTTCACATTCAACCTCGAAACGAGGCCCACCGCCTGTCGTCCATAGCGTTTTACCCCCATTCCGAACACAATGGGATATATATCGCAAGCTGATTTGATTGTTACAATCAGTTTCCGTTAAATTTACATTTAAATCATTATATTGAATTTTAAACGTACATTTCAAATTACCGGGGCCACATACTAACTAGAAAAATTCCAGAAAAATATTTTCTAGCTTCGTATTGACGATACGGTCCTAACAAAACTAGTTTCGTCGAATTCTGAGACCGTTTGAAAAATGGCCAATTTCCAGTCGATTAAAATCAACTGAAACTGGTCAAACGCGTTTTCTTTTGCCACGCTCACATATTGATTCGAAAAATTATGAAATTTGAAACCTAGCAATAACTCGACATCACGGACCCAACCAAACTGGTTTCGTCGAAATCCGAGGTCGTTTGCAAAATGTCCATTTTTAAGGGCCTGAATTCCATAGCGACTATTCAGAATTTTCAACTGGACATATCTCTCAATTTTTAAAGTGAAATCTCAATTTCTTACATCCGTTAGAAAGATATTATCAATCAGATCCTAATGTTTTTGGTTTCACTAAAATCCGGATTGTTTTGCACCCGGTACATTCAAATGAAATTTGAAATCGAATTATCGAACTACCGCGCCATTTTCAATTCTATTTATAATTATATATAATTATTTATATTCCAACGACGACGCGTATAATATATACGTTCTAATTATATTCAAAATAAATTTCTCGTCGATATTATTTTAAATAATCTATTTTAAATAATCAAAATTCGCCATAATTGCCAAAATAAAAATTTTAAACTGGCCCAGATTTTCCGGGTTGTTACAATCTCCCCCACTTAAAACTTTTCGTCCCCGAAAAGGAACAAAGTCGAAAGTGGTTTGATTATTCAGCTCTACGTTCGATCTGGCTTCCATTCTCCAACTCTTTAGTTTCTGAGAATTTCCAAAATTTCAAAAATTTGGCTAACACCCTAAATTTTTGAAAAATTTCGCCATAACCTCCCCTGCACCGGGAGCATCGGGGAATTTCAAATAGCTTCCCCGGTCCTTCAGATCTCAAAAAGAAAAAGAAGAAGCCAAGCGGCTAGCCAATAGGCTCACAAAATCATCATCACCCAAACAAAACAGGAAATTATGTAGTAAACATGTACCTATTTGTCGGACAAACAAATTTTATTCTCTGCTTTAGCCTCCTTGCTATGACCTGTTCAAAGATATATATGTATATGCAAGCAAACGCAACCAATTTTCGATATAATTCAATATTTGGTTCGATTAAGCATAATGGTTCAAAATTAGCAAACTAATGAACAAACAACACAAACATCAATCAATTAGTGAATTAGAGTCTCAAATTCATAACTTTGATATATATACAAAAAATCATGTTTTGATGTCAAATCACAACAATGTATTCTAGCTATATAAGTTTTGGTTCTCACACCAGCCTAATGGAAATATATAGAAAATCACACCTTCAACACTCGAACATTAATTCTGATGATGTAGCTACAATCATCAGAATCACTTTCGGGCGACTAGAGTGTGAATCTATATCTATCCAGTATATTAAAATTTCGAATACACGCGGATCAGACGTATACGCAAAATCTATATATACTGGATTGTCCACATCAATATAAATAGATAATCAAATACGAATAATTGATTTTAAATTTTCAAAACGAAATTTGTTTTCATTTTCAAAAACATACTCTTCACACTCGTTCTAGGATACTACTGATCCTATCTCTAACGAGTCATTCTAATTGGATATTACTAACCCAATATCTGATGTATTCTTTCGTACGTTTCTAATGTGTCTTGTTCTCTAGCTTTGTAAACCAAAGCTCTGATACCACGTGTAAAGACCCGCAACTTCCCCGTAAAGGAAAGCGTCGGATAGTTCGAGAACAAACCACAGCAGAACGCATACAGAAGAACGTTTCACTATATATTACAACAGTGCATCAGATTACAAGAATATACAGAGTATAAATGAATATTACACAGAAATATCAGAGATTTAAATTACATTTAAATACATAGCAGCGGAAAATAATACAATACACAACTAGAATGAGATATACGGATACAAAGCTTTCCGGATATCGTTCCAGCTGTAAACCAGGATCCTGTGAATATAAATCTGCAAAACCGAAACTACTAGCTGCCCGTGTCAAAAATAGGGGCACCCAGAGTTTAGGTTAAAACAATAAACTCCAGGTCAGTCATGTGACTGGTGTGAGAACTAAAACAGTTATTAATCTTTATTTTAAATCATTAGGTAAATCAAGGGACCACGCCGTATAACACGGAACGGGTTTCCTCCCAAGAATACCAGTGCATAAAACAAACAGCGCAATGCTTAATAAAGAAAAATGAAGCTGTTATAAGACCCAGGTCCTATCACACAATGCAACGCAAGCCGGGGGATAGGGTTTCTACCTTATAACAGCCAAAGAATGCTTGATACGTTTAAAACAAATCATTTGATGCTATAATAAGTGCATAGTGTACAAAACAACTTCAAATCATAAGTATCAATCATAGGCGGCATGAGCGCCCCATCCCACTATGTCGCCATATATAGGATTACAACTAAAACCGCAAATGTCACGTATTTGGAAATTGGATTTCCGTCTATGAACCGAGGCAAAAGATAGTCCTCAACCGTTTTCGTGACTGCCTAGCCCGAGCCACAGGGTCAGAGCGCATCGACCCTTGGATCGTCAGGGCCGGTCCACACGGAGTGGATTAAAATGCCTGAACATGCATTTCCCCGCCCTATGGGGCGTAAACGAGCCAACTAAATGACTCCATCGGTTCGAGAACGACCGATCAATCCGAGGCGCCTCGCAACAGCAACAACCACATAAGTCAAACTCGTCAGGGCGTGTAAAACCACTGACGCCACTTCTAGCTAGGAAGAAACGCATGCCCTCCCTGACGTCCTCTCCCGTTTTTGGTTCATACCGGGTGTGAAACTCGCGAATCAACGTTACACAAAGCTATGCCACAAAGGCCTTGCTTTGATCATCACCACAAGACTTTGCTTTTCAACAGAAGCCTTGATCATTTGCATCTTAGCATGCCACACAGGCAAACCATCCTATGCAACCGATATCAGTCACACAGAATGAAATCCGATGTCAGACACACAGTCCATTTACAAGTCCGTTCTGGGTCTGAACGAAACCGGAGGCACCTAGTACCCCGCATATCCATCGATCTCCAAGTACGTCTGGACGATCACCAACTGTTTCCATCTTCTTGGGTGTATAGCCCAATCAAGATCATCAGTTATCACCCAAACGACGTGAAGACCTCCGGTCTTCGACCATCGTCTTCATCTTCGACTTATCGTCGTATCAGTTATTCAGAATGGGATAAACCCGGTCTTTCCGAATAACTCGCGTATATTTTATAAAAGTGTTACACAAACACAACATACGCCTCATTCCAATTCATTAGTCACTAACCGTAAATTAATCAAGAGAATAATTCCCCAAATATTAACCCCGAAGGCCGAAACCAACATCAGATCAATATCCAGAAAACCATCCTGCTTGGCTAACCGACAGTTAGTTTCTAAATTTCACGTTCAAATCTAATTAAAGATTTATCTATCGCCTGGAGCAAAACTGGTGATACTCCATTCTCGATCTTTTCAATCTAATTAAAGATTCATTAAAACTCCACTTAGTTTTAATCATTATCTGGGTTAAAGAATCAGTGTCATTTAAAACACGATTCACGATAAACCCAAAATCACATTCCATTAATTATCGGGTTAAAGAACAAGTGTTATTTAAAACACTGTTCACGATAAACCCAAAAATCAATACCAATTCAATTCCAATTAAATATCATTTAATTGGTACACTTCATTAAATCTAAATAAAAAGATTTAATCTTTTCTCAACTGGGTTCAAGAACAGTGTTAGTGAAGACACCATTCACGACAAACCCAAATCACATTCATTAATTATCGGGTTAAAGAACAAGTGTTATTTAAAACACTGTTCACGATAAACCCAAAAATCAATATCAATTCAATTCCAATTAAATATTATTTAATTGGTGCACTTCATTAAATCTAAATCAAAAGATTTAATCTTTTCTCAACTGGGTTCAAGAACAGTGTTAGTGAAGACACCATTCACGACAAACCCAAATCACATTCGATATTCAATACAAGGCTCTGAATAGAAAATATATCGGCTTATATTCAATATCGAATTCTACGACTCACAAATGTCGTATTGGAAATAACGATATCAATATATATCTTTCAAATTTCCATAACAACACCTGTATAATCACGAATTCCAACATCGAAATATTCCGAAGACAATTTCGATTCAAATCCACTCCAATGCAATCATTGGAAATTTTGGTTATTTTTAAAACCCTTTTCGAATTCAATTTATTTATTTAAAAATAAATAGAATTATAATTCTAGTTCAAAACTAGTTCATTTCGATAAAAATCTATTTTTATCTTTTCAAATATGGAGTTTTTTCATCCCAATTCTTTCTAAATCATTTCTTATGATTTTACACGAATTATTACTATTTTTAATAATTTTATCAAGGCCCGTACAGTCGATTTCCAACAATGGCCATCGAACTGCACTTACAGCGACCTTTTTCGAATTTGATTTGGACGTAACTCCAAATCCAACCGTTAGATTTCAAATTTCTAACATTCATTAGAAAGCTCTTTTCGATACGAACCCAACGGTTCCGGTTTTAGGAGAATCCGACGGTCGGATCTCCCGCAATGTCCGTTTGAAATAAATGGTCGAAATTCACGAACTGCCGCGGCGCGGCGCGTTCTATTCAGGCCATTATATTATATATATAATATATATAATATATATTTCGTCGATTTCTATTTAAAACGAATTATATAAATAGTTTTAAATTCGTTTCAAAAGCAATTTCAATTTCCATTTCAATTCAAATCAAAATTGAATTCTTCTTTATAAATTCGTTTTAAAATTCATTTCTATTCAATTCAAATTTCAATTCAATTTGAATTCATTTCAATTCGCTTTCAATTCAATTCGAAATCGTTTTCAATTCAATTCGTTTCGAAATCGTTTTCAATTCAATTCATTTCGAAATCGTTTTCAATTCAATTCATTTCGAAATCGTTTTCAATTCAATTCATTTCGAAATCGTTTTCAATTCAATTCATTTCGAAATCGTTTTCAGTTCAATTCATTTCGAAATCGTTTTCAGTTCAATTCATTTCAAAATATTCGATTTCGAAATCACTTTTCAATATTCATTTTAAAATGAATAAAATCGATATAAATATCGTTCACGTCAAAATGGCGTCAATCTAATCCTCACGGCTTCACATATTTCTATTTTCAAATATTCTATTTCAAATATTTCTATTTCAAATATTTCTATTTCAAATATTTCTTTTTCGAAACTGGAATGAGGCCCAATCAATTACCATATAATGTTAATTATATGGATTTTCTACAACACATGTATATATCAACAACGATGAATAATCAATCATCAACCAAAGTGCACTACACTGTATAAGCATCAAATATAGACATTTAACGCTTATAGCAGCTTGTCAATCAATCGATCGACATATTTAATCAATCAGGATGAGTGAACTTCAAATTTCATCCTAACACCCGTGTGGGGTTTCAAACAATCAAACACATATTTTATTTGTGCAGTTAGGCGATGTGTAAAATTTATCGACCCAATCAACGTCATTCAAATAGGTGTACATAAACAAACCGTCTGGTTTGTAAATGAATATTTATTTATTCACATTCACGTTAAAAATTATATTTTTAACGATAACACATTTTATTTCAACATATGAATTTCTATTCAATTCATTTACACAATAAAATGATATTTTTATTTTCTAACATATTTTAGAAAATTTCTGCGGCATAACGGCACGATACTAGAAACGGGACGAGGCCTAGCCTTATCCCCGGACTAGTGAAGGCCCACGCCATTCACTCATCAATCAAATCAATTTCATTTTGCAAACCACAAAACTTGGAGTAAGGGTCTAACCTAGCCTTACTCCTTCGCCTTATAACGGCGCACGTCTAATCCTAACCAATTTATCGATTCGATTTTTCACACCACAAATCACATTCAAACCAATATCGCAATCAATCACCAAACAGTCAAACAAACAAGTCCATGGTCTGTGGACGGGTGTCGGGTGCTACTAAGCACCGTCTGCATCCTAGTATATATATATAACTAGAAATAAAATAGAAAGGTGAGAAATTCTCACTTATTAGCTATCCTAGCTCCACGGCACTTCATTTGCAGAAGTCTTCGTCGTTTCGCCTTTTTGTCACCTTCGTTGCTGCTTTCACTACATACGTAAAAATCACATTTTTACTTCGTTATTCAATATATAAAAATCGAATTTTTAGTTCGCTATTCAATATATAAAAATCGAATTTTTAGTTCGCTATTCAATATATAAAAATCGAATTTTTAGTTCGCTATTCAATATATAAAAATCGAATTTTTAGTTCGCTATTCAATATATAAAAATCGAATTTTTAGTTCGCTATTCAATATATAAAAATCGAATTTTTAGTTCGCTATTCAATATATAAAAATCGAATTTTTATTTCAAAGTTCAATATATAAAAATCGATTTTTTAGTTCAAAGTTCAATATATAAAAATCGAATTTTTATTTCAAAGTTCAATATATAAAAATCGAATTTTTATTTCAAAGTTCAATATATAAAAATCGAATTTTTATTTCAAAAAGTTCAAATCCTTTCCTTTTTAAAATCTAAATCTTTCACTTTTAAAGTTTAAATCTTTTCACCTTTAAAGTTTAAAATAACTTTTTCAAATCAAAGTTTTTAAAATTCCTAAAATCAGTTTTATTCTTTTATTTTAAAATCAGTTTTAACCTTTTATTTTAAAATCAGTTTTAACCTTTTATTTTCAGCTTTATACTTTATAAAAATTTCAGTTTTACTTTAAATAAAATTTCAGTTTTACTTTAAATAAAATTTCAATTTTACTTTAAATAAAATTTCAGTTTTTAACTTCCTAAAAATTCAGTTTTTAAAATCAACAAAATTTTACAGTTTAAATGAAAATAAGTAAATAAAAAAAACCAAAACTTACAGGGGCTCGTCGAGCGGTCGGGGGGGCTTCATCGAGGCTTGCAGATCGGAGGGGGGCTCGACTTCATCGGCGGCGCTAGGGTTCGGGGGGCGCTCGCTGTCCTCGCGTGGAGGAGGGAGGAGGAAAGAGTCGCGAGGGGGAGGAGGCCGAAGAGGGGACAGGGGCTTCAACTGAGTGGCGGGCGATTGGAGGAGGAGGCCGACGCGGGGGTGGCGGCTCCGACGAGGGAAAGGGGCGATTTCGATTTCGTTTCCCTTTTTTTTTTCTTTTTTAGTTTTCTGTAAAAGGAAATCGGGGGGGGGGGCCTGGGTAGTAAAGGGGGAGATAATATTCTTTTTTTTTTTTTTTTTTTATTTAATTAATAAATTTTATCCTAAAGAGTTGACTTTCACATTCAACCTCGAAACGAGGCCCACCGCCTGTCGTCCATAGCGTTTTACCCCCATTCCGAACACAATGGGATATATATCGCAAGCTGATTTGATTGTTACAATCAGTTTCCGTTAAATTTACATTTAAATCATTATATTGAATTTTAAACGTACATTTCAAATTACCGGGGCCACATACTAACTAGAAAAATTCCAGAAAAATATTTTCTAGCTTCGTATTGACGATACGGTCCTAACAAAACTAGTTTCGTCGAATTCTGAGACCGTTTGAAAAATGGCCAATTTCCAGTCGATTAAAATCAACTGAAACTGGTCAAACGCGTTTTCTTTTGCCACGCTCACATATTGATTCGAAAAATTATGAAATTTGAAACCTAGCAATAACTCGACATCACGGACCCAACCAAACTGGTTTCGTCGAAATCCGAGGTCGTTTGCAAAATGTCCATTTTTAAGGGCCTGAATTCCATAGCGACTATTCAGAATTTTCAACTGGACATATCTCTCAATTTTTAAAGTGAAATCTCAATTTCTTACATCCGTTAGAAAGATATTATCAATCAGATCCTAATGTTTTTGGTTTCACTAAAATCCGGATTGTTTTGCACCCGGTACATTCAAATGAAATTTGAAATCGAATTATCGAACTACCGCGCCATTTTCAATTCTATTTATAATTATATATAATTATTTATATTCCAACGACGACGCGTATAATATATACGTTCTAATTATATTCAAAATAAATTTCTCGTCGATATTATTTTAAATAATCTATTTTAAATAATCAAAATTCGCCATAATTGCCAAAATAAAAATTTTAAACTGGCCCAGATTTTCCGGGTTGTTACACAATACTAATTCAATTTACTTAGAAGTTAAAAGCTAACACCTAGATGAATTTACAACCCTCTTTTCATTTCCCATCTTTTATCTTCATTTTTTATTTACTGGCCAAAGAAAAAAGAGACATCTTTAACTCAATCTACTGAATCGAACTCATTGGCACTTTCAAAGCTCTATCAACTTTTAAGACCCAATCCATTTTATGTTAAAGGAACTAGCTGCTCCATTTCAAATCGTTGGTCTTCTATTTAGAATATTTAGGCAGGATTGACATTGCTTCAACCTATAATGTTGGCGTTTACATGTAGTCATAGCCTTACCCCTATCACCGTCAAAGGCTATTTGTAACAAACCGGATTTTTCTTAATTGGAATATTTAAAAATTCAAAATGATTAATTTTAAGATTTGGAATATATTTTAATTGAGATTTGGAATGAAGATTCAACTTCAATTTGAACTTTTGAGTTTAAAGCCAACTTAAGTTATTTTGAAGCCATGGACAATCCTAATTGGATATGAACGATAATAAGAGATTATTGTCAATGAATTTGAATGTTTGTATATCTAAATATTGGAATTCGTGATTTAAGTATTAACTAATACAAATTCGATAATTTCGTTTATTATCGTTTAGTTAACCGATATTGATTTTAAATCCACTTTGTAAATTCAGTGACGATAATAAATAGTTTTGATTTAAAACGATATTTAGATCGTATTTAAAATAATATTTTAATATGGAATATAAAATTCCTTCAGATTTCCTTTTAATGGCAGCCTCTGCCTCTGTAACTAACTCACGAATTCCTTCTCATCCACAACCGCAACATCCATCCACATTAGAAAAACCTTCATCCACATCAAGAATGTAAAGACCCGTAAATCCCCGTCCTTTGAATCGACCATAAACCACACAGGTCTGATCCAAAGTTGGAAATCTTCGAATAGTTTAACTTTGGGCATACAACACATCAGAACAAATAACAGAAGACTTTTATAGACATTATAATAATGTTACATCAGAGTACAGAATATCAGAGTACATCGATAAATAATAATACAGCAGCGGAAGATATATTTATAATGAATTCAATACAATGCAGCGGAATCAATAATCTGTTACAACGGAAGTCTATCAATGCTCTGGATACAGCTTTAAGCTTAGATCCAGAATCCTGCTCAGTATATCTGCAAAATAAACTACTCGACTGCCCATGTGGAAAAGAGGGCACCCGAGTCTGCAAGTGAAACAAACTACGAGTCAGTCATGGGACTGGTATGAGAAATCTTTACTTCTTATCTAATAAGGAGGCTAATTACAGGACCATGCCGCTAATGTGGAACGGGTTTACTCCATTGGATTGCCAGTGCATGAAATAAAGTAAATCATTAAATAACGCAAACCGAAGGATAGAGTTTTAGCTTATAATGGTCAAAAATGCTTGATACGATAAAACGATGTTGATATTATTGTAGTGTATATATGTTTTAAAAACATTTCAATCATAATATATCAATCATAGACAGCATAGCTACCATATACTATGTCGCCGAATATAGGTTTACAATCAAAACGACAACTGTCGTATTGGAAGTTGGATTTCCATCATGAACCAAGGCAAGAGATAGTCCTTACCGAATTCGAGAAAATCTAGCCCATGTCTCAGGACAAGTACTCAGTCAAGCCCTTATGATCGCCAGGGCCGGTCCATACATATGTTAGTGGATTAGTTATGCCTGAACAATATGTCTCCCCACCCTATGGGGCGTAAATAGAGCCACTAAGGACTCCAATCTGAGGTACCTCATTCCATCATCCACATAAGTAAAAATGTCAGGGCTGGTTGGTCGCTGACACCACTTCTAGCTAGAAAGAGACGCACGTCCTCCCTGGGGCCGTTTATCCCGTTTCTAGTTCATACCGGGGTGTGAGGCTCGCGAAGTAACGCTATACACAAATTATGCTACAATAAAGTCGTGCTTTGATCATTAACCACAAGGCTCTGCTTTTCAACAATAAGCCTTGATCGTTTGCATCTTGGCATGCCACACTGACAGTTCACGTCATGCGATCGATAACTATCAATATATAACCTCTGAGCTCGTACGTCTCAGAGAAGGGTGTTAAGCAAGAGAATAAATTCTCCGCCACCACAGATATATATTAAACAGAAATCGATTTAGTTACATGGAATGAAATCCAATGTCAGACACACAGCCATTTACAAGTCCGTCCTGGGTCTGAACGAAACCAGAGACACCTTATTCATCCTCTCATATGTCCAATACGGAGGAGAGGCGCTTGCATATCCAGACGATCAACAAGTACATCCGGACAAACTACCACTTTAACCCTTTACTGGGAGCTACCTAATGTCGGGTATCAGTAGTCATCCATTCGATGTGAAGATCGCAGGTCTTCAACCACCGTCTTCAATGCCTTCGACTATAATCGTCACAGTAATTATTCAGAATGGGTTAAACCCGGTCTTTCCGACTAACTTGCGTATTTTAAAGTCAAATATCAGGTGTTATAAAGACACATCATACGCCTCATTCCAATTCAGAATATTCTTTTAATAAAATATTCATATCAATAGGGAAGTGACCCCATCAATTTATCGAAGATAAATTCTTTTGAATTAATTCTTTAATCTTCTTTTTGAAGATTCATTAAAACTCCAATTCGGTTTTAATATCAAAAATCATAACTTTATGATTATTTAGTTTTAAGAAATTAATCTTATCTTTAACTGGGTTAAAGAATCAATGTCATTTAAAATATTGTTCACGATAAACCCAAAATCTTCTTCCATTAAATATGAAATTTTCACAGAAATCAAATCAATATATAATCGATATAAATGTCTGTATCGGACTGATAATATAAATGAAATAACGGCAAAGCCTTTTAAACTCCCTATATAATAACAGTCTTCTTTTACAGAAGCCTATCTCGATTACTATCAAACGAATTTCCATTCAATTCCAATTTAATATATTAAACTGGAAAACTCGACTTTAGAAAATTTCTTTTTAAACTTAATAAAAGATTTATAAATTCCAAATTATATTTTCATTGTTAATTGGGATAAAGAACAAATGTCGTTTAAAAACACATTCATGGTAAACCCAATTCACATATCAATTTTATTCCAATTACTGAATATATCTAGAAACTCTAAAAATCTTAGTTAAAAGATTTATTCTTTCATACGGGGTATAAGAACAGTGTTATTTAAGACACCATCCATGACAACCCAAAATCTAATTCTTTTATTTAATTCCAATTAAATATATAAAAATATATTTTTACCTTTTGCGTCCATTCAAAACGGACATAGAAATCATCATTTTATTCTTCGTTGACTAATATTTCAAATATTCATTATTTAAAAATATTCTTTATATAAAAGGATTCTTTATATAAAATATACTTTTTATTACAATATTCTTTATTTTAAAATATTATTTATTTTAAAATATTCTTTATAAAAAGATAATTTATATTTAAAATATTCTTTATTTAAAAGATATTCTGAATCGGAGTGCGACTCGATCAATTACCATATAATTTCGGTTATATGGATTTCATACATCGCATGTATATGACAACAAATGATAAATAATCATGAAACCATCCATTCAACATCCAGAGTGAGGTTTACAACTGTGTGAGCATTAAAATGAAATAATAATGCTCATCCCACTCTGTCAATCTATCGATTGACATACAAATAAACATTGGGATTAGTATATATCAATCAACTTCCCAATACCTGTGTATGGTTTTCAACCAACAACAGTTCATATAGATAAATAATTGGTTGATGAATTTAACCAATCTCAATTCTGCTAACATGTTGATGATAATAAACCAAACATATTATTATATTCCTAGTGCTGAATAAAAATATATTTTACTCGTATAATTTCCCTATAAATTTCTAATGTCTAATAAACTGTAATTTATCTACATGTCATTATTGCTGATGACAAATGAAAAGATAATTATCATTTTACTTAATTTGTATGCAATTTCTATTTTTAATTTTAACAAATAAAAGAAATATTTTTATTTGTATAAGTTTTCAATATGTAACAAGACACATATAAATGTCTATATTACATTGCATACACATTCTAATGTATACATAAAAATATCACTTTTCCGTACATACAAATTCTAAGGTGTGTTGTGACAATCCAAATGAATTTTTATTTCACATACAAACTCTAATGTATGTTTTGCAAATAAAGATGATTCTTATATTTGCATATAAATTCTATTTCAACAAAATGTATAAAAAGTGATACATCCATTTTGTTGACAATTCTATTTCAACAAAATGGATGTTTTTGTTGTAACACAAACCTATTTAACAAACATGCTATTTGTATTTAACTCTTTTATTTAACAAAAATGTAATTTTTGTCTTAATTCAAATCTAATTAACAAAAACGTAATTTTTGTTTAAAACCATCATATTTAACAAATTGTAACTTTTGTTTTCAACTATTATATTTTTGATAAAAGTAAATATTTTTGATAGAAATAATTATTTTGGTTCAACTAAGTTATTTGTTCAAAAATGTGTATTTTGATTCAACTAGTTTTATCTTGACAAAAGTATATATTTTGACAAAAATATATGGTTTGCTTTAACTAATCTATTTTGACAAAAATGAATATTTTGACAAAATGTATATTTTGATTTAACTACTCTATTTCCACAAAATAACCAAGATAATGACTTTGTTTTGTTGACAAATCTAATTCAACAAAACAAATATAAATGATGCGTTTGTTTTGTCAACAATTCTAATTCAACAGAACAAATGAACGTATCATATTTGTTTTGTCGAATCTAATGCGACAAAAATGATAATGTTTTGCTTAAACCATTATAGTTTGACAAAAGTGACCAGATTTGTTTTAACTATGATAGTTTTGACAAAAGCGACAAATTGGATTTCAGCTATTGTAAATTGATAATGGTGACAAATTGGGTTTATCTATTTTAATTTGATAAAAGTGAATGTTTTTGCTTCATTCTTTTTAAGTGACACAAAAATGAATATTTTGTCTCATTCCTTTAAAATGACAAAAGTGAATACATTTGTCTTAATCTTTTAAAATGACAAAATTAAATAATTTTGTCTCATTCTACTTAAATGATAAAATGTATCTTTTTGTATTGCAACAAAAGGACAAATAAAACTTATCTTTCTATCACTCTTTTTTTTATTGAAGCTAAGATGACACTAAAAATATAACGTTTTAATTCTAATCTATTTTATTTATAATCTATAATGACAATAAATACATTTTATTTAATTTAACAAAGTTACAACAAAGATGAATTCTCTTTATCATAATCTTTTTATTTTCTCTAATTTAAAAGTACAAATGATATTTTTAATCATATTCTTTTATTTACATCTAAAATGTAAATAAAAACGTTACTCCTTAAACTGTGCTTTTATTTGCATCTAAAACGCAAATAAAAATGTAACATTTTAATTTATGATTTGTTTGCATCAAAGAATGCAAATAAAAATACAACTTTTAATTCAATGTTTTATTTGCATCTAAATTTGCAAATAAAAATGCAACTTCTAATTTCATGTTTTATTTGCATCAAAGAATGCAAATAAAAATGCAACTTCTAATTCAATATTTTATTTGCATCAAGGAATGCAAATAAAAATTCAACTTTTAATTTCATAGTTTATTTGCATCAAAGAATGCAAATAAAAATTCAACTTTTAATACGATGGTTTATTTGCATCAAAGAAGGCTAATAAAAATTCAACATTTAAATACGGTGTTTATTTGCATCAAAGAAGACAAATAAAAATGTAACTTTTTCTACGATGTTTATTATCAATCAACACACAAAATAATATATTTTACATTGAATTGAAAGTTCTAACTCAATTCAATAACATAAACAAAGTGATATTTTCATTGAATCGACAATTCTAATTCCATTCAATAATATAAACAAAAATGATATTTTTATTGAATTGGCCATTCTATTTTGTTTCAATGATATAAACAAAAATGAAAATTTTCATTGAATTGACATACAAATTCAATTCAATAAATATGACCAAAATTAATATTTTTAATTGAATTGACAAACTAATTCAAGTCAACAAATATGAAGAAAATGATATTTTTGATTGAATTGACAAACTAATTCAATTCTATAAACAAGCAAAAAAGATATTTCATTTTTGTTTAATATACATGATTTACAAAATATTGGAGAAGAAAATGATTTAATTTAATTTAACCAACCGATCTAGCATACATACATACAAAATAAACAGATCTATCATCCAAAATTTCATCACATCGCATAACGAACTCATCAACATACATACAATTATTTAACAGCGAGAAAAATAATTAAATTGATTAATTAGTTAAAATCAGAAATCTCACCATGAATTTAATTCTGAATTCTCTGCTATTTTGATTTAAATTTGCCTGAAATTTAGATCTGCTCCTTGTTAGTTCCAGTCTGGTTCATGTTGTAGTGTTCTTCAATACGATCGCAACGCAATTCGTTTCGTTGAATTCCGATAAAATTTGAAATAGTTATAACCATTTAAACTTTCGATTACAAAAATAATTAATTAATTTATACTTAACATTAATTACATTTCCCAAAACCACCCTTATTCCGTTATCTTCTTATCGTCCAGCTCCCCGTAGCATCACACAAAACCGAACCCATACTTCGATGCTTATCTCTCCTCCACGCTCCTAACATCGACGCCGTGACCATCATCAGACCGCATCACCCGATAGCCGCTCACCACCCCTCCCCACGCCGAGATTTGCGTGCAACTCGGTGGCCCCTCGGCCTTGGAACCACACTCGAAGTTGCTGACTTTGGACCCCAATATCTCACCAATTCGACAACGATAAATAATCACGAAGATCGAAAGAAGCTTAACAAATTTCCCTTAAGAATCATGAATTAACTTGAAGTGATTTGTGAATTATTGATGATTGAAATTAGGATGAAACCGGCCGTTGATTTTTACAGGAGGCGTGTAATGGCCCAAATTTCCGTACCCTTTGAGTTGACTAAATACACCACACGTCCAACCCAAATTTCACAGAAATACGAATCATTAATAGAAAGAAGTTAGAGGATGAGAAATAGAAAGAAAGAAATATTAGAATAGAAGAAAACGAAGATCACAACTCACAGCGGAATGAATAAAATATATTAGATAACATAACTTTGAAATACAAATCAGTAACTGTATATAAACATACCATTATCAGAGCACAACAGTTATTCTTGGAACAGTTATAAACACCTGTTTCCAAATACAACATAGTACACAGCGGAAAGTATGATAGTCTATAGCTAAGTGGTGAAGCCTCCTGCTTCAATCTCCTCCAGGTGAATCTGTAAAATCCCAACTACTTGACTGCCCGTACAAATTTGGGCACCCAAGAGTTTAGGGAAAACAAAACAAAATAAACTCTGGGTCAGTTATGGGACAGGTGTGAGTAAACTCCAACCATTTGTTTAACTTTCAAAATCTTTTTCAAAGAAATGATAATCGTAAGACCGATCCACACATAAACACGGATGGTTTTACCTTACGATAACCCAAAACATTTTGATATCAAAATCTGGTGGTATTATAATAGTGTCTAACTCAAATAAATAGAATCTAGTAGAATGCTTTCATCTCACGCTCCATATATAATATAAAATCAAAAACCGCAGGGCGCTTATTGGAGATTGGATTTCCAACATGACAAGGTATGGAACCACCTTCCGATAGTGTATCTCTAGAGGCGAATACACTGGGTTCAACAAGAACTTCTTGCAACCCGGCCCACACATGACCGACCACTCATTTCACTTGAGTGTATCGAATGTATATCACCAACGATTGGGATTAGCAACTGTTTCCCGAAAGGGACAAC
The DNA here is from genome assembly GCA_030737875.1 of Allium sativum. NCBI lineage: Eukaryota > Viridiplantae > Streptophyta > Magnoliopsida > Asparagales > Amaryllidaceae > Allium > Allium sativum. The sequence goes on along the minus strand of CM060913.1, from coordinate 1,037,437,938 downwards.
ATTGATAGATTAAAGAAAAAATGGAATTTCTCTAGATAGGTGATTATACATTCTAATAGGAGCGGCCCACATAGCCATGCTGCCTGCCCGATTTTTGTCAGTTCCCGGTTGTGAGGCTTGAGGTTTAAATTATCTTCCAGAACATCTGGCCACCATTCACTTTGAATGCCACATCGTCATACCCACCAAATCACAAATTGATTTCCCCCAAAAATACCACGGGTATAAAGCTAAGAGAAACGAATTCCTCCGCCACCAAACGTAAGTACGTTGAAGAGATCAACTTACGCGATCTGTTAGATATACTATGTCAGACATTCGTCCATTCACGTTGTCCTGGGACTGGACAAACTGAAGTCACTATCCTGTAAACAGGATAGCCCTTGCATAACTTCATCTTCCATTATTTTCATCATATTCGATCGCAACGCTAACGTTCCTACAGAGTGGTTTTCAGATACTGGACCTGATCCCGGTCTCTCCGTGGAAAATGGTCAAAAACTTTGATAGTCGGTGATTTAACTATCAAAGAAAAATAATTGTGCAACCAACGATCTTATTTCCAGGTAGGAATTCGACCGATTAATCATCAATCAACATTGGCCTTTTTAAATCAATTCCTTATTATATTATTATTTACAATTCCCATTTTCCCATCTTTCGTATTCCTTTGAAGCTTGATTTCCCCTCTCGATTCTTTGAAAAACATTTCAATGTTATAATTCCTTTATTCGAGAAAATATTTCTTATTCTAGTTAGAAAAACATTTCTAAATATTCACGATTCCTTATTTCCTATATGCAGAAAATATACTTTATTAATATCCGAAAATACTTCCAATTCTATTTCTAAATTCCTGGTTGACCAATTCATTTCATTTTCTACACGTAGAAAATATTTCTTATTTTATTGGAAAACATTTCTAATTAACGCATGTTATAAACATCATTATTATAACTCAACCCACTAATCAGTTATTAGCTAACCATATTGCTTAATCAAGTTTCACCATCGAACCTTAACCATTCCTCCATCGATCATGAAGTCAATCAAGTTGGGGTATAATTATCTCTCAGACCTTAATTGAACCACATTCTCAACTTTGAAATAGTTAAAGCTCACACTTTTAAATAGAACATCGCTTACGCGACTCTCGGATTCGATCTAAGAACCCACTTCCTTTGCAGAAAAATATTGATTATAACGGTAGCGTTACAATCGCTGTTTCCAAATATTTGATTTATAAAACATTGCTTTTGACAACAGCGTTACAATCGCTATCTGGAATTATAGAACATTTATTACAGCAATAGCGTTAAGATCGCTGTTTAGACTTACAAAACATTTATTATAACAGCAGCATTAAAAATCGCTATTTAGAATTTACAAACCATTTTTTATAACAACAACGTTAAAAATCGCTGTTTAGATTTACAAAACATATGTTCTAACGACAACGCTAAAATCGCTGTTTACAATTTACAAAACATTTATTGTAACATAGCGTTATAATCGCTGTTTCAATTTCCAAAACATTAACCAATTGCTTCATAACCATTTCAGTCTACGAAACACTTTCACACTTTATTTTTATGTCCCAAATTTTGGAATAAAAACTCATCGTTTCCATTTTAAACAATTTTCCATTTCCCTTTCCCATTCAAGATCCAATGTGGATTCATATTTCAGATCTAAATTCATATATAGATATTTCACTTGCAAAATATTCCTTTTAAACCATTCACTTAAATCATGAATATATTTCCTTCATATACCATTTGATTCATATTTAAAAATACTATCTTAAACCAAATTTTTAGTTATAACTTCTATTCAAAATTTCTCACATAAGTCTCATTTCTTTTTATTTTAATCTTTTAAAATCTCGTTTAATATTTCCTTGATAATAGCTAAATTTAAAATCTCATTTCAAATATTAGTTTCAAAACCCATTTCCATATCGCTATGCAAAATCAATGTATCCAACGATAAATAATTCAATATATATTCTCATTCATAACAAATTCTTGATTCATTCATTCGAACAGGTTTTCTATTTTCAACTCTATTCAAAATTTAAATTTCTATTTTTGAAAATAAAATTCCTTTTTAACACTCAAATTTCCTTTTCTGTATTTGAAAATATTTTATGGTATTTAAATACCAAAATTCTAGATCAGGGTAGCTCAACCACAAAAAAGTCAATCACCGACTAAAATATCACACCACACATCAAAATCAAGTAAAACAGTAATATAAATATGGAGGAACCCTGTTGAGTCCCTCCAACCTGTTTCCCTACATCCACAGATGTTAATTAACATTAATTAATAACAGAAATAATTATCGATCAACTATATAACCATATCAACCATTCAACCAATTCTATCAACCATTCATTCAAACAATCATCACACAGTATAAAAATAAATTAAAACTCGTTTATATAAAAATATAAACGAGTTAGAGTTAGTGAGTTTACTCACCTTGGTCTGTAATTGCTGGTTTTGCCCTTTTTGTTTCATTTCAAACGTAATAGACTTCTAATAAATTTTTTTCTATGAGATTCCATTAACGCTATTCTCCGCCACTGTAGTATCGTAATGTAGATCCGGATGCTACAATCCCAAGGTAGACTGTTACACCGCATTCTGTTTCCATATGGTCAAGCGATAACCATTATAATTATATGATGGAAATAATTAATTATTATGTTCCTAATTAAAATGGTTAATGTTAATTACATTTATTTTACCCTGAACAGGCCGATGGGAATTTCATGGAAGCTTGCTGCAGTTTGTCCGTCTCCAAGTAATGATGTTGAACATATATAAGCCTAATTGAAACCATCTCCACTTGTAGATCCAGTGTTTCAAAACACATGAACCTGAATACTTTCTTTGCCCAGCTAAATAACAAACCACGCTAATCCACGCTTCAGGAAAACTGTCCAGACCTCCTACTCCACCAATTCCCAATTCCAAACCAATGGTTACATTATCGTGAACTTCTTCTTCTGAGTCAACTATCCTTAACTTTACTTCGTTCTGCACCGTTCAACCAAGCTAACCCCATCAAATTGCGTACAACACCACCCAACCAAAACCACTTCACAACTTTAAAATCCTCACTTCATAACATTTAAATTTCCCCTCTGATTCCAGTTTGGACTTACAGCTTCAAACATGCTTCAACAAATTCACCTTCTTTTACAAGAAATCTTAGAAATGACTTCCACCCCATACATCTGAAACCCATCCCCAATTCATATGCTACCGCTCAGTAACACAAGCTCCTCACCCTTTGCTCTTCACGTGTCCAAGTCTTTATTTTCGTGATGCCTTCTGTTCCCTTCTCAGATTCTTCCTTAACGCAATTTTTTTCCAGACCGCAACTAAACCCAATACTATCGTTAGCATCTCCATCCAATTTTCTATCTTCTCGCTCCCTAGCTTCTCCTCACTATAAAAGCGACTTCTACCATGTCCAGAAAAATACAAACCATCCCCCTCCACTAAAACCCACTGCTCCACCTCTTTAAGCCCATCGAGCCGTCCAACTTTGCCCCTGCCGTGACGGCCGGCTCAGGCTGACCCTATGCCAGAAGCCTCCACGAGCTCGCCCCGCCCCTCGAGCAGATCTCTGACCACATCCAGCTTAACCCATCCTCCAGAATATTGTGAGCCTTGCTTCCCTCAACACCGTGCTAACCTTTATTCCACCCAGATTTACATCAATCGATGTTTACCCTAAGCCCTAGGCGCTGGAGAATTTTAGAGCACCTAAAACCAGATCGAGCTATATAAAATAAATACGAGCTTGGAGCTCTTTCATATGCGATGTAGACAAATCCAAAATTGTAAATTTTCATTGAAGATTGGATTTTTAATTAGTTAATGAGATTTTCGGTTTACCTTTACTGTTTGTTTTCCCTTTCGAATGGGCCTGAAGTGCACAGTATAAATAAGGGGGAAAATGCCTTGGTTTGCACGACACTGTGATGCCTTGGTACGCACGAATTCAAGACTTGGAAAGCACGGGCTGAAAAAGAAAAATCTTGCCAGCCACGCTGTTCTGAAGGGTGAGGTAGCGACTTATATAAATTTAGGCAAATTTTGGTTTGCTACAGGTATGAGTACGTTTTACTTAGAACAGTATACATGACTGTTTGCTTTGATTTATTCAAAATGACTTTTGTGCTATATTCATGATATAAGTTTTCAAAATAATTTGTTGGTAACAAGAGAAATTGAAATGTACTACATACCTTAAGTTTACTCACTAGCAGTGGCATTAATTTAATTTAATTTTTAATTTAAGATGCGTTAGTGTAACAAAATTTCGGTTTTCATCGTTTTGGCTCCATTTGATATAAGCCAGTGTTCATAGTGTTTACGATCTTAGAAGGAAACATTTTATTTTCCAGTAATATAAAACTACTTCTTTATAACAATTGTCATCATTTATTTTTTTCCCTTGATTTTGTTTTTGTTAGTTTAAAAAAAAAATTGTGTAACAACTGTTGATGAACCATGAACCGAGGATTGTAATCTAAAATAAAGATAATATATGTTTCACTTATATCCTTCTATTCGATAACCATTTTATAGTAAACGTACAACGTGTTTTGTCGAGATTCAGTTTTCTGATTATAAAGATTTCGTTTATGTTCGAGCAGCTACATATAGAAGTAACACGCGATCGTGTCCAGTGAGGTACCAGGAACCCAAAAATATAATAACATCGGTAGTTTAACTTATATTTTGAAACCCCAATATATTGATATAGGGTGCAAAATACTCCAAATAAAAAGTTTTTAAAAATTACAGTAAAATTCTAAAAATTAAATTATAACTACGTCTCAAAAGAACCTTGTCCAAATTCAAGACCGATATTTAAATATATTTAAATAACCGTTATGGCTTATATACGATTCCACAGCGACTTTCTGAAAATTTAATTTGGACGTAACTTACAATCTATAAAATGAAATCTTGATTTTTCACTTCCATTAGAAAGATACAGTTCAATAGATTCAAACATTTCTTGTTTCGCTAAAATCCGATTTATTTTGAATCATGTACATTCATTTGAAATTTGAAATCGAATTTTCAAACTATCACGCCATTTTGAACTCGTTTTAATTATATTATAAATTATACGTTTAAATATCATTTTATTAAATAAATTCCTATATATAATTCAAATAAAATATTTAAACAAAAATTAAATATTCAGAATTCGACTGTTAAAAATCCGGGTCGTTACATTCCTTCACCCTTAAAATAATTTCGTCCTCGAAATTGCTAAGGTAGGGAAAATGCCACATACCCTATTAACTAGGTCCATAATTCTTTTTGTTCACTTCTTAACTTCAGTTTAACTGGGCCGATTTATTTCAATTAAAATATTTATTTATTCTTACTAACAAAAAATTTCAAAAATTCTGAAAATTTTCTAACACTTTAAATTCTGAAAATTTTTAGTAGCATCTCTTCTGCACGGCTCAATCGGTACAACCACAACTCGCTTTTCTAGGCCCTCTCCAATCCAAAAGAAAATTAAAAAGCCAAGCGGCTTGCCCCATAGGCTCATAAAATCATCAAACCCAAGTAATATTGTAAACATGTACCTTTTTGTCGGGCATGCTTTTATCTCTTGCATTTGCTCCATTCAATATCTGCTCAACATACATATCCATTTCCAGTTGGTTTTAAATCAATCCAACTTCCAGTTTTTAACTCTCTAATCAACTTCTGATTAGTTCACTCCCATTCTATCCATTCAAATCTGATTTCTATTTAAGTCAATCCACTTATTATATTTGAATCCAATTCAATTCCAATTAACAACATCCAATATATATACAGCTTGCTTATTCATAAGTCGAATTCATATTAATAATTCGAATCTCAACATTTTTCTTTATTTAATTTCATTCGGAATTATTTTTAGTCCAATCCATTTTTTTTAACTTAAGTTAAATCCCAATTCATTTGATCCATTTTGACCATTTTCAATCTATTCAACTTTTACAAGTTAAACAATTCCAGAATTCAAATTCCTGTGTTTTATTTCAAATTAGTTTGAAATCATATATATTTATACACATATTTATAATCAACTCAATTCAAAACATTTGAATTTCTAAATCATCATTTCCTTTTCAAACAAAATTTTTCATTCCTAAATTACTATGGCAGCAATCCATCACTCAGAAACTCGAAAATGAATATCGATAATGTCGCGACCCATTATCAGAATTATTTTCTCGCCACTGAAGTGATTTCAGTGCTTAATCATTTTCAAAAATCCATTCAAAATCATCCTTATTCAAAAATTCTTCAAAGTAATGTTAGATTACTTTAAAAATACTTCAGAAAATATTTCTAAACAACCGGGATTTAAAATTCCATATTTTGGTTTGAATTCAATTCTAGTTTATCTTGGTTATATAACCATTTCAATATTTTTATAATTCCATTTGATCAACAAATCTATATAGTATAATATTTCAGAAATTATTCCTTTTATATCAAAGTAATTTTGGGAAAATTATTCCATTTACCCACTTTAAAAGCAATACTGTATCTAATTGCTTTGTTCGAGAGTTTAGAAACACCTATCGATACAGTTGTACATCCTGTATTGACCAGAATTCATAAAACTCAACAAACTAGTCAACACAATATAAAACAATTTTTATATCAATTCTAAAAACACGCTCACTCGTATATATACATTCAAACTCAATCTAGGGTGTTACTAATCCCATCTCTATTGAGTCATGCCACAGAGCCAAGGTTAGTACTCAACCTTCAGCTCTGATACCAAATGTAATGGCCCGAATTTCCGTACCCTTTGAGTTGAATAAATACACCACACGTCCAACCCAAATTTCACAGAAATATGAATCATTATTAGAAAGAAGTTAGAGGATGAGAAATAGAAAGAAAGAAATATTAGAATAGAAGAAAACGAAGATCACAACTCATAGCGGAACGAATAAAATATATTAGATAACATAGCTTTGAAATACAAATTAGTAACTGTATATAAACATACCATTATCAGAGCACAACGGTTATCCTTGGAATAGTTATAAACACCTATTTCCAGATACAACATAGTACACAGCGGAAAGTATGATAGTCTATAGCTAAGTGGTGAAGCCTCCTGCTTCAATCTCCTCCAGGTGAATCTATAAAATCCCAACTACTTGACTGCCCGTACAAATTTGGGCACCCAAGAGTTTAGGGAAAACAAAACAAAATAAACTATGGGTCAGTCATGGGACTGGTGTGAGTAAACTCCAACCATTTGTATAACTTTCAAAATCTTTTTCAAAGAAATGATAATCGTAAGACCGATCCACACATAAACACGGATGGTTTTTACCTTACGATAACCCAAAACATTTTGATATCAAAATCTGGTGGTATTATAATAGTGTCTAACTCAAATAAATTGAATCTAGCGGAACGCTTGCATCTCACGCTCCATATATAATATAAAATCAAAAACTGCAGGGCGCTTATTGGAGATTGGATTTCCAACATGACAACCTTCCGATAGTGTATCTCTAGACGCGAATACACTGGGTTCAACAAGAACTTCTTGCAACCCGGCCCACACATGACCGACCACTCATTTCGCTTGAGTGTATCGGATGTATATCATCAATGGTTGGGATCAGTAACCGTTTCCCTAAAGGGACAACATCGATAGATTAAAGAACAAATGGAATTTCTCTAGATAGGTGATTATACATCCTAATGGGAGCGACCCACATAGCCATAATGCCTGCCAGATTTTTGTCAATTCCCGGTTGTGAGGCTTAAGGTTTAAATTATCTTCCAGAACATCTGGCCACCATTCACTTTGAATGCCACATCGTCATACCCTCCAAATCACAAATTGATTTCCCCCAAAAATACCACGGGTATAAAGCTAAGAGAAATGAATTCCTCTGCCACCAAACGCAAGTACGTTGAAGAGATCAACTTACGCGATCTGTTAGATATACTCTGTCATACATTCGTCCATTCACGTTGTCCTGGGACTGGACAAACCGAAGGCACTATCCTGTAAACAGGATAGCCCTTGCATAACTCCGTCTTCAATTATTTTCATCATATTCGATCGCAACACTAACGTTCATACAGAGTGGTTTCAGATACTGGATCTGATCCCGGTCTCTCCGTATTGACGACGGAAAATGGTCAAAAACTTTGATAGTCGGTGATTTAACTATCAAAGAATAATCAGTGTGCAACCAACGATCTTATTTCCAGGTAGGAATTCGATCGATTAATCATAAATCAACATTGGCCCCTTTAAATCAATTCCTTATTATATTATTATTTACAATTCCCATTTTCCCATCTTTCGTATTCCTTTGAAGCTTGATTTCCCCTATCGATTCTTTGAAAAATATTTCAATGTTATAATTCCTTTATTTGAGAAAATATTTCTTATTTTAGTTAGAAAACATTTCTAAATATTCACGATTCCTTATTTCCTATACGCAAAAAATATACTTTATTAATATCCGAAAATACTTCCAATTCTATTTCTAAATTCCTGGTTGACTGATTCATTTCATTTTCTACAAGTAGAAAATATTTCTTACTTTATTGGAAAACATTTCAAATTAACGCGATGTTATAAACATCGTTATTATAACTCAACCCACTAATCAGTTATTAGCTAACCATATTGCTTAACCAAGTTTCACCATCGAACCTTAACCATGCCTCCATCGATCATGAAGTCAATCAAGTTGGGGTATAATTACCTCTCAGACCTTAATTGAACCACATTCTCAACTTTGAAATAGTCAAAGCTCACACTTTTAAACAGAACATCGCTTACGCGACTCTCGGATTCGATCTAAGAACCCACTTCCTTTGCAGAAAAATATTGATTATAACAGTAGCGTTACAATCGATGTTTCCAAATATTTGATTTATAAAACATTGCTTTTAACAATAGCATTACAATCGCTATCTGGAATTATAGAACATTTATTATAGTAATAGCGTTAAGATCGCTGTTTAGATTTACAAAACACTTATTATAACAGTAGCGTTAAAAATCGCTGTTTAGAATTTAAAAACCATTTATTATAACAACAGCGTTAAAAATCGCTGTTTATATTTACAAAACATATGTTCTAACGACAGCGCTAAAATCTCTGTTTACAATTTACAAAACATTTATTATAACATAGCGTTATAATCGCTGTTTTGATTTCCAAAACATTAACCAATTCCTTTATAACCATTTCAGTCTATGAAACACTTTCACACTTTATTTTTATATCCCAAATTTTGGAATAAAAACTCATCGTTTCCATTTTAAACAATTTTCCATTTCCCTTTCCAGTCAAGATCCAATGTGGATTCATATTTCAGATCTAAATTCATTTATAGATATTTCACTTGCAAAATATTCCTTTCAAACCATTCACTTAAATCATGAATATATTTCCTTCATATACCATTTGATTCATATTTAAAAATACTATCTTAAACCAAAATTTTAGTTATAACTTCTATTCAAAATTTCTCACATAAGTCTCATTTCTTTTTATTTTAATCTTTTTAAAATCTCGTTTAACATTTCCTTGATAATAGCTAATTTTTAAATCTCATTTCAAATATTGGTTTCAAAACCCATTTCCATATCTCTATGCAAAATCAATGTATCCAACGATAAATAATTCAATATATATTCTCATTCATAACAAATTCTTGATTCATTCATTTGAACAGGTTTTCTATTTTCAACTCTATTCAAAATTTAAATTTCTATTTTTGAAAATAAAATTCCTTTTTAACACTAAAATTTCTTTTTCTATATTTGAAAATATTTTATGGTATTTAAATACCAAAATTCTATATCAGGGTAGCTCAACCACAACAAAGTCAATTACCGACTATATATATCACACCACACATCAAAATCAAGTAAAACAGTAGTATAAATATTGAGGAACCCAGTTGGGTCCCTCCAACCTGTTTCCCTGCATCCACAGATGTTAATCAACATTAATTAATAACAGAAATAATTTTCGATCAACTATATAACCATATCAACCATACAACCAATTTTATCAACCATTCATTCAAACAATCATCACACAGTATAAAAATAAATTAAAACTCGTTTATATTAACATATAAACGAGTTAGAGTTAGTGAGTTTACTCACCTTGGTCTGTAATTGCCAGTTTTGCCCTTTTTGTTTCATTTCAAATGAAATAGACTTCTAATAATTTTTTTCTATAAGATTCCATTAACACTATTCTCCGCTACTGTAGTATCCCAATGTAGATCCGGATGCTACAATCCCAAGGTAACCTGTTACGCCGCATTCTGTTTCCATATGGTCAAGCGATAACCATTATAATTATATGATGGAAATAATTAATTATTATGTTCCTAATTAAAATGGTTAATGTTAATTACATTTGTTTTACCCTGAACAGGCCGACGGGAATTTCATGGAAGGTTGTTGCAGTTTGTCCATCTCCAAGTGATGATGTTGAACATATATAAGCCTAATTGAAACCATCTCCACTTGTAGATCCAGTGTTTCAAAACACATGAACCCGAATACTTCCTTTGCTCAGCTAAATAACAAACCACGCTAATCCACGCTTCAGGAAAACTGTCCAGACCTCCTACTCCACCAACTACCAATTCCAAACCAATGGTTACATTATCGTGAACTTCTTCTTCCGAATCAACCGTCCTCACCTTTACTTCGTTCAGCACCGTTCAACCAAGCTAACCCCATCAAATTGCGTACAACACCACCCAACAAAAACCACTTTGCAACATTAAAATCCCAACTTCACAATATTTAAATTTTCTCTCTGATTCCAGTTTGGACTTACAGCTTCAAACATGCTTCATCAAATTCACCTTCGTTTACAAGAAATCTTAGTAATGACTTCCACCTAATACATCCGAAACCCGTCCCCAATTCATATGCTACCGCTCAGCAACACAAGCTCCTCACCCTTTGCTCTTCAGGTGTCCAAGTCTCCATTTCTGTGATGCCTTCTGTTCCCTTCTCAGATTCTTCCTTAATGCAATTTTTTTCCAGACCGCAACTAAACCCAATACTATCGTTAGCATCTCCATCCAATTCCCTATCTTCTCGCTCCCTAGCTTCTCCTCACTATTAATGCGACCTCTACCATGTCCAGAAAAATACGAACCACCCCCCTCCAGTAAAACCCACTGCTCCACCACTTTAGGCCCATCGGGCCGTCCAACTTTGCCCCTACCGTGACGGCCAGCTCAGGTCGACCCTATGCCAGAAGCCTCCACGAGCTCACCCCGCCCCTCGACCAGATCTCCGACCACCTCCAGCTTAACCCATCCTCCAGAATACCGTGAGCCTTGCTTCACTCAACACCGTGCTAACCTTTATTCCACCCAGATTTACATCAATCGATGTTTCCGTAAGCCCTAGGCGCTGGAGAATTTTCGAGCACCCAAAACCAGATCGAGCCGTATAAAATAAATATGAGATTGGAGCTCTTTCATACGCGATGTAGACAAATCCAAAATTGTAAATTTTCATTGAAGATTGGATTTTTAATTAGCTAATGAGATTTTCGGTTTACCTTTACTATTTGTTTTCCCTTTCGAACGGGACTGTAGTGCACAGTATTAATAAGGGAAAAAATGCCTTGGTTTGCACGGCACTGTGATGCCTTGGTACGCACGAATTCAAGACTTGGAGAGCACGGGTTGAAAAAGAAAAATCTTGCCATCCACGCTGTTCTGAAGGGTGAGGTAGCGACTTGTAAAAATTTAGGCAAACTTTGGTTTGCTACAGGTATAAGTACGTTTTACTTAGAACAGTAAACATGACTGTTTGCTTTGATTTATTCAAAAAGACTTTTGTACAATATTCATGATATAAGTTTTAAAAATAATCTGCTGGTCACAAGAACAATTGAAATGTACTATATACCTTAAGTTTACACACTAGCAGAAAATACCTTGGGAGTGGCATTAATTTAATTTAATTTTTATTTTATTTTAAGATGCGTTGGTGAAACAAAATTTCGGTTTTCATTGTTTTAGTTCCATTTGATATAAGCCAGTGTTCATAGTGTTTACGATCTTAGAAGGAAACATTTTATTTTCCAGTAATATAAAACTATTTCTTTATAACAATTGTCATCATTTATTTTTTCCCTTGATTTTGTTTTTGTTAGTTTTAAAAAAACTTTTGTGTAACAACTGTTGATGAACCATGAACCGAGGATTGTAATCTAAAATAAAGATAATATATGTTTCACTTATATCCTTCTATTCGATAACCATTTTATAGTAAACCGTACAACGTGTTTTGTCGAGATTAAGTTTTCTGATTATAAAGATTTCATTTATGTTCAAGCCGCTACAGACAGAAGTAAGAATGCGATCGTGTCTAGTGAGGTACCATGATCCCAAAAATATAATAACATCTGTAGTTTAACTTATATTATGAAACCCCAATATATTGATATATGGTGCAAAATACTCCAAATAAAAAGTTGCGTATTTAATTAATTAAAAATTAAAGTAAAATTTTAAAAATTAAATTATAACTACGTCTCAAAAGAACCTTTTCCAAATTCAAGACCGATATTTAAATATATTTAAATAACCGTTATGGCTTATACACGATTCCACAGCAACTTTCTGAAAATTTGATTTGGACGTAACTTACAATCTATAAAACGAAATCTCTATTTTTCACTTCCATTAGAAAGATACAGTTCAATAGATTCAAACGTTTCTTGTTTCGCTAAAATCCAATTTATTTTGAATCCTGTACATTCATTTGAAATTTGAAATCGAATTTTCAAACTACCGCGCCATTTTGAACTCGTTTTAATTGTATTATAAATTATATGTTTAAATATCGTTTTATTAAATAAATTCCTATATATAATTCAAATAAAATATTTAAACAAAATTTAAGTATTCATAATTCGACGGTTAAAATCCGGGTCATTACAAGGCGGCTACGTATTTGAATGCTAGGGTTTAGTATTTTCATCGTATTTATATCTTATTTTCTATATTATTTAATTATTGAATTAAAATAAAACCCGTTAACCTATAGGATCCCAAATCCCGCTCAGATAATAACTCCACTAGGCAAATACCCCCGTTCTGGAAGCAATGGGCTAGGTCTTGTCAACCCAAATGATCGTCTTCAGCCTATTTAATTTAATTTAATATCTAAATTATTTATTTAATTAATTCTATCTTACATTTAAATTTACCGGGGCCACATACGACCTCTAAAAATTCTAGAAAAATTATTTCCAGTTATGTTTTGACGATACGGTTCTAACAAGACTAATTTCATCGAATTTCGAGACCGTTTGAAAAATGGCTAATTTCTGGTCGATTCCATTTGATTGAAACTGACAAAACACGTTTTCTTTTGCCACGCTCACATATTAATTCGAAAAATTATTAAAATTGAAGCCTAGCAATAATTTGACATTCCGGTTCCAACAAAAGTGGTTTCATCAAAAACGGGGGTCGTACGAAAAATGACTATTTTTAGTATTAAAATATATATATGAATTCTACATCGACTATTTTGAATTTTAAACTGGGCATAACTTTTGATTCCCGCTATGAAATTTCAATTTTTCGAATTCGTTGAAAAGATATTTTAAAATAGATTCTAATATTTTTGGTTTCACTAAAATCCAATTTATTTTGCATCCTGAACAGTCAGTCAAATTTCAAACTCAAATTTTCAAACTACCGCGCTATTTCTAACTCCTTTTATAATTAAAATAAAATTTATTCGTTTTAACTTCGATCTAAATAATTTTTTTTAGTCATTATTATTTAAAATAAATTATTTTAACCATTAAAATTTCTAAATAAAATTTTTAAATTGGTTCCAAAATTCTGGGTTGTTACAAACAACCTCTAATCCACATCCTAATCCTAATATCGAATCAAACAATGAATGTAAATCTATAGATCGAAGCTTGAACTTTGTGAAGCCAGCGTCCGAATATGTTTTTGTTCTCGAAAACATATATAATAAATTTGAAGAGATTTGGAGTAATATGATTGCATTGATTCCAATACATTACAGATTATCTACTATCAAGCAGAAGGAATATGTATCGAGAGTTTGGAAACCCTCTGGTATTTTTAATATTCATGTATCTCCCAGCTATAACTTTGTTGTTCAATTCAAAAAAGCATCAGCTTATTTGCATGTACTTGAGAGTTCAACATACTCGTACTTTGGTAGACTTTTATTGATCGAAGCGTGGCATCCTGGCTATGATTTTAATCAAAAACAGAGTGATGAGGTTCAGATTTGGGTTAAATTGTTAGAACTTCCCATGGAGGTTTGGACAAAGGATGCTATGCAAATGATAACAAGTTTTATATCAAGACCAGTACTGATAGATGAAAATACAATTGAAAAAATATTTACTAAATATGCAAGAGTTTATTTTTATATTGATACTCATACTGAATTAAAAATAGAAATTCCAATTTTGCTACATAATGGTATTAAGAGTAATATTCCTGTTGAGTATGAGTATGTGTGCCTATTAATTGTCTTCAATGTCATTTATTTGGGCAACTCATGAAGTGACTAAAGTTCCTCGTTGGATTCCTCCTGATATTCATAATAATTCAAATGAAGTAGCTGAAGAGCAAGGCAATACCAATGAAGATTCAGAGCAATTGCATAAAACTTCAGAGAATGAATCAACCCATAATTCTTCGGATTTTCAAAAAGGACAGAGCTCCTCTGAACTAGTTGATGATCTTGATTTCTTGAATGACAATGTACCTGATAAAGTGATGCAAAGTGAATTAAATATAGTGGCCGATGCTATTGAGGAAGTGGGTAAATTGAAAAATAAATGTAAACAGATTGATGTTTCTCATGGTTGGTAAAAATGCTCATTATATGAAAGGTAACATAACAGTGGAATCTGCTTCATTCATTGCTCCTTCTAAAAGAAATACCAGGGGCTCATCTTCGATTAAATGACATTACTAGCCTAGAATGTCAGGGTAATGAACACACCTTCTTGTATGAAGGATATGTTTAATCTCCTAAATATTACTAAATCAACTTTGGTTGGTGTTGGAAATGTTTTACAAACATTAAGTGAATTATTAAATTTTTTGGAATAAGTGCATGAATGGCTCCTATGGGTGAATAGCCCCACATCATGGGATTATATGAAAGAGGCAAGTATTTATACTTGTTTCTAAGAAATTATGTTGGGGCCTTGGGCTCCCAATACATACCATGCATCATGACCACCACATGCGCGCGCACGACCGACCAACTTGACTCAACTCGACCCGACCCGATCTGGTTCAGTTCGGGCTCGGGCTTGGGCTTTGTGGTGTAGACACTTATATTTTGGACCATAAAACACTGAAATTTGGAACCATTTTTCTTGTGGAAAATTATTTATGCACCGACAATATTTCTGCAACGGTAATTTTTCTGTAATTGTACATTTTGTTCTGTAATTTCAGGTAGATCCGACTTTTTCTCCCAAACCCTAATTCTCGTCCTATATATGGTCCTCATCTATAAACGAGAATACACACCGAATAATACATTATCTTCTTGCCTCCGCCATTACAGTTTTCTTTCAGAAATTCTCGAGCAGTATTTTAATTTCGAAAGTGCAAATCTGCACTGGTTTGTTGTGTAAGCAAATCAGTTGTTGCTTTTAGAGGCTATTTTATCCTAGAGGCGGCGGCGAAAGTACAAATTGGTTTGCATCTCTGGCCAGATCGCCGAATCGTCTTCAAGAAAGCGACCTAGTCCGCGACTCAGCCATTGTTTCCCAACAATTTGAAGACGATCTGAAACAATGGCTTCGAACTCAACCGTAGACGATGCCGCTCCACCCTCTTCTTTCCAGAACCCTCTCGTGACTGTTGCTCCATTCAAATTCGAAGGCTTGCATTTCAAGCGATGGCGTCAGAAGATGGAGTTCTTCCTCACGATCAGAAAAGTTGTGGCTGCGCTGACTACTGACAAACCGCAGCTACCAGATAAACCTGACGAGGCTGATGCAGCGAAGATGGCATCATTGACTGAAAAGTCAAAGCAACTGCAGACCTGGACTGAACAGGATTACTCATGCAAGAATTTCATTCTGAATGGACAGAGCGATGACTTGTATGATTACTACAATTCAGATGAAAAGACAACAAAGGAGATCTGGGAAGCACTGAAGAAGAAGTATGATACAGAGGAGGCAGGGGCAAAGAAATATGTTGTAAGTCGCTACCTAAAGTACCAGATGACTGATGATAGATCGGTTGTGATGCAGTCTCATAAGCTGCAGAAAATAGCCCATGAGACCATCTCCGAAGTTATGGCATTGGGCGAACAGTTTCAAATTGCTGTTATCATTGACAAATTACCCCCTGGTTGGAAAGATTTTAAGAATGTTTTACGACATAAGACTAAGGATTTTTCCTTAGAAAGCTTGACCACGCGCCTCCATATTGAGGAGGAGGCATGCATTTAGGACCAGAAAGAAGAGGTGTTGATTGTCAATAACAACAATACTAAAAAGACCACACCCGCTGTTCTGAAACCGAATCATAATTCTTTTAATAATCAGAACATGCGCAACAAACAGAATGGGAATCCGCAAGGAAACCCAAAAGGATAGCAGAAACCAGCCCAAAAGAATGATTTTGGACAGTTGTTTCTATGTTACAACTGTGGAAAACCAGGTCATATGGCACGAAAGTGTCGGAACAGGCCAAGCTCTACACCGCAGGCTAACCTGACTGAAGAGCCACTTACGGCTATGATTACTGAGATTCACCTTGTTAGTGGATCAGAGGGTTGGTGGGTAGGCATTAGTGCTTCTCGCCATGTCTGCTACGATTGTGGCTTGTTCTCTACATACACGGCTGTTGAAAATCAAAAAGTGTTGTTGGGAGATTCTCACACCACTAAAGTTGCAGGGATTGGCAATGTGGAAATTAAGTTTGCCTCTGGAAAGACTGTAATTCTAAAAGATGTTTTGCATACTCTAGAGATTAGGAAGAATCTGGTTCCTGGCTTTCTCCTTAATAAGGCTGGATTCACTCAAGTTATTGGGGTTGATTTGTATACCCTAACTTATAAGGGAACTTTTATGGGAAAGGGTTATGCTTGTGAGGGTATGTTTAAATTGAATGTTGAAACTAATAAAGTGACTACCTCTACTTATATGTTGTGTGATTTTAATATTTGGCACTCTAGGTTATGTCATGTTAATAAACGAATAATTCACAACATGAGCACCCTAGATATGATTCCAAAAATGACAGAATTCGAAATTGATAAATGTGAATTCTGTACACAAGAAAAAATCACAAAGAAACCCCATACATCTGTTGATAGAGTTTCAGAACCCTTAGACTTGATTCATTCTGACATATGTGAACTTGATGGTACTTTGACTAGACAAGGACATCGTTATTTTATCACTTTTATTGATGACTGTTCTGATTTCACATATGTATACCTTATGAAAAATAAAAGTGATGCTTTTGACATGTTTAAAACATTCAAAACAGAGATTGAGAATCAAGAAAATAGGAAAATCAAGAGACTTCGTAGTGATAGAGGAACAAAATATGAATCTAATTCAATTCTGGATTTCTATAAACTACATGGTATAGTACACGAGAGAACTACACCCTATTCTCCTGAAATGAACGGTAAAGCAGAAAGGAAAAATAGGACCTTTACCGAATTAGTAGTTGCCATCCTATTAAATTCTGGTGCAGCAAAACATTGGTAGGGGGACATTTTATTGACTGTATGCTATGTTCTGAATAGAATCCCCAAATCTAAAAATAAAATTTCTCCTTATGAAATTTTAAAGAATGATAAACCCAATGTCTCATAATTTAGAACTTGGGGTTGTTTAGCATATATTCGCATTCCAGACCCTAAGAGAATAAAATTGGCAAGTAGAGCATATGAATGTGTATTTATAGGCTATGCTATTAATAGCAAAGCATATAGATTTTATGACCTTAATGCAAATAATATAATTGAATCAAATGATGCCGATTTTTATGAAACTAAATTTCCTTTTAAATTAAGGAATATTGGGGGCACTTCAAGTACGCTTATTAGAACAGAACTTAATGAAAATTTTGAAGCTAAACCTACAAGAAGTAAAAGAGAAAAACCATAAAAGATTTTGGTTCAAAT
The DNA here is from genome assembly GCA_030737875.1 of Allium sativum. Classification (NCBI taxonomy): domain Eukaryota; kingdom Viridiplantae; phylum Streptophyta; class Magnoliopsida; order Asparagales; family Amaryllidaceae; genus Allium; species Allium sativum. The sequence goes on along the minus strand of CM060913.1, from coordinate 1,037,419,677 downwards.
TTTTATGCTTTTACTATTGAGGAGGATCCCATAAACCTCCAAGAGGCCTTATCTTCCTTAGATGCCGATTTTTGGCAAGAGGCTATAAAAGATGAGATGGATTCTTTAGAATCCAGTAAGACTTGGCACTTTGTAGATTTACCCTCCGGTTGTAAGTCTATAGGTTGTAAATGGGTACTTAAAAAGAAATTAAAACCTGATGGCACTATTGATAAATATATAGCACGACTAGTAGCCAAAGGTTTTAAACAAAAAAAAATATAGATTTCTTTGACACATTTTCACCTGTTACTAGAATCACTTCCATTCGGGTATTAGTTTCACTTGCCTCTATTCATAATTTGTTAATACACTAAATGGATGTGAAAACCACATTTTTAAACGGTGAATTAGAGGAAGAAATTTATATGGACCAGCCTGAAGGATTTGTGGTACATGGTCAAGAACATAAAGTATGCAAATTAGGTAAATCATTATATGGTTTAAGACAAGCACCTAAACAATGACATGAAAAATTTGATAACTAAATCATTTCACATGGTTTTAAAGTTAACGAAAGTGACAAATGCATTTATTACAAATCTGAGGATGACATTTACACTATTATGTGCCTTTATGTAGATGACCTACTCATTTTTGGGTCAAACATTCATGCCATAAACTCATTCAAATCCTTATTAAGTGCCTATTTTGATATGAAAGATCTAGGTGACGCGAGTGTAATCCTTGGTATTAAAATTACTAGGTCAGAAAAGAGACTTTCTTTAGATCAATCTCATTACATTGAGAAGATACTAAAGAAATACAATTACTTTGACTGTAAACCTGCAAGTACACCATATGATCACAGTGCAAAGTTATTCAAGAACTGTAACGACCCGTATTCTACGCATCATAGGATCGTAGAATATTTATTTCTTTCTCATACGAAATCGTATGGTCATGTAACTTTGGGAGGCGACTATTGGGGTCATTTCCCATGTTCATGATTTTTCCCGATTTTTTAAATGACCATTTTACCCCTAGTTGGTACTGTTTTGGCCATAACTTTTGACTGGAAAGGAATTTTGACCTGACACCACTTCCATTGACTCTGGATGATGGTTTACAATTCCGTAGAGTGGTCACATTAGCCAAACGGACTCACCGTTTGGGAGATATGGCTGAAACAAGTTTCAGATAGTGAAAAACAGCTTAATTGGGCTTAACCGGGTGATTAACAGCTAGGCCCAAAGGGGATTTCGGGATTAGGGTGAGTAGGAGGCTGAAATCAGTTAGAGAACGATCTTATCCTCATTTCCCACCTGCCACTTTCGTTCTTGAACCCTAACAATGGCTGCCAACATCTAGAAACATCCCCAAATCACTTTCTAATCAAGTTTTGGCTTAATCTACATCAAATTAAGGAGAGAAAACACGAAAGCAAGGTTAGAGCTGCCGTTAGACACCAGTATTCACCCAAATCAGCAAGGTTTCAGTTCTGAGAATTTTATTTGTGGCGAAGGTGAGTGATTAGCATTGTTTTGACACTAATTACAGTTAATTAAGGGTAATTAGTGAAGATTAGCGAATTTATACATTAATAAATTCTGGAAAAATATCTATAAATTTGAAAATAATATTTTATGCCACTGGTAGAAATTTGGTTTAATTTGATTAAGTTTTGTTAACCATATGATTAGTTTTGCTTAAACATGCTTAAGGAAAATATGGGGTTTTGGGTATATTTGATCCATTTTGACACATAAATTCATTGTTTTGGTGTTTGTGGTTAGTTTGCTACGTTGTTATGACTGTTTTGAATGATTTGTGGTTGATTAGAATAGCTAGATTGGTCGAAAACGTCGTCGAATGGCGTAAACAAGTTGCTGGAAAAAGTTGCAGAAAGTTGTGCAGGGTTTCGGATTGGATCGGGTATGGGCTCGGATCGGATAGGGGAGCTGGGCAAGGAATCCGACCCAAACTGGAATCTGGCACAAAAGAAGTTTGGCAAGAAGGAAGGCCATTTCTTAGAGTTGGAATTGGACAGAGGATCGGATCGGAGCTATGGAGCAGGATCGGATCGGAGTAGGCTAGGGAGCGGATCAGATCGGAGTAGGCTAGGGAGCGGATCGGATCGGAGCTAGGGAGCGGATCGGATCGGAGCAAGCAAGCGAGCGGGATCGGATCGGGCAAATGGAGAAGAAAAGGATCGGATCGGGGGAACTTAGAGGGGAGCAACCACCGAACCGAGCAGAGGATGGGCACTATACTTCCGAACCGAACCGAGAAGGGATGGAGCACTGATCCAGGCATGGACTAGGACCACCGAACCGAACCGAGCAGGAAGGTTACACCGAACTGAACCGAGCTAGACGAGGAGCACCGAACCGAACCGTACGTGAGCTATTACTACTATGCGATGACTTTTCTGAAGACCAACTCCAATTCAATCAAAACTCGAGGTGCAAAGGAAGTCCAAATGAGGAGCCTTGACTCAGGATCCAGTTGGGAACCAATGAGTGGGCTTTGCTGCGGGACGTGTGCCAAGGGGCTATCGATGTCTATGACTTTGGATCACTATGTATGGGAGGTACGTGAACGGATTCAGGGCCACAGTGGCCTAGGTACGACTAAAGGGCTATAGACCAATGAAGTGGGGTCATTTGTAAAGATTTGGTCATGACTCCATGTGGTAAGCTTGGTAGTAGCAGTAGTTGTACAAGTTGAACTCCGTCACTACTTCGATGGGTCTAGTGATGGACAGTGGTGGACATCGTATGCTTTACGCACTGAGTGAGAGATGTGAGAATGGTTGCTATGGTTGATTTGGTTGCCACCCTTATGACATGCACACCCCACCCCCGTATTCTTTACACTATTTATTATGGCACCTTAGAGTATTGTACGGTATGTGGTACTAACTCTTTGGTTGCAGGTCCAGGTTCAGGTATGGTTTAGTATACCTGTTATTGTTCTGTTTAGATGCTTATTGCTCATACCAGGCTTTATGTCTGACCCAGAGTTTTATGTCTCCTCCTCTTATTACTCTGGGTGCTCACACAAGCAGACTAGAGACAGGTTAGCTGGTGATGCACGGGTAGATGATCCGGAGACGAGCAGGAGGCTTCCATGTATGATATATATAGTATTCTCCCTGTGTTGTTGAAGATCACTGCTTTGTCATTAGTAGTGCATCTTCTACTTCAGTTTTCTTTTGTTTTAGAAACAGTAAATTTGGAAAGTTGTAATAAGCTGTATTTGGATTTCCGCTGCTCTGATGTTGATGTTGATTTTAGTTATCATCTTATGCACTGTCTCGCCTGTTTTATGTCAAGTATGTTATTATTATATTTTATTCCATGCGCTGTGAGACATTCTACAGGTTCCTCGTTAGTTAATTCCCTTCTTTCCTTTCTTCTGACGACTGTTCTGTGCTAATCGGGCATGTGTACAGCGCACTTTCAGAGGAAATGCCGGCTGGTGCGGGGCGGGCTGTCACACTTGGTGTCAGAGCTCTAGGTTGCGTAGTTAACCTAGGAAAGTTATCAGGGAGAGATAATATACGTATATGAGAGAGCGTATTTGTGATTACTTTGGTTTTTAAAAGCTATATATGTATATACTATTAGTATTATAAGGGTGAAGTCGTACTGTACTAGCACCACGATGGGGTCGTTAATCGTTTCCTTTTACAGATTGATGATGAGCCGATATGCTAGAGGTACCGGTAGAGGGGCCAATAATGGGAATGCTGCTGACATGAGGACGATGTTTACTGACCTCATGAGAGAGATGCTTAGGGATGTGCAGAGGGCAGCTCCCAGTGGTGGAAATGGTGGTGGTCCAATAATGCAGGCGCCGAGGGTCGACTTCGCCAAGCCGAATAAGGATTATACTAGCCTTGGTGGGAAGCCGTTCCACGGAACGGAGTCGGGTACGGATGTTCAGGATTGGTTGGATAGTTGCGAACGTATCTTCGAGGATTTCGGTATCGAGGATGCGATGAAGAGAAAGCTAGCGTCCCGTCAGCTGCAAGGGCGGGCAATGAATTGGTGGAATGCTATAAAGGCAGCTACTCCCGAAGATCAGATGACTTAGGAGCAGTTTAAGGTTCGCTTTAGCGAGAAGTTCATTCCAGCTGCTCAGAAGTCGGTGTTGTTTAAGAAATTCTTGGAGCTCAAGCAGAATGGCAGAGCTGTCTCGGAGTATATTGCTGAATTCGACACTTTGTCGAAGTATGGGTTATCTCTTATTGATACTGCCGAGAAGAAGAATGAGAAATTCATAACTGGTTTGGATCAGTACTTGGGGGAAAGGCTCATTAACCACATCGATGAGACGTTTGAATCGATTGTGGGGAAAGCATTGAGATCAGAAAGTCTCTACCCTAAGCCGAAGAATGAGGTTGCATCTGCAGAGGAACCAAAGCCACAAGTAAGTGGTAGAGGCAAGGGTGGTTCCCAGAACAAGAGAAAGCAGAGTCAAACTAAGGATGGTCAGAAGAAAAAGAATAAGCAAGATGTTGAGTGCTTCAGCTGTGGTAAGAAGGGCCATTATGCTAGTAATTGTCGGGCCAAGCCAGCGGATAGGAAGTGCTTCAACTGTGGCCAAATGGGACATCACAAGGACAAGTGTCCGCAACCCCCCAAAGAAAAGCAAATGGTGAAAGCATATGCCCTTAATGCTATTCCTTCTTCGTCGAATGCCCCAACTGCGGCGGAGAAAGGAAAGAATGTCGTCATTCAAGGTATGCTTTCTGTTTATGATGTTCCTGTTAGAGTTTTTTTTGATACCGGAGCTTCCAGTTCTTTCATATCTAGTGACATGGTAGGTAGGTTGGGATTGGAGCCCGAGATTGTCGATAGACCTTTAGTAGTGACGAACCCGGTTGGCGGTTCGATTAGCCTTAGCATGCTTTGTCGTAATGCGGTCTTATCGAGTCATGGGTGCATGTTTGTTTGTGATTGCTTTGTTTTGGGCTTTACTGGGTTTGGCATTATTTTGGGAGTAGATTGGATCCAAAGATACGGGGTGGTGGTAGACTGTGAGGGCTTTTTGGTGACAGCTAGAGCGGATGATGGGCGGAGGATAGTGTTTGGTGGTCTACCCGGTGAGGGGGTATTGGCTAGTTTTCTAAACTCCCTCGACATTCCGCATAGTGAGTTGTCAGGTTTGCCCATGATTGGCCAGTATCCGGATGTTTTCGAAGAAGTGACCGGGCTTCCACCATGTCGAGAGATTGAGTTCCGTATTGATTTGCTGAAAGATGCCAGACCTATAGTGATGCCACTTCGTCATATGGCACCAAGGGAGCAGCGAGAGCTCGAGGTGCAAGTCAGCGATCTTTTGAAGAAGGGATTTATCAGAAGGAGTGTTTCTGAATGGGGAGCACCAGTTGTGTTTGCTACCAAGGTGGATGGTTCCCTTCAGTTGTATGTAGACTACCGCGAGTTGAATAAAGTGACGAGGAAGAACAAGTATCCTCTACCGCGGATAGATGATTTGTTCGATCAGTTGAGTGGCGCGAGAGTATTTTCTCAGTTGGATCTCGCGATAGGTTTTCATCAGCTTAGAGTGGAAGCTGAGAGTATAGCTAAAACGGCATTTCGAACGCCGTCTGGATTTTATGAGTGGTTGGTCATGCCATTCGGGCTGACCAATGCCCTAGCATATTTTGTGGATCTTATGAATAGGGTATTCAGAGATCAGTTGAATAAGTTTGTCCTTGTGTTCATTGATGATATTTTGGTCTATTCGAGGACAGTGGAAGAACACAAGGAACATTTAAGAATAGTGATGGAGGTGTTGAGAAAACACCAGTTGAAAGCAAAGCTTTCTAAGTGTCACTTCTGGAGAAGGGAAGTGAGGTTCTTGGGCCATGTTGTTTCAGAGAATGGTATCGTCGTGGATCATGCGAAGGTGGCTGCGATACAAGATTGGTCTACGCCTAAGAATGCAACGGACATAAGAAGTTTCTTGGGGTTAGCTGGATATTATCGTAAGTTTATCCAAGGTTTCTCTAAGATAGCAGCACCATTGACCCAGTTGACCAAGAAGGATCAAGCTTTTGTCTAGGATGAAAGGTGTGAGAATGCATTCAAGAGTTTAAAGGACAAGTTGACATGCGCACCAGTGCTAGTCATTCCTAAGGGGAATGAAGAGATGACGGTATACACGGATGCCTGTGGTACCGGACTGGGTGTTGTATTGATGCAAGGCGGTAGGGTTGTAGCTTATGCAAGTCGGCAATTGAAACCGCATGAGAGAAGATACCCTACCCATGATTTGGTGTGGAGACATTATCTCTTGGGAGAAATATTTGAGTTGTTTACAGATCATAAGTCGTTGAAGTATCTCTTCTCTCAGAAAGATCTGAATCTCCGTCAGTAGAGATGGTTAGAATTCTTGGCTTCCTATGATTTTGACATCGCATATACACCAGGAAAGGGCAATGCAGTAGCCGATGCCTTGAGTAGGAGACATGCCAGTTTAGGGGCTATGTTTCTTGAATGGAAGCAACTGGAGTACATCGCTGGGGTATGATTTCAGACCAAAGTGCGAATTGGATCCAGAAATGTTAGCAAGTTTGACGATCAGACCCACTTTGATTGAGCGGATCGGCTCTAGTCAGAGGGACGATCCTAGCCTATTGGAAATCATCTCCAAGTTAGAGATGGGTATCGATGAGGAGATGAACAAGTATGGGCTTGATCGAGATGGATGGCTTAGAAAGAATGGAAAGCTTGTTGTACCCAATGTCAATGGATTGAGAGATGAAGTGCTTAGAGAATGTCATCACTCAAAACTGACTATACATCCCGGTGGTAATAAGATGTATCGAGACATGAGACAGACTTACTACTGGGAAGGAATGAAAAGAGACATTGGGAAGTTTATATCCAAATGCATGAATTGCCAGCTAGTTAAGGCCGAGCAAAAGAAACCTATTGGGTTGTTGCAACCATTAGAAATTCCCGAATGGAAATGGGAGCAAGTCTCGATGGATTTCATCGATGGTTTACCAAGAACTAGATTGGGACATGATAGCATTTGGGTAATTGTGGATCGATTGACTAAGAGTGCAAGATTCATACCAGTCAAATCGACCAGAACGGCAGCTAAGTTAGCAGAATTGTATATGAAATGGGTAGTGGGATTTCATGGAGCACCTAAAAGTATTGTGAGTGACCGAGACCCGTTGTTCACTAGTGGATTTTGGAAGAGCTTACAAGGGGCTCTGGGGTCAGAATTACATCTCAGTACCGAGTATCATCCTCAAACCGACGGTCAGACGGAGAGGGTGAATCGTATATTGGAAGACCTCTTGAGAGCTTGTGTACTGGATTTTGGTGGATCATGGGATGACCATTTGCATCTAGTAGAGTTTGCATATAATAATAGCTACCAATCCAGTATCGGTATGGCTCCATTCGAAGCTTTGTACGGAAGGCCGTGCAACTCACCATCATGTTGGATAGAGACTAGCGAGAAATTTATGCTTGGACCAGAAGTGGTAAGGGAAACTTCAGATAAGATCAAGATCATTCAACAATGAATGAAGGCTGCCCAAGATAGGCAGAAGAGTTATGCTGATAAGAGGAGAAGAGACTTAAAATTCTCCGTTGGTGACTTGGTGTTTGTAAAGATTTCTCCGTTGAAGAGCGTGATACGATTTGGCAGGAGAGGCAAGTTGGCACCAAGATTTGTTGGCCCATTCCCTATTCTTGAACCAGTCGGGAATTTGGCATATAGAGTTGACTTACCAGAGAAGATGGCGGGAGTTCACAACGTATTTCATGTTTCCCAACTAAGAAAGTTCGTTCACGACTCAGATGTGACTATTTCACCTGATTAGTTAGAGGACTTCGAAGTAGAACCCGAGGCGATTGGGAACCGCAAGCCGGCCCGTATTGTCGAGCACGACATGAAGCGACTTCGAAGGAAGGCAGTGAAGCTAGTCAAGGTTCAGTGGGGCGAGGACGAGAATGATTGCACTTGGGAGACAGAGGAGAACATTAGGAAGACATATCCAGAACTCTTTGCCTGGTAAAACTTTAACTTCGATTTAGTTTTCCGCATGCTAGGGTAGGCTTGTTTGCTTGTTTTGCATTTTTGACTATTGTATGTGGCTTTTAGGCATGCGGGATCCTTTGTATGTTTTGGGTTAAGGAATTTCGGGGACGAAATTCCTTAAGAGTGGGAGAGTGTAACGACCCGTATTCTACGCATCATAGGATCGTAGAATATTTATTTCTTTCTCATACGAAATCGTATGGTCATGTAACTTTGGAAGGCGACTATTGGGGTCATTTCCCATGTTCATGATTTTTCCCGATTTTTTTAAATGACCATTTTACCCCTAGTTGGTACTGTTTTAGCCATAACTTTTGACTGGAAAGGAATTTTGACCTGAATCCACTATCATTGGCTCCGGATGATGGTTTACAATTCCGTAGTCACATTAGCCAAACGGACTCACCGTTTGGGAGATATGGCTGAAACAAGTTTCAGATAGTGAACTACAGCTTAATTGGGCTTAACCGGGTGATTAACAACTAGGCCCAAAGGGGATTTCTGGATTAGGGTGAGTAGGAGGCTGAAATCAGTTAGAGAACGATCTTATCCTCATTTCCCAGCCGCCACTTTCATTCTTGAACCCTAACAATGGCTGCCAACATCTAGAAACATCCCCAAATCACTTTCTAATCAAGTTTTGGCTTAATCTACATCAAATTAAGGAGAGGAAACACGAAAGCAAGGTTAGAGCTGCTTTTAGACACCAGTATTCACCCAAATCAGCAAGGTTTCAGTTCTGAGAATTTTATTTGTGGCCAAGGTGAGTTATTAGCATTGTATTGACACTAATTACAGTTAATTAAGGGTAATTAGTGAAGATTAGCGAATTTATACACTAATAAATTCTGGAAAAATATCTATAAATTCGAAAATAAAATTTTATGCCTCTAGTAGAAATTTGTTTAATTTGATTAAGTTTTGTTAACCCTATGATTAGTTTTGCTTAAACATGCTTACGGAAAATATGGGGTTTTGGGTATATTTGATCCATTTTTACACATAAATTCATTGTTTTGGTGTTTGTGGTTAGTTTGCTATGTTGTTATGACTATTTGGAATGATTTGTGGTTGATTAGAATAGTTAGATTGGTCGAAAACGTCGTCGAATGGCGTAAACAAGTTGCTGGAAAAAGTTGCAGAAAGTTGTGCAGGGTTTCGGATCGGATCGGGTATGGACTCGGATCGGATAGGGGAGCTGGGCAAGGAATCCGACCCGAACTGGAATCTGGCACAAAAGAAGTTTGGCAAGAAGGAAGGACATTGCTTAGAGTTGGAGTTGGACAGAGGATCGGATCGGAGCTATGGAGCAGGATCGGATTGGAGTAGGCTAGGGAGCGGATCAGATCGGAGCTAGGGAGCGGATCGGATCGGAGCAAGCAAGCGACGGGATCGGAACGGGCAAATGGAGAAGAACAGGATCGGATCGGGGGAACTTAGAGGGGAGCAACCACCAAACCGAGCAGAAGATGGGCACTATACTTCCGAACCGAACCGAGAAGGGATGGAGCACTGATCCAGGCACGGACTAGGACCACCGAACCGAACCGAGCAGGAAGGTTATACCGAACCGAACCGAGCTAGACGAGGAGCACCGAACCGAACCGTACGTGGGCTATTACTACTACGCGATGACTTTTCTGAAGACCAACTCCAATTCAATCAAAACTCGAGATGCAAAGGAAGTCCAAATGAGGAGCCTTGACTCAGGATCCAATTGGGAACCAATGAGTGGGCTTCATGATTGGGCTTTGCTGCGGGATGTGTGCCAAGGGGCTATCGATGTCTATGACTTTGGATCACTATGTATGGGGGGTACGTAAACGGATTCAGGGCAACAATGGCCTAAGTACGACTAAAGGGCTATAGACCAATGAAGTGGGGTCATTTGTAAAGATTTGGTCATGACTCCATGTGGTAAGCTTGGTAGTAGCAGTAGTTGTACAAGTTGAACTCCGTCACTACTTCGATGGGTCTAGTGATGGACAGTGGTGGACATCGTATGCTTTACGCACTGAGTGAGAGATGTGAGAATGGTTGCTATGGTTGATTTGGTTGCCACCCTTATGATATGCACACCCCACCCCCGTATTCTTTACACTATTTATTATGGCACCTTAGAGTATTGTACGGTATGTGGTACTAACTCTTTGGTTGCAGATCCAGGTTCAGGTATGGTTTAATATACCTGTTATTGTTCTATTTAGATGCTTATCGCTCACACCAGGCTTTATGTCTGACCCAGAGTTTTATGACTCCTCTTATTACTCTGGGTGCTCACACGAGCAGACTAGAGACAGGTTAGCTGGTGATGCACGGGTAGATATCCGGAGACGAGCAGGAGGCTTCCACGTATGATATATATAGTATTCTCCCTGTGTTGTTGAAGATCACTGCTTGGGCATTAGTAGTGAATCTTCTACTTCAGTTTTCTTTTGTTTTAGAGACAGTAAATTTGGAAAGTTGTAATAAGCTGTATTTGGATTTCCGCTGCTCTGATGTTGATGTCGATTTTAGTTATCAGCTTATGCACTGTCTCACCTGTTTTATGTCAAGTATGTTATTATTATATTTTATTCCATGCGCTGTGAGACATTCTACAGGTTACTCGTTAGTTAATTCCCTTCTTTCCTTTCTTCTGACAACCGTTCTGTGCTAGTCGGGCATGTGTACAGCGCACTTTCAGAGGAAATGCCGGCTGGTGCCAGGCGGGCCGTCACAAGAACACTGGTGAAGGTGTAAGACAATCTGATTATGCGAGCATCATTGGCAGCCTTTGGTATGCCACTGATTGTACTAGACCCGACATTTCCTATGTCGTGGGATTATTGTGCAGGTTTACCAGTAGACCTAGTATAGAGCACTGGCATGCTATTGAAAGGGTGATGAGATACCTTAAACGAACCATGAACCTTGGATTACATTATGAAAGGTTTCCGACTGTACTTGAAGGATATTCCGATGTAGACTGGAATACCTTATCTAATGATTCTACAGCGACCAGTGGCTATATATTTAGCATCGCTGGAGGAGATGTTTCTTGGAAATCCAAGAAACAGACTATCTTGGCTCAGTCTACTATGGAGTCTAAGATGATAGCACTAGCTACAGCTAGTGAAGAGGCAGAGTATTTGAAAAACCTGCTAGCTGAGATTCCCTTATGGCAAAAACCGATATCGGCTGTGTTGATACATAGCGATAGTACCGCGGCTATTGCAAAAGTTCTGAACTATTATTATAATGGTAAGAGAAGAAAATACGTCGTAAGCATAGTACGGTTAAAGAACTACTTACCATAGGTACCGTTAGAGTGGATTACGTACGTAGTGATGAAAATTTAGAAGATCCTTTGACGAAAGGACTGTCCAGAGAGAAAGTCCATAATTCTTCTAAAAGAATGGGACTATTGCCCTTAGATTGTTGAGTCACACACAATGGTAACCTGACTTAAATGACTGGAGATCCCAAGGACTAGGTTCAATAGGTAAAAACAAGTTGTGTAGTGATAGGAGTTGAGCATGCTATTTAATAAACCAAGAAGCATGTATTCCTGAAGTGATTAGAGGATAAGTTAATAGAAACTCTAAATGAGATCTATACTCTATTTTGAGTGGAGTACCTACCTTCAGGAGTGCTCTTGATAGACTCACCTTTGTGAATGTGGAAACGTGGCCGTTTCCTATGGAGTTTGGGTAACACTTCTAGAGTGTTCACCAAACTAGGATAGACGTGCATGGCCATAAATGCACGGGCTTATTTGATTGCACTATAGAAAAGGTTGTGTGTGGTTTGATGTCAGGAATAAAGTTCAAGACTACGTGTCACTCTAGTAAAAACTGAATCTTATTCACTATGCAAAGGTTCAAGTCGGACAACACCTTTGTTTATGTACAATCTTATGTTTTTTAAGAAATTGCTCGAAAATATTTTTACAAATTCAAGTGGGGGATTGTTGTAAATGTGTTACAAACATCAAGTGAATTATTAAAAAAATTGGAATAAGTGTATGAATGGCTCCTATGGGTGAATAGTCCCACATCATGGGATTATATGAAAGAGGCAAGTATTTATACTCATTTTTAAGAAATTATGTTGGGGCCTTGGGCTCCCAATACATGCTTTGTTGTGAGGAGGGAGACCATGCATCATGACCACCACACACACGCGCGCGACCGACTGACTCGACTCGACCCGACCCAGCCCGGTCCGGTTCGATTTGGGCTCAGGCTTGGGCTTTGTGGTGTAGATACTTATATTTTTGGACCATAAAACACTGCAAATTTGGAACCGTTTTTTCTTACGAAAATTATTTATGCACCGATAATATTTCTGCAATGGTAATTTTTCTATAACGGTACACTTTGTTCCGTAATTTCAGCAGATCCGACTTTTTCTCCCAAACCCTAATTCTCGTCCTATGTATGGTCCTCATCTATAAATGAGAATACATACCGAATAATACATTATCTTCTTGCCTCCGCCATTGCAGTTTTCTTTCAGAAATTCTCGAGCAGTATTTTAATTTCGAAAGTGCAAATCTGCACTGATTTGTTGTGCAAGCAAATCAGTTATTGTTTTTAGAGGTTGTTTTATCCTAGAGGCAGCGACGAAAGTACGAACTGGTTTGCACCTCTGGCCAGATTGCCGAATCGTCTTCAAGAAAGCGACCTAGTCTGCATCTCATCCATTGTTTCCCAATAGTTGGTTTAGTGGAAACAAATTTATCTAGAACAAATTTAATTCTGTTTACTTCAATGTTACCTAATTCATGGAAGTCATTAAATAATAATTCTCCTACTTCCTCTGGGCAGATTCTTCTCATTTGGGATTCTAATGTTTGGGATGTTGTACTAGTTGCTTCTTCTTCTCAACACATGATAGTTAATGCAAATAATAAGGGTGGATTTGGTATGGTTTTCTCAATTGTATATGCTAGTAACACCTTTTCAGGAAGGCTAATGTTATGGCAAAATTTGATTTCTGAATCAAGTTATATTAATAATGCATGGATTTTAATGGGTGACTTCAACAATGTTTTATCTCCAAATGAGAAAATAGGTGGATTACCAGTGCCTTATCAACATATCAGAGAATTTCAAAAGTTTATTTTACAAGCATCATTATCTGAAATAAAACCTCTGGATTTTTACTTCACATGGCATAGAAAAGGCATTGCTACTAGCATAGATAAAATTTTGGTGGATAATAGATGTTTGCAAATGTTCTTACATATGAGAGCTGTTTCTTTTTCCCAAAATTCAAGTGATCATTATCCAATCATGTTGGAACTTATACCTATGCAAACATCGAAAGGGTATCCTTTCATGTATAAAAATGAATGGCCAAATTTGTCAGGATATAATGAAGCAGTGGCAAAAGGATTAAATTCAACTGTTTGGGGGTTTTACAGCTACCAATTTTTGCAAAAGCTTCAAAATTGCAAAAAAGAGTTAAAAATTGGAATAGGTTGAGAGAGAAAAATGATGCTAACCTTAAACAAGTTGAAGACATTGCAATTCAATTAGAAAAAGCTGTATATAATAATCCAGAAGACATCCTTATGTATGAAAATTATCTTCAGGCTAAGAAAGAACTCCAGCATCTACAACAAATATATTTTAAAGGTTTCAAACAGCAAGCTAAGGTGCCTTAGTTGTAGCAAGGAGATGCAAATTCGAAATTCTTTTATTCCAGAATGTCCAACAGAAGATTTTTTAATCACATTAGAGCATTGATTGGTATAAATGGAAATTTATTGTTTAAGGCAGAAGACATTGAGGCTGAAGCAATTTCTTACTTTAAAGATATGTTCAACATTCCTTGTGTTACTGAATTTCTAGATTTTCATCCTATATCAACAGTAAACTCTCATGGGCAATAATTTCTTATGAAATCATTGGATTTAAATGAAGTGAAAGAGGCACTTTTCTCAATTCGTGATGAATCTAGTCTAGGACCTGATGGCATCAACTCTAAATTCCTAAAGGTGCATTAGGATGTAATGAAAAATGATCTACTTCTTGCTCTTTCTAATATTTTATATCAGGTAAATTACCAAAATCATTGAATCTCACTTTCATTACTTTAATTCTCAAAAATGACAGACCCTCTGAGATAGCTCATTACAGAACAATCTATTGCTGTATTGTATATTACAAGATATTTTCCAGAATATTATGTAATAGACTTAAGCATTTTCTGCCTTTTTTAATTTCAGAAAATCAGAGTGCTTTTATTAAAGGTAGAAATATTGGAGATAATATTTTGTTAGCACATGAATTACCTTGTGATTTTAAAAAGAAGGGTCTGCCTAAATTATGTGTCAAAGTTGTTCTGCAAAAAGTTTATGATAGGGTTAATAGAGAATGCATATGCTTCATTATGTCAAAAATGAAGTTTCCTACACATTTTATCAATCTTGTTTATGAGTATATGACTTCAACAACATTCTCTATAATGATTCAAGGGATTACTAAGCGCTTTATATCATCAAATAGGGGAACAAGGAAAGAAGATCCTTTATCCCCTTATTTATTAGCTATAGCCATGTAATACTTCTCATTTCTTATGGATAAAGCAACTCAAGCAAGAGAGTTTCAGCCGAGTTCTGCTATACTGCCTATCATTTCTCATTTACTTTATGCAGATGATATAATGATCTTTGGAAAATCATATGAGTCAAATGCTTTTTCCTTAAAGAAGATTTTTTTTTTTTTGAAATTAAGCAAATATGCAGGACTGAATGTGAATGCCTCAAGAACTAAATTGTTTTTTAGTATTTCTGCTACAAATTCAAATGGAATACATCAGATTTTGGGATTTAACCAAGGTACATTTCCAATCAAATATCTGGGAGAGCCATTATCATCGAATTATCCCCATTATTCGGAGTGTAATTCTCTTATTCAAAGTTAAATTCAGGGATGAGAGACTAAATTGCTTAGCTTTGCTGGAAGGGGAGAACTTATTAACACTGTCATTTCTCCTATAATTCTATTTTGGCTTATTAATTATCAAATCCCTGAATTTACCTTAGACAAGTTACAATCTATTTGTGTAGATTTTTTTCTAGGGAGGGACTTTTCAAAAGGTTGCTTGGAGAAATTTATGTAAGCCAAAGGCTGAAGGAGAGATTGGGCTTAAGAACTTATCTGATCTGAAAATGAAGCCTATGTTAAAATGCTTTGGAATTTCCTATATAATGATTCATTGCAGAGCAAATGAATGCACAATAGGTATTGAAAAAGGGGTTATTTTTGGTCCATGGAGATGGATAATATTACATCATAAACCTAGAAATCTCTACTAAGATTAAGAAGAAATTCTAATCAATTGTTTAACAAAATCATTGACAATGGAGAAGATACTTATATTTGGTATGAGCCATGGATTAATTGTCAATCTCTAGTGGATTTACTTGGCTTTAACATAGTAAATATGATTGGAAATGCTGAGCAAAAGGTTAGTTGCATCATTAGAAATGAAATGTTTGTCCCTGAGATTCATCCTGCAACAAGAGAGCTGATTGATAAAATATCATCTATTCCTTTAAACTCAAACAAAAATCAGGATTTTTATGAATGGTGTGAAAATAGTATTTTTCATTTAATAAAGCATGGAATTATTTAAGAGTTCATAAGGAAAGGGATAACATTTTTCTGTGAAATGGCATGCAAAAAATAGCAGAAGAATGTCTTATATTTTGTACCTTGCAATATTGTGAAGATTGAGTACCAAAGACAGATTCAATCAATATGGCAATTTAACAGACATCATGTGTCCTTTATTCAACAACCACCCAGAGTCCATTCAATATTTTTTTTCTCTTGTGACTTTTCCACATTCCTCTGGCTATCGCTGAAACAAAAATTATCCCTTCCTTTGGATTCTTATTCTGATATGAAAGATGAAGCCAAAATCATATTCTCAAATTTCAAGACAAAGGACCAACTGAAGGATTTAGCTTGTACTGCCTTTACAAATGTTGTGTATTTCATATGGAAGGAGAGAAATTTTCCAGTATTTCAAGGCAAAAGTAATAATTGTCTATTGAGGATCGAGCATGAAATAAGTTTTCTAGTGCATAATAATGGTAGTAGAACTGTTAGAAATGGGAGAAATGAAGAGATGCTGGGGCATTGAATTGGTGGATACTGGTTGATTTTCGGTGCAATAACATTTGAATTTTGAGCGGCTGAAAGAAGATGAATTCTAGGCCTTGTTTTGGGCTTTCAAGTGTGTTATACTGTAGGCTTTTTATTTGTTGTTTCTAATGTAATTCTCTTAGTTTTATATGGTTATATGGCTTGTATACCAACTTTATAAGTACTATTTTTCCTTGAAAGGCACCCATTTAGGTTTGGGGGATTGCAGGGTTTTAACGAGGCTTATAAAGGAGGTTTTATTGGTTTTTAGCAATAAAGAGAACCAATTTTAAAAAGATATTTTAATATGGAAAATAGTCAATTTTCAAACGATCTCGGAATTTTAGCAAACCAGTTTCATCACATCCAAAATGGCAAATTATTGTAGGACTTCAATTTTCATATCCATCGGAGTTGTTATGTGGTCGTGCATGATAAAACACGCATCGAAATAATCTTATTGAATTTATAACTCGATTTTAAAAGTAACTATTAAATATTTTTGAATTGGCTTTCAAAGCTAATTCCATTTTTTTTCGGAATATGGGTCACTAGGTATGAACATCAGTCAGAACGTCCCGTTCGAGTTCAGAACTTCTCGGACTAGATGAATAGTGTTTTTTGTTTTCCGATAAATACATCTCATTGTTTCAAAATTAAAATCCTTAGCCTCCATTGTTCATTTTTCTTCAATCCAATGGTTTAAATTTTATCTTTCAACCTATCCACTTTTAGCTAAAATTATCAACTAGAACGTTGTTCGCATTATTGTTTAGAGTTGATACATGCTAGGCGTTGGACCATATGAGTTTATGGGTGGCCGGAATTTTTCCAGGACCGGAAACTGGTTGTTTTCATATTTTGTGATTTAATGGCTCCATCGTCACGACTTAGACTGAGGGTTTTGAAGGAGAAGAAAGTGCGGGAGGTTGCTCTGGCCAACGGCGGCAGTCCGGTCATGAATAATGGCCTGAGCTGGTCGGAATTTGTAAATGAACGGTTTTCGTTCTCGTTCGATTGCTGGAGAATTAGGTCACGGTCGAGGGCCTATGTTTCAGGCGTGGGGAGGCAAGATGAGTGGCGGTGAGTTCGTTGTGGTCTCCCGTGTGGTGTAGGGTCGGCAGTGATCGATTGTTGAGGTCGAGGGATTGTTCGTTTCGAACGATGGATACTGGGTGGGTTTCATAATTTTAATCGCGATTTGTGCAACTAATCACATTATTAGGAAGAATTAATGAAGGTAATTAACTTAAGTTAATTATATAGTTTTATTAATTAAATCATTTTAATTCATGTGTAAATATTGTAACACACGTAACTTTTTCATATGAGGTTGAATTCACGCAAAATAAGTTGCATTGAGTATGTATTGACAAACACTATGCGTACATGTTAGTTTAGAGTGCTTTGGAGCTATTTAGATTTTTATATAATTTCAAATGTCTGTTGGAATTATAAAAATTGGATGTGAAATCGTAAAATTGGAATGGATGGTGAGTTGACTCTCACATTTTCTAGAGTACTATATTTTCATATCATAAAACATAAATATCTATTATTGAATCGATATTTATTTGTGTTTATGTTTGATTGTTTGTTTGTTTGATTGGTTGATTTGTTGTTTTGTTGGTGGTTATTGATATATATTCCTGTCTAAGAATTGGTGACCTTTGACATTACATGCTTTTTAGCAGAAGGTTCATCATAAATGAATTATATTATATTATATGTTCTATATGCTTGTAAATAACCATTTTTTTGCAGGGGTTTATAAAGAGAAAGCAGAGTATACGTAGGGAATTAAGGTTGCGATGGAACATTCTGAAATCTACGTGTGGTTTTCCTTTGATTACTCATATTTATTCTCATCCATATATTTGTCTATATTTATATTTTCTTGCATTTGTTTGTTATGTTTGTTTATCGCCCAAATTTACTTATGTGTGTTCCCAAATTGATTGCATTGTCGATGACTGAAGTAAACTAAAAGTTTTGTTTAAATTAAGCTTGGGTTTTCACAAAATCGATATTTGAATTAAAATTATTTTAATTAATAATATTTATAAATTTACTTATTATTCGAGTTAATAATAATGAGATTTAATTATCTATTTTAACAAATGATAATTGAGTTTGATTTTGCATAAGTAACCAACTGTGAATTGTTCATTCATTCTAATCAATAAATTTAGAGTTGAAATAGTTATTACGATTATTGAAACTTTATTTTAATTAATTCTTAATTGAAACTTAATAATTTTTTAAATAAATGATGCTTTAGTTCCGATAACTTATTTTTAACTAATGCGATTTGGTTTGATTGGTCAGTTTTTATTTATTTTTAAAAGGAGTTTTATAAATTATCTTTTAGGATGATTAATAATTTGTTTTAAGTAATTAAATATAATAAATTATCTTTTTGCATAAATAATATCGTTTGGATCATATAAATGATAATTTTAAATAAGAATTTCCTTTCTACATAGAATGGTTCAAAATTTGATCTAAGTGTAAAGTGTGATGGGTCTTATCGAAATCTATGTTTTGATTTAACATTTGTTTCAAATTTTCCTTTAGATACACATAGAATAATAATAATCTCTTTAATACTAATATTTTAAGGAATATTGTTAAAAGTGTTTTCTTTCAAATATCTAAATGTGAAAACCAAGCATATGTTCGAGTTTTGAAGTTAAACGTTTTCGATATGAATCGTAAAGAAATTTCCTTAAACGATATCGATTATATGGAAATATTTAGTTATACTCTTATCAGTAGAGGTCGAAGTATAAAAATTTCCTCTATCTTGAAGTTTGAAAACATTATGTGGACGATGCCTTAGGGTAACACTACCTCAACTTGTCCGACTTTAATTTTAACCAAGAGATAGTATAAGTTTGGGATTGACGAATAATGGTAAGAGAATGTGATTTAATTTCCGTATACAATCATTTTGAATATTCTTGATAGTTGATTTAAGAACTATTGGCTCATCTTTCTTGAGTTGTATCGTCAATCAAAAAGATTTGTTGCTCTTTGAGCACTGTATCCGTTGTTGGTAATAACTGAACCAAAAGAGCGAGTGGAAGTCAAGCTATGTGGGATTTCTCCCATTAGGGTATTATCACATCTACTTTAGATTGGATTCAGTTGTGCTTGCGCCCAGATGTGAAATACTCGGATTCTCAAATTTGTATGGGGTCCGGCTTGAACGCTTTCAAGAGCCATTGGAGTTCTCAATATATTCTAGAGGTATACTTTTGGTCTGGGGAGCGCACTCTCCTACTCAATATTTGTTTAGAAAAATTCTCATTTGATTCTTAAATTACAAGTTTTCCAATTTTTAATTTGTTTCGGGAAGGTATAAATCCTTCACATTGTTTAATTAATTTAATCCACGATGAGATTGGATATTGTTGTGATTAACCTAGTCCGTGGTTAATGGTGCAGACCCATTTCTTTGGAAAATTTACTTTTTCCTTGATCCATCCATATTTTTAGATTAGTTTCTTGGTTTCCATATAGAATTTTCGTGAGCTCTTCTCAATGGGGTGTTGTACAGTTATTACTTATATGTTAGCAAAAATTTACTTATGATACCCATCCTTTGTTGTTTCGGTACTTTTGTTTTGGTGTTGATTCTTACATATATTTTGTTCTTGTGAGGTAAAAACCAATTCTGCGACCAACGGCATGGTCTCACAGAACTATTGTATGTTTGCATTTACTTGATTTTACTCGTGTCGGTATTCCACACTGATCCATGTTTTATTTTTTTTATGATGCTTGGGTCAGATCGAGCTTGTTTCTAGGTTGTCTTCTGTTGGATGTGGAGCTCATGGAGTAGAGTTGGAAGTTTGCTTGTAGCATTATTTTTTTCCACTGCATTTTATTTTACCGATCATCATTTGTAAGGTCAGAATTTTATAACCGTCCAACTGATAGAATTTGTATTTAACTCCGATATACATTGTATCTTGGAGTGACAATTTATCTGTTGTTATTATTATTTTACGTTTTCGATTCTACTGTGAGATTCTTTGTTTCTTCAGTTCTTTTCTTTTTCCTTTTTACCCTAACAATCTATGTTTTCGACGATTGGATGTTCGACATTAAAGTACAGTGATCGTAATTAGTGTCAACTTTCGATGGGTAGGAAGGTGGGTCGTGACACTATTGTTAGCCCATCCCTTAAGCTATTATTAACCATATTGACAAGTCTTAATATACCATGGAAAAATTGGAAGAGTGGACCTCTAAAGGTTAGCTAGTAGTGATAGTGATATTGGTATGAACGAATAATAATGTTGCATTATGAAGAGTGATACATTAGATGTCTTAGTATATGAATAGTCCTACATCTTAAATTATAATAAATATATTATGTTTATATAGTAAGATGTGGTCCTATTATAGTTACCATGAGACAAAGAGTGAAATTAGAGCATGGCCATCTTGGCATGTTGTAACACCCCACACCCGCTAAGGTCACTCACTAAGGGAATGCCTTAACTTCGGTGGAGCATTTTAGGTGAATATAGAACAGAAAAATTACAACAAGACAGGTATAAATACTTGAAAATCTAAAACATCATTGCAGCAGAAGGTAAACATGTTTAGTTACAACACCATAAAGAGTCAAGTACTAAATATCCATCCTGATAAAAACATAAGTACATAATCCCACTACATAAACAATAGCCATACTAGAAAAGATAAGCTGGGCTTTACATCACGGTCCAAGCTCCAAAAGATAGATAAAGAAATCTGATCAAAGCCCACTAGTGCTAGGCCCAACCTGAGGACCTGAGGAGGAAAAAGATAAAAACAACGGGGTCAGACATAAGTCTGAGTGAGCCCTATAACTTTAACCACACAATCATTAAAGTAATTAGGGTATGATATAAACTTGGTACGGGATGACTGGGGATAAATGACTACACTAAGTAGCCAACTAGACATAGGATGAACTAAGATAACGGTAAAGACGCATCTACCCACCCAAGGGTAATTACTAACTGCACCACACCAGTCATTCCTACTTAAAGGTTGATCCCACCCAAGGACTAAGAAAATTTACCCAGTAGTTTCGTGTACCCCTAGCTGACTACATAGGTGTCGTCTGCCCCTATCTCCACTAGGTGTACCCACTACTCCTCAAGCGATCGGCTCCCTACCGTAGATACCCGTGCTGGCCCCACAGTGGGGTGTATCACTCCCCAAAGTGGCAACCCGATACAACCAATGGTGCACGGCTTATACCTACACGATGCAACAACGTCTTACCTACCAGCCCGGGTCCACACACGCATATGAAACCCGTTGGACTTGCGTTGCCACCGCTAACCCGTTTTGGCCTCTTATAGTCAAGCCCAGTACGCGTGTCCCGTCCTCGACATGGGTCGAGCCCAATAAGATACATATGGGTTACTGGTTGAAATGGGCCCCTACAAGCTACCCACCTAAGCTTGTCCCTTTATCTAGTGCATCCCACTTAACCCTTTAATCATGTTTAATTACATGTTTCCACTTGGTTAAGTATTCTAATCGTATTTTCTATTGCCACCCAAGGCAACCCACTAGATTTCCACATGCCACACAAGGCACCCACTTAACCCCTCATGCCCCACTACATGCTTATCTGGTTAAGTGTTTCTTAATTGATTAAGAACGTAACCGTTGTAAAGACCCCTCACATTAGACTATCTTTTATGGCAGCTGGATTTGCCGGTTGGGTCCGGGCAGCCTTACGCCATAACCGAGTCTAACCTCGTGTCTTTACACTTGTCACGTATTAAGTTTGTGCCTAAGACCTCTCACATTGGGCCAATCATTTGTAGCCGCTGGATTTGCCGGTCGGTTCCGGGTAGTCTTATGCTACAAAAGGGTCCAACCTCGTGTCTTAGTCGATTAATTACACCTAATTAATCACCCCCATATTTCGAATTAATTTTCCCTAATTAATTCCAATTTTAACGATGTACATAATTGACTCAATTATGTCCATCCACTTTATGGTATGCATAATCATACCATCTTCACACCATTTCATTAACATGTATATTAACCCCATCGTTCCCCACGTAATTCGCTAACATGACATAAAAGGGAAGATTCATCACAAATACAATGGGTTTAACTTGCAAAACATTAGCATCAACATGGGTTTTAAAGGTGTCAACATGCATATAGCATCAAACCCAACTAGCATAAATAATCAACTCAAACTTGCATGAATCACATATGTCATAAAGAGGTTAACTTGCATAAGTTATTTATGTCATACAAAGGGGTAAACTTGCATATGTATGTATGACATACAAAGGGGTTAACTTGCATATGTATGCATATCATACTAAGGTGTAAACTTGCACATGTTACTCAAACACCAAACTTGCATAACATGTCATACATGAACTTGCATATAATCAAACACCAAACTTGCATAACATATCATATATGAACTTGCATATAATCATACACCAAACTTGCATAATCATGGTGTCATAATGGATCAATGTTTATCATAGCAATTTGCATAACTAGCATCATGAACACATAGCCTAACACTTGCATAACTTGCATAACATCATGATCATATAGCATATAACTTGCACAACATCATGAACATGTAGCATATGACTTGCATAACTTGCATAACATCATGAACATGTAACATATAACTTGCATAACATCATGATCACATAGCATATGACTTGCATAACATCATGAACACATAGCACATAACTTGCATTGATCCACATTCATAGCCACAACCTCATTATATCCTATCATAATCATTTCAACAATTGGTCATTAAGGCTATAGAAACTCATAACTTGTTGATTAGCACTCCTAAAAAGAAGATTAAGTTGCTAGAGTTGATTAGAAGTTGATTTGAGAAGCTATCTTCCTCTTTAATTTGATGGAGGCTCCTTCAAGTTGCATTTTGACGGCATAACAGTGTTGTATCTATTTTTAGTATGAATTAGGGTAGTCTTAGGGTGTATTTATAGATTAGTTAGGTGTTTTAGGCCATTAGATTAACCCTAAATCAGATTAGAGCCGTCAGATTTCGTCACTAGCCACCAGCACAGCCCAAGAGCCAAAATGGTGCACCCAGGTCACACAGACCGACAGGGGGGGTCGACACCTGTGTCGACCCCTGGGTCGACCCCTAGGGAGGGGGTTGACACCCATGTCGACCCTAGGGTCGACTCCCTCTGCTTGGCGGGAATTTTCCCGCCTCTTCTGAAATGTTTAAATTTTTGTATTCAAATCTGTTTTGAATTTCTGAAAACTTCTTCGGGCCTTAACTGGGTCATACGGACTCCGATTTTCGAAAACTCGGACTCTATTTCGCGTATTTTTCCGAGACGAACGCAATGGCATAGCCCGTTTCCCCTGATTCAGATTTTAAAATTTAATTCTGCCCTGATCTATATTATAACAAGTTATTCAACATACGGGGTGTTACATTCTCCCCTACTTAAAGGATTTCGTCCCCGAAATCTCTAAGTCAAGAAGAACGTATCCTACCAACCAAACAACCATCTACTCAAACCATCAAACACTGGCATCCATTGTCCTTAGAGTTTCCAATGCTGTATGGACATATGCAAAGAGTGTGTGTATATGTTCCCTGTCTAATGCAAAATCAGGCCGTCTACTGATTCAGTTGACCTCCATAATGCAAACCATGATAGTGCCATGCATCCAACATGTATGCGAAAGAACCCTATCGACACATACTATTTCTACACGAGTGCACAATCATTCACCAAAATGCATCATCCATATGATAACACAACCATTATACATCCATTAATATAGCTACCTACACACAATTATATGCAATATGCAATATGAAGTGATTGAGCCGATCTAGTGCCTAAAGTGTGTGTATATGCATCCACGAGCAACCACTAGCAAACACTTGCATCCACACGCATCCATCAAACATAACATGTCTCAAACACATGTTTCAACCATAGGTTTATCCTATCTAAAGGTCAAAGGTACTAATGAGAGGACATACTAAAGATAAGATAAGTACTAGACAAACGATAAAGGAGAAGTTAAAAGACATACCCTCAAAAAGGAATGGGTACAGTGAACGCATCTTCGCTTCTGTCTCCCAAGTAGCATTGCTTTCATCCTCTCCCCATTGCACTTTGACTAGTCGAACCTCTCTGTTCCTCAACTTTCTAATCTCTGACCCAAGGATGCGGGTAGGAGCTCGTCGAATAGTTGCATCACGCTCTACCTCCACTTCTCTAAGCAAGCTCGGCTCTACCACCTCTGCGGTCTCATGTGGGCACTTCCTCAAATGTGACACATGGAATACGTCATGTACCCCACTAAGTCTCTCGGGTAAATCCACCCTATATGCCATCCGCCCAATCCTTTCCTTAATAGGAAACGGTCCTACAAATCTTGGAGCTAACTTCCCAACGGACCCAAAGCAAACTACATTCCGTAATGGAGATACTTTGACAAAGACCATGTCCCCAACATCAAATTCCAGATCCATCCTCCTCTTATCCGCGTAAGATTTCTTCCTGTCTTGCGCTGCTTTCATCCTTCTTCGAATCAAATCAATTTTTTCCGAAGTCTCTCTAACCATATCAGGCCCAAGCAAGATCTTATCCGTAGATTCCCACCAACATGTAGGTGATCGACAAGGCCTTCCATAAAGAGCTTCAAAAGGAGCCATACCAATACTGGACTGAAAGCTGTTATTATACGCGAACTCCACCAATGGAAGATGCTCTTCCCATGTACCTCCAAAATCTAAGATACAAAGCCTCAAAAGGTCTTCCAGAACACGATTCACCCTCTCGGTCTGGCCGTCCGTCTGAGGATGATATGCGGTGCTCAAACACAATTGAGTCCCCACTGCTTCTTGCAAACTCTTCCAAAACTCGCTAGTGAAGATGGGATCTCGATCGCTCACTATGCTAGAGGGTACCCCATGCAATCGAACTACCTCTCGAAGATAAACTGAAGCTAGCCATGGAGCAGTCCTCTTGCTCTTTACGGGTATGAAATGGGCACTCTTAGTAAGTCTGTCTACCACAACCCAAATTCCCATATTACCCTTCCTCGATCTCGGTAACCCATCAATAAAATCCATCGAGACGCTATCCCACTTCCATTGCGGAACTTCCAATGGGTGAAGCAACCCACCAGGTTTCTTTTGCTCCGCTTTCACTTGTTGGCACACCAAGCATCTAGTGACATACTCGGCCACGTCTTTCTTCATACCAGCCTAAAAGAAAACTCGCTTCATGTCTTGGTACATCTTGTCCCCACCGAGATGAATGGTCATCCTAGAATGGTGTGCATCATCAAGAATAGCCTTCCTCAAACCCTCGTCTTGCGGTACACAAAGTCTACCGTCTCTACGCAAGCACCCCCTATCATCTAGGGTGTACCTACTCAAATGGCTGGATGACTCCCCCCTTATGAGCCTCTTTACTAACTCAACCAACTGTGGGTCGTCCCGCTGTGCCTTGCCAATCCGTCCCAAAAGAGTAGGTCTGACCTCCAAGGATGCTAGCAAACCGGGTACATAGTCAACGGAAGGTCTGAAATCAAACATCGAGATAAATTCCAAGCTTCGTCGTTCCACGAACAATGGACTCAAGGACAACCTTTTTCTACTCAAGGCGTCCGCCACCACGTTACCCTTGCCAGGGGTATACGCTATCTCGAAATCATAGGATGCTAAGAACTCCATCCACCTTTGCTGTCTTAAGTTCAAATCCTTCTGAGAAAACAAGTACTTCAATGATTTGTGGTCAGTGAACAATTCGAACCTCTCTCCAAGAAGATAATGGCGCCAAATCTTAAGCGCAAAAACAATAGCGGCCAATTCTAAATCATGAGTAGGGTAATTTTTCTCATGTGCTCTCAACTGCCTTCCCCCATAGGCTATTACCCTTCCCTCTTGCATTAAGACTGCGCCCAGTCCTGTCCCACAAGCATCGGTATAGACAACAAATGGCTTACTCCCATCTGGCAACACTAAGACTGGAGCGGTGGTTAAAGCTCTCTTTAACCGTCGGAACGCATCATCACAATCTACGTCCCATGCGAAGACTAGATTCTTCTTCGTCAAGCGAGTTAATGGGGCTGATATCTTCGCGAAGTCCTTGATAAACTTCCTATAGTAGCCAGCCAACCCCAAGAAACTCCTCACCTCGGTAGCATTCTTCGGAACCTTCCAATCTTTTATGGAAACTATCTTCGCGGGATCCACAGCTATCCCTTCCTTGGAGACCACGTGCCCCAAGAACCGCACTTCCTTCCTCCAGAAGTGACATTTAGCGAATTTAGCCTTAAGGCTATGCGCTCGAAGAGTCTCCAACACTTCCCTAAGATGTAGGGCATGCTCTTCTTCACTCTTAGAAAAGACTAAGATGTCATCCACAAGGACCACCACGAACTTATTAAGGAACTCCCTGAACACCCTACTCATCAAATCAACAAAATATGCAGGGGCGTTCGTCAAACCAAATGGCATCACCAGCCACTCATAGAAACCATCCGGAGTCCTAAAGGCAGTCTTGTCTATGCTATCCTCAGCCACTCTCAACTGATGAAACCCCGTGGCCAAGTCCAACTGCGAAAATACTGAGGCGCCAACCAACTGATCAAAGAGATCATCAATCCTCGGCAATGGGTGTCTATTCTTCTTTGTGAGCTTGTTGAGTTCTCTATAGTCTACACAAAGTCTGAGGGACCCATCCGCCTTCGTGGCAAAAACTACTGGAGCACCCCACTCCGATATACTTCGTCTTATGAACCCCTTTTCAAGCAACTCCCCTACTTGCTTATGGAGTTCCCTCCTCTCACGAGGAGCCATGTGGCGCACTGGTAAAGATACTGGTTTAGCATTATCCACCAGATATATTAGGAAGTCAATCTCCCGCTTCGGAGGTAAGCCCTTCACCTCCTCAAACACATCCGAGTATTCCCGGACCACTCTAACAGATCGCAAACTCTCGACCGAAGCGTCAAGCGATTCAAGATAACTTAGCATAATAGAATCCATGGGGTTACAAGAGATCTCGAGAGTGTTACCCAAACGGGTCATGAGCCTAACAACTCTCCTTTCACAATCAAGAACGACACCATTACTGGATAACCAGTCCATGCCCAAAATCAACCCATAGCCCGTGAAGCCCAAAACAAAAGCATCACATCTAAACTCAACGCTAAGTATAGAAATCTTCAAACCCAAACATATCATGGACAAATAAGTGGAGGCCCCAATTGGGTTTGAAACAACCAAGGGATCATCTACTAGACTGGTGTCTAAGTGCAGTGACTCAACTAATGATGATGAGATAAACGAATGCGATGCGCCAGAGTCAAACAATGTACGTACAGGATGAACAAACAGAAAAACCAGACATTCAACGGAAATAGTTCTACCTCTCTCCTGAATCGGTGGAACCGCGAGAGCCTGAACTTGCCCCCTTGCCTGACCTGGTGCCATAAGAGCTTGCACCTGTCCTCCTGAGGTAGATCCCGTCCTTTGCCCCTTCTTAGGGCAATCCTTCACTAGATGCCCTGCTTCGCCACAGTGGAAGCAGCCAGTCTTCTTCTTCTTACGACAATCTTTGCTTAGGTGGCCTGGTGTCCCGCAATTGAAGCACTTCTTCTTTCCCTTGCCACCGTTGCCTTTCCCACCAGTGTTTTGTTGCTGTTGAGGTCTTTTTTGATCTCCTTTCTTCTCGGGTGCCTTATTAGCATTGGGACCCTTCTCTTCCTCATGCATGAGTGCCATGTCTACTAGCATCTCAAAGGTGGCCCCCATAGGGATGTGAGTCAAAGCCAATCCATGCATCGGTTCATTCAAGCCCTTAACGAACCTCAAAGCCTTCTTCTCCGGTGTATTCACCATGTCTATGCCAAACCTTGCCAATTGATTAAACTTGTTGACATATTCCTTCACCGAGAGGTTTCCTTGCTTTAGAGTCAAGAATCTTTCCATATACAAATTTTCCTCCGCCCTTGAGTGAAACTTTGCCACAAATCTTTGCCTGAAATCCGCCCAAGAGTCAACAGGTCGTTCCCCATTAGTGACCTCCCACCAAAATGAGGCCTCTCCCTTCATTAACCAAGCAGCTAACTTGACTTTCTTTCCTTCTTCCATCTCAAAGATGTCTATCAACTCTTCCACCTCCTTAAGCCAATCTCTAGCCTCCACAAAAGTTTCTGATCCTTGAAAAGGTTTCCCTCCCATAGCCTTAAATTCCTTGCAAGTCTTAGCAAAAGTATCCGTGCGAGGAGGAGGAGGAAGATCGGGTGCTACTATTGGTGGAGGAACATTTGCTGGACCCGCAGTGGCGGCCCTAGCCTCCATCAATCTCCTATACCATACTGGTATCGCTACACCCTCCGGAAAGTTAAGATCCTCAGCCATGCTGAAACAAAAAAGGAAAGATTCAAAACGAAGAATTCGAAAGATAAAGATATGGCTATTGGGGATTATGCTTTTCTTTCAAAAACTTTTCTCTTAAAAGACATGTTTTTGAAAATACTTCTTCCAAAAATGTTTTTAGAAAAATAGTTTTCTAAAAATTTTATCAGTTATAGTAACCTTCACTCTGATACCACGTGTAACACCCCACACCCGCTAAGGTCACTCACTAAGGGAATGCCTTAACTTCGGTGGAGCATTTTAGGTGAATATAGAACAGAAAAATTACAACAAGACATATATAAATACTTGAAAATCTAAAACATCATTGCAGCAGAAGGTAAACATGTTTAGTTACAACACCATAAAGAGTCAAGTACTAAATATCCATCCTGATAAAAACATAAGTACATAATCCCACTACATAAACAATAGCCATACTAAAAAAGATAAGCTGGGCTTTACATCACGGTCCAAGCTCCAAAAGATAGATAAAGAAATCTGATCAAAGCCCACTAGTGATAGGCCCAACCTGAGGACCTGAGGGGGAAAAAGATAAAAACAACGGGGTCAGACATAAGTCTGAGTGAGCCCTATAACTTTAACCACACAATCATTAAAGTAATTAGGGTATGATATAAACTTGGTACGGGATGACTGGGGATAAATGACTACACTAAGTATCCAACTAGACATAGGATGAACTAAGATAACGGTAAAGACGCATCTACCCACCCAAGGGTAATTACTAACTGCACCACACCAGTCATTCCTACTTAAAGGTTGATCCCACCCAAGGACTTAGAAAATTTACCCAGTAGTTTCGTGTACCCCTAGCTGACTACATAGGTGCCGTCTGCCCCTATCTCCACTAGGTGTACCCACTACTCCCCAAGCGATCGGCTCCCTACCGTAGATACCCGTGCTGGCCCCACAGTGGGGTGTATCACTCCCCAAAGTGGCAACCCGATACAACCAATGGTGCACGGCTTATACCTACACGATGCAACAACGTCTTACCTACCAGCCTGGGTCCACACACGCATATGAAACCCGTTGGACTTGCGTTGCCACCGCTAACCCGTTTTGGCCTCTTATAGTCAAGCCCAGTACGCGTGTCCCGTCCTCGACATGGGTCGAGCCCAATAAGATACATATGGGTTACTGATTGAAATGGGCCCCCACAAGCTACCCACCTAAACTTGTCCCTTTATCTAGTGCATCCCATTTAACCCTTTAATCATGTTTAATTACATGTTTCCACTTGGTTAAGTATTCTGATCGTATTTTCTATTGCCACCCAAGGCAACCCACTAGATTTCCACATGCCACCCAAGGCACCCACTTAACCCCTCATGCCCCACTACATGCTTATCTGGTTAAGTGTTTCTTAATTGATTAAGAACTTAACCGTTGTAAAGACCCCTCACATTAGACTATCTTTTATGGCAGCTGGATTTGCCGATTGGGTCCGGGCAGCCTTACGCCAAAACCGAGTCTAACCTCGTGTCTTTACACTTGTCACGTATTAAGTTTGTGCCTAAGACCTCTCACATTGGGCCAATCATTTGTAGCCGCTGGATTTGTCGGTCGGTTCCGGGCAGTCTTGTGCTACAAAAGGGTCCAACCTCGTGTCTTAGTCGATTAATTACACCTAATTAATCACCCCCATATTTCGAATTAATTTTCCCTAATTAATTCCTATTTTTAATGATGTATATAATTGACTCAATTATGTCTATCCACTTTATGGTATGCATAATCATACCAACTTCACACCATTTCATTAACATGTATATTAACCCCATCGTTCCCCACGTAATTCGCTAACATGACATAAAAGGGAAGATTCATCACAAATACAATGGGTTTAACTTGCAAAACATTAGCATCAACATGGGTTTTAAAGGTGTCAACATGCATATAGCATCAAACCCAACTAGCATAAATAATCAACTCAAACTTGCATGAATCACATATGTCATAAAGAGGTTAACTTGCATAAGTTATTTATGTCATACAAAGGGGTAAACTTGCATATGTATGTATGACATACAAAGGGGTTAACTTGCAAATGTATGCATATCATACTAAGGTGTAAACTTGCACATGTTACTCAAACACCAAACTTGCATAACATGTCATATATGAACTTGCATATAATCAAACACCAAACTTGCATAACATATCATATATGAACTTGCATATAATCATACACCAAACTTGCATAATCATGGTGTCATAATGGATCAATGTTTATCATAGCAATTTGCATAACTAGCATCATGAACACATAGCCTAACACTTGCATAACTTGCATAACATCATGATCATATAGCATATAACTTGCATAACATCATGAACATGTAGCATATGACTTGCATAACTTGCATAACATTATGAACATGTAACATATAACTTGCATAACATCATGATCACATAGCATATGACTTGCATAACATCATGAACACATAGCACATAACTTGCATTGATCCACATTCATAGCCACAACCTCATTATATCCTATCATAATCATTTCAACAATTGGTCATTAAGGCTATAGAAACTCACAACTTGTTGATTAGCACTCCTAAGAAGAAGATTTCATCACTAGCCACCAGCACAGCCCAAGAGTCAAAATGGTGCACCCAGGTCACACAGACCGACATGGGGGGTCGACCCCTGTGTCGACCCCTGGGTCGACCCCTAGGGAGGGGTCAACACCCATGTCGACCCTAGGGTCGACTACCTCTGCCTGGCGGGAATTTTCCCGCCTCTTCTGAAATGTTTAAATTTTTGTATTCAAATCTGTTTTGAATTTCTGAAAACTTCTTCGGGCCTTAACTGGGTCATACGGACTCCGATTTTCGAAAACTCGGACTCTATTTCGCGTATTTTTCCGAGACGAACGCAATGGCATAGCCCGTTTCCCCTGATTCAGATTTTAAAATTTAATTCTGCCCTGATCTATATTATAACAAGTTATTCAACATACGGGGTGTTACACATGTGGTGCAACGCACCACCCCGCATGCACGTGCCCATGCCTAAGCCCTTATCCACACCCTCATCCGCGGCATGGACATTTGGGGTGTCTTGTAGGCACTTAGTGCTTTGCAATGTGTAATAGGCAATATGCATTAGGCACTAGGCTACAATAATTGTCTTGTGGGTAAAATTAGATATTACTTTGGACGATAAAAATAGTTAAGGCCCAATTATCAAAACCATTCAAATAAACATGCCATTTGGTAAAGGGTCACAACTTTTACAAATAGGCGCATGCAAATCCTATAAATTAGACCATCAAAAACAAGTTTAGAAATACAAATTCAAATATATTTTTTATCATCTTCCTCCCTACACTCCGTTCTTAAATATCTTCACTTGAGTTCGATTGCTATTCCTCTGCATCGCTAATGCGGCATTGTAGAGTTGGTACGTTTTACCTTGGTAAGCGGTTGTTGATCAACTCCTGAGCGCCATTTAGGGAGCAATACTGCTTTAAGGGAAAAGCAAAATTTACTAGACTAGGACAACGTCATCGTGATATAGACTGCATTGATGGTACAGTTGAACTTAGTTTCATTTCTATTTTTTGCAAAACCTTTGCAAACAGGTTCCCACAAAATATTTGCAAAGAATCTTCTAAAATATAAATTAACACGGTTTTTTTGCAAACTATTTGCAGATCATTTTCAATGGTATAATTGACATAATTATTATTTTTCAAAGTCTTTGCAAATAGTTTTTCTACAACAGTTTGTGTTGTATATTATTTGGTTTATGTAAACTTACATATAACAATCTTAAAGCTGTATTTGCTGTTTTCTATGCTAAATAAAAGCATTTTCTTTTGGGAGATGGCTCAAGTTGATAATACTCCAACAAACAAACCAGTCGTTACCACCGCTTAAGCCAAAACAGTGGTAGCACTAACTGTTACATTCTCGCATGGGGAACGGATAGAAAAGTTTACTGGTGTGGACTTTAAGCGTTGGCAACAAATATGTCGTTCTACCTAACCACTTAGGGATTGGTGAAATTTCTTACTGAGGATCCTCCTGAAGTCGGTGAATTAGAGCGTGATGCTACAAAAGTGGAGGCACTCACTGTTTGGAAGAGTTCAAACTTCATATGAAAAAATTAAATGCTTAATGGACTGGATAACGGTCTGTACAACGTCCACTGCACATTGAAGATGTCAAAAGAACTCTAGATATCTCTGGACAAGAAGCACAAGACAGAAGACGCTGATATAAAGAAATTCATTGTCGGCAAAGTTATGGACTTCAAAATGGTAGACTCCAAGACAGTGATTAGCCATATTCAAGAGTTGCAAATCAACATCCATGAAATACATGATGAAGGAATGTCTCTCAATGAGTCATTTCAAGTGGCAGCTACCGTAGAGAAATTACCTCCATTATGGAAAGACTTCAGAAAATTTCTGAAGCATAAACAAAAGGAAATGACAATGGAAGATTTGGTTGTTCGACTGTGAATCAAAGAAGACATCATAAAATATTAAAAGAAAGCAACTAACACCATGGTAGAAAAGGAAAATGCAGTCGAAACTGATAAGAACAACAAAAGGAAAAGGGAAAACAACCCAAATACAAAAAAGGCAAAGAGGTTCAAAAGGAAACTGTCATAACTGTGGGAAGAAAGGTGTAATGACCCGGGATTTTGACGACTTTGGTTATCGACATAAACACGATGACGACTAACCAAACAGCGGAACGAATAAAATATGTAACACCCCACGTCCATTAATGTCACTCACAAAGGGAATGCATTAACTTCTATGGAGGTTTTAGGTGAATATAGAACAGTAAAATTTCAACAAGACAGATATAAAATAGTACTTGGAAGTTTAAAAACTTTATTTCAATTGCAGCAGAAGTCAAAACATGTTTGATTACATCATAACACCATAATCAAAGTCAATTACAATATCTATCTTGATAAAACAAGTACATAATCCCATTACATAAATAGCCATTAAAAAGAAAGATAACAAGCTGGACTTTACTTCAGCAGTCCAAGCTTTCCAAGAGATAAGCAATCCAATCAGACTCCACTGGAACTTGGCCCAACCTAAGGACCTGAAGGGAGAAAAAGATGAAAAAGAGGGGGGGTCAGACATAAAGTCTGGCGAGTATGATAATTCTACAATACTATTATCAAAATAACTGGACTAAGGCATAAGCTGGAAAACAAGGAAATGTCTATGAAAGAGCAGATTAAGGACATAGACAATCGCTAAAGGAAACGTTATAGGCGCTCCTAAATACTAAAGGATAAACACTATACTGCACCACACCAGTCACCCTAAAGATTGATTCCACTTAGCTTCACTTAGAAACTTTCTTAATGGCTTTACGTACTCCTAGCTGACTACATAGGTGCCGCCTGCCCCTATCTACACTAGGTATACCCCACTTTCCATTTTTCGATCGGCTCCCTACTCGTAGATACCCGTGCTGGCCCCACAGTTGGGTGTATCATTCCCCTAAAGTGGCAACCCGATATAACGGAGATGCACGGCTTATACCTACATGATGCAACAACGTCTTACCTACCAGCCCGGGTCCACACACGCATATGAAACCCGTTGGACTTGCGTTGCCACCGCTCCCTGTTTTGGCCTCTTATAGTCAAACCCAGTATGCGTGTCCCGTCCTCGACTTGGGTCGAGCCCACAAAGATACGTTTTGGGATACTGGTTGAAATGGGCCCCCATTATTTCCCACAAGCATTCCACCTAAGCTTGTCCCGTTAGTCCATCCACTTAACCCACTTAGTCATGTTCATTTACATGTGTATTTGGTTAAGTCTAATCGTATTTCAAATGCCTCTAAAGGCAACCACTAGATTCCTCATGCCACCCAAGGCACCTACTTAACTGAGACGACCCGATTTCCCGTTCTCACGGAAACAAGGTTATCTTTGGAATATAACACAGAAACAGATAATAACAGAACAGAATTAAATAAATACACCAGATAATGAACAATAAAATATACTGGATAAAAGTAATCATCAGAGTTACACAGTATACAGGATCTTACTTAGTACAAATACAGTTCAACTATACATAAATGTCTACAGCGGAAATAAACAAAATATGTACAATAGGAGCTGAACAGCATAAAAAGAAATAAATGATAGAATCCATCTTCAGCTCCAGCTATCCAGAAAGAACCAGCTAAACCTGAATACAAGGCTGCCCGTGTAGAAAAAGGGGCACCCGAGTTTGAAAGTGAAACAAACTACGAGTCAGTCATGGGACTGGTATGAGAAATCCACTCAATACATATATAATTGGCCAATCACAGGACCACGCCACTTTCGTGGAACGGGTTTACTCCATTGGATTGCCAGTGCTTTAAAACAAATCTTTCTTTTAAACATCGCTATGCTTTTTATAAAAATGAAGCCATTATAAGACTCAGTTCCCATCACACAATGCAACGCAAACCGGAGGATAGAGTTTTTATCTTATAACGGCCAAGATATACTTGATACGAATAAAACAAAGGCATTTGATATTATTACTAGTGTTTATATGTTTTGAAAACAATTTCAAATCATAACTATCAATCATAGACGACATGAGCGTCCCATGCCACTATGTCGCCAAATATATATACAACTGAAACCGCACGATCACGTATTTGGAAATTGGATTTCCGTCATGAACCAAGGCAAAAGATAGTCCTTACCGAATTAGAGACGCTCTAGCCCGTGTCTCAGGAACAGCCGCAACTGCCCCTTGGATCGTCAGGGCCGGTCCACCGATGTGGATTATTATGCCTGAACACTACGTCTCCCCGCCCTTTGGGGCGTAAACGAGCCAACGAATGACTCCATCGGACCCGGATCGTCCGATCAAACCGAGGCGCCTCGCAACAGCAACAACCACATAGGTGAAAAGTATATAAATGTCAGGGCTGGTAGGTCACTGACACCACCCTAGCTAGAAAGAAACGCAGGCCCTCCCTGAGGT
Organism: Allium sativum; assembly: GCA_030737875.1. Lineage (NCBI taxonomy): Eukaryota > Viridiplantae > Streptophyta > Magnoliopsida > Asparagales > Amaryllidaceae > Allium > Allium sativum. Next base: position 1,037,384,033 of record CM060913.1, on the reverse strand, counting down.
CCTTCTCCCGTTTTAGGTTCATACCGGGGTGTGAGGCTCGCGAATTCACGTTATACACAAAGCTACGCCACACAGGCGGTGCTTTGATCATCACCACAAGACTTTGCTTTTCAACAGAAGCCCTGATCACTGCATCTTAGCATGCCACACGGGCAATTCACGCCATGCGATTGATGTCCATCGATATACAACCTCTGAGCTCGTACGTCTCAGAGAAGGGCGTTAAGCAAAAGAATAAATTCTCCGCCGCCAAACAGATGTATATTTAACAGAGATCAATCAACACAGAATAAAATCCAATGTCGGACACACAGTCCATTTACAAGTTCGTTCTGGGTTTGAACGAAACCAGAGGCACTAAATACCTCGCAAACCCTTCGATCACCACGTACGCCTGGACGATCACCACTCATTATCCATATTTCGGGATGCCTCCCAATCAGGACCTCGGTTACCATCCAAACGAGGTGAAGATTTCCGGTCTTCGACCACCGTCTTTATCTTCGACTTTCAATCGTCGGTCAATTATTTGAAATGAGAATTAACTCGGCCTTATCAAATAATTCACGTATATTTAGAATTTCAATTCAATTTATTTCAATGGTTAAATTATTCGACAACACCAATTTTGTCCTTTAATGTAATTTTCACACCAAACACATTCAACCATCAAACATCACATAAATCAAGCAAATTCAGTTTATTTCCATTCCATATCACTTATGATAATTTATAACTATTTATCGCTATTTTTATTTATTTTAAAATAGCCATTTTATTCAAAACGACGCTTCGGGCCATAAGGCGGCCGTGGCGCTGTTTTTCTTCAGATTTGATTTACACATATCTGAAAATCTAACCATTGGATCTTTACAAAATTTACATCATTAGAAAGGTCTTTTCAAAACGAATCCAACGGTTCCAGTTTCGGGAAAATCCGACGGTCGGATCTCCCGGTACAATCGTTTGAATTTTTGATTTCAAAATACGAACTGCAGCGTCGTTATTCGATTAAATATATAATTATATATATATATATAATCGCTTCTGGCGCTGTTTTTCTTCAGATTTGAATTAAACATTCCAGACAATCCAACCGTTGGATTTCTACAAGGTTGGTGCCGTTGGAAAGATTATTCCAAGGCGAACCCGACGGTTGAGGTTTCGGGAAAATCCAATGGTCGGATTTCCCGTACTAGTTGTTTGAAAACACGGTTTCAAAACACGAACTGCACGGCTTCGTTTCGTTTTAATTTTATTTATATTTATATATTTATATAAATATAGTTCATTCAATGATTTCCATATCGTTTTAACTTCAAATATTTTTCTAACGCCTTAAATTTTGGAAAAATTTCGCCATAACCTCCCCTGCACCGGGAGCATCGGGAAATCGCAAATAGCTTTCCCGGTCCTTCTAATCTCAAAAAGAAAAAGAAAAAGCCAAGCGGCTAGCCAACAGGCTCAAAATCATCACCCAAACAAATTAGTAAATGTGTACCTATTTGTCGGGCACAAAATTTTATTCCTCTTCTCTAGCCCCTTTGCTATAACCTGTTCAATGAATATTGCATGTACATATATATACAGTTCTTATCATTTATCAATTTCTATTCGACTTCATATTTGATTTCTATTTGGTTTAAAAACTCCATTCATTCTAATGTTACATAAATAGGTGCAAATCATTTCATTAGCTAATTAATGAATATTTCAACTCATATATGTTTATTTTGAACAAGTGGCTATTTTTAACACTTCACATTTCAACGATTTATGCATACAATAAAAATGTGATTTTTATTGTAAAATAATTCATTTCAAAACACTATTTTTCTATATAGTTCATATAGGTGACAAAATAGGATTTTTATCATAAAACAATTTCTTTTTAAAACGAGATTATTTTACACAGTTCATATAGTCGATAAAAGGCGATTTTTATTATCAAACAATTTATTTCAAAATATGAATACCATTCAACACATGAATTTCTAAACAACGAATGAATATCAATTCAACACATGAATGTTTTCTATAGTTTCTATATATAGATAAAAATGTGATTTTTATTATTGAACAATTTATTTCAAAATATGAATACCATTCAACGCATGAATTTCTAAACAACGAATGAATATCAATTCAACACATGAATGTTTTCTATAGTTTCTATATATAGATAAAAATGTGATTTTTATTATCGAACAATTTATTTCAAAATATGAATACCATTCAACACATGAATTTCTAATCAACGAATGAATATCAATTCAACACATGAATGTTTTCTATAGTTTTTATATATAGATAAAAATGTGATTTTTATTATCGATCAATTTATTTCAAAATATGAATACCATTCAACACATGAATTTCTAAACAACGAATGAATATCAATTCAACACATGAATGTTTTCTATACAATGAATAAATATAGTTTAAGCATATGAAAATAATTCAAACACACAAATATTATTCAAAATTTCGGCAGCATAACGGCAGGGTAGTTAAACCGGGACCGTCCCTAGTACGGCTCCTCGCTCTACCTTAAAACCTCGCGGTTTTTGACAATGGTGATCATGCATCTAGTTCGCACGCAGGCGGCATGTATATATTTATTTCATTTCCACAAACTAATCCTATGTGGTTTCAACCAAATATTTTTCAACCACAATGGGTATTTTTCAACCTCAATCAACCAATATCAATCACAAACAATCCCAAACAACCATTCGTTATCAACCAATTATCACAACAATTTCAATCAATAAATATCGTCCATGGTTTGTGGACGAGGGGCGTATATATATATATATATATATATATATATATATATTTATTTATTTATTTATATATAGCAATTCACCTTTACTTCAACACATATATAATATTTTTAAATCAGAAATCTCACCAATAGCTATCCAACTTCACGACACTTCACTTAGAGAAATCTCCGCCTTTTGTCGCTTTCGCCCGTATCCTCTACACAGGTAAAAATCGAATTTTTACGATGATATTCAATATATAAAAATATGATTTTTTTCCACGCTATTCAATATATAAAAATATGATTTTTACTTCGACTTTCAATATCTAAAAATCTGATTTTTACTTCTTAAAGTTCAAATCCTTTTTCTCTTTAAAGATTAAACCTTTTTCCTATTTAAAGTTTTTACTTTTAAACAAAAATCAGTTTTTTACTTTTAAAACAAAATCAGTTTTTACTTTTAAAACAAAATCAGTTTTTATTTTTAAAACAAAATCAGTTTTTATTTAAAAAAAACAGTTTTTAAATCATAAAAAAAACAGTTTATAATTCTAATTAAAATAAAACAGTTTTAAAATCATTAAAATAAAATAACAAAACAAACAAAAAAAAAACTTACAGAGGGGGGGGTTTTCTGGCGGCGGAGCTGGAGGTGGCGCTCGGGGTTTCGAACGGTGGTGGCAGCTTCTGGCTTCCAGGTGGCGGCTCGGGTTTCGCTCGCGATGGAGGGAGGAGCGGGGTCTTCGTCGGCGGCTTCGAGGGTTTTGGGTCTTCGATCGAGGGAGGGGGAACAGGCGAAGCGGAGGGTGGCGCTTCCCGGGGCTGCGGCGCGATAGTTTTAGGGTTTTTTTTTTTTTTTTCTGGTAAATGAATAATGAATCGGGGGGGGCCAATGAAGAAGAAAAAGGGGGGAAAAGAAATTAAAATAATATATTTTTTTCTCCTTTTATTATTTAATTACTGTAAAAAGGTTGACTTTTACATACCACCTCGAAACGAGGTCTACCGCCTGTCGTCCATAGCGTTTTACCCCCATTCCGAACACAATGGGATATGTATCGTAAGCTGGTTTGATCGTTACAATCAGTTTCCGTTGAATTTACATTTAAATCCTTATATTGAATTTTAAGCGTACATTTCAAATTACCGTGGTCACATACTGACCCTAAAAATTCCAGAAAAATATTTTCTAGCTTCGTATTGACGATACGGTCCTAACAAAACTAGTTTCGTCGAATTCTGAGACCGTTTGAAAAATGGCCAATTTCCAGTCGACTAAAATCAACTGAAACCGGTCAAACGCGTTTTCCTTTGCCACGCTCACATATTGATTCGAAAAATTATGAAATTTGAAACTTAGCAATAACTTGACACTGCGGATCTAACAAAAGTGGTTTCGTCGAAATCCGAGGTCATTTGCAAAATGTCCATTTTTAAGGGCCTGAATTCCATAGCGACTATTCAGAATTTTCAACTGGACATACCTTTTGATTCCCGCTACCAAATTTCGATTGGTCGGATTCGTCGGAAAGATATTATCAATTAGATCCTAATATTTTTGGTTTCACTAAAATCCGGATTGTTTTGCACCCGGTATATTCAATTGAAGTTTGAAATCGAATTATCGAACTACCGCGCCATTTTCAATTCTATATATAATTATAATTAATTATATTCGTTTTCAAATGTCGATTCAAACTTAGTTTTCATTGCCATTATTTAAAATATTTATTTTAAATATTTAAAATCCATTATTTTAGCCAATTTAAAATTTTTAAATTGGTTCAGATTTTCTGGGTCGTTACAATCTCCCCCACTTAAAACTTTTCGTCCCCGAAAAGGAATAAAGTCGAAAGTGGTTTGATAAATCTACAATCACACAACACAACAACCAATCCAATTGTTTTTAACCTTTTTAACTTTTCAAATATATATCTTTTATATATTCAAAAATTATATTTCTAAAACCAGACTATATATATATAATCACAAACACGTTATTTAAAAACATATTACTCTCGACTCGTTCTGAGGCACTTCTGACCCCATCTCTAACGAGTTGTTCTGATTCTGCTATACTCCTACTAGGATATTGCTGATCCTATCTGTATAGAGTCACCCGTCCTAGAACACTACTGGTCCTATTTCTGACGAGTTCGTTCAAATGTTATATTCCAGAACTAAGCTTAACCAAAGCTCTGATACCACGTTGAGACGACCCGATTTCCCGTTCTCACGGAAACAAGGTTATCTTTGGAATATAACACAGAAAGAGATAATAACAGAACAGAATTAAATAAATACACCAGATAATGAACAATAAAATATACTGGATAAAAGTAATCATCAGAGTTACACAGTATATAGGATCTTACTTAGTACAAATACAGTTCAACTATACATAAATGTCTACAGCGGAAATAAACAAAATATGTACAATAGGAGCTGAACAGCATAAAAAGAAATAAATGATAGAATCCATCTTCAGCTCCAGCTATCCAGAAAGAACCAGCTAAACCTGAATACAAGGCTGCCCGTGTAGAAAAAGGAGCACCCGAGTTTGAAAGTGAAACAAACTACGAGTTAGTCATGGGACTGGTATGAGAAATCTACTCAACACATTCAAAATATGGCTAATCACAGGACCACGCCACTTTCGTGGAACGGGTTTACTCCATTGGATTGCCAGTGCTTTAAAACAAATCTTTCTTTTAAACATCGCAATGCTTTTTATAAAAATGAAGCCACTATAAGACTCAGTTCCCATCACACAATGCAACGCAAACCGGAGGATAGAGTTTTTATCTTATAACGGCCAAGATATGCTTGATACGAATAAAACAAAGGCATTTGATATTATTACTAGTGTTTATATGTTTTGAAAACAATTTCAAATCATAACTATCAATCATAGACGACATGAGCGTCCCATGCCACTATGTCGCCAAATATATATACAACTGAAACCGCACGATCACGTATTTGGAAATTGGATTTCCGTCATGAACCAAGGCAAAAGATAGTCCTTATCGAATTCGAGACGCTCTAGCCCGTGTCTCAGGAACAGCCGCAACTGCCCCTTGGATCGTCAGGGCCGGTCCACCGATGTGGATTATTGTGCCTGAACACTACGTCTCCCCGCCCTTTGGGGCGTAAACGAGCCAACGAATGACTCCATCGGACCCGGATCGTCCGATCAAACCGAGGCGCCTCGCAACAGCAACAACCACATAGGTGAAAAGTATATAAATGTCAGGGCTGGTAGGTCACTGACACCACCCTAGCTAGAAAGAAACGCAGGCCCTCCCTGAGGTCCTTCTCCCGTTTTAGGTTCATACCGGGGTGTGAGGCTCGCGAATTCACGTTATACACAAAGCTACGCCACACAGGCGGTGCTTTGATCATCACCACAAGACTTTGCTTTTCAACAGAAGCCCTGATCACTGCATCTTAGCATGCCACACAGGCAATTCACGCCATGCGATTGATGTCCATCGATATACAACCTCTGAGCTCGTACGTCTCAGAGAAGGGCGTTAAGCAAAAGAATAAATTCTCCGCCGCCAAACAGATGTATATTTAACAGAGATCAATCAACACAGAATAAAATCCAATGTCGGACACACAGTCCATTTACAAGTTCGTTCTGGGTCTGAACGAAACTGGAGGCACTAAATACCTCGCAAACCCTTCGATCACCACGTACGCCTGGACGATCACCACTCATTATCCATATTTCGGGATGCCTCCCAATCAGGACCTCGGTTACCATCCAAACGAGGTGAAGATTTCCGGTCTTCGACCACCGTCTTTATCTTCGACTTTCAATCGTCGGTCAATTATTTGAAATGAGAATTAACTCGGCCTTCTCAAATAATTCACGTATATTTAGAATTTCAATTCAATTTATTTCAATGGTTAAATTATTCGACAACACCAATTTTGTCCTTTAATGTAATTTTCACACCAAACACATTCAACCATCAAACATCACATAAATCAAGCAAATTCAGTTTATTTCCATTCCATATCGCTTATGATATTTTATAACTATTTATCGCTATTTTTATTTATTTTAAAATAGCCATTTTATTCAAAACGACACTTCGGGCCATAAGGCGGCCGTGGCGCTGTTTTTCTTCAGATTTGATTTACGTATATCTGAAAATCTAACCGTTGGATCTTTACAAAATTTACATCATTAGAAAGGTCTTTTCAAAACGAATCCAACGGTTCCAGTTTCGGGAAAATCCGACGGTCGGATCTCCCGGTACAATCGTTTGAATTTTTGATTTCAAAATACGAACTGCAGCGTCGTTATTCGATTAAATATATAATTATATTTATATATATATAAATATAATCGCTTCTGGCGCTGTTTTTCTTCAGATTTGAATTAAACATTCCAGACAATCCAACCGTTGGATTTTTACAAGGTTGGTGCCGTTGGAAAGATTATTCCAAGGCGAACCTGACGGTTAAGGTTTCGGGAAAATCCAATGGTCGGATTTCCCGTACTAGTTGTTTGAAAACACGGTTTCAAAACACGAACTGCACGTCTTCGTTTCATTTTAATTTTATTTATATTTATATATTTATATAAATATAGTTCATTCAATGATTTCCATATCGTTTTAACTTCAAATATTTTTCTAACGCCTTAAATTTTGGAAAAATTTCGCCATAACCTCCCCTGCACCGGGAGCATCGGGAAATCGCAAATAGCTTTCCCGGTCCTTCTAATCTCAAAAAGAAAAAGAAAAAGCCAAGCGGCTAGCCAACAGGCTCAAAATCATCACCCAAACAAATCAGTAAATGTGTACCTATTTGTCGGGCACAGAATTTTATTCCTCTTCTCTAGCCCCTTTGCTATAACCTGTTCAATGAATATTGCATGTACATATATATACAGTTCTTATCATTTATCAATTTCTATTCGACTTCATATTTGATTTCTATTTGGTTTAAAAACTCCATTCATTCTAATGTTACATAAATAGGTGCAAATCATTTCATTAGCTAATTAATGAATATTTCAACTCATATATGTTTATTTCGAACAAGTGGCTATTTTTAACACTTCACATTTCAACGATTTATGCATACAATAAAAATGTGATTTTTATTGTAAAATAATTCATTTCAAAACACTATTTTTCTATATAGTTCATATAGGTGACAAAATAGGATTTTTATCATAAAACAATTTCTTTTTAAAACGAGATTATTTTACACAGTTCATATAGTCGATAAAAGGCGATTTTTATTATCAAACAATTTATTTCAAAATATGAATACCATTCAACACATGAATTTCTAAACAACGAATGAATATCAATTCAACACATGAATGTTTTCTATAGTTTCTATATATAGATAAAAATGTGATTTTTATTATTGAACAATTTATTTCAAAATATGAATACCATTCAACACATGAATTTCTAAACAACGAATGAATATCAATTCAACACATGAATGTTTTCTATAGTTTCTATATATAGATAAAAATGTGATTTTTATTATCGAACAATTTATTTCAAAATATGAATACCATTCAACACATGAATTTCTAATCAACGAATGAATATCAATTCAACACATGAATGTTTTCTATAGTTTTTATATATAGATAAAAATGTGATTTTTATTATCGAACAATTTATTTCAAAATATGAATACCATTCAACACATGAATTTCTAAACAACGAATGAATATCAATTCAACACATGAATGTTTTCTATACAATGAATAAATATAGTTTAAGCATATGAAAATAATTCAAACACACAAATATTATTCAAAATTTCGGCAGCATAACGGCAGGGTAGTTAAACCGGGACCGTCCCTAGTACGGCTCCTCGCTCTACCTTAAAACCTCGCGGTTTTTGACAATGGTGATCATGCATCAAGTTCGCACGCAGGCGGCATGTATATATTTATTTCATTTCCACAAACTAATCCTATGTGGTTTCAACCAAATATTTTTCAACCACAATGGGTATTTTTCAACCTCAATCAACCAATATCAATCACAAACAATCCCAAACAACCATTCGTTATCAACCAATTATCACAACAATTTCAATCAATAAATATCGTCCATGGTTTGTGGACGAGGGGCGTATATATATATATATATATATATATATATATTTATTTATTTATATATAGCAATTCACCTTTACTTCAACACATATATAATATTTTTAAATCAGAAATCTCACCAATAGCTATCCAACTTCACGACACTTCACTTAGAGAAATCTCCGCCTTTTGTCGCTTTCGCCCGTATCCTCTACACAGGTAAAAATCGAATTTTTACGATGCTATTCAATATATAAAAATATGATTTTTTTCCACGCTATTCAATATATAAAAATATGATTTTTACTTCGACTTTCAATATCTAAAAATCTGATTTTTACTTCTTAAAGTTCAAATCCTTTTTCTCTTTAAAGATTAAACCTTTTTCCTATTTAAAGTTTTTACTTTTAAACAAAAATCAGTTTTTTACTTTTAAAACAAAATCAGTTTTTACTTTTAAAACAAAATCAGTTTTTATTTTTAAAACAAAATCAGTTTTTATTTAAAAAAAAACAGTTTTTAAATCATAAAAAAAACAGTTTATAATTCTAATTAAAATAAAACAGTTTTAAAATCATTAAAATAAAATAACAAAACAAACAAAAAAAAAACTTACAGAGGGGGGGTTTTCTAGCGGCGGAGCTGGAGGTGGCGCTCGGGGTTTCGAACGGTGGTGGCAGCTTCTGGCTTCCAGGTGGCGGCTCGGGTTTCGCTCGCGATGGAGGGAGGAGCGGGGTCTTCGTCGGCGGCTTCGAGGGTTTTGGGTCTTCGATCGAGGGAGGGGGAACAGGCGAAGCGGAGGGTGGCGCTTCCCGGGGCTGCGGCGCGATAGTTTTAGGGTTTTTTTTTTTTTTATTTCTGGTAAATGAATAATGAATCGGGGGGGCCAATGAAGAAGAAAAAGGGGGGAAAAGAAATTAAAATAATATATTTTTTTCTCCTTTTATTATTTAATTATTGTAAAAAGGTTGACTTTTACATACCACCTCGAAACGAGGTCTACCGCCTGTCGTCCATAGCGTTTTACCCCCATTCCGAACACAATGGGATATGTATCGTAAGCTGGTTTGATCGTTACAATCAGTTTCCGTTGAATTTACATTTAAATCCTTATATTGAATTTTAAGCGTACATTTCAAATTACCGGGGTCACATACTGACCCTAAAAATTCCAGAAAAATATTTTCTAGCTTCGTATTGACGATACGGTCCTAACAAAACTAGTTTCGTCGAATTCTGAGACCGTTTGAAAAATGGCCAATTTCCAGTCGACTAAAATCAACTGAAACCGGTCAAACGCGTTTTCCTTTGCCACGCTCACATATTGATTCGAAAAATTATGAAATTTGAAACTTAGCAATAACTTGACACTGCGGATCTAACAAAAGTGGTTTCGTCGAAATCCGAGGTCATTTGCAAAATGTCCATTTTTAAGGGCCTGAATTCCATAGCGACTATTCAGAATTTTCAACTGGACATACCTTTTGATTCCCGCTACCAAATTTCGATTGGTCGGATTCGTCGGAAAGATATTATCAATTAGATCCTAATGTTTTTGGTTTCACTAAAATCCGGATTGTTTTGCACCCGGTATATTCAATTGAAGTTTGAAATCGAATTATCGAACTACCGCGCCATTTTCAATTCTATATATAATTATAATTAATTATATTCGTTTTCAAATGTCGATTCAAACTTAGTTTTCATTGCCATTATTTAAAATATTTATTTTAAATATTTAAAATCCATTATTTTAGCCAATTTAAAATTTTTAAATTGGTTCAGATTTTCTGGGTCGTTACATTAACCCCATGTCCCACCTTACATGATTATCTGGCTAAGTATTTCTTAATTCATTAAGGCCATAACCTCATAAATACCTCTCACATTAGACTGGCATTTATGGCAGCTGGATTTGCCGGGCGGGTCCGGGCAGTCTTACACCATAAAAGAGTCTAACCTCGTGTCTTTACAACTGTTATGCTTTAGTTTGGGCCTAGGACCTCTCACATTGGGCCAACATTTGTGAATACTGGATTTGCCGGGCGGGTCCGGGCAGGTTTACGTCACAAACGGGTCCAACCTCGTGTCCTAAGCATTGATTATTATTAATAATCCACTTTCCCCAATTTTAATAATTCCCTACTTGAATTATTAATTAATTCCAAATTTAACAATGTCCATAATTGACTCAATTATGGACATCCATTTAAGGCATGCAAAATCATATCAATTGCACCCCAATTTATTAATTTCCTAATATTACCCCTACCCCACGTTTGAACGTTTATTCGCAAAATGTATGCTAGACCCGATTAGTCTAACTCATAGCATAAAAGAAAATATTCACAACAACAACATATATATGTGACTAAATAAATCATAACAAGGGGTAAAACTTGCATACATTACAACTTGCATAAGGTTATACATGTCATGGATCCAAGGGTGTCAACTTATTCATAATTCACATAATATGATTTTGATCAAATTTCATAAACTTGTATAGGACATGTGTGAATCAACATCATTAACAATATGGTTTTATATGGGTACACCTAACTCAATAGGCAAATTCCCAAAAATCAAAATTCATTTAATCATAGATTCATGTATATGGGTACACCTAACTTAATAGGCAAATTCCCATATTCAAGATCCAATTAATTTGTAGATTCATGTATATGGGTACACCTAACCCAATAGGCAAATTCCCATAATCAAGATCTATTATAAAAAAACATGAACTTTAAACATGATCCAATTCGCATAAATACTAACATCATGATTTTACAACTTGTATGATTCAACACAACTTAACATGACATCATTATCATATAACATAAGTATTTCAACATATGTGATAATATGAGATCGACAACATATATAAGATTTACAACATAGCATATCATAATTTGCAACATAGCATGATATGATTTACAACATAGCATAGCATGATTAATCACATATGACATAGCATAGGATTATTTACAACATAATCACTACAACATAACAACATATATATGATAACATAATAGCATAACAAGAGATCCACAACATACTTTACAAATACATAACAATTCATATCACTTTCTTGTGATCCATTCATAACTTAATCAAATTATTTTATAATAATATTGTGAGATTCATCATACTCACAATTTTAAAGAAGAGAAATAGAAAGAGAGAGAGCTTTTGATTTGATTTGAGTAGATTTAGTTTGCAGATTAGGCCTTCTTCTTCTTTAGTTTGTGACGGCTATGCTGAACTCCATGGCAACGGCATGTCGGTAGCTCTCCAATTTTTCAAGTGATTTAGGGTTAGAGTCTACCCACTTATTTATAGATGTTAGGATTCATTTAGGCCATTAGATTTAACCTAGAAATAACCGCAGCCATTCAGACCAGATGGGGTTTATCTTATTGACTCAGCAATGAGTCAGAAGTGACTCAGCAAACACTCAGCAAATTAATAAACTTCTATTCCTGTTTACATTAACTGCCCATATATATATAAATATATATATATACACACACGCACCTATTCATGAATTCAAAATAATCCATAATTAACTTATGACCATTTCTACACATTAATTTTCCAATTAATGTCTTAATTCCATTTTTTCGCCTTTTAAGGCAATTCACATATCTCAAATTTGTTATATGCCTTTTTAAGGCTATTTCGTGCAAATTCTCAATATTAATTCTTTTAATTTGTGAATATTAGTATTAACAGAAATACGGGGTGTTACATTCTCCCCTCCTTAAGGGATTTCGACCCCGAAATCTTCAAGTTTATATCCTATCATCAACCATCTACTCAATCAACAAACACTGGCATCCATTGTCCTTATAGACTTCTAATGCTTTCATGTTTAAATGCACAGTGTGTGTCTATGTCCGTATCTAATGCAAAATCAGGCGGTCCACTGATTCAGTTGACCTCCTTGATGCAATTCATGATAGTGCCATGCATCCATTATGTATGCAAAAGATCCTAATTGCTTACAAACTACTTCTATATGCGTGCACATCCATTCAACCGAATGTAGCATATATATGATGGTACAACCATTATACATCCATTATACTAAATACATTCATTTATGCAATATGCAATATGCAATATGTAGTGACTAAGCCGATCTAGTGCCTAAAGTGTGTGTATATATGCATCCACGAGCAACCACTAGCAACCACTTGCATCCATTTTGCATCCATCATAAATAACATGTCTCAAACACATGTTTCAACCATAGGATTATCCTAACTAAAGGTCAAAGATACTAACGAGAGGACATACTAAAGATAAGATAAGATAAGCTAAGCGATAAAGGAGAAATTAAAAGACATACCCTCAAAAAGAAAAGGGTATAGTGAACGCATCTTCCCTTCTGTCTCCCAAGTAGCGTTGCTCTCATCATCTCCCCATTGCACTTTAACTAGTCTGACCTCTCGATTTCTCAACTTTTTGATCTCCGACCCAAGAATGCATGTAGGAGCTCGTCTAATTGTTGCATCACGCTCTATTTCCACCTCTTTAAGCAAGCTCGGCTCTACCACCTCCGCGGTCTTGTGCAAAAACTTCCTCAAATGTGATACATGGAATACGTCGTGTACTCCACTAAGTTTCTCAGGCAACTCCACCCTATACGCCATCTTCCCAATCCTGTCTTTTATAGGAAACGGCCCTACAAACCTTGGCGCTAATTTCCCAACGGATCCAAAGCGAACAACATTCCGTAACGGAGACACTTTGATAAAAACCATGTCCCCAATGTCAAACTCAAGATCTGTCCTCCTCTTATCAGCATACGATTTCTACCTATCTTGTGCTGCTTTCATCCTCCTTCGAATCAAATCAATCTTCTCCGAGGTTTCCCTAACCATATCAGGCCCAAGTAGGATTTTATCGGCAGATTCCCACCAACATGTAGGCGAACGGCAAGGCCTTCCATAAAGAGCTTCGAAAGGTGCCATGCCAATACTAGACTGAAAGCTATTATTATATGCGAATTCTACCAACGGAAGGTGCTCTTCCCATGTACCCCCAAAGTCTAGGATACAAAGCCTTAAAAGATCCTCTAGAATACGATTCACCCTCTCGGTCTGGCCGTCCGTCTGAGGATGATATGCGGTGCTCAAACATGGCTGAGTCCCTACCGCCTCTTGTAAACTCTTCCAAAATTCGCTAGTGAAGATGGGATCACGGTCGCTTACTATACTAGAAGGAATACCGTGCAAACGAACTATCTCTTTAATGTATACAGAAGCCAACCACGGAGCAGTCCTCTTACTTTTCACGGGAATAAAATGGGCGCTCTTAGTAAGTCTATCTACTATAACCCAAATCCCCGTATTACCCTTCCTTGATCTTGGTAATCCATCCACAAAATCCATTGAGACGCTTTCCCATTTCCATAGTGGAACTTCCAATGGGTGAAGCAACCCACCAGGTTTCTTTTGTTCCGCTTTTACTCGTTGGCACACCAATCATCTAGCGACGTACTCGGCCACATCCTTTTTCATACCGGCCCAAAAGAAAACCCGCTTCATATCTTTGTACATCTTATCTCCGCCGGGACGAATGGTCATCTTTGAGCGATGAGCATCATCAAGAATGGCCTTCCTTAAGTCTTCGTCTTGTGGTACACAAAGTATATTATCCCTTCGTAACCAACCCTTATCGTCTAGGGTATACCTACGAAGATGGCTAGACGACTCCCCTCCTTTGAGCTTTTCTACTATCTCAACCAACTGGGGGTCGTCTTGCTGTGCCTCACCAACTCGTCCTAGAAGTGTAGGTCTAACCTCCAAGGATGCTAACAAACCAGGTACTAGGTCAACGGAGGCTCTAAAGTCAAACATGGAGATGAATTCTAAGCTTCGTCGTTCAACAAACAACGGACTCAAGGACAACCTTTTCCTACTTAAGGCGTCTGCTACCACGTTACCCTTGCCCGGGGTATATGCTATTTCAAAATCGTAGGAGGCTAGGAATTCCATCCACCGTTGCTGCCTTAAATTCAAATCCTTCTAAGAGAATAAGTATTTTAATGATTTGTGGTCAGTGAAAAGTTCGAATTTCTCACCAAGAAGATAGTGATGCCAAGATTTAAGCGCGAAAACAATTGCGGCTAACTCAAGGTCATGCGTAGGGTAACTCTTTTCATGAACCCTCAACTGCCTTCCACCATAGGCTATTACTCTTCCCTCTTGCATGAGGACCGCGCCAAGTCCCGTCCCACAAGCATCAGTATAGACGGTAAATGGTTTATTCCCGTCTGGCAGCACTAAGACTGGGGCTGAAGTTAAGGCTCTCTTTAAACGTTGGAACGCATCATCACAATCTTCGTCCCATGTAAAAACCAGGTTCTTCTTCGTTAACCGTGTTAATGGAGCTGATATTTTTGCGAAGTCTTTGATAAACTTCCTATAATAGCCAGCCAACCCCAAGAAACTTCTTACTTCGGTTACATTTTTAGGGACCTTCCAATCTTGGATGGCCACTACCTTTGCGGGATCCACTGTTATCCCTTCCTTGGAAACCACGTGCCCTAAGAACCGTACTTCTTTCCTCCAGAAGTGACACTTAGAAAATTTTGCCTTAAGGTTATGCGCTCGAAGGGTTTCCAACACTTCCCTAAGATGTAGGGCATGCTCTTCTTCATTCTTAGAAAAGACTAAGATGTCATCCACAAAGACTACCACGAATTTGTTAAGGTACTCCCTAAACACCCTACTCATCAAATCAACAAAATATGCAGGGGCGTTTGTCAAACCAAAAGGCATCACTAGACATTCATAGAATCCGTCAGGAGTCCTAAAAGCAGTCTTATCTATACTATCCTCAGCCACTCTCAGTTGATGAAAGCCAGTGGCTAAGTCCAACTGCGAAAACACTGAGGCACCAACTAACTGATCAAAGAGATCGTCAATCCTCGGCAGTGGATGTCGGTTCTTTTTAGTAAGCTTGTTTAGTTCTCTATAGTCCACACAAAGTCTAAGGGACCCATCCGCCTTTGTAGCAAATACTACTGGAGCACCCCACTCTGATATACTACGTCTTATGAACCCCTTCTCAAGCAACTCCTTCACTTGCTTATTGAGTTCCCTCCTTTCACGAGGAGCCATGTGGCGCACTGGCAAAGATACGAGTTTAGCATTATCCACAAGATAAATTCGAAAGTCTATCTCCCGCTTTGGAGGTAAGCCCTTCACCTCCTCAAACACATCCGGATATTCCCGGACCACCTCTACCGTTCGCAGATTCTCTACAGACGCGTCAAGCGATTCAAGATAACTTAGCATAACGGAATTTATGGGACTACAAAAGATGTTGAGAGCATTACCAAGGCGAGTCACAAGCCTAACTACTCTCCTTTCACAATCAAGAATGGCCCCATTTCTAGATAACCAATCCATTCCTAAAATTAGCCCATAGCCCGTGAAGCCCAATACATAAGCATCACATCTAAATTCAAAGCTAGGTATAGAGATTTTCAAATCCAAACATATCATGGTCAAATGAGCCGAACCCCCAATTGGATTTGAAACAACCAAGGGATCCTCTACTAAACTGGTGTTCAAGTGCAGTAATTCAACTAATGATGCAGAGATAAACGAATGAGATGCGCCAGAATCGAATAAGGTACGGACAGGATGATCAAACAGAAAAACTAAGCTTTCAACATAAATTGTTCTACCTCTTTCTTGCAGCGGTGGAGCCGCAATAGCCTAAACTTGCCCCATTGCCTGCCCTAGTGCCATAAGAGCCTGCACTTGTCCTCCCGAGGTAGACCCTGCCCTCTGCCCCTTCTTTGGGCAGACCTTCACCAAATGTCCCGCATCTCCACAATGAAAACAACCAGTCTTCTTTTTCTTTCTACAATCTTTGCTGAGATGGCCAGGCGTCCCAGAATTGAAGCATCTTTTCTTCCCTTTGCCATTATTGTTTTTACCACCCTTCTTATTTTGCTGTTGGGGTTTCTTCTGATCCCCTTTCTTTTCAACTGCCTTATCCTCATGCATAAGTGCCATTTCTACTAGCCTTTCAAAGGTGGCTCCCATAGGGATGTGGGTCATAGCCAACTCTTACAACGGTTCATTCAAGCCTCTAACGAACCTCAAAGCTTTCTTCTCTGGTGTGTTCACCAACTCCAAGCCAAACCTTGCTAACTGATTAAATTTATTGACATACTCCTTCACTGATAAGCTCCCTTGCTTTAATGTCAGGAATTTTTCCATATTTAAATTCTCCTCTGCCCTTGAAAGAAACTTTGCCTCAAACCTTCGTCTGAAATCCGCCCATGAATCAACTGGACGTTCCCCGTTAGTGACCTCCCACCAAAACGAGGCCTCTCCCTTCATTAACCAAGCAGCTAAACGGACTTTCCTCCCATCTTCCACTTCAAAGATATCCAACAATTCCTCAGTCTCCTTAAGCCAGTCTCTGGCCTCCACAAACGTCTCAGTCCCTTGAAAAGTTTTTCCTCCCATAGCCTTAAATTCCTTGCACGTCTTTGCAAAAGTGTCAACACGAGGAGGAGGAGGAGGAATGGGTGCAACTGGGGGTGGAGGAACATCTGCTGGGCCTGCAGTAGTGGCCCTAGCCTCCAAATATCTCCTAAACCACCCTGGAATCGTCACACCTTCTGGGAGATTAAGATCTTCAGCCATGCTGAAACGAAAAAGGAAAGATTCAAAATGGAGAACTCGAAAGATAAAGATAAGGATATGGCTATTTGGGATTATGTTTTTCATAAAAAATTTCTCTAAATAACATGTTTTTGAAAGCACTTCTTCCAAACATACTTTAGAAAAATATTTTTCTAAAAAATTTATCTGTTCTGGTAACCTTATGCTCTGATACCACGTGTAACACCCCACGTCCATTAATGTCACTCACAAAGGGAATGCATTAACTTCTATGGAGGTTTTAGGTGAATATAGAACAGTAAAATTTCAACAAGACAGATATAAAATAGTACTTCGAAATATAAAAACTTTATTTCAATTGCAGCAGAAGTCAAAACATGTTTGATTACATCATAACACCATAATCAAAGTCAAGTACAATATCTATCTTGATAAAACAAGTACATAATCCCATTACATAAATAGCCATTAAAAAGAAAGATAACAAGCTGGACTTTACTTCAGCAGTCCAAGCTTTCCAAGAGATAAGCTATCCAATCAGACTCCATTGGAACTTGGCCCAACCTAAGGACCTGAAGGGAGAAAAAGATGAAAAAGAGGGGGGGTCAGACATAAAGTCTGGCGAGTATGATAATTCTACAATACTATTATCAAAATAACTGGACTAAGGCATAAGCTGGAAAACAAGGAAATGTCTTTGAAAGAGCAGATTAAGGACATAGACAATCGCTAAAGGAAACGTTATAGGCGCTCCTAAATACTAAAGGATAAACACTATACTGCACCACACCAGTC
The DNA here is from genome assembly GCA_030737875.1 of Allium sativum. Taxonomy (NCBI): domain Eukaryota; kingdom Viridiplantae; phylum Streptophyta; class Magnoliopsida; order Asparagales; family Amaryllidaceae; genus Allium; species Allium sativum. The sequence continues at coordinate 1,037,365,720 of CM060913.1, read as the reverse complement.
ACCCTAAAGATTGATTCCACTTAGCTTCACTTAGAAACTTTCTTAATGGCTTTACGTACTCCTAGCTGACTACATAGGTGCCGCCTGCCCCTATCTCCACTAGGTGTACCCCACTTTCCATTATTCGATCGGCTCCCTACTCGTAGATACCCGTGCTGGCCCCACAGTGGGGTGTATCATTCCCCTAAAGTGGCAACCCGATATAATGGAGATGCACGGCTTATACCTACACGATGCAACAACGTCTTACCTACCAGCCCGGGTCCACACACGCATATGAAACCCGTTGGACTTGCGTTGCCACCGCTCCCTGTTTTGGCCTCTTATAGTCAAACCCAGTATGCGTGTCCCGTCCTCGACTTGGGTCGAGCCCACAAAGATACGTTTTGGGATACTGGTTGAAATGGGCCCCCATTATTTCCCACAAGCATTCCACCTAAGCTTGTCCCATTAGTCCATCCACTTAACCCACTTAGTCATGTTCATTTACATGTGTATTTGGTTAAGTCTAATCGTATTTCAAATGCATCTAAAGGCAACCACTAGATTCCTCATGCCACCCTAGGCACCTACTTAACCCCCATGTCCCACCTTACATGATTATCTGGCTAAGTATTTCTTAATTCATTAAGGCCATAACCTCATAAAGACCTCTCACATTAGACTGGCATTTATGGCAGCTGGATTTGCCGGGCGGGTCCGGGCAGTCTTACACCATAAAAGAGTCTAACCTCGTGTCTTTACAACTGTTATGCTTTAGTTTGGGCCTAGGACCTCTTACATTGGGCCGACATTTGTGACTACTGGATTTGCCGGGCGGGTCCGGGCAGGTTTACGTCACAAACGGGTCCAACCTCGTGTCCTAAGCATTGATTATTATTAATAATCCACTTTCCCCAATTTTAATAATTCCCTACTTGAATTATTAATTAATTCCAAATTTAACAATGTCCATAATTGACTCAATTATGGACATCCATTTAAGGCATGCAAAATCATATCAATTGCACCCCAATTTATTAATTTCCTAATATTACCCCTACCCCACGTTTGAACGTTTATTCGCAAAATGTATGCTAGACCCGATTAGTCTAACTCATAGCATAAAAGAAAATATTCACAACAACAACATATATATGTGACTAAATAAATCATAACAAGGGGTAAAACTTGCATACATTACAACTTGCATAAGGTTATACATGTCATGGATCCAAGGGTGTCAACTTATTCATAATTCACATAATATGATTTTGATCAAATTTCATAAACTTGTATAGGACATGTGTGAATCAACATCATTAACAATATGGTTTTATATGGGTACACCTAACTCAATAGGCAAATTCCCAAAAATCAAAATTCATTTAATCATAGATTCATGTATATGGGTACACCTAACTTAATAGGCAAATTCCCATATTCAAGATCCAATTAATTTGTTGATTCATGTATATGGGTACACCTAACCCAATAGGCAAATTCCCATAATCAAGATCTATTATAAAACAAACATAAACTTTAAACATGATCCAATTCGCATAAATACTAACATCATGATTTTACAACTTGTATGATTCAACACAACTTAACATGACATCATTATCATATAACATAAGTATTTCAACATATGTGATAATATGAGATCTACAACATATATAAGATTTACAACATAGCATATCATAATTTGCAACATAGCATGATATGATTTACAACATAGCATAGCATGATTAATCACATATGACATAGCATAGGATTATTTACAACATAATCACTACAACATAACAACATATATATGATAACATAATAGCATAACAAGAGATCCACAACATAATTTACAAATACATAACAATTCATATCACTTTCTTGTGATCCATTCATAACTTAATCAAATTATTTTATAATAATATTGTGAGATTCATCATACTCACAATTTTAAAGAAGAGAAATAGAAAGAGAGAGAGCTTTTGATTTGATTTGAGTAGATTTAGTTTGCAGATTAGGCCTTCTTCTTCTTTAGTTTGTGACGGCTATGCTGAACTCCATGGCAACGGCATGTCGGTAGCTCTCCAATTTTTCAAGTGATTTAGGGTTAGAGTCTACCCACTTATTTATAGATGTTAGGATTCATTTAGGCCATTAGATTTAACCTAGAAATAACCGCAGCCATTCAGACCAGATGGGGTTTATCTTATTGACTCAGCAATGAGTCAGAAGTGACTCAGCAATGAGTCAGAAGTGACTCAGCAAACACTCAGCAAATTAATAAACTTCTATTCATGTTTACATTAACTGCCCATATATATATATAAATATATATATATATATATATATATATATACAAACGCACCTATTCATGAATTCAAATTAATCCATAATTAACTTATGACCATTTCTACACATTAATTTTCCAATTAATGTCTTAATTCCATTTTTCGCCTTTTAAGGCAATTCACATATCTCAAATTTTTTATATGCCTTTTTAAGGCTATTTCGAGCAAATTCTCAATATTAATTCTTTTAATTTGTGAATATTAGTATTAACAGAAATACGGGGTGTTACAAAATATATTTCATAACATAACTTTGAAATACAAATCTTTACTTGAATATACATATCGTTGTCAAAGTACAGCACTTACAACACAGCGGAAATAAACTATAGCTATATGATCCTGAAGCCTCCTGCTCCAGCTCTTCCAGTATATCTGTAAATCCCGACTACTTGACTGTCCGTACAAAATTAGGCACCCAAGAGTTTAGGGAAACAAAAAAAATAAACTCTGGGTCAGTCATGGGACTGGTATGAGTAAAACAATTTAAAACATTTCAAGCAGGTAATCGATATCTCATAAGACCATGCCGTATAACGGAACAGGTTTTTCCCTTATGAGAATCCAAATTATCTTTATATCAAAAACCTTTTGATATTATAATAATGTCTATCAACCACAATAATAATAATCATCTAGCAGAATGCTTTCATCTCACGTTCTACATATATAATATACAATCAAAACCGCAATCACGTATTGGGTAATGGATTTCCAACTATGACAAGGTATGGAACCACCTTTCGCTAGTGTACTTCTAGAGAGGAATACACTGGGTTCAACAAGAACATCTTGCAACCCGGCCACACATAATCGACCACTCATTTCGCTTGAGTATATCGAATGTATATCACCAACGGTTGGGATCAGCAACCGTTCCCAAATGGGACAACATCAACAATAGATTTTTAGAAGTAAATGAAACTCTAGATCAGGTGATTATACACCCTACTTCGGTGCGACCGACTTAGCCATGCCGCCTGCCCGATTTCTGTCATTTACCGGATGTGAGGCTAGAAGCTACGATTTATCATCACACCAGATTCACTTTGAATGCCACATCGTCAAATCCATCAAATCACCGATTGACGTCCTCAACCATACATTATGTGTTAGCTAAAAGAAGTTTCCTTCTCCGCTTCCACTCTTGGTACGGTTGGATAAATCAGTATACGTGATCGTCTGGAAATACTCTACCAGACATCCGTCCATACAAGTCATTCAGGAACAGGATGAACTGAAGGCACTATTCTGTAAACAGGATAGCCCTTGCATAACTCCGTCTTCGATTTCCTTTGGCATATATGATTCGCAACGCTTATGCCAATACAGAGCGGTTCATTGGATAATAATCTAACCGGTCTCTCCATATTAACAGCACTAAAATGGTCAAAACTTCGATAGTCTGTGATTTAACTATCGAAGAAAAACAGGTGTGCAAACAACGGTATTATTTCCCAATGGAAATCTATATCGATCAAACATCATTCAACATTTATCTCTTTATTTCATTAATTTACTTATCTCCTTTTTCCCTATATTCAATATTTCTTATTTTCTAAATTTGGAAAATATACGGTATTAACAATGGAAAACATTTCCATTTCTTGTTTTCCTTATTAGGAAACATTTCTGGTTTCGTATTTGGAAAACATTTCCAAAGCTTCTTCATTGGACTTAGACAGATGTTTAAACAAACCATCGCAATGCCAACTCAAACCATTTCCTTTAATTGCTAAATTCACTTAACCATCCTTTACTGCCGAACCTTAACCATACATTAGTTAAAAATGAAGTCAATCAAGTTGGGGTAATACTACCTCTCAGACCTTAACTGAACAACATTTCTAACTTTGAAATAGGAAAAGTTCACTTTATATTTCTTTAACTAACTTCCTTACTTAACCTTTCTTTTGAGTAACTATATTCGATTGACTCTTTTCAACTAATTCTATTCACTTTACTGTTTTGATTTTACTTTAACTCTATTCACTTAATTCCTATCGAATAAACTATATTCGATAACTCTTTTAATTCTATTTGAATAAACTATATATTCGATTAACTCCTTTATTCTATTTGATTAAACTATATATTCGATTAACTCCTTTATTCTATTTGAATAAACTATATATTCGATTAACTCCTTTATTCAACTCCTTTTACTTTAACTCTAATCGATTAACTCCAACTGGTTTAACTCTAACTGGTTAACTCTAATTGATTAACTCTAACTGGTTAACTCTAATTCGAATAACAAATATTCGATTACTCTATTCAATTGACTCGACTCGACTAACCCCTTTCGAATAACTAATTCAATTTACTACTTTCGAACACCATATTCGATTTAACTCCTTTCGAATAACTAATTCGATTTACTAATTTCGAATACCATATTTGATTTAACTCCTTTCGAATAACTAATTCGATTTAACTCCTTTCGAATACCATATTCGATTTAACTACTTTCGAATAACTAATTCGATTTACTACTTTCGAATACCATATTCGATTTAACTCCTTTTTTCGCTTTATAAAGATTTCCTTTTTAACAACATTTATTCATTTTAAAGATTTACTTTTAGTAACGGTTCTCCACTTTAAAAATGATTTCCTTCTTATAACAGTTTCCTTTTTATAACGTTTTCCCTTTTTCTAAATATCTCATATTTATAAATATTCCAATTTATAAATATTTCTTATTTATAAATATTCCATTTATAAATATTTTATTTCAAATATCACTTTAAAATATTCCCTTATCAACATATCGGTATGTTACGGTATTCAACATATCAAATCACGATGATCAGTATCGTCTAAACACGTATAATCGACAATAGATTATATATCACATCATATAACGCAATATATGAAAAACAGTAAAATAAATGTTGAGGAACCCAGTTGGGTTCCTCCAACCTGTTTCCCTGCATCACAGATGTTACATAATATAGATAACATTACTTTCAGTTCCATAAGATATATTCTGTTTAACAGAATCAATATAGAAATTCAACTAACTGACTAGCACTTCAATCAAACAGTCAACACACGGTCAATCAGCCAATATTTAACAGTTCTAAAAATATAACATGGAATTATAAACTGTTCAGAGTTAGTGAGCTTTACTCACATTTGCAGCTCATCGTTAAAGAACGATAAACTATTGTTTGATTTGAATCAAACAGTTTATTTCGCCATAAATTCAAACGGGCTCCACTCCACTCCCCGTCAGTTCCATTGGGTAGTGTCCGTCCATACGATCCTAATGGATCTTGTTTCTCTGAATTTCGATAACAAACGAACAAGATATCGCATTTACAAATTTATACTTCATATAAATTTATTTAAAACTTAACGAAATTAAATGTTGGGCTTTACCACTCAAAACAAGGCCATCCACGTTGCAACACCCACACCCACTCAATACATCTTCCCCAAACCAAAAATCACGTACGGCTCCAGTAAATATCCTCAACTTCTCCACGACTTCAACCAATCCAAACCATCTCAATCTTTCATGAATCCAAGAACTGAAAATGCCATTATCATTCTCACCAAAATCTCTATCTATCGGTACCAACCCCATTCAAGTCGACATCCTCACATGAAAATGCATCTCCAGGAAACCGCGATAATGGAAAAATCGCACCTCAAAATATCCCATCGTACACTGTAAAAATCCAACTCCAGGTACCCCTTCCATCTAGCAAACCATTTCTACAAACCACAAGGCCGATTTTTGAGCGTATGGAGCAGAGATCGGAACCCTAACCGACGCTCTCTATTTTACCGATGAAGAAAAAAAGCATTGATCTCAGCAAAACTCGTATGAGAAGGAAGAGCATGGCATCCCGATTCTAACTATATATGTATCATGATTTCTAGAGATTCTTTTGATTTTTATTTTATTTTCTAAGTGGCACGTTTTTGCTGAGGAGGAACAAAATGAATGGCGGCCAAAGAAATGAACGCAGTGACTTTTTTCTAGGTTTAGAAATAGTTAAGGTGTTTATATAGGATATTTTTAATAATTAAATATTCGATTATTATATTAAATTATAAGCAAACACTGTTTTTCTGTGTCCTCTAAAATTTCTGTGATCACACATGATACCTAAAAATCACGAAACTGGACATGCACCTTCAGTTCGACATTACGGTCCCAACGAAACTGGTTTCGTCGAATTCCGACTTCGTATGCTCACACAATGTATTTTTGACCGTCGAAATACTAACTGTTTCTCACTCTAAAAATCCGTACGACCACACAGTGACTCTAAAAATCACAAAACTGGAAATCTAACAACTATTTGACATTGCGGATCCAACAAAACTAGTTTCGTCGAATTCCGACTTCGTTTGCAAAACCGGCTATTTTTAAAGCTCTGAATGATCCATTTAAATAAATATATTTAAATATAATTAAATTAAATATAAATAAAATTATATTATTGTATATATTCACAGTGGAATATTATATAGCTCTACTGGGATTTATAACTCGATATTCCAAATCTGGGTTAACCCGGTATTCGATTTATATTGAAATTCCTTTTTAAAATATAAATAATTCCTTTATAAATTATAAAGGAATTCCACGGTGACTTTTCTAAAATTTGATTTCGACATAAATCAAAATCTACACGACGAAATCCTGATTTTTCTCTTCCACTAGAAAGATATTCTCCACCAGCTCCACACGTTTCTTGTTTCACAGAAATCCGGCTTAAAATGAATCCTGTACATTCAGTTGAAGTTCAAATCGCCAAATAGAGAACTGCAACGCCATTTCAAGCTCGTTTATAATTACATTATAAACTATACGTTCAACTATCGACGATTGAATATATTCATTACTATAATTCAACTTTAAACTGAATTATATAATTCGAATTGCCCAATTCACATATATCGCCATTTCAGCCAATTCTGATTATTTCAGAATTAAATATATTATTTAATTTATTATTTTAATTAAATATTCATCATTATTTAATTCCACGTCCATTTAATTCACTATATCACTATTATACAATTAAATAAATTAATTATAAAACCCTCTGCCAATGCGACTCATTACAATCTTTCCCACTTAAAAATAATTTCATCCTCGAAATTGCTAAAGCTAGAAGTCGACCCTATCTACTGGTTAGAACATATTTGTTCACTTCTTAACTTCAGTTTCAACTGAATCAATTTAATTTCAATTAAATTATTAATTAATTCTTATCAACGAAAATTTCCAAAAATCCTAAAAATTTTCTAATGCCTGAAATTTCTGAAAAATTTCGCCAGCACCTCCTTTGTACTGTTCAATAGGTCAAACTCCAACTCGCCTCTCTGGGCCATCTCCAACCCAAAAGAAAATAAAACAGCCAAGCGGCTTGCCAATTCGGCTCATAAATCTTATATCCAATAGAAATATAAACTTGTACCTTTTGTCGGTATATCATTATATCCTTTCCACCTGTTATCAATTCAGCAGATACAAGGGTCCTCCCAATCAAATCCCAATCTGCTTTTATCCACGACACAACCATTCGCTTATATCCGAGCCAAATATCATTTCAACTCGAGTTTCTTCTCGATTCCCAACTCTTAACTTGATTATCACATTACACTTCAAATTTGAATCTCGCAATCCAATTTGTCTTGATATCATTCTAATTCAATCTCAGTTACCACTTTACTGGCTTTACTCTAATTCAATTTTGCTTTCACAAATTTTTGTTAAATTTGTTTTTAATTCAAACAGTCTTTCCCTGGGAGTTTTTAAACAGTTTACTCTTTTCAAAAATCAAATTTTCCTTTTGAACATGTCACGGAGCCCTTAATTAATATTCCATTAGTTAAATCACTTCTCTATTTCTTTGTCAATATTTGTTAACCAAATATTTTCTGTAACCATATTGGCCTTTTACGTTATTTGGAAAACATTTCCAAATAACGCCTTTCTTTATTTTCTAACTTTAGAAAACGTATGTTATTTATAATTGGAAAATATTCCAATTACTTGTCTCTTTTCCGATCTCGTTTATTTCTATACTTTAGGAAATATTCTTTATTATATTTCCAAGCTTACACTTATTTGGGTTAAAACAAATGTTGTGTGAAACATCGTTACGACAACCCAAATACTATATTCAACTAACTCTTATCTAACATTGATCTTCGAGCCTGGAATCTTGCTATTTATTTGTTAATAATGAAATCAATCAAGTTGGGGTATAACTACCTCTCAGACCTTGACTGAATAACATTTATAACGTCAAAACAGATGACTACTTACTCGAATAATCAATACCATACAACTACTTATTCACTTTTGAACACGTATACGCTCCCTCTTTCTATTTTTACTAGATTTTATTCTTAGTCTTTCTTTTTGATTTTACTATTCTATTTCTAAGTTCGTTTCCTTATCGACTTATATATATATATATCGATACGTTGATTTCTAACTATCAAATTATCTTAAAAATATTCTAACTCCTTAAATTCCCGGAAAAACTCGCCATAACCTCCTTTGTACCGGGAGCATCGGGATATTTCAAATAGCCTCTCATGGCCCTCACCAATCCAAAAAGAAAAAGCAAAGCGGCTAGCCGATACGGTGCATAAAATCTCATATATGAATTAAATACATACCTTTTCGTCAAGCATTCTATTTATATACCTTCATACCTTATCCATACCTATCTCATGAATATTTATACCTGCCCAATCTATTTTAACTATACCTGATCGTTTTAACTAAATTCGTTAATTAATTTGTTAATTTACTCTTTAGTCTATTTCACTTTTATATTCGAACATGACATATTCAAATATATTTTAACTTACTTATTAACTAATATGAATCCAAAATTAAGTTCTATATTTGATTTCGAATATCCATTTACAAATCCAATTCACCTTTCAAAGTTCAACTTCAAATTCAAAACTCGATTAACTAATTCCTCTTCGACTTAGTTAATTCTATTCAATTTCTATTCAAATTTTATATCACTTCTATTATTTCAAATTTATATATCAAATTCTATAGTTTAAATTCCATTTGAATTCTATATTCAAATTCTATATATTCAAATCCTATATATCAAATTCTATTTGAATTTCTATATTCAAATTCCATTTCACTTTCGATATTCAAATCCTATATTTGAATTCCTTTATATTTTCTATATTCAAATTCTATATTTGAATTCCATTTGAATTTCTATATTCAAACCCCATTTGAATTTCTATATTCAAATTCCATATCACTTCCATTGAGTTTCATATATTCAAACTCCCTTTGAATTTCTATGTTCAATTTCTATTTCAATTCCATTGAATTTCATATATTCAAACTCCCTTTGAAGTTCTATATTCAATTTCTATTTTTGAATTCCATTGATTTTCATATGTTCAAACTCCCTTTGAAGTTCTATATTCAATTTCTATTATTACTCTATATGAATACTATATTCAATTTTCCATTATTTAAATCTTCTTTATTCAAATCTCATTTGAATTTTTATATTCAAATCCCCTTTGAATTTTCTATATTCAAATCCCCTTTGAATTTTCTTATTTAAATTCTATGTTTGAAATTCCTTTATTCAAATCCCTTTTCAAACTTTCTTTATTCATTCTTTAAATAAGTCTCGATTTCAATTCCTTTTGAAATCGATATTTGTACCTTTGGAAAATAGATTTCCCTTTCAATTTCACACTTGTATTTTTATTTCTGAATTATCCAATGATAATTCTTTTCACTTCATTTGTAAACTTCGTTTATAAAAGAACTATTTATAAACTTCGTTTATAAAGGAACTTCTCGTTTTATTTCTTTTAAAACAATTTAATATTTCAAATCTATTTAAAATTCAAATTCTATATTTTGAAATTCAACACAACTTGTCTTTCCCAAAACAAATTCAAAACAGTATCTCTGGTAGTAATTCGTCACTTACAACTCGAAAATGAATACTGATGATGCAGTTGTCATCATCAGAATCTATTTTCCAGCGATCGAAGCGAGTTCAATACTATAAAACCATTTCTAAACATTTCCACTTGGAAATTCATTTCAAAATATAATTCACACTGCTTGTAAAATAATTTAAAAATCTCCTAGGATCTTAAATTTTCCTTATTTTTAATCCAAATCCATTTACAAAGACTTATCAAATTTTCCAGAGTTTTAACTCAATTTCTGGTTTAAAATTTCAGATTTAACTCATCTGATTCCACGTATTTTGCTTATATGAATTCTGATTGGTTATTTACATAATCATTTAATTTATAATCTTACTCGATTATAATAACAACCAATATATCCAATATATATCAAAATATACTTTAGGTAAAATTATTTTCATTTACCCTCTTTTCAAAACATATCGTGTCAACCCATCGTATTCGAGTGTTTAGTAATTCCTACCGATACAATGGATCAAACTAATCGACCAGAACTCATAAACAACTCAACCAATGAATCTCCACAATATAAAATCATTTTATATTGAATAACAAATACGCTCTCGTATATATACACTCAACTCAATCTAGGGTATTACTAACCCCATCTCTACTGAGTCACGCCACAGAGCCAAGGTATTAACTAAACCTTCGCTCTGATACCAACCGTAATGACCCGGGATTTTGACGACTTTGGTTATCGACATAAACATGATGACGACTAACAAAACATTGAAAAATACTGGTCATAAATGAAAGAAATTAGAGGGTGAGGAAAGATAAGACATAAACTTAGAATATAAGAAGAAGAAGAACACAATATCAGAGTAACACGAATCTCACAGCGGAACGAATAAAATATATTTCATAACATAACTTTGAAATACAAATCTGTACTTGAATATACATATCATTGTCTAAGTACAGCACTTACAACACAGCGAAAATAAACTATAGCTATATGATCCTGAAGCCTCCTGCTCCAGCTCTTCCAGTATATCTGTAAATCCCGACTACTTGACTGCCCGTACAAATTTAGGCACCCAAGAGTTTAGGGAAACAAAACAAATATACTCCGGGTCAGTCATGGGACTGGTATGAGTAAAACAGTTTAAAACATTTCAAGCAGGTAATCGATATCTCGTAAGACCACGCCGTATAACGGAATGGGTTTTTCCCTTATGAGAATCCAAATTATCTTTATATCAAAATCCTTTTGATATTATAATAATGTCTATCAACCACAATAATAATAATCATCTAGCAGAACGCTTTCATCTCACGTTCTACATATATAATATACAACCAAAACCGCAATCACGTATTGGGTAATGGATTTCCAACTATGACAAGGTATGGAACCACCTTTCGCTAGTGTACTTATAGAGAGGAATACACCGGGTTCAACAAGAACATCTTGCAACCCGGCCACACATGACCGACCACTCATTTCGCTTGAGTGTATCGAATGTATATCACCAACGGTTGGGATCAGCAACCGTTTCCCGAATGGGACAGCATCAACAATAGATTTTTAGAAGTAAATGAAACTCTAGATCAGGTGATTATACACCCTACTTCGGTGCGACCGACTTAGCCATGCTGCCTGCCCGATTTCTGTCATTTACCGGATGTGAGGCTAGAAGCTACGCTTTATCATCACACAAGATTCACTTTGAATGCCATATCGTCAAATCCATCAAATCACCAATTGACGTCCTCAACCATACATTATGTGTTAGCCAAAAGAAGTTTCCTTCTCCGCTTCCACTCTTGGTACGGTTGGAGAAATCAATATACGTGATCGTCTGGAAATACTCTGTCAGACATCCGTCCATACAAGTCATCCAGGAACAGGATGAACCGAAGGCACTATTCTGTAAACAGGATAGCCCTTGCATAACTCCGTCTTCAATTTCCTTTGGCATATATGATTCGCAATGCTTATGCCAATACAGAGTGGTTCTTTGGATAATATTCCAACCGGTCTCTCCATATTAACAACGTTAAAATGGTCAAAACTTCAATAGTCTGTGATTTAACTATCGAAGAAAAACAGGTGTGCAAACAACGATATTATTTCCCAATCGAAATCTATATCGATCAAACATCATTCAACATTTATCTCTTTATTTCATTAATTTACTTATCTCCTTTTTCCCTATATTCAATATTTCTTATTTTCTAAATTTGGAAAATATACGTTATTAACAATGGAAAACATTTCCATTTCTTGTTTTCCTTATTAGGAAACATTTCTGGTTTCTTATTTGGAAAACATTTCCAAAGCTTCTTCATTGGACTTAGACAGATGTTTAACAAACCATCGCGATGCCAACTCAAACCATTTCCTTTAATTGCTAAATTCACTTAACCATCCTTTACTGCCGAACCTTAACCATACATTAGTTAAAATTGTAGTCAATCAAGTTGGGGTAATACTGCTTCTCAGACCTTAACTGAACAACATTTCTAACTTTGAATTAGGCAAAGTTCACTTTATATTTCTTTAACTAACTTCCTTACTTAACCTTTCTATCGAGTAACTATATTCGATTGACTCTTTTCAACTAATTCTATTCACTTAACTCTTTTGATTTAACTTTAACTCTATTCACTTAACTCCTATCGAATAAACTATATTCGATAACTCTTTTAATTCTATTTGAATAAACTATATATTCGATTAACTCCTTTATTCTATTTGAATAAACTATATACTCGATTAATTCCTTTATTCTATTTGAATAAACTATATATTCGATTAACTCCTTTATTCAACTCCTTTTACTTTAACTCTAATTGATTAACTCCAACTGGTTTAACTCTAATTGGTTAACTCTAATTGATTATCTCTAACTGGTTAACTCTAATTCGAATAACAAATATTCGATTACTCTATTCAACTGACTCGACTCGACTAACCCCTTTAGAATAACTAATTCAATTTACTACTTTCGAATACCATATTTGATTTAACTCCTTTTGAATAACTAATTCGATTTACAACTTTCGAATACCATATTTGATTTAACTCCTTTCGAATAACTAATTTGATTTAACTCCTTTCGAATACCATATTCGATTTAACTACTTTCGAATAACTAATTCGACTTACTACTTTCGAATACCATATTCGATTTAACTCCTTTCTTCGCTTTATAAAGATTTCCTTTTTAACAACATTTATTCATTTTAAAGATTTACTTTTAGTAACGGTTCTCCACTTTAGAAATGATTTCCTTCTTATAACAGTTTCCTTTTTATAACGTTTTCCCTTTTTCTAAATATCTCCTATTTATAAATATTCCATTTATAAATATTTTATTTCAAATATCACTTTGAAATATTCCCTTATCAACATTTCGGTATGTTATGGTATTCAACATATCAAATCACGATGATCAGTATCGTCTAAACACATATAATCGACAACAGATTATATATCACATCATATATCACAATATATGAAAAACAGTAAAATAAATGTTGAGGAACCCAGTTGGGTTCCTCCAACATGTTTCCCTGCATCACAGATGTTAAACAATATAGGTAATATCACTTTCAGTTCCATATGATATATCTGTTAACGGAATCAATATAGAAATTCAACTAACTGACTAGCAGTTCAATCAAACAGTCAACACACAGTCAATCAGCCAATATTTAACAGTTCTAAAAATATAACATGAAATTATAAACTGTTCAGAGTTAGTGAGATTTACTCATATTTGTAGCTCATCGTTAAAGAACGATAAACTGTTGTTTGATTTGAATCAAACAATTTATTTTGCCATAAATTCAAACGAGCTCCACTCCACTCCCCGTCAGTTCCATTGGGTAGTGTCCGTCCATACGATCCTAACGGATCTTGTTTCGCTGAATTTCGATAACAAACGAACAAGATATCGCATTTACAAATTTATACTTCATATAAATTTATTTAAAACTTAACGAAATTAAATGTTAGGCTTTACCACTCAAAACAAGGCCCATCCACGTTGCAACACCCACACCCGCTCAATACATCTTCCCCAAACCAGAAATCACGTACTGCTCCAGTAAATATCCTCAACATCTCCACGACTTAAACCAATCCAAACCATCTCAATCCTTCATGAATCCAAGAACTGAAAATGCCATTATCATTCTCACCAAAATCTCTATCTATCGGTACAAACCCCATTCAAGTCGACGTCCTCACATGAAAATGCATCTCCAGGAAACCGCGATAATGGAAAAATTGCACCTCAAAATATCCCATCGTACACTGTAAAAATCCAACTCCAGGTACCCCTTCCATCTAGCAAACCATTTCTACAAACCACAAGGCGGATTGTTGAGCGTATGGAGCAGAGATCGGAACCCTAACCGACGGTCT